>JAFEMH010000385.1:0-600000 GCA_022495995.1 Adenophora triphylla var. japonica
GGATGTCGCCGATGTGGACAGAGCCGTGTATCCGGCGCGGCGCATTAACGGCAATAGTAGGCGTCAGTTCGAGCCGCATTGGCTGCGATGGAGCGAGCCGACAATCCCGTATGTCGAGCCACGCAAGCTAACGTGCTCACTAAGCCTCGAGCATTAACCGGAGGTGGCAGCGTAGATAACGGGGAGAGGCGTGTGTGGGCAGAGCCCGCGGTCCATATCATGGGCGCGGTCAAAGGTATTTAACGCGGCACGGACGGAGCGAGCCATACCTCCCGCGGTCACCAAACCAAGCGGTCCGATCCCTTCGATCCGGAGTGTGATGATGCGAGAGGGAGCCGCGGTCTTCGACCATGCCCATCCGTCCGCTGGCCTCGACTCCCGCGGTCTAGGAGTACTCACATCACCGGTCCTCGAACTGCATCGAGCTGCACCCGGTCCAGCCGGTCCGGCTCAATGCTGGCCCCTAGCTCCAAGTGTGATTATTTATGGTCCGAGCGAGGAGCTACTAGCTAAGCTCGATTCCTGCTCGAGATCGCTCCTCGAGCGGGCACCAGTGTTAAGGACTGAGTTTACTACGCTGGTTGTTGCTCCGCCTCCCCGTGCATATAGGCACGCGGGAGTCACGTGCGGGGATTCAAGGTGCCTTGAATGCTCTGCCTTCCCGGTTAGCAAGTGGGCCGCTGGCATGAAGACATAGCGCGTGACACGTGACGTCTGGTAATGCGGTTAATACGACCCGTCCAAAAGGCGCCATAAATGCCTAAACTGCGAATTTTTCGAATTTTCAAACGTTTGGCGTCGGCTTCGACTGGTTCGATTTTTGGAGATGTTTGTGGGCTAATTAATACGGGTTTAAAACGGGTTAACCCGTATTGGTAGGCCTTTATAAATAGCAAACCCTTCTTCTCTCACAAACCTTTCTCTTTACCGTCTTCCTAAACGTTCAAATTGTGCTTTTTAGAGAGAGAAAATCTTCGCCGCGTACTGTAGCATTTTCCTCCCTCGATTTCTCGTAACTTCGTAAGTAATTTTTGCTTTTTCTTCCTCATCTCTTTCTATTTCTTTCTCCGGGATTTAATGGTACCGACCCGCTAATTTGGCCCCGTCGTCCGTTAGAACTACGTGGACGGGAGCACTCACGGATACCTTCCGCCGTTTACCATAAACCTGGGACAGGGGATCTATAGGAAAGTAGCTCACGCCCGGCTTAGGGCTGCTATCTATGGAGGTGCTTCCAATATTTTTTGTGAGAAATATGAAGGAGTGCGGGCTCTTTTGCCCCATCCCCGGTTGTAGGAGGCCAAGGAGAAAAAAATTACGTGAAGCGGTGAAGTTTTCTGGTGTTTAGGGGATACTGAAATAGGTTGAGACATTTTGTAATGGGGGTTTTCTGTATTGCAGTGTGTTTTCCGCAAGAGAGATCGTAGCTTCTGAACGCCTCGGTTGAATCTAAAGTGAGGAGAGCGATTTGAGTGATAGTTGGAGTACGGGAGAAGGTTGATTTTGATGGATCCCAAGTCTCGAAACAAGCGAGGAGAGCGGGCACAAGGCTCCGAGGGATACTTGAGCGATCTCTTGGATGTTCTCCCCTTTGAGCACTATTTTCCCGGTAAGCCGTGACCAGGGCCTCTGTGCCTACTGGTGCGTGCTTTGAGTAGCAAAGATGCCAGGAACTTGATCCCTTGGAGAGCTGAGGTGGCCGGAGGCTGAGGAGCAGCTGAACCCGAGGTGCGCCCTGCGGCTCGTGGATTCATTCCACCGCTCTCTTTAGCTTCCGACTGAGCATGGAGATCGAGGATGATGATGCACGGCCAGATTGTCAATATCCCGACTCCTCAACTTCCAATGGCGGTGATAGAGCAAATGGCCATATATAGCTTGACTCGATACTTTTCTCATTTCCTAACAAGCTATAGCAATTACCTCTGTCCTCTATAATAATAGTCTATTTTTAAGATTTTTTATTTTTCTCATCTTAAAATGACTCGTTCATTATAATATGTTAGTTATATATAGTGTTGAATATGAGATTATGAAGACTAAAGGATTAGAAAGACTCAAGAAAAAGGACGGAGGTTTTATAGGCTACTTACAAACACAAAGATAATATTTTCCCCACTATATGTCGCGTATGGCTACTCGGAAAAAAATATCTTGAGGATGTAATGCTCTATACAATAAGAACATTCACAACCGCAATTTGTGATGTCCCTTGGAACCGTAAACTCAAGCCCAAATAAAATTCTGTAAAACACACGCAAGAGAGAGGTAGTAAGGCGATAGACATAGAGATTGGCAAGATGTCTCTGAGAGAGCAGGAGAGATTCGATGTGTTTTCTTTATATATATTTTCTCTATGATTCTGTCCTCTTATTTATAATGAAGGGAAAGGGTCATCTCATGCATAGTACCAGAGAGAGTCATGAACCCGAATCGAACACAGCTGCATAACTCTCCATGGAAACGACACATCAGATATGCGAATCTGCGGAAATTTAAATAAAAAGAATCTTAAAACTGCTTTTTTGAAACTAGCCGTTAATACTTTTCTATTTTGAATCTCTTCTCTTTCTTCTTTCTTTCTTTCTTTCTATATATATACTATATATATATATATATATATATATATATATATATATATATATAAATATATATAAAAAATACTAAAAGAAGATCAAGCTCCCTCAAGGGTCCTCTCACTAAGAGAAGTCCCATGGGAACTTAAAAAACACAATGAGGATGAATATCTATTTATAGGAGATGGAAGATAGAAAAAATGAAGGGTGAATTATATGTGGGAAACAATGAAACCATTTAAATTTGAAGATGGTGGGAAATTGGAAATTTTCATTTCCCTCCAATTTATTTCATAAAAGGCTTTCATTTTAAATGGATCAAGAATGGCCCCAAGATAAGTAATGGACTTAAGAAAATAATTAAAGGCCCATTATTAGAAAATATTACAACAATCCCCCACTAATTTACTAATAATGTGAAAATGACATATAAAAGACTCAATAAAAGTTGGGCATTGTAAAATGTATGCCCTATGGTGGACTAGGCCTTTAACCAAGGGTTGAACAGAATGTTGAAAAATTCTAAGAGACTAGAGAGGACTAGGCCTTTATCTCAGTTCTTAAAATATACAACATAAAGTTCACATTATACATAGAGTTCATGGTTCTCTTAGAGCGACACGTTTATGGGCCGTGCGCCGATTTCCCATTTAGCGAGTACTCTCGAGTTTTACCGAAACTCTAGAGAGCGGCCCTAACCCTCCTACTCGCAAAGGCAGACTCATCAAGGGGTGTTCACACAACCACATTTCCATCACCCCATACAAGCTATGAAGTTACTGTCAAGGACACATTCCCAACCTACTTATCATCGTGATGGATAACAAAGTGCTATTAGCCAAAGGACCAGGTGAGACTTTAACTTGGAATAGTTTAAAGCACCCCCACTAATCCAAGGAATATAATGCACTCGGGAGATGCTACAAGCCGTAGCCATCTCCTCGGATAATTCTTGACTAAATTTCCCTTTGAACTCCGAGCATGATGATTACCAGTTATAAAGGTCATCACCAAGATGGAGTAGGTTTAGGCAATTTATCTCAATCTACCGGTAATAGTCCCATATCTCCCATGGCTTTACTGATCTTAGTGCTATTTAAAGGTTTAGTCATGGATCCGCAAGCATTTGATCGCAGGTAGATATTCAATTACAATCTTACCTTTCTTCACCAATCTTCTAATATGATTGTACCTCATAGCAATATGTTTACTATTGCTAGACAATCTTTTATTTTTAGTATTATAAATCGCACCTTGATTATCACAATACAAGGTATATGGTCCTTTTGAACCATTTATAAAAGGTATGCACTTCAAAAAAATTCTTCATCCATATCAACTCTTTGCTTGCCAATGACATAGCAATATACTCGAATTCCATGGATGATAGTGCAACACATGATTGTTTCTTGGAAGACCAAGCAACGATACAACCACCAATAGTGAACAACCATCCACTTATGGATCTAGAAGTTGTTCGGTCAGAAGCCCAATTAGCATCACTATAACATTCCAAAATAGGAACTGAACAGTTATAGTGTAATCCATAATTAATAGTGGACTTCAAATATCTCATAACTCTATAGAGTTCTTTCCAATGTACATTACTAGGATTACTAGTAAACCTGCTTAATATTCCAACAAAGACAAGCAATATCGGGTCTAGTGTAATTCATTGCATACATTAGACTCCCAATAATTTGAGCATATTCTTCTTGATTAACGTGCTCACCATTATTAGGGACTAAAGTGACATTAGTGCTTATCGGAATACTATAAGGCTTACAATCAAAGTAATTAAATTTTCGTAACACTTTTTCAATGTAATGTGATTGAGTCAAAATGTAGTTTCCATCCTTTTTAATCACTTTTACACCAAGAATCACATCAACAAGCCCAAGATCTTTTATATCAAAAGTCGATGTCAAAAAACTCTTAGTTTCATTAATACAATCCATGTTGGTACCAAAAATTAACAAATCATCAACATATAAAGTAATAACTACACTATATTTATCGCCGTCTTTGTAAATACACAACTTTCCACTTTAGAGTTTTTAAAACCGAATTTTTTGATTTCGGATTTAAATTTCTTATACCATTGTCTAGGTGCTTGCTTAAGACCGTATAGGGAACGATTAAGTTTACAAATTTTATCTTCTTTACCCTTAACCACATACCCTTCGGGTTGGTAAACATAAATCTCTTCTTCAAGTTCACCATTAAGAAATGATGTCTTGACATCCATTTGATGCACTTCTAATTTATAGACAGATGCAATAGCAAACATTATCCTAATGGAGGCTATTTTGGTAACCGGTGAAAAAGTCTCAAAATAATCTATACCTTCTTTTTGACTATAGCCTTTAACGACCACCCTTGCCTTATATTTTTCTATGCTACCATCGGTTTTATACTTTCTTTTTAATACCCATTTACAACCGATTGGTTTTGTGTTAGGAGGAAGGTCAGTCAAGGTCCAAGTATTATTATCATGTATAGATTTTATTTCATCATCCATAGCGGCTTTCCAAAATTTAGCATCGGGTAAAGACATAGCCTCTTTAAAGGTTTTAGGATCTTCTGCTAACATGTAAGTAAACATTCCGGGTCCTAGATCCTTTTCAATTCTTTGTCGTTTACTTCTTCTAAGTTCAATTGGATTTGGCTCTTCACTATCTTGTTCATTTCTAGGTTCACTAGAAGATGATGGGATGGATGCTTGAGAAGGATTAGAAGAAGAAGAAGGGACGAAATCTAGAGGAGGTTGAGACTCTTCTAATTCTATAGTCAATTCCTTTTCTAATTCATGTTTATTGGCATCCTTAATGGTCAAGTGCTCAAAATAAATTGCATTAGCCGCCTCGAGTACACTATTAGAACTTAGATTAAAAAATCTACATGCTTTACTCCCTTTAGCATAGCCAATAAAAATAGATTTAGTAGCTTTAATACCAAGTTTTGGTCTCTTTAAAGTTGCATCTAAAACATAAGCTATACATTCCCAAACTTTAAAATGACTAATATTTGGTTTTCGATTTTTCCACAACTCATACGGTGATTTATCATGTTTTGAATGAATAATTATATTAGAGATATAACACGCGGTATATAAAGCTTCTCCCCAAAAACTATAAGGCATTTTAGAATGAATTAACATTGCACTAACCATTTCTAAAAGGCTTCTATTTTTCCGTTCCGCTACACCATTTTGAGGTGGTGTATTTGCAGCGGACTTATCCATTGTTATTCCATTTTCTTCACAATAGTTTATAAGTGCTCCTAACTTATATTCTCCGCCTCTATCAGATCTAATCCTTTTTATTTTTATTCCATGTAAATTTTCAACTTCCTCTTTAAAAATTTTGAATTTCTCAAAAGCTTCATCTTTTGTTCTTAAAAGATATATATAAGTAAATTTTGAGAAATCATCTATAAAAGTAATAAAATATATTTTCCCACCTCTAGTTAAGATATCTTTATTATCACAAATGTCGGTATGAATTAATTCCAAAAGTTTTGTATTTCTAACTACGGATTTATGAGGTTCCTTAGTAATTTTTGCTCGGGCACAACACTCACAAGTATTAGTAGTTAAAACAACGCTATCTCTAGGAACTAAATCATGGTGTATCATTCTATGCATAGCATTACTACCAATATGTCCTAATCTATAATGCCAAACATGATTCATAGAGTCAATCAAGTAAGCAGAAGGAGAAATTTTATTCATACTAAGCAGATACAAATTGTTTTTGGCATAGCCTTTCCCAACAAATGATCCCTTCTTTGATATGATCACTTTTTGGGAATCAAATACAACTCTAAAACCATGATCATCAAGTTTCTTAACGGACACAAGACTCTTCCTTAAATTAGGAATATGATGAACATCCTTAAGGGTTAGAACTTTTCCCGAAGTAAGAGGAAGTTCTACGGTCCCTTTTTCCAATAACAACACTAGTAGATGAATTGCCCATAAACACGGATTTTTCACCATCAAGGGTTTCGTAAGTCTTGAAGGCACTCCTATTTGGAGTCACATGACAAGTAGCACCGGAGTCTACCCACCAACCTTCGTCGACGTCAACCATGAGCACTTCGGTGAGCATAGCCACCATATCATCATCATCTTCAACGGCATTAGCCTCATGTTTCTTTTGTCCCTTGCGGTAGAAACATTTGAAAGCTTTATGCCCTTCTTTTCCACAAACATAACAAGCAACCTTTTTGTTGTCATTGTTGTGCTTATGCTTCTTCTTGTTGTTATTGTTGTCATCTCCCCTTTTCCTCTTGTTATTCTTGTTCTTGGAAGATTATCCCTTGAAAAACTTTTTGCCATGATTTTCCGAGTTGGAAGCCGGTTCGATATTATGAATTTTTTCAATCTTTCCTTGATTATCAAATCCATCTCTAATTCTAGATTCATGCTCAATTTGAATGTGTTGAAGAAGTTGATCCAAATTAAGAGACTTTCTTTTATGTTTTAAAGACTTTTGGTAATCCTTCCAAGAAGGAGGAAGTTTACCAATGATAGTAGAAACTTGAAAAGTCTCCGATATTGGTTCACCAACATCAGCACATTCAGTAGCAATATCACAGAGTTCATTTACTTGATCAATAATGGGTTTAGAATCTATCATTTTAAATTCAATGAATTTGTTAACAAGGAAAGATCGATTTTCGGCATCTTCATTAACGTACCTTCTTTGAATAGCATTCCACAAATCATAAGCTGTTTGAAACTTATGAAAAACATTGAAGAGTGCATTCGTCATTGCATTCAATATAGTATATCGGCAAGCATAGTCATCATCAAGCCACTTCTTTTGTCGATCCGTGAGCCCACGCCTTTCTCCATTACTACTCTCCACATCACTTGAAATTGTTGAAGCGGAATCATCATGTGGGTAACCTTCGGACAGAACATAGGCAAGCTTTGTCACAGTCAACACAAAATAAATCTTCATGCTCCATCTCTTATAATTCAATCCATTGAAACGTTCGAGCCTTTCAACTTCATGAATTTGCGTCTTTCCAACCAAGGACTCCATTAGAGATAAATATTATCTTGTAATTGTTGAATATGAGATTATGAAGACTAAGGATTGAAAGACTCAAGAAAAAAGGACGGAGGTTTTATAGGCTATCTACAAGATAATATTTTCCCCACTATATGTTGCAGATGGCTACTCGGAAAAAATATCTTGGGGGTGTAATGCCTAGCACAATAAGAACATTCACAACTGCAATTTGTGATGTCCTTGGAACCAGAAACTCAAGCCCAAATAAATCTCGGAAAACAATATGAAAGAGAAGGCAGAGAAAATAAGATATGCAGAGAGAGAGAGAGAGAGAGAGTTCATATGTTTTTCTTATATATTTTTCTCCCTAGTTCTGTCCCTTATTTATAATGAAGGAAAGGTCACTGCCATGCTATACCAGAGGAGTCATGAACCTGAATCGGAACAGTCCTAACTCTCCATGGAAACGACACATCAGAACATGCGGAAACTGACAGGGAAAATAATTTAAAAAAAAACAGTTAAAACTGTTTTTGAAACTAGCCGTTAATACTTTTATTTTGAATTCTCTTGAATTCTCTTCTCTTCTCTTCTCTTCTATTCTTTCTTTCTCTCTCTCTCTCTCTCTCTCTCTCTCTATATATATATATATATATATAATATATAAAAAATACTAAAAGAAGATCAAGCTCCCTCAAGGGTCCTCTCAATAAGAGAAGTCCCAAGATAAGTAATGGACTTAAGAAAATAATTAAAGGCCCATTATTAGGAAATATTACAACATATAGATGGGTACTTATATACTCCCTTGTTCCCAAAATGATCTTTCTACTTTTTTTTTTTTTTGTTATTATGAATGAACTTTGAACAATAACGTTATATTAATTTGATTATCCTGATGAATATCAAAAACTTGTTATTGAATCACCGTTACAAATATTATCAGTAACAACTTTCAGATTTTCATTATCATAATTAAATTCAACCTAAAATTATTGTTCAAAATTCCTTCGCATTAACGATAAAAAAAGTAGGAAGTTCGTTTTGGGACGGAGGGAGTACTTACTCTTATAACCTGTGGAGTGCCTTCCCCATATGTTACCATATCCCAATTCCTCAAGTCCTTGTCTGATAAACATTATTAAGCCACAAAGAAAGAGTATTCTAGTGCAGGCAATTACTAATTATTTTACTTTGTTTATATAATTATCTGCAATATAATTAACCACTCCTTCCTACAAATACACGTAAAGTAGAGGAAGCAGCAGATTGTCAATATCCTGACTCCTCAACTCCAATGGCCGGCAGCCGGCTATATAGTTGACTGATACTTTTCTATTTCCTAACAAGCTATATAGCAACTACCTCCGTCTCATAATAATAGTCTATTTTTAAGATTTTTTATTTTTCTCATCTTAAATGACTGTTCATTATACTCCCTCCGCCCCAAAATGTTTGTCCCATTTGGTTTTTTTGTTGAACTTTGACCACAAATTTATGAGAGATTAATCATGTTCATGAAATTCTAAAAGTTGTTGATAATATTATTAATGGTGAATCAATAGGAATTTTTAGAATTTCATGAACATAATTAAATTGTCATATATTTGTGGTCAAAGTTCAACAATAAAGTCAAATGGGACAAACATTTTGGGGCGGAGGGAGTAATATGTTAGTTATATATAGATGGGTACTTATATACTCCCTCGTTCCCAAAATGAACTTCCTGCTTTTTTTTTTTTTTTTTTTTTTGTGTTATTATGAATGAACTTTGAGCAATAACATTATATTAATTTGATTATCCTGATGAATATCTAAAACTTGTTATTGAATCACCGTTACAAAAATTATCAGTAACAACTTTTAGATTTTCATTAGCATAATTAAATTCAACCTAAAATTATTGTTCAAAATTCCTTCGCATTAACAATAAAAAAAGTAGGAAGATCGTTTTGGGACGGAGGGAGTACTTACTCTTATAACCTGTGCAGTGCCTTCCCCATATGTTACCATATCCCAATTCCTCAAGTCCTTGTCTGATAAACATTATTAAGCCACAAAGAAAGAGTATTCTAGTGCAGGCAATTACTAATTATTTTACTTTGTTTATATAATTATCTGCAATATAATTAACCACTCCTTCCTACAAATACACTTAGTTTTTTTTTTTTTAAAAAAAAATTTGATCACTCTAGAGAAATTAGATGGAGCGGAATAATGATTACCAGCAAGAATTGGAGAAAAAATATAGCGCACCAATGCCATGGATTGGCGTGTATGTGGCTACAGCATCTCTAGTATGCACCCTTGCAATGGCAGCTGATGTCCTCCATGGTTTCCGACACAAGAAACTCTGGTTTCCTTGCAAATATTTCACTCTCAATGCTGCTTCTCTAACGCTGATAGCCATAGCAATGAAGCTCCCCGTGGATCTCAACAATTCTATGCCACGCGGAGTTGATCAAGCAACAAAGATAAGTAGCAGTGCTTTCATGTGTATCATGATGGCTAACTTTATGCCTTCTCTCGGATCCATGAATAGCCATGAACTTCTCTTGAACATCGTAGCTTTGGGTATCCTCGTAATCACTATTATTGTGAATGTTTCCATTCAACTGTCTACTGGTCTGATAAATGATTTCTCATCCATCTTTCATGTGATTTTCATCTTTTTCATGCTTTATCTCTTGACTCTAATAACATCCTCAGCTTTAATGATTCCCATTTCGAAGAAGATTTTACGGTACAAATACAATCAGATGCTCAAAATAGCATTTACTGAGGAATCTGATCATACAAGGAGTTTGTCCACAGTTGAGAAACTGATAAGTGATGTGAGTAAATATTGGATTATGACAGAAACAAGTAACCCTCAGTTTGTAATGGCTTGTTCTTCAACTTGCTCTACATCTGGAGCAATATGTTTTGTTGTCGCCTTCTTTCTCATGGTATTATTGTCTACCCCATTTGAAGCCTACGGTTCTCATTTTCCTGGTGAATCAGATTACAGATGGTCAGTTATTCCGATTATAGCAGTACAGTCAATTGGGGTGGTAGTGGGTACAATAGCCCCATTCTTTAGATTATTTAGGGCATTCAGTTTCAAATTGTCCTTTAATCAGAGCAAGAAGTACCTAAAAGTCTACCATATAGAAAAGTACTGGATCCAAACATTGGTAGACTGGAAATCAAGCTATGTTTCTTTACACATTGGAGGACGTAAATGCCAAAAATTCATCCACGAATTTAAGAACCTTAGTCTGAACTTAATGATAAGAATTCAGATTTTTATAGTGATCATGTCCAAAATAACGCGACTTATCATCATTTTCCTGGTTGTTATATTCTCTTATTGTTGGTACTGCTGCTCCTTGTTGGTGAAAAGGTTAATGGCTAGCATTTGCTCTTCAAAAAGTCCTCATGGATTAGAGTCAGAACATCATGATAGTGCAATGTTTGATCTTAACCGTTATGTCTTGCAACTTGAAGATGAGGTAGAACTTGCAAACAGAACCATAACCAGAATTTCCAAGGCCGTGCATCTGATGATTGAAGAAGCTAAAAAGAAACACCCCAGTAATCTGATGAATCTACTTGAAAAATCTACGGGGTTTGATGGAGTAGCAAAGTTTGACAATAGCCAAGTTCCTCCTCTGCTTTCATCACAGCATCCAAATAGCTGGAGCTTAGTGGTGGCAACATTAACAAGCATTGCCATCGCACTTCAGACGCGAAAAAATGACACAGGTGATTGCTTGTTAAGTGGAATAAAGGAAGGTCTGCAATTGGTACGCCTTATTGAGGAAAGTCTACATCCCAATGAGGAAAATTTGGTAAACGTCAGAAGAGCAGCTAGTTATGTTTGGTTACAAGTTGAGATCTATAATAAATGGATGGATGAGGACCTCCAAGAAAAGGCTCTTAGAGGAAAGACATCGTATGAGATTCTCAACTGGCTAGGTGATAAAGCACAAAGGATTCTTGTGGAGTACAAGAATATCATGTACATAGGTCCAACAGATAGCTCTTTTCGAAAGGTTGTAGCTGCTAACTCTATGTACCGAATAAGCAAAAGTATCCTATTGGACCACGAAGGAACTGAGGGTCAGACTAACGAGATGTTGTTTACTGAGCTATCTGTAATGATTGCAGACATAATCAGTGCTTGCCTATCCAACATTCAACGTGTGATTGAAAAGAAGTGCAAAGCTAATGACATAGAAAAGAGGGAGGCAAATGTCAAGACTGCTGCTCAACTCGCTGGTCAAACAAAAGAGATCATAAAATTCCTTGAACAACGTGAACTTCCTGGCCTGGATCCTAATAAATTGGGGTACATTGATGAGTGGCATGCTTTCTTGAATCCTTCATTCATTGGTGAAAGTGTTTCTTCAAGCTCCACCGAGTTGCTAAGTATTAGTGTCAAGTAGCAGTGAGCTCTTTTAAAGCAGCTGGTAGGTATGAAAATGCACCAGCTTTGTGTGAGTCATGTGACGTAAGTGTTTTTAGTCTTGCGGGCATTTGTTTTACAGTTTTTGTTCCTCAACCCTCAAGCCCCTAAGTTTGTCGTGTTAAATGTTTTATTGCGTAGTTGTTGCCTGATATTGTTAGTTTCTCTGTTAACTCGGTTATTGAGTGCAATTTGTCAAGTTGTAATAATTAAAATTCTCTAACAATGATCTTTGATCCATAATAGTTAAGGAAATCCACCGATGAATTTTTGAGTACATATTTATAAGCATATTAATAATACAGTACCCTAATCGAACGACTTTATCGAGACACTAACACTTAACAGATTCTGTTAATAATTCAGTTAAATGACATAGTTTTGTAGTCGCAGATGTATAGAGCTAGAGGAATTCAGTTTTAGTTCATCCTAAGTAATGTATGTAAAGTTTTTTAACTCTAAACTCAAAGACTTTAAAGACTATGTTAATTTAAAATCCAGTGGGTCCGTCGCACCCACTCGTTACAAGGAAGATCCGTCCTCATAGGTTGTGCTGCCCTTCGACTTCGTATAAACAAATCCTCGATAGTTTTGTGAAATTGCAAGTAGGAACCTAACCTGGTTGATTGTGACCTCAATAGTGCCAGTGGGCTTTGCACTGAGGTGTCTCGAATATGTCTTGTTTGGCTGTTACCATAATAATAACAGTGATGTATAGAATGTTGTTGTTTGGCATACTTAAAATCTGTTTGTCTTTCTGGGCTTGTGTGGTCAAACCTTATCTATGGATATAATTATAGGAAGAGGAAAGGCCTGATGTAGTGATAACTTTAAAGGCAAATGTAGACCTAAGAATATGATGTTTTACTACAGAGGTGTACTGAGGCAAGTGTAACTTTGTTCTTCCATTGCTCTCCTTTTTTCTAGCTTCTGATTTCTATCCATATACTTGCCAAATTCAGTTGCAGAAGGCAAGTGAACAACAAGGCTATCATTTTTCTGTCAGGTTAACTGGTCATAAATGATCAAAATTTGCTTGAAGCTAACATGACAATGTCATGGAGAGGTGCTATTGATTATGAGCTGATAGAACAAAGACATGCAATGGAAAAGAACTTGGTTTCAGTGGCAAGTGAGGTTGAAAAAAAAAATACTTTTATACCTATGTATAAGAGTAATTTCAGTTTTATACTTTCGTGTATAAGATCGACATACATAAATAATATGTAAACGTGTATTTATATGAAACTTTGTATCTTGCCCATGTTTTTATATGTTTGTTATATTGCACAAAGGTTTTAGATTACATGGCCCTTAACAAATCTATATGCTGGCCGGAGAAAGTGGTCGAAGATAATGCTATCCTCAATCAATGAATTGGTCTAATAGCAGATGGGACTTGGGACAAAAATTAATAATTTTGTATTCATATACTACCTTCTTTTTCACTTCACAATAATTTTTATTTTGACTTGTCCCATTATATTTGACGATATTCAAAATAAAAAGTTTTTATATTAACAAAACTGATCAAATTATTATTCTCTTTTTCTCATGATCTCTCATATTTTACTTTTTCTACTCACAACACCTACTTAAACTAATTTTCTCTTATATTTTTTCTTAATTTTTGTCCCAAAAATATTAGGTGTCTAAGTGTAATGGAAAAAAAAAAAAATTAGGTGCCTAAGTTTTTATATTGAAAGGCCTCATGGAAAAAAAAAAAAAAAAAAAGAAGACCCAATAGCCATACGATCACTTGCCATTTTCGAGCCCAGTGAAGACTCTTTATTCGCTTAAGCGTAAAGGTAAAGATATAATTACGTAACTAAACAAAGGGCAAAATTGGAAGTTTACACCACTATAAAAAATCGCTATGACTTCCATTTCCACATTAGGGTTCCCTAACAACAAACAAGCTCAATAGAATGAGGCTGCGGAGAGAAGGGATGTTTCACCGGGGCGGTTGACCCTCTCCGATCAGCCGATGATTTCATTCCGGCCGGCAATCTCAACAGCCCTTATTTAACATATATCTATAGTATAAATATATACATACACGTATACGTATATAGGGTTAATTCATACTTATTTCCACACCCTAATTCTTTCAACTATTTTCCATTTCTTGTTGCTGATGCTGATTATTGATCTTTCTCTGTGAAATTCCAATTATGAATTGTGATGGGTGTACTCATAAGTTATGAGGGTTTACTTTCTCGGTCTAAATAGCCGCGCTGATTTTCTAGTATACGAGGGGCGTTGATGATAAATGTCTGGTGAGCGAATCGGAGCGGAGATGTGATCCGACCCGTATCTTGGCGGGGCAACCCACGGATGGTATGGAGACATGCAACTGATGGTTGCAGCCATGGCGGTGTCGGCCTCTTGCCTGATTTCATATTTCTTACAGATCTGAGCCTCATTTCTCTTTCTTTTTTTTTCTTTTTTTTTCTTTTTTAACAAAACTTACTATTATTGCATTTTAACATTTGTATTAGGGGTGTTCACGGTCCGGTTTTTGTCAAAATTTTAGAAAATCAGGATCGGATCAAATACTTCGGTTCTGTAAAAATTTAGGACCAGGACCGGACCATTATATTATAGGACCGGTCCCATCGGTTCGGTTCCAATGGTCCGGTTCTGGTCCGGTTCCACTGGTTCTACAAATTACAATATAATATAATTTTTTTACAATAACAAAATCTACAAGCAAAAGCATATTTAAAAATCAAATTGTTGAACAATATTACAATAACAAAATCAACAGTTAATTACAATATAATATAAATTTTTTACAATAACAAAATTTATGATATGATATTCATTTTGGAATTAAAAATATTATTGAAAATGTTACAAATTGAAATAAGTTAGGGGGGTGTAAGTGAACTTTTAAAACTTATGTTTACCGACTAAGTAGACGAAGATTTAAATTGCAACATAATTTCTTTCACAAGGTTTTTCATGCATATATATATATATATATATATATATATATATATATATATATATATATATTCGGTCCGGTTCGGTTCCGGTCCAGGATCGCGTATATTTTTTTCAAAATCAGGATCGGACCAAATAATCGGTTCCATAAAAATTTGGAACCAGGATCGGACCAATACTATTTTTTCGGTCCGATTTTTACTGGTCCAATCCGGTTCTACTGGTCCGGTCCGGTTCCTCGAATTTTTTGTACAGCCCTAATTTGTACTATCAAAATCAAAACTCACAATGGGCTGTTTGATGCGTCTTATTGGATAGTGCTTATGACTTATTACTTTTCATAAATCATAAAAGTGTCGTTTGATTTCATTTTTATAAAATAAGTCATAAGTCATGTACAAGTCAATTAAAGCACAAATTTCTTATAAGTCATAAGCAGTAGGAAAAGTGCTGAGATCAAAAAAGCACTTGTGAACAGTAAAGTATTTATAGTAAAATAAAATAAAATGAATAATAATAAAATAATAATAAAATAATAATAATAAATAAATAAATAAATAAAAAATAAAATAAATAAATAAATAAAAAATAATTAAAAAATATTAAAATAATAATAATAATAAAATAATAAAATAATAATAATAATAAAATAATAATAATAATAATAATAATAAATAAAAATAAAATAAAAATAAAAATAAAAATAAAAATAAAAATAATAATTAAAAAATTATTATTAATAATAAAATAAAAAAAATAATAAAATAAAAAAAATAAAAAATAAAAAATAATAATAATATAAAAATAATAATAAAAATGATAAAAATAATAATTATTATTATTATTATTATTTTAGTCTTTATAATTTCACTCAGCACTTTTTCAACTTATTAATCAAACAGTCATACTTATTTATGATAACTAATCAGCACTTCAATAAAAATAAATCAAACAACATCATTCATCAGCTCATCAGTCAAAGTCATCAGTCATAAGTTATCAGTCATAAGTAATAAGTCATCAGCACATATCAATAAGCTAAATCAAACGGGCCCAATGTCACTTGCTTACTTTTATTTCGTATTTATTTGACCAGATTTTTAACGGCCCACTTCCTTTAGAGCCCCTCATGCGAGATTTAAATCCAATTTAAGAAATAACATTTTGTAAATTCCAAAGACACCCTTTGAAAAGACAAAGACATAAATGCCCCCCTTTTTTTTCTACGCACGCGCACCAGTAAGGCCTGGACCAACCAAGTCCAAAACTGGAAATAATAATTTAGTCACTGAGGTTTTCAAAATTATACATTGGTCACTAGATATTCACATATTTTAGATCAATCAATAGATTCAAAATAATTTTATTTTGGTCACTTCAATCTCAAAAAATATAGATTAAAAATTGACTTGTAAGACAAATTTTTCAGATTATCACAACAGTCTTTAGCCTTTCCAAAAACACTTTCATTTTTTTATATTTTTCACATTATAAGATTACTTTGGCTCTTATAATTGACTTATAAAATAAAATTTTCAATCAAAAAAATCAAAAAGTTCAATAATAACAACGAATTGCTCTCATAATTTACACATTTACAACTCATATAAGTTAATTGTAAGACTACTTTGTCTCTTATAATTGACTTATAAAACAAAATTTTCAATAATAACAACGAATTGCTCTCATAATTTACACATTTACAACTCTTATAAGTTAATTATAAGACTTTTTAATAAGTCTTATAAGTTATTTATAAGACTTTTTTAAAAAGTAAAGAGTCTTATAATTAACTTATACTCCCTCCGTCCCACCTCAATTGGTCCACTTTCCTTTTTGGGACGTCCCACCTCAATTGGTCCATTCCTTAAATGGAAAGTTTTTCCTATATTAATACCCTTATCATCTTCATATATTTACAAAAAAACCATTCATTATACCCACTTTAACTTACTATTCCTCCCACTCATTCTCTCTCCTATTAAATATTTTTAACTTTTACATTCTCTCTCCTATTTCCTACCACACATTTAACTTTTACATTCTCTCTCCTCTAATTTCTATCCACTTTAATAATTTTTCTTAAAAATCGTGTCCCACCTCAATGGACCAATTGAGGTGGGACGGAGGGAGTAAGACTTATTAAAAAGTCTTGTAGGTTACTTAAAAGACTTTTTAAAGTCTTATAAGTAACTTATAAGACTTTAAAGTCTTATAAGAGTCTTATAAGACTTTTTAATAAGTCTTATAAGTTATTTATAAGACTTTTTTAAAAAGTAAAAAAGTCTTATAAGTCTTATAAGTAACTTAATAAGTCTTATATTATATAAGACTCTTATAAGACTTATTAAAAAGTAAAATAAGTCTTATAAGTAACTTATAAGACTTTTTAAACTCTTATAAGACTTTTTTTAATAAGTCTTATAAGTAACTTTTTAATAAGTCTTATAAGTTATTTATAATACTTTTTTAAAAAGTAAAAAAGTCTTATATAAGTCTTATTAGTAATTTAATAAGTCTTATAAGTACCTTATAAGACTTTTTAATAAGTCTTATAAGTTATTTATAAGACTTTTTTAAAAAGTAAAAAAGTCTTATAAGTTATTTTATAAGACTTTTTTAAAAAGTAAAAAAGTCTTATAAGTTATTTATAAGACTTTTTTAAAAAGTAAGAAAGTCTTATAAGTAACTTAATAGACTTTAAAAAGTCTTTTAAGTTACTTATAAGACTTATTAAAAAGTCTTTTAATTAACTTATAAGACAAATTTTTCAACAAAAAAAGTCAAAAATTTCAATAATAACAACAAATTGCTCTCAGAATTGTTGTTCTAAACTCCCCATTTAATTATAAGACCAACTAACCTCAGTAAATCACAATTAGTATTCAAGAAGTGATGTATGAACAATTTATCAACATAAATTAACAAACTCCGAGTCACCTTGGCCCAAAATGCAACACACAATTTGAAATAAACTTGATATTTTACCATCAGATCATTAAATACTCCGCCCACACTACAAGAAACAGGCTTATTTACGGCGGTTAAAATCCGCCTTAAATACCACGCGCCCCGCCGTATATAGTATTTACGGCGGACTAGCCGCCGTAAATAGACCCCCGTATAAATCATCGCCGTAAATACTATATACGGCGGGATCACCGCCGTAAATACCATATACGGCGGATTTACCACCGCCGTATATAAATGAAATACATACGTATATTATGGCGTATTTTGGTGATCTTTATACGGCGGTATGTGTAACCGCCGTAAATAAGAGACGAGTCGTCCTCTCCGTAACGAGTCGTCCCAATTGCACCCCCACCAGGTTCCCTCGTCCCCCCTTTGTAGACGAGTCGTCCAAGCCATTTTATACGGCGGATTTAGTCGCCGCCGTAAATACCTTAATAGGAACGACTCGTCCCACATGGCACGAGTCGTACCATTTACACCCCCTACTGGTTCCCTCGTCCCCCTTTGGGCACGAGTCGTCCCTGCTTTATACGGCGGATTTAGTCACCGCCGTAAATAAGCCTATTTTTTTTTTCCAGCTTTGTATAATTTATTTTCCCCCAAAAATACATTCACAAAAACCAAATTCAACCTGTACACACACAAATAAAACTTGTATATAACCAAAACAAATGCAATCAATATTTACAATCTACATATTAACACAATTAATGTTGAATGTATCCAGACATAATAATCATTATACAAAAAAGTTATTAGTTGTTGAATGTATCCAAAATACACAATGTCTAAAATCCATAACACCTATTCATTACCGTCATTTCCACGTCGTTCCATCCAACAACGTTTCAATTCATCAATTTGTTGTTGTAGCGTAGGCGTTCCTCACGAAGTTGTTGTTGTAATCGCTCCTGAAGTTGTTGTTGTAACTGTCGGCGTTCCGCCTCATTTTGTCGGCGTTCCTCCTGAAGTTGCCTTTCAAAATCCGCTCGACCCCCGCCACCGCCTCCAATACAAATTGCCCGAGAAGTTGGGGATTTACCAAACACCTTAGTTTTGTTAAGACCGCCTCCCATACATCGCACTCTCCCGTGGTCATCAGGGCCTATCATACCAACAAAAATATTTTCAAGCGCCGTGGGAGAGTTTTGTTGCTCCTCTATGACTCCTCAATTGCATCATTAAGCGTTTGCTGTAACAAAAACAACATGTTCAATATAAATGTTTTAACTTTAATTAATATTATGAAAATGAAGTTAGAAATGAAAAAGTATTCTATATAATAACAAAACTGAAACGAGAAAAGGTTGAAACTTTAACTTACAATCATTTGAGTGGTTTCTTGATCTGCGGGTGTTTTGCCCGTGCGCGTATGTATGAAAATGCTTACGCGATCGGTTAGTAAACCCTTGTCGTCTCTCTAAAATTTATAATAGAATCATTTGACCAAAAAAAATATATTTATATACGATACAAAAAGAAACATTAATTGAATTGACAAGCCGAGAACTAGATTGAACGATGACAAACCTCTTTGATGACTTTGGGATGGGACGTTTTTCCGGTCCTATTCAGCACGATTGCTTTTCTCGATTCAATTTATTTGTTTCGATATTTCCTGGAAAAAAAAAGATAATATTAGTATTAATTTGACTACTTATATAAGACATTCACGATAATAGATTGAGATTAATTTGAAATATACCCGAGCCTTGTTCGTACCCCACATCGCAACAAGTGCGGCCCATTGATCGCAACGCACCCACGGGGTGGGTGAGCCAATGCGTCTTGGTCGGATTCATACATCTTATAATGAGATTTCAACTGAGTAATATTCATAATCGAGTCAATATTCATAACAAAGTCATAATGAGTAATATTCATAACCGAGTAATACTTATTATATGCTTGTCTCACTGGTATTTCCAAATCACGCCACGCTTTACCGAGAGAAAGAACCATAACCGGGTAATACTCCTGAGGAGCATTTGTATTTTCCTATATACACAATTCAACAAAGAAAAAAAAAAAAAACAATTGTTAGAGAATCATAAGACTTTTGACTACGTACTAGAGATTTATGTAAGAAATATGGATTACAACTTACCGTAACGTCATTCCATACGTTATTTATGCACTCATGGTCCATCTGAGACCACTCTCTAGTTAATGGGAAATGTTCCCCATTTTTAGCAAAAATTCCTATCTGAGTAGCTAATTTTGCCATTTTCCTACCAACTGGTTGACCATAATTATTCCATATTATGTTCAACCTCTCTTTACCCCATTTGGGGGTTGGTTTTGCCAGCCCTCTTCCTTTAGGGTTCGAGCCCTGATCTGATAATAAATTTTTCTTTGGCGGCATATCTGTCATATGACAATTCAATTATAGCACAAAAATTGGATAAACCAAGTAAAGGACCCAAAAAAACAGTCTTATAATATATGTATAAGACCTATAAATTTATTATAGGTCTTATGTATCATGTATAAGACCTATAAAATGCCTAGATAATAATAAAACAACAAGTATTTTGGAACAAGTTTTAACCCCTAAAACAACAAATATTTTGGGACAAACACCAATAGAACTATAGAATTGTGGCCAACAGTTTGGCTGAACAACAACAGCAACAACAACAACAACAACAACAACAAAGAACAAAAACAACAAAGAAGAACAAAAACAACGGCGGCAAAGAAGAATAAAGAACAAGAATAAAGAACAAGAATATAAGACCAAAGAATGAAAGAACAAGCGATAAAGAACAAGAATAAAGAAGTGAAGGGAATCCTTGCCTTGAGTACATCAAATACATTGTATTCCCTTGGTTTAATGAGTTCAAGGTTGAAAGAAAGGCAAAAAATGGTGTCTTGAAAACTGAACGGATATAAGGCTTAAGAGAAACAATAAATGCAGCAGACAAGGATGCCACACAAACAATAAATGCATAACTTCAAATGCTTCAGTCTTTCCCAGAAGACTGACAAATCAAGCAGAAGATTCTCGTCTAACAAGGCTGTGAATACCCAAACCCCAAAATTAAAAAAAAAACAAACAAAACAAGGATTTTTAAGCAACAAAAATAATCGGTGATGTAAATAAAGAACAATGTATAATTTTTCATCAAGAAATGCAGGTAATTCTGAACAATCAGTTAGGAAAAACATTAGCAGACGGTACATAGAGCACATGCTCGACCAATTATTCACAATCTATGATAAGACATAGGAACAGCAGAAATACAACAGGAAAGAAAGTACTGCTGCAAGTTTTTCAGTATGATAGTTCTAACCAGCTGTTATAACCTTTGAGACAGTGCCAGAATTAATAAGAGCTCAGCACCAACAATAGTGTCACCAAATTAAGCCATCTAACATTAATGAAAACCTTATATCAAACATAAGCACCTCAACCATCAAAGTTTATGTAGCACAACAGTATCTCATAGAAGGATGCTGCATAATTGTATAACATATTTATCATCCTCAAACAACTATAATCAAGCCAAATTTATTGTTTCTCTTAGCTGTTGGTTAGGGGGACCAACTATAATCAAGCCATAACACCCCCTTGCATTTGGAGAGGAAAACAGACATGCATCACTAGGTGTCTTGAAAACTGAACGGAGCATTAACAATATTAGCAGCAACAAAGTATTGGCTAAACATTTTACATTTCTTTCAAATCATCAAACAATACAACATACTTTCTTGATAGTTACTCCCTACCCCACGTCCCATTTGAAATTACACAAAATTTCATTTTGGTGTCTCATTAGAAATCCCATTCCAACAATAGAAACTCTATACCCATACTCCCTCTGTCCCGAAATGATAGTCCCACGTTGACTTTTATGCTCAACACAATCGAATTTTAATCATACTTTTATTAATATCTAGATATCCTTATGCCATTGAATTCCAAAATCAGCTTGAGTACCACTCTTTCCCAAACCTGAACGAAGAACGACCAGTTGAATCCTTAGATGGAAGAATTTCTAAAGATAAATTAACCTACAGATACCCCATTGTTTTATAATAACCTCACTCCACTCTTTCCCTTCATAATAACCTCACTCCACTTGCATGAAAAATTATATATATATATATATATATATATATATATATATATATATATATATATATATATATATATATATATATATATATTCTCAAGACAAGATTTCCATAAACCATGACATTACACTAACATTTCCAACGAATCAACCAAAAAACAAAAACTCAGCGGTGGGAAGCGGGGCGGGGGAACAACAAACATGACATTACGGGGGCTCCATGAGTTGTGGACACATTTGTTATATGTCACATTTAACAAAAACAAATACCAAATCGGTGGGAAAGCGGGCGGGGAACAACAACAACAACCACAAGGAACAACAACAACAACACTATAGGGCAAGCCTTGCTTGATACGTAAAAGTATAAAATAGTACGGGCTGGGGCTCCGCGGTACCAAATCGGTGGGGAAGCGAGGCGGGGACATCCCAAAGTAAAAATTGGATATTCATTTAATATATTCAAATTTCTACAGGCATCAAAGGAGTACCTGAAAAAGCAGATGACGGAGGTAGAAAGTAAGAGCTGCTGTAATAAGACCCTGCAACGAACCGTCCTCCTGGGAGTACCATATTCAAACAATAAAGACCTGTTATCTGTCGCCCTCCGGTCCCTCACAAACTTGTCATACTGCACTAACCAGTCTCCAGAATAAAAACTCGTGCCCCCCATCAATCTCATCGCCTCGGGTTTTGGTTCACCCATACAAGCTTGAGCAATCAATGTGATCATCCTCCCAATTGATATGTTTCCCTTTTTGGTAAGGGCAAATGCCTCACATCTCCGAACAAAAATATCAACCCAATCAGGGATCACCTGAAAACTCCTCAACCCTGTTCGCAAAAGGTTTACCATAGCCACATTCAATTGAGCGGGCTCTCCGTTTGCCAACCAAGACATAGATAGACCTCTGTAAAATAATTTCCAAGCCGGGTGAGAAAGAGAGGAAGCCCTAAGGTATTTTTTTTTGCAGGGCAATCCTGTGAGCTCCGAAAAGAAAAAACAAGTCCCCCCATCAGCCTCGACCCAGTTTCCTCTCGGCTGATCAACCCCAAAGATTTCCCTCAACTGATCATAAGTCACTCGATAGGCTTCATCATTCATATGAAACCGAATAGAATTTTCTTGTGACCCCTTGTCTACCTCCAAAGTTGAAAGGAACTCAAGTGAATATCTCAAATACGTAGCTGGAGTCTTCCCCAGAAATTACCTAACCCGGCTTGCGTCATCAATTCTGCGTACTAACGTCTCTAAACCCAAATCCCTCAACACCAATGAAGGAAAGTGGTGACTTGAAATTTCCTACCCTCCAAATTCCGCCATTTTTCTTTTGAGCGGCGGTCAATTGGGTCAATCCCATAAACGGCGTCAATGATGCATTAGGGGAAGTGGGATCATTTGGGACTACGGGCGGCGGGTTTTGTCTACCCCTCTTGTTGCTACCCCCTCTACCGTCTCTCTCCTTAGGAAGCATATTTTCAACACAAAAACCACCTATATATAAGACGGAGAGACACAAATTTTAGTAATAACATTGTCTTAGTAAATAGTAAGCACATAAGACCTAAACAAATACATATTATATAGAAGTAACAATATTAATATTCAACCATACAAAAATAACAAGTTTGATTGAAACATGAAACTTAAGTAATAACATTGTCTTAGTAAATAGTAAGTAAATAAGATCTAAACAAATACTACTCAAACTAATCATCATCATTATCGGCCATATCAACATCATCATTATCGGTCATATCAACATCTAGGTCATTGATATTAGTAGTTTCAATCTCGACCCCATCAACTCCCTCTCGCACCCACGATGCTTCTTCGTTAGCAACATTTTCATCCAGTTTTGTGAGCAAAATGGTACCAATTGTGGAATCGAATCAAACTTGTTTATCATCATTTGAATATATGTCAAAACTATCTCTTGGTGTAATCCTCATCACAACTTTCCAATCACTTTCTATAGGATCTTTAACATACCAAACTTGCTCAGCTTGAGATGCTAATATGAATGGTTCATCACCAACTCGATTATCCTTATACAACTTGTGATTGAAGTTTACAAGAGTAAATTTTTGCTCATCTTCCATCTTGCCTGTCCGGTTATCAACCCAATCACATTTAAACAATACAAATCTTATTGAGTTGCTATAACGAATTTCAAGGATCTCAATCAACTCCCCGTAGAAGTTAACATCCCCTACAATGGGATTATTATCCTTTCGGCTTGCAAAACTTGTCACACTTGCATTCAGCATGACTCCACTATTTTGAGTTTTCCTCCGTCTATCGACATCCTTCACTCGAAATCGAAAACCATTTATTATGTAAGACTTATACCGCCTCGCATCCATATGAGGACCCAATGCAAGACTCGTAATTCTTTCGGGCACTACATCTTTCGTCGTGCATACCTTTTATAAAAAAACAAAATTTAATAAGAAAATATTTAAAACGATAAATTGAAACTATTATATGAAGGTGGTTTCATACTTACATAATCCTTAAAACAACTAACAAACTTATCATTATGTTCTTTCTCTATAAGATGTCGTTGATTACGAGGTAGTGTCTCCCTCAAATGTACACGATGCATTCTGACCAGATTGAAAATATGAATTAAGTATTAATTTGAAATATAAAAGATATAAGGAATGTAAGCCTCATGTAAGGAATCACTTACTCTAGGTATTGTTCAACATCTTCAGTATTGAAAAGCACATATCTATGCGCTTGTACTCGTGTGATGTAATCAAGGGTAATTACCTCTTCTTTTCCTACAAAGCGGCCTAACTCATCACCTTCATCATCATTTCTTCTAGGACGATTGGACTTTGTCTCAATGTCATCCAAATATTGCGTACAAAAAGTCATGCATTCTTCAGCCACAATTGCCTTAGCTATGGAGGCCTCGGGATGGGCTCGATTTCGAACATATAATTTTAATGTAAGTAGAAACCTACAAAAACATTTACTTATGCTAAAGCAGATGTAAAAAGGAATTTAACTTTTTCAAAGTAAATTTAATATGGATGTACCTCTCTACCGGATACATCCAACGAAATTGTATTGGGCCCGCTAGCAAGGCCTCCTCGGCTAAATGCACCGGCAAGTGCTCCATAACATCAAAGAAAGTCAGGTGGAATATTTTCTCGAGAGCACATAGTGTGATGACCATCCGATCTTGTATCTTTTCGAGATCAGCAAGTGTATTCACCTTTGAGGATAATTGCCTAAAGAAATTTGCCAACTCAATGATGGCTTTTACAACAGAAGTAGGCAACGCTTTTCGAACAGCTAAAGGGAGTAGTTGTTGGAGCAAAATATGACTATCATGGCTCTTAAGACCCCAAATAGCTCTTTCCTCTAGATGTACACAACGAGATATGTTTGACGAGTAGCCATCGTGACTTTGACTCCCTTTAGAACTTTCAAGAATGTGTCTTTATGCTTCTTACTCATTGTAAACTGAGCCGGAGGCATAATATCTTTGCCAGATGGAAGCTTTTGTAGATGCAATGGTTTCCGAATGTTCATCTCTTTTAGGTCTTTTCTTGCTTTATCATTATCTTTTGATTTCCCCGCAGTACCTAACAGAGTATGTAGCACATTATCACACACATTTTTTTCAATGTGCATAACATCAAGATTATGACGAACATGATTATTTGCCCAATATGGCAACTCAAAGAAGATACTCCTCTTTTTCCAATTGTGACACAACTTAGGAACCTTTATTTTCTCCAACTTGGCTTGTTGCTTCTCACCCTCTTCTCTTTTCCTCTTTTTAATAACATCTTCTATTTTATACTCTGTTTCCATATTTTCAACTTGTTTAAGCAATTTTGTTCCAAACAATAACTTGGGTATCTCTCACTTCATGAGTACCATCAAAAGAGCCTTTATCCTTACGAAAAGCATGACTCCTAGGCAAGAAGCGTCGATGACCAATATAACAATACTTGCCACCATGATCCAACCATCGTGCTTGAGGTCTCACATTGCAACAAGGGCAAGCATATTCACCTTTAGTGCTCCATCCAGACAACATTCCATATGCAGGAAAGTCATTTATTGTCCATAATAGTGAAGCTCGTAAAGTAAACAACTCGTTCCTTGATGCATCATAAGTTGATATACCATCTTCTCACAATTCCTTCAACTCATCAATTAACGGTTGGAGATACACATCTATCTTGTTGCCCGGCCCTTTTGGGCCTTGAGTAAGCACCGACAAGAAGAAATATGGTAGTTTCATGCATAACCAAGGTGGAAGATTGTATGGCATAAGCACAACCGGCCAAGTACTGTGAGATATAGTCATTGTTTTGAAAGGATTAAATCCGTCAGATGCTAATCCCAATCTAACATTTCGAATTTCACTTGAAAATAATGGATAACGTTTATCGAATTCCTTCCACGCACGAGAGTCTGCAGGATGCCTCAGCACACCATCGTCTATTCTTTTCTCGGCATGCCATCTCATGAGTGTCGCGGTCTTAGATGACCAATACAACCTTTGCAACCTTGGCTTTAAGGGAAAATACCATACTTTCTTCATCGCTACCTGCTTGGGAAGTTTATTCTTGCCACTTGTTTCCGCACCTTCACCGCTACCCCCTTCTTCTTGTTGCTTATATCTAGAGGCTCCACAAATTTCACATTTAGTAAGTTTTTCAGTTTCATTTCGAAACAACATACAATGATTAATGCACGCGTCCCACGTTTTATAACTAAAACCCAAATTCGCAGTCATCTTGTACGCCTCACGATAGGAACTTGGCACTTTCGCTGACTGAGGCAATGCCCTAATGAAAATTTTTAATAAAGAAGTAAATCCCTTATCGGTCACTCGATAATTAGACTTCCAGTGCATAAGTTCTACAATAAATGAGAGTACTGTAAACTTATCACACCCTTCCCACAAGGCTTGATCAGCATCTCTCAAAAGTCTAAGAAACTTTGCGGTGGATGCATCTGATTGTACGATTTCTTCAATTCCTGGCTGGTTACTATCCGGCATACCCATCCCTTCATGTACCATTCGCCTCATACAATCTTGCACGCCCAATTCAATTTCAATGCCATCTTCAGTTGTCCTATCATTCTTACGCGCCGAAATGTACTCTTCCCCGTGCCTAATCCAATTCTTGTAATCTTTTTGAAATCCCACTTCAATACAATGTGATCTCACGGTTGCACGGTCTTTTTGGTAACGATTTGCACATTTTTACAAGGACAATATATTTCTTTAACACCAATGCAGACTTTTTGAGAATGCAAAATCGAGAAAGTTGTCAACCCTGCATAAATACTCATTTGAAATTCGATTATCCAAATCAATCCAACTTTTGTCCATATATGACTTGACTTGATATTTTTAACGTTAAAATACAACCTATATATAAGACCGAGAGACACAAATTTTAGAATAAAAATAAACTCATAAACAAACATGGTCTAAATATGTACAACTTTTTGGCTCGATATAGATAATATACATTGTTGGAGCCTAGCCTATTAGTCGAACTTGGGCCCATGATATAGTATAACCCTATGACAACATTCATTCGTTCTCTCTCAAAAGCCCCCTAATTGAGAAGCTAATTTAAGGAACTAGGTTGATGTGCAAAAGAATATGCACATGCAACAAAAGATTTGGAACTATTTTTAGGAACTAGGTTGAAGTCACTCTTTAACTAGGATTCAAGTACAACTTTAGTACAATAATGTGGAACTTGAATTGGTTCAAATGGATAATGGGAAATGTGTTAAATATTGTCTTAAAAAGGGTTGAGAGGCAATTATGAAACTTGAACCAAAGTGGATAAAACATGGTAATTGAACTTGGAACCTTTATAGAAGGTGTACAAGGTTATATTATGAACGCGTAGGGTTACTTGTATGTTGTTATACCTCTACGTGGTTATATGTATGTGGTTATTGGGTTAAATGGTGCATAAAAGGTATGGTTCATTACTTTATTGATTGATACATAAGTGGCAATACCTTGTTACTAAATTATACCTTGGGTATTGAATGTGTAGGCCTCATATATGATATATGGTGCCTTATGTGGTTATATTTATAGGGTTGTGGGTTCAAATAATGGGAGAATATATTGGAGATAAGAAGGATTATAAGATTTTGCAAATGTGTCGGGTGCTTTAAAATTTCGCGTTGTGAAAGAGCTCAAGTGTTGGACTTTTAGAGAGAAGCTGCATTGAATGAAAATCGAGTCTCTTTTGCTTTTGGTAGCAAATGGGTGTAATAGAGTAGAGGCATTTTGCAATGGCATTAAGGACTAACAGTATTCTAGTAGTTGATTCGTCTTAGTTTCTCTTTCTCCAACATATTGGTTCATATCCAAACCGACAACCTTGATCGCTAAGTAAGCTAGACCGTAAATGAGTACGGTTCGAAGCTACACATTCAATACCCATTATTTGAACCCACAACCCTATAAATATAACCACAAGGAAATGAGTACGGTTCGAAGCTAATATCATCTCTACATTGGAGGCAAAGACAGAGATGAGACCAAAAGGAAATGGAAAATAGCAAGCTTAAAAACACATAATGGCATTCATGTCCAAAATCCAAAAATTAAACCAATTCATGTCAAGAGTATGAGCCATGAACTCAAAAAATTAAACCAATTCCATGAGAAAGAAATATTAATGCCGAGAATGTTCTTATTACACAAAGCAATTCCGTCCTAGCTAGCAGGCTTATTATCGTGCAGTACGTATACATGAACTCAAAAATTAAAACTGGGAGCATAAAATAGAGAGTATGAGCCATGAACATAGAACAAAAAACAAAAATTAAAACTAAATACGCTATATCTACCTGCTAATTTGGTCGAAGGCGTCGGATTTTCTTGGCCTAGCTATGGAGGAGAGAAGCTATGGAGGAGAGAAAGAGAGACTGAGATACAGATCGAAGAAATCAACAAAAACCAAAAATTAAAAGTAATTAAATACGCTATACCTACCTGATTTTGGTCACCGGCGTCAGATTTTCAAGCCCTAGCTATGGAGGAGAGAAGCTCTGTAGGAGAGAAAGGGAGGAGATACCGCGAAACTGAATAGGGAATTTTGGGTTTCCCGGTATTTAATAACATTTACGGCGGATATTGTACACCTGTAAGTACCCAAATCTGGCTCATGCCTTCCGGTTAATTTTCCCGACATTTCGGTAAGTTTCCCGGTAATTCCCCGGACCTTCCTAGTGTTCCGGAAATGTCCTAGAGCAGTCCCAAATTAAAATTAGGGCTGTATGGAGCCTTCCTAATTAAGAAAACACGTTTTTCTTAATTAGGGAGAAGGTTCTAGAATAATGCCACCTTGCATGGTTCTAGAATGCTGAGTCACAATGGATAAGCCCGCACGGCCTCATTTGCAAAGGGCCTGCAGCCGCACGGCTTCATTAGCCTTATCCAGACTGCCTATAAATAGAGCCCTCCTCTACCCATTTCAACAACAACAACACAAACAATCAACAACAAACACACACACTCCACAGCAATCAAGACGTGAAGAAAACCCTTGAAGGCTCAAGAAGGCGAAGAAGAAGCTCAAGAAGCCATCTCCCTCCTCCTTGAAGACCCAAGAAGAACCTCTCCTCCTAGCTCCGTCCGAAGAAGCGAAGGAAACGATTGGTAACCTCGCACGCCCTAACCTTGCATTTTAATTGATATACTTGCTCATTGCATTCATATATCTTGCTTGGGACTTGGCATTTATTCATAAAGATCATTTCTTTATCACCCCCTTCCCCTTTGCATGCATTAAAACCTCATTTGTCATAAAAATGTAGTCTTTTTTCATAAAGGTGCATCCTTTGCACCTAAAATCCCTTTTTTCCAATAAAAATGTTATCTTTATGCATCATTTGCATATAAAGATCAAATCTTTTTCAATAAAAATGCATCCTTTGCATTCAAAAACCTTTTTCAATGCATCATTTGCATAAAAATCCTATCTTTATGCATCATTTGCATAAAGATCATTCCTTTAAATCAAAAAGCATCATTTGCTAAAACCAAAATGTCATCTTTTCACTAAAGAGTCATTTTTCATCATGCATTTCCCCTTTCCCCCAACCTTGGAACGGACCGGTGTAAAAGTTCTCATCTTTGCATCGTTCCTTCCATTAAAGGTTCATGATTTCTTTAGGAAAAGGATAACCTTGAACCCTATATCTCCGATTATCGCTTAAGAATGAGTATGAAGCCTCTATACGAGCTCGACCGTCTTAAAGCGTAGGATCGATGGGCTAAGGACATTCCTTCCTAAAGAACCTCATCTTTGACCAAAAGAGAGTCATTCTCTCGATCACGCAAGTCCCGAGGGTCCCGAGGTTTAAAAATGCGATGATCACAAGTTATAAGATGAGGACGGGATCATAATCCCAAATACATAAATTCCAAGGAATCCCGAGCGACAACCAACAAATGGTTTGTACGTCCGGAAGACAACTTGGGACATTCCCCCCCTTTTATTCTCAAACACATGCACACAAAGAAAGCACGCAAGCAAACACGATTAATGAAATCGCGGGAGACTTGCTCCGGCAAGGCACTTTGGGTGAACGCCAAACGTTCTTCCCAAGGGGTAACTTAACCTCCGAACCCATAAAACCTTTTTTTCAAAGTTTTGAGGTAATCAAAATGGCGTGGCGACTCCGTTTTTCAAATAACTCGGATGTCTTCAAACTCGCGTGAATTCCAATAAACAAAAAATTTTTGGGCACACATTCACAGTTTGGCGACTCTGCTGGGGAAACCCAAAGGAGAAAAGCTTTATATTTCAAAATAAAAGTCGATACTTGGTATATAGGTGGACCCCACTTACCCTTCCTGTATCGCTCCCTAACCCGGGGCTTGGGATAACAAGGTGGTTTAACAATCCCACGTACCAGTATCCCTTTTTCGAAAAAAATAATTTTGAAAAAAAATAGAAGAAAGCTTTTCCCTTTGAAGCGGGTTAGACTCCCATCGCCGATTTCATTAATCGTGCTTGCTTTCTTTACCATGCATTGCATCATTTGCATCTTGGAATCTGTGCATACTTCGAACGGGAAACAACCCGAAAAATAGCAAAAGGAGTGGAACCTGGAAAATTGATCCATGCAGTCGTACGGCTCAATCCTCATTGGATTCTGACCATACGACCTCAGTGGCAATTCCACCAGGAAAAATCAGGGTTAATCTGGCAAAGTCCTAGCGGCTTGGGGCTACTCGCTCCACGATCGATCGGGCTTCCTTAAAATTTACGTGCTTATGTGTTGCATTTTCCCCGTCCCGAAAATCATTCCTTTAAAACACATTTATGAAAATCTACGCTTTAACTCAAAAAGGAACTTTTTAGGAGACCGCACACTACGCGCACTTGATATATCCTGTACACTTTTGCACGCACGTCCTTCAAACCCGATGGTGGTTCCAGCTGCAGCCACGGACAGCCTTTACGATGCTCTCCCCGGCGCGCACGGAATCATCCCAACCTCCCCATGGCAAACAAATGTCGACCAATGCACAGTCCGTGTCACACGTTTCAAAAAAACCGTGACTTTTGGTTGGTTTTTGGTCTAGTCCGTGTCATATAGCCCAGTTGCATACCCACGTAAAGGTCAAGCCTTAGCTCATAACGGAAGCCAAGATTTTCGCTCAAGCGAAATTCTGCCGAAATTCCGACAAGGAAAAATCGGTGGGATCTTGACTCCGACATTGACTATTGACCTTGACCCACACGGAATGCGTAAGAGTCAAGACCGAGTCTTTGCCAAAAAAAAATCAAAAGATCTTTCGCTCAAGCGAAGCTCTGCCAAAATTCCGACAAGGAAAAATTGGCAAGATCTTGACCGACATTGACTTCGATTCCGACTCACGCACTGCGTATGCAACGAAGTTCAATGTGACACTGTTTCATCCGGCTTTTGCCGCCCGACCCATGCCTATTATATTCTCGGACATTACCGAAAGTCAAAAACCGTCATTCGCTCAAGCGAAACTCTGTCAAAGATCCGTCAAGGCAGAGAGACGAGACTTTCCCGGTATTGCCTTGACTATAATCCGCATCGCTCGTGCGTTGAAAGGTCCTATGACCCGCTAGACCCGATAGGAGCGTTCTTTACTCTCGGTCGGTGGGATCCGCGTGCCCTATAGGACCCTCGCCCGGGCCGCCCACCCCGGGAGGTCGAAATACAGGTGGAATACGAGGGGCTTATAGACGTAGTGACGGAACCCACTGATCCAGGATCTAGAGTAGTTGTGAAAAAAAAGAAGGGCAGAACCCCTTTTCCAACCAAATAGATATTAATAAAAGATATTGTTTTAAGTAAACTTGAAGATTCTAATTTGCATATTGCCTGAGCCTTCAGCCTAAACACCTACCCCGAGTCTAAACCTTTCCTATCTCTTTCCCGCAGCGAGAAAGAAGTGGGTGAGAACACCGGTCGGCGACTTGTTAGCGCGAGAATCCTCGACAGCCGCCGTAATCCTCGCTTTGTCGCCTTTTCAGAGTCAAAATGGCCAACATGGTAATCCACAACGGTAATGACCAAGCAAGGAGGCTATCCTGAGCTCAACCCAAGCCTCACATCTCGGTATGATGTATGTGATTGCGAAGACCGCCGTCATGAGTATCAAGAATGGATCAATGAGGACGCTCCTTCAAGGAAGAAGAAGAAGAGAAAGTCCACACAATGTAGCCAGGCTTAAGGAAAGATACGAAGCCGGGGACAAGAGCGTAGGAACTGGGAGAGCCTTCTGCAAGTTCGACTACTATGTCCTTATGCCAAGGAACCCGTCAAGGAACCCGTCACCCAAATGAGCCCACTCGATATCCCCGTACAGCGATCCTCTGGTAGTGCCGAATTTGTGGCCATCGTGAAGTTCAATGAGAAGCTAGCATCTAGAAGCGTAACAAAAGCCTATCAATACGTAGCTCAAGGAAGAATTAAGATCCTCTCGAAGAAGACTTCATCAAGATTATCCAAGCCAACCCTTCCCACGGCTACACCGACAAGGTCGTGGTGTCCAAGATTGGGAAAGAGAAAATGAGTTATCGCAGAAGGCATTGATAAGATGAGCCACACTTCTTCTCCAATGAGTCCAGCGCTACAAAGAGCTAGCTGAAAGATTGCAACAAGTTACTTTAGTTCCCTCACCATCTTTCCACGTATCGAGATAGTTAATGATTTCCGGCAAGCTTTTGATCGCACTTTGGTAACTAGGCAATGCCAACTTTCTAAAGAATTGGGGAGACATTCTCGGGGCCGATCGCCCGGTCGGCGACAAATGATCCACGGAGCTTGTAGTTGGTCCAACCCTTGTCAAGTCCTCCTCGAGCCGGTCGTGTCAACGCCCTGATTCGTATTACGTCGGTCGAGTCGGGAATCTTCGAATTCCGGTCCTCGAAGTCATCCGAAGGCCTCACGCCTGAGGATTATGAAAAAAATATGTCGATGTCATCTTTCACACTTATCTTGAATGAGAAATGACAAATCTTTCACGGTCTCCTCTTGTGCCTGACTTAGCGAATGATAAATTAACTCGAAAACCTTGGCAGGTTAATAATGAATCATTTGAATATAATGCAAACACACTAAACGAACAATACATTAAAAGAAATCTTTAAGCGGGGTTTCGAAAAAGAGGAAAACCGGGCCCAAAGAAATTGCCGAGGAGAGGTTTTGATAAGTGTGAACTTGGGTACTATAGAGGAACACAAGAGACACTGGCGGTGGAAGCTTCTTCCGGGGGGTTGAAAGGGACGCAGCGATCGAGCTACTCGGGGCTACGTCGGCGTGTTTGCGTGGTCATACAAGGATATGCCGGGGGCTGGAAACGGTTCGATAGTGAGAGCACGTAATCCCTCTAGCACCCGTGATGCTAAGCCGCGAAAGCGAACCGAGCGAAAGATCAAGTCGAATGGTCTCTACAGTCAAAAGAAGAAATTGAGAAGCTAATGCGGGTAGGGTTCATCGAAAGTTATTGAATACCCGGACATGGTTGTCCAACATCGTGACTGAAGTAACCAAGGCCAATGGAAGCAGGGAGAAGTGCATTTGCCGTGTGGATTTCCGAGACCCGAACAGAGAGCGCCGGCCAAAGACGACTACCCTCTCGCCAAACATAGACATCTCGGTGGACTCCCACCGGCCACTTGACTACGAAGTCAAATCCTTCGTTGATGGTTTTGCGAGCTAAGGCAACCGGATCAAGATGGCCGAGGAAGACCAAGAAAGAGACAGCCTTCACCACACCGCGGGACCCTACTGTTATACAAGCAATGCCATTCGGGCTCAAGAATGCCGGGGCTACTTTCACCAAAGGGCGACGACCGCGCTTTTTTCATGACATGATCCACAAGGAGATTGAGGCTCCTACGTAGATGACATGATAATCCACTCCAAAGGAGGAGGTGGGCAAGCACTTTGTTGACCTACGAAAAATTCTTTTGAGAGGCTGAGACAAAGCATTCCCATGAGACTAAACCCTCGCTTGGAAATGCACCTTCTGGAGTGACAAGGGGAAAAGTGCTCGGGTACATGGTCACGGAGCGAGGTATAGAAGTTTGACCCCGAAAGATCAAAGCCATCATGGATATGAGGCCACCTCAAACCCGGGCATGTAAGTCAAGAGCTTCATGGGTAAGAATTGCGATTAGACATGTCGCCCGTTTCGTCCAATCGCCATCCATCATGTGCGAGCCTTATCTTCAAGCTCATGAAGAAGAATGTGGACACGTAATGGACCTGAAGAATGCCAAGATGCCTTTGACCGCATCAGATGCAAAGGCATACTTAGTACATCCCCGGCACTATGCCCCCATGCATAGACGTAAGCCTCTTCTCGCTCTATCTCACCGTCACGCAGAACACGGCGGGTTGCTGGGCTATGCTTGCTCGTGAGAAGAAAAGACTCTCGGGTAGAAAATGCCATTTACTTTGTCACCCGGAAGCTACAAGGGAGCGAGCTCAATTACTCAAAGCATGTGAAAAGACACGTGCAGACCGGCTCCTGGGCGGGTAGTCGGGCAAGTTGAAGCATTATATGCAGAAGCCCACCCTGGTGAATTTGATGTCTCGAAAATGGACCCACATCCAAAGTACATCTTTGGCACAAGCCTTCCACTACTTCGATGCGTCTAGCGAAGTGGTCCTTCTTTTCTTGGCGTAATGTTACGACATCAACTATGTGACCGAGTAAAGGCCATCAAGGGCTCGGGCAGCATTGTCGAGTATCACCTCGGCGAACTTCCCCTGCAATGAAGACAGAGGGCTCGAAGGCCCCAATTCCCGGATGAAGGGATCTTTGCAGCTGAGGTTCGAAAATAGATGGGCAATTGGGTTCTTTTGACTGATCGCTAACAAAAAGAGGAAATGGTGTAGGAATGCTATTGGTCGATCCGAGAAAGATGAGCATACCCCCCATAGCTCCCTCGAGAGTTGAACTTTCCCGCCACGAACAATGTCGCCGAGTATGAAGCCTCGCATTGCTGGGTTTGGAGAGTCAGCCTTAGAAAGAAATGTCAAGGAGCTCAAGTTTACATGGAGCTTCACTCGCCCCGATCATCAACCAAAGTCTCCAACAAGTGGAAGGAAACCGTGGACCCTAATTCTACAACGGCATCATGCCAGCATATGGAGGAAGTTGGACCCGGGACAGCTCAGAGAAGTGACTTTCCACTACTTGCCGAGGGAAAAGAACGTATTCGCGCATGCCCTAGCTACTTCTCGCCTCCATTGGTAAAGAGATCCCCGAAGGAAAAGCCATAAAGCCCTTCGAGTAGTGGGTAGAAGAGAAGCCCCGGCTTTACGTTGTGAAATGGACCACGGGACCCGAGCCTATAAAGGAACCTTGATACAATCAGTAGTTACCAATTCCTCAAAGACGGAGAGTCGACTTTCGTAGACGAAGAAGGTAGACCAAAGAAGGTATCGGAGCCAAAAGCTTACAAGCCCCCCGAAAGGTTGGCTTCCCATTATGTCATTCTAGGAGGCAATTCCTATACAAGAAGCGGTATCAAGGACCACTCCTCTTATGTGTCACCCAGTAGAAAGAGCCAAAAGGAGTTGATGACCGAAAGTCCACAGATGGTCCTCCTGCGGTCCTCAGCATGAATGCCGCAGCCCCGATGCGAAGTGATCCTCGAATGGGTTAGGCATACCGGATCTCTCCCGTATGGAGACTGATCGCGTTCGAAGACGTCCGAACCTCGGCGAAGCAAATGCCGCCGGTTTGCACAACTCTCAACCATCTCCCCACCTCACGACCTCGTACCGCATGACGACTCCTTGGCCGTTTCGCAACTTGGCAGGCATGTGGACGTGATAGGGAAAATAGGCTCCCTAGGACCAGAAGCAATGGGCACGCAGTTCGTGTTGGTAGCCATCGACTACTTCACAAAGCTGGGTAGAAGCCAAGTCCTACCAAGGTCCTCACTTCTCGTAAAAGTGGCCCAGCCTCATCAAAGAAAACATAATGTGCAAGGATATGGGGTGCCCAACGAGACTCATTTCGATAAATGGGTCACACTTCGAAGGAAGGCTATCGCGATAGACCGGGCTGCCGAATTCGGGGAAGTTACATCGCCACAAGTCGTCCCCGCATACACTGCACCAATGGAGCCGTGGAAGCTGCTAATAAGAACACTCGAGCGGATCATCCGAAGCATGGGCCACTCCGTGGTCGTGAGCTTGGGCCCGAAAAGCCGCACCTAGCACTCGGGGGCTACGTAACGTCCGTCGAACACCCACAGGAGAAACTCCTTTTGCCCTAACTTACGGGATGGAAGCAAAGTGTTACCAAAGGGAGTTGGAAATCCCGTCATTAAGGGTCCTCCTGGAAAACAAAGGTCAATGAAGTGGAATGTCGCGCAGCCGGCATAATGAGTTAGCCCCGCTCGACGGAGAAGGCTAAAAGCCATGGAACACACCCGAGCCTACCGAGGCGAATGGCCGAGCGTTTGATAAAAAGGTCAAGGCCGAGACATCAAAGAGGGCGACTTAGTGCCGAAAGTAAAGCCCCTACCGCAGACAACCCCCGGGAAAATGGGAACCCGTCTCGATCGGCCCTTATGTGGTGCGTAAGATACCGTCGGAGGAGCAATGAAGCTTGCGTACTTGGATGGCAATCCCTTTGTCCACCCGGGGCCAACGGTGATAAACTCCGAAGATACTATGTCTAATAAAAAAGAAAAGAGAAATAAAAAAAAAAAAATCTTAGTGCAAAAAGAGTAATGCCCAAACCTAGGCCGAAACCCCAAAAAGGGCGGTCTAGGCAAAAGACAATGGTTGCACATATAAAAAAAAAAAAAAAAAAAAGAAAAATCTTAGTGCAAAAAGAGTAATGCCCAAACTAGGCCGAAACCCCAAAAAGGGCGGTCTAGGCAAAAACAGGGCCGCACATATAAAAATTTTGGTTCACTGTAATGAACTACGTAGACCCGAGCCCCTTAGCCTTTCTTGTAAAAGGGGAACGTAGGCGCACCATATATGGTTCCGGTTGGCCTAAACAATAAAAAGGACGATTAAGTTTCCAAGTGAAATATGTCCTTATCAATAAAAAAAAAGACATTTGAATTTCCATGAAATGTGTCTTGATTAATTTTTAAGATAATATGCCTTGTTCATTACAGTTAAAAACTTCTTGATGAGTTCAAGCACGGTCTACCTCTTAACTCGCTAACCTCGCTAAAAAGATCTAAAATACAATAAAATGCCTAAATAAACTAATGTGTTTGCAAATGGCAATAAGAGGATCTTGAGAAAAGACTTGTCACCGTCATTCGCCGAGTCTTCTTCGCCTTCTTCCCTTTTCCTCGGCCTCGTCGAGTCTTCTTCCTTTTCTTCTCAATAATGTCGGTATCCCTCATCCCGACCTCGGTATCCTCACCGGAGCCTCTACCAACCCCGTGTCAATGAGCGCTCTCTATCCGAGCACGAGTCCGCACCTCCTCCCTCCGAGCCTCGCCAAAGGAGCGACCTCTGACAACCTCTTGTACCGAGCCTCCATATCTCGACTAAGTCACCTGACTGTTATGGCAACTCGCTTTAGCCTCGGCCTCCTCGTAGTCCTACTCGAGTCACGCCGCCTCCCAATAAAGCTCGACGTCTATCCTCCAAGATAACCTCGAGTCGCTCCCATCTCCCTCTCGTACTCACCCAAGTAGACAAAGGGTCAAGATGGTGCTCTTCCCGCTTCCGAAGATAGCCCCCGGTGGGAAAGCAAGATGTGTCCAAGCCCTCGAGAAGAAAGAGAAGCCGGCCGGATCACTCATGTCCAATGACACCACCTCCATGGTCCGGATGTCCTCCCCAATCACTCAATGGCTCTCAGAAGCCCCAAACCGCCCGGGATACCAAAGGTATGTAGAAGGACGACCAAAGTAATCCCGGAACCCTCACAACATAAGACTCCCGAAATATCCTCCCCGTCCGCAACCTCCAATGTGGTATCCACCAACGGATGTCCGAAGTGGATAGCCTAGCCCATCATCGCCTCCCAGCCTACCCCGTTTCCGCCGCCTAGGCGCACCTCTCCGAGAAATCACCCAAGGGCACCGGAAGTCGGCAAAGCCCCGTGCAAAGCCCCGAGCCTCTCCCAGCCTGCCTACGCAGTCAACATAGCCGACTCCTGACCTCATGAAACGGTCTCCCGAGCCATCCTATCGATCCCATGAAATGTCTCTCCCAAAACCGCCAGGGACAATATCCTTCCCACTCCGCAGCCTTCCGACCATGTCCAAGAGGCCACTATGACAGATCCCCACGGACTCAAGAAGGAATGTACGTAGAATACGCAGAGAATGAAAGCATCCATAGCCACCGTGGTCGCAGCCTATATCCGGAGACCCAAACTCCGCCCGGGATATCGAAAGGTCAATCCTATCCGGGGCTACCATCATCCTCTCACCCTCTCCCCAAAGGAATCTCGCAGAAAGATGCAAGCTTTACCGTCACCGGCACGTCTCCGATCAGCCGGAATAGATATAGCCTCGCCTCGACCCCAATCAAGGCTCAAGTCTTCGTGCGTTGGGACAATTTCGTTGTAAGAAAAGCAAGAACATGTCTCCGACGTCCTGTAACTTTGCCGCGGCTCTCAACAGTCCCACCGGGCGGGAGATCCCTCAAATGCCATAAAGACTTGATCTTGAAGGAAGAATCAAGCAGCTCCTTGTGATTTTGGAAGTTATGTCTCGCCCAAGATTGAAGACCGGATAGAAAATGGTCTCGCTTCCCCCTTTGCAATCTGACGGGCTTCTCCATCGCAAAGTGTTCAAAGATGGTGCTTTTAGGTCCAAAATATGCTCGGGAACAATTGGGACAAGTCTAGAGTGAAAATGAAATGAAATGGCCAAGCCTTGCTTTTATTCGAAAATAACCAGCCTGCGTATTCGGAACCGTTAGCCGCACGGCTTCATTTTGCCCTCAAGGCCATGCCGCACCCTGGCTACATTAGCCCTCTCGCAGAAATTCTGCAAGCAACTAAAGTTGCTGCCCAAGGGAGTTTTCACCCCACTTTTTCAACCAAAACCTCGTACAAAACATATCCAATTAAGCCATTCAAGCATTCATACACCATTATAAATCATTTTGGCCCCGGCCACCACCCAATTCCAAGCAAAAGTCGCCCCAAGGCTCGTATAATATGCAAATTGAAAAAGCATAAATTAGAAAAGTAAATAAAATGTAAATACAATGTTTTCGCCCCATCGGCGCCTCAAATAAAGCAAAAATAAACAAGTTGTGCATAAAAATTGTTCAAATTGTTTGTTTTTGTTCCAAATCTATTCTAGAGACCTCCTAGGCCTCCGATTCTTCTTCCTCCTCATCGCTACTCAAATTTCATAAATGCTAGCCTCCCTCATCAAGTCCTCCCCGGTCGCTCACGCGACAAATGGACATTATCGTGCCCGTACTCACCACCGCTCCGTAATGTCGGCTGGGTCCCCGCCCCGAGGCATGGCACCGGAAGAGTACTCGAGGCCGATGAGGTAGACGCGCGCCCGACGTGCCGCCTCGCGCCTGTGCTCCCGCGCATCCGCCGCCGCTTTCGAAGCGCAGCGCTTCCTCGAAGAGACCGGCACATGTCCTTCCAGCCCCTATTCTCGCCCGACCAGCTCTATCGTAAGTGCGAGCCGGAACCCGAGAAAAAGAAGAGAAAATCTCGTAAAATCTCGTAAAATTGCAAAAGCGTAAAATCAAAGCTAAAAAGGGAATAAGACCCTAAAAGTACACTTACAAAGTGCTATCAGCGGCAAGGTGTACTGGGGCTCCTAGCATCTGGGGACAGTATCCTCATCCTCCTCAGGCACTCCATGGACCACATAGGACAGATGCGCAGGAGGGATCTGGCGGGTCAAGAGGCTCATCCTCCCCATATCCCCGAGTGACCGCCGCCTTCACTAGCTTCGTGGCGTTCCTGTGCGCCGCTCCACAAACACAAACGTAGGGGTGTCCATATCAAAATACTCCTCCGCAGCCTACGCCTCGCCTCGGTACCTAGCAATCCCGCCCTGGACCTTCCACTTGGGCATGCAATTTCCGTTATCTTTAACCAAGATAACATCTTTTTCGTAAAATATCCCTTATCTCTTTAGCAATCAAGCTTTATTCCCGCCGCTCCGTTAATTCCGTTATAACGGGATAACACTAGGTGACAACCTCCGAATTGTCGAACTCTAAACTTGTGCTACCTCTATCCGCGAATAGTGACGTATGCCCAAGTCATTCCAACTTGTGCTACCTCTATCCGCGAATAGCGACGTATGCCCAAGTCATTTCAACTCAACTTGTGCTACCTCTATCCGCGAATAGTGACGTATGCCCAAGTCATTTCAACTTGTGCTACCTCTATCCGCGAATAGTGACGTATGCCCAAGTCATTCCAACTTGTGCTACCTCTATCCGCGAATAGTGAAGTATGCCCAAGTCATTCCAACTTGTGCTACCTCTATCCGCGAATAGTGACGTATGCCCAAGTCATTCCAACTTGTGCTACCTCTATCCGCGAATAGTGAAGTATGCCCAAGTCATTCCAACTTGTGCTACCTCTATCCGCGAATAGTGACGTATGCCCAAGTCATTCCAACTTGTGCTACCTCTATCCGCGAATAGTGACGTATGCCCAAGTCATTTCAACTTGTGCTACCTCTATCCGCGAATAGTGAAGTATGCCCAAGTCATTTCAACTTGTGCTACCTCTATCCGCGAATAGTGACGTACGCTCAAGTTTCCCAACTTAAGTTACCTCTATCTCCGTCATAAAGAGATAGCGCCATAAGCTCTAGCTTCCTTAGGTGACATCCTCCAGTAATTGTCAATCAGGTGACAGCCTCCGAATTGTCAAAATCTCAAGGATCCTAGACATCGTTCCTAACTATCTAGTGATGCTTGAACTACGATCAAGGCTTGATTCCTCCGGGATACGTAGGTAGCCTTTTATAAAAGGTTCAGCCATTCGACCACTTTGGTCACCCTGTTTCTTTGTCACTCCTCGCTGATAAAGCAAATTTAGCCCCCTCATAAAAGTTCGTATATCCGACCACCTGGGTCACTCCTAGCATATCCCCGTAGGATCAATTGCTTGACCTCCTAGGTCATTTTCTCTTCTTTTCCCCAAGAAGAGACCAGCTTTCTCTTCTTCCTTCCCCAATGATCCTAATTCCGAACTACGGCCTGGCTTGATTCCTCCGAGATACGTAGGTAGCCTTCCAAAAGGTTCAGCCACTCGACCGCCTTGGTCTCCCAATCCGTCTCGGCATTCGCCGATCGGATCCTTTTCTATCGACAACCCCACTCGCCTTGCAAGTGACGTTGCCGAGGGGCTTCGTAAGTACCCAAATCTGGCTCATGCCTTCCGGTTAATTTTCCCGACATTTCGGTAAGTTTCCCGGTAATTCCCCGGACCTTCCTAGTGTTCCAGAAATGTCCTGGAGCAGTCCCAAATTAAAATTAGGGTTGTATGGAGCCTTCCTAATTAAGAAAACACGTTTTTCTTAATTAGGGAGAAGGTTCTAGAATAATGCCACCTTGCATGGTTCTAGAATGCTGAGTCACAATGGATAAGACCGCACGGCCTCATTTGCAAAGGGCCTGCAGCCGCACGGCTTCATTAGCCTTATCCAGACTGCCTATAAATAGAGCCTTCCTCTACCCATTTTGATCATCAACAAGAAGCATAATACTCTCATAATACGAAGAAGATCCCCCAAGGAGCTGCTGGAAGTCCAAGAAGGCGAAGAAGAAGCTCAAGAAGCCATCTCCCTCCTCCTTGAAGACCCAAGAAGAACCTCTCCTCCTAGTTCCGTCCGAAACAACAACAACAACACAAACAATCAACAACACACACACACACTCCATAGCAGTCAAGACGTGAAGAAAACCCTTGAAGGCTCAAGAAGGCGAAGAAGAAGCTCAAGAAGCCATCTCCCTCCTCCTTGAAGACCCAAGAAGAACCTCTCCTCCTAGCTCCGTCCGAAGAAGCGAAGGAAACGATTGGTAACCTCGCACGCCCTAACCTTGCATTTTAATTGATATACTTGCTCATTGCATTCATATATCTTGCTTGGGACTTGGCATTTATTCATAAAGATCATTTCTTTATCACCCCCTTCCCCTTAGCATGCATTAAGACCTCATTTGTCATAAAAATGTAGTCTTTTTCATAAAGGTGCATCCTTTGCACCTAAAATCCCTATTTTTCAATAAAAATGTTATCTTTATGCATCATTTGCATATAAAGATCAAATCTTTTTCAATAAAAATGCATCCTTTGCATCAAAACCCCTTTTTCAATGCATCATTTGCATAAAAATCCCATCTTTATGCATCACTTGCATAAAGATCATTCCTTTAAATCAAAAAGCATCATTTGCTAAAACCAAAATGTCATCTTTTCATTAAAGAGTCATTTTTCATCATGCATTTCCCCTTTCCCCCAACCTTGGAACGGACCGGTGTAAAAGTTCTCATCTTTGCATCGTTCCTTCCATTAAAGGTTCATGATTTCTTTAGGAAAAGGATAACCTTGAACCCTGTATCTCCGATTATCACTTAAGAATGAGTATGAAGCCTCTATACGAGCTCGACCGTCTTAAAGTGTAGGATCGATGGGCTAAGGACATTCCTTCCTAAAGAACCTCATCTTTGACCAAAAGAGAGTCATTCTCTCGATCACGCAAGTCCCGAGGGTCCCGAGGTTTAAAATGCGATGATCACAAGTCATAAGATGAGGACGGGATCATAATCCCAAATACATAAATTCCAAGAAATCCCGAGCGACAACCAACAAATGGTTTGTACGTCCGGAAGATAACTTGGGACATTCCCCCCCCTTACTTTCAAACACATGCACACAAAGAAAGCACGCAAGCAAACACGATTAATGAAATCTCGGGAGACTTGCTCCGGCAAGGCACTTTGGGTGAACGCCAAACGTTCTTCCCAAGGGGTAACTTAACCTCCGAACCCATAAAACCTTTTTTTCAAAGTTTTGAGGTAATCAAAATGGCGTGGCGACTCCGTTTTTCAAATAACTCGAATGTCTTCAAACTCGCGTGAATTCCAATAAACAAAAATTTTGGGCACACATTCACAGTATGATAACTTGATTGGATTTGGTATCTGTTAAATCTGTTCATCAATTTGTAAAGTCTGCAGATGGATAGGTTATGTCACGCGACACTATAGGTATTAGCTGTCCTGTGTAGCGCGACATAATGAGTCCTGTGCAGTGATTGCCATTTCAGTTGTAAGTTGCTCATCCAGTCTTCTTGTCACTCAAAGCAGAGTTTGGATCCTCAATGTCTACACTCGTTTGAGGTGACTGTGTTGAACCCTATGTTCATGATCATTTGATGTTGTTGTAGTTTGAGTTTTGTGAAACCTCTGCAAAGGGCCTTGTTGTGTCACGCGACATAACTGATCCCTCAGGTCCTGTGCCACGCGACACAATGAGCCCTATGCAGCAGGTTCCGTTTTAGTTGTATGTTTTTTCCTTCCTAGTTGTAAATGGGACGTGGCCTCCCATGGCAAATGGTTCACAAGTTGTAATCTCCCTTCTTGATTAATAAAACAAAGCATCAATATACATTTTATACATATTCTGTCACACACAATTTGCATACACGTTTGAATGTTTTGGATGTTGAACATAGAAAGACTCGTCTACGGACGAGGCGTGTTGGGTGAACTCTCGGTTCTTCCCAATACGTAACCTGACCCCCGAACCCATTTTCTCAATAAAAGGTTTTCAAAGTGTACCTTTAAACATGGCATGGCGACTCCTTATTTTTTCGGCGAGCGTTCTTTCAGTGGTGACTCTGCTGGGGACTTGAAACTTGGTTTTCAAAAGTGGGTCAAACTTTCACTCTTGTTCAACATTCATTTCATGCATTTGTGTGTGCCTTGTTGTGTGACATTTTATGTATGTAAATGCATTTGGTGCTTTGCTTTATTCCCTCCCATCCCTTGGTTCCTATTTTTTGTGCTTGGGGCTGAGCTATTGCGTTGAGCTTGGAGGCTGGGGCTGTTTCTGTTCCTCTTGTTTAGATTCTGGGAATGTGTCTCCTTCTGTCACGCGACATAACATGCCCTCCATGTCCTGTGTCCCGCGACAGAAGTTTCCTATCTGCAGGATTTGATTTCCTTGATACAGGTTATGGTTGTGGGCAATCCCCATGATCAATATTTTTGATCCTTGATTATTGTGCTCTGTGGAGCGTATGTGTGTTGTTTTTTCCTTCATCACCCCTTTTAAAAAAATTAAAAATAAAAAATACAAAAATTTTTATTTGCAAATAAAGGAATCTAGTCATCCGCACACTACGTCACGTAGATCTAGAACCCTCGGGTGCGATTAACGGCATCGCGGACGGTGATAATATTCGCCTACACTTGAGTGCCTAATGTCAAACCTATCCCCCTAGTGCGTTATAGGTGGAGCCACACTCTTAAACCTTACCCAAAACGGTTGGTTTTGACACGCCATTTTCAAATACACTAAAATTGAATTGTTTCAAAAATTTTAATAAGCCTTCGTACCTACCCCAAAACCTAGCACGTGTGGGCATGTTGCCAATGCAACATGGTTTCACGAGAGGACATGTCGTTCCCACGACATGTTCTAAAGAGAGATCATGTCTCTTTGTCAACGTGCACCGACGAGAGGTCATGCCATATTTTTCCTTGAAATTTTTCAGGAACACCCGTTATGCTGCCCAAATTTCTCCAGAAATTGGGGCTGCTCGTCCATCCCATAAATGCTTCGGTTTTGCTTAGGTATCATTGCCTATTATTAATTTTGACTCAACGCATTTGGTGTATTTTTGGATGATGTCCATAGGTTCCCCCGAGGTCTAGATAGCGTGAAATAAAGGATTAGCCTTTCCCAACTGTTCATAGGGCTTAAAAGACACCGATTTTTACTTGAACATTAATAAGATGTTACACGAGTCCGTCTCCTTTCCCGCTCTTCCCTCTCCCATACCATCTCAGAGTTCTCTATCTTCCGCCTTATACACGCCCTAACCTCTTCACCTCTGCAAGGCTACGGCAAGTTGGGTGTGTGCTCTCGTTCCCGGTGCTCATTGGTCCATATTCCCGAAGCGGAAGCAGTTCAAGTGCCCGAGTGATCGTTCATATGATTCGGAATCCAAAATGTTCGGTGCAGAGAAGATTATGGCCCACCGATCTGGAGGTTTGTAGCCCATGGGTTCGCAGAGTACAAAGGGTATGTCCATCAAAAAGTTGTGAGCTACCCTTGAAGCTGTTTTTCCTTGTGAGCGGGAGGCCCAATTGCATGCTCAGATTGCTCAAGCTAAGGAAGACGATTTGTGAATGATAGAAAGATCGTGAAGGGTCCTCGCCCCATCGCTGTCAACAATTCTCTTCCTCCCATCCGAAGTTGATGCAGTCAATCAGTCCTCGTAGGATCTAGAAATGTGATCCCTCCAGGTCACAAGCCGATCAGTGAACCTCAAGCCAGTAATAGTTGCAAAGTCAGCGGGAGTCACCGTGACCTCTCTCCAACCTAGATGAAAGCTGTGAGTGGTGTCCCACCAAAACTCAGAAAGAGCTTGGACCAGCCCCTTTCTCTTGAAGGTCACGTGAATGCCTCGGCCGATAGCATCGACAAAAGAATGGAGACCCGTAGCCACCACTAGCTGCCTAGGATTGTGGCCATCCTTCTCAAAGTTGGGCATCCTCTCCCACAACATCACCGATGTCTCATCGGGCCCCCGTGACTTGCTCTTCTGCAGGTAAGCACAGCAAAAGCACGTTAGTCCTTTAGCTTATCTCAGAAACATGCATACATGCACAAAATAATGCACACATTGCCAAAGAAAAGCATTCATGAGAAGTTTTCTAGCATCATTTGCCTAGAACGCGTGTCTTTCATCATTTGAAACACGTCACCCCGAGCACATGCTCTCTAAAGCACAAAAATTCCAGTTTTTGCAAAATTCTTTGTATATAGGTTTTAATCTTTCAAAATGGCATGCATGAATCATTTTCATTGTCCAAAATCTTGTTTTCACATCCATGATCAGAAGTTGACCTAGTTCTAGCACATGCAAGAACTCCGTCACATTTTAGGTATTATTTTTCTCACTTTATTTTCAAAAATGATCCATTCTCATATTTATTCAAATAAATTGCACATGCATCATTATTCATATCCTTAGCCCCATAGGTTAATTATCAAATCCATAAAATCATCAACAAAATCATAAGAAAAATCCAAAAATTCCCAAAATTTGAGTATAGCCCTAATCAATCAAAATTGATGAAATCAAGTAAATCGAGAGTGCTTACCCCAATCGATTGAGGTTTCATAGATTTGTGCTCCCTTTTATCGGGATAGAACTCAGAAGTAGGCGCCACGAAGTCATACTTCCGCTCGGTCCTAACAAATTCCCTCTGCCTCATCCTCGCGATTTGCGACAAGTTCCGACGTGCTTGGCGGGGCATGATGTTCCCTTCTTGATCCATTTTGAGCAATAGAAGCTAGAGATTTGAAAACCTTGGTGTTTTTCTCTCTTTTCTCTCCTCTCTCCTAACAAGAATAAACAAACAACAATGTGCTGTTGCCCGTTCTCCTTCTGTTTAAATAAATCTGATGAAATTAGGATTCAAGCCGGACGGCTTCTTTTTCCCCATCTCATGCCGGGCGGCTACATTTGCCTTAAACTGAATTTACACTTTTGCCCATGGACTTTCCATTTAAGCAAAAAATTTCCGTTATCTCCAAATGGAATAACGTTTTCTCCAAAATTTTCCGTTATCTCCAAATGGAATAATGTTGTCTCTCCCAAATTCTCGTTATCTCCAAATGAAATAACATTGTCTCTCAAAAATTTCCCGTTATCTCCAAATGGAATAACGTTGTCTCTCGAAACCTTCCGTTATCACCAAATGGGATAACGTCTCCTCCGAGAAATCCTTCTGTTATCGCCAAATGGGATAACGTCTCCTCCGGGAAACCCTCTGTTATCACCAAATGGGATAACTGTTGGGTTTTACGGGTCCATGCGCAGCGGAATTAAGCATTAAAACATAAAACCCAAGAAGCCCTAGGATCCGTTCTATACAATTAATTTAAATTCCTATGAGATAGAATTAAACCAACCTTGAAACGCTTTCCGGTCTTGAGCTATCGAACGATTTAATTATGTGATATCGAATCACAAACTTCGTTCTTCAACTTGCTTGAACTCTAGGCCTTGATCGATGAACGAGCGAAGACCCTCTTTTGGTATCCACACCTTTGAATGAATTCAAGAACAACTTCTTGATGATTGCTAGATCTAAAACCTTGAAGAATATTGAGAGTATTTTGTTGTGAATTTTTATTGAAAAATTTCGGCTGACCTTTTAGGTCTGACAGAACCCTTGTATTTATACTACAATAGTAGGAATACCTCTCCTAATCGTATTAGGAGAGACAGGCTGTCAAACCGCGTGCTGGCCTATTATGTCGCGCGGTATATTAAGCCATTGGCTTAATATGTCGCGCGGTATATATAGCCGTATACGTAAACTCTCAACTATTCTTCCTCCGGTTTAACCAATTCATTCTAGTTGTGTGTGACCCAATAGGATTACATTATGTTGGCAATGAGTTTGATCATATCGAACCTCATAAGACATAAGCGGACTCTAGCAAGCCATTATGTCTACCCAAATAATGTAACGTAAGAGTTCACGTTTCCAATGGTGAACTTCCATTTATCCCTTTGTCTCACGATGTTATATTGAACACAAGTCATGGTCCTTGTCAACTTGTTATTGTTCAATGCTTTCTCGATTCTTAAGTATAATGATAATTCCAATCATATTGGGGTACGGCCATACACTTTCATCATTATCACTCATCGAGGGGCCCAAGCATAACATCTCTCTCTCCGAGGGACAAATTCCTTCTTGACTTATCATCCTTCCCATCATGAATCCGATCATGCCAATGATAGTCTTTATAGATATCGTGTTAAGATATCGTTTGACTAAAATCAAACATGACTTTCATCATATGTAAGGTTACGATAATCTTAGGTCTAGGAAATAAATGAAGTAACCGTATGAGATTTAAGTATGACATTTGACCATGACATAAATCTCATGCGGGTCATGTCCAGTCACTTGTTCTCTAACAAGTACCCATAATTTCAATGTGCATCTCTTATGCATATAATCATCACATGATTATCCATTGACAATTATACTAATTATTCTCTTAATAATCAGGGACGGAGATTATTACAATAAATATGCAAACTATATAATAATCAAATAATAAACATAAACGATAAAGATGATACATAACGGTTTTCAGTTAAACATAACTAAAGCCTAGGGCATTACACCAACAGTCTCCCACTTGCACTAGGCTCCATTTATGTATCGAATACTCATGGATCTAACATGCCCATCATGCTTCTGCCTATGCGAGTGTCTATGTAAGTGAGTCCCTTATGCCATCATCGGTTGATACTTTGTATATTTTAACGTCTTCTCATTCTTTATTAATTCCTCGAAGAACGTCTAAGTGAGTGTTTGGATCACTGTTGTGACCTTGGTTCCATTGTTTGCACAAGTGGCACCACTATTGTCATAACAAAAGTTTCACCGATTAGTGATACTTGGAAAAACACTTGAAGTATTTCCAAAATACTAAATGAACTTTTGATCCAAACTGCCTCTCTCAGCTACATCATATGTTGCTAAAGTATGGCCTTAGTAGTAGAATCGGCTACAATTTCTGCTTGGAACTCTTCCAATCAAAACTGCACCTCTAATAAGCACAAACACAAATCCTAATTGCGATTTTAAAATATAACTTTGTTAGTTTGGAAGCTAGTACCTATGTAACCCTTACAACAAGATTAACTTCCAATCTTTCAAATCCCAAGAACGTATCCTTAGTTCTTCTTAAGTACTTAAGGATCATCTTGACTGCCATCCAATGGTTCTCATCACAGGATCAAATTGGTATCGACTCATCATGCTCAAAGCATATGAGACGTTGGGTCTAGTACAAATTATGGCATACATGACAGATCCAAATGCCGAAGCATATGGAACTTCATTCATTCCCTTTTGCTCATCAATTGTCATAAGACAATGAGTATTGCTTAAGAGAAAATACTATGACCCATTGACAAGCCACTTTTCTTAGACTCTTCTAAGAACCTTGTCAATGTGAACACTTTGACTCAAACCAATTTATCCTTCTAGATCTATCTCTATAGATCTTGATGCCAAGGATGTAAGCGGCTTTACCCATATCTTTCATTGAGAAACCTTTCCTTGACCAAGACTTAACAGTCTTAAGTGTCGGAACTTGTTTTTCCAATGAGTAAGATATCATTGTAATAAACAATAGAAATAATACCATGCTCCCACTGAATTTCATGCATACACAAGGTTCATCTTTGTACTTGATAAAGTCAAACTCTTTGACCAATTCATCAAAACAAAGATTCCAATTCCTTGAAGCTTGCTTCAATCCATCTCATGGATCCTTGCAACATGCATACTTTATTAGAGTTTCTTGGATCGACAAACTATTCGGGTTGTGTACTTTACACATCCTTAATAATCTTTCCATTTAAAGAAAGTCGTTTGACATCCATTTGTCATATCACATAGTCACAATATGCGATTATGGCAATTGAAATTCTAACAGACATCGACATTGTAACTGGCGGAAAAAGTTTCAACATAGTCAATACTATGAATTAACCTAAGTCCCTTTGCTACAATCCTTAGTCATGAAAGTATACACCTTCACATCCATGTTGGTCTTTGAAGACCTACTTGCACCCTTTAGTTTTTACACTTTTAGGTAGCCCAATCAAGTTCTAATTAAACTTGATTGTTAAACATGGATTGTAATTTGGATTCCATGGTTCCTAACCATTTATCCAAATTAGGAGAGGACATCGCTTCTTGATAGCAAGTAGGATCGTCATTCTCAATGACTTCCACTTCATCACTTTCCGCAACGAGAAATCACTATTTCTTGAGTTCGGATCGTAACCTATCCAATCTACGATGGACTTGTGCATCTTGAACCGGTTTCACAACTTCTTTGTGAACTTGGTTCTGTCTCTACTCTTGGTTCCATATTATTTTCGGGTTCTTGAACTTCTTTCAAGATTAATTTTACTCCCACTAGATTCTTTATTGAGAAACTATTTCTCAAGAAACAAATCGTGTAGAGCAACAAACATTTTGTTCTCTTTGTGATTGTAAAATCAATATCCGAAAATAACCTTGTCAGATTTGGTGCTAACTTATAAGAGACAAGTCTCTTTACATAAGATTCGCAACCCCAAATCTTCATGAAAGACAAACTAAGTTTTCTTCCATGCCACATCTCATGTGGGGCCTTAGGAACCGATTTAGTAGGGACTCGATTCAGTGTAACCACATTATTTCTAATGTATATCCTCAAAAGGAAATAGGAAATAGGAAAGTCTAATTGACACATCATCGAACGAACCATGTCCTACAAGATTCAATTCCTCCTTTCAGAAACACCATACAATGTGGTGTTCTGGGTGGAGTCAACTTTGAAACGATTTCATAGTTTTGAGATGATTGTCAAATTCTTGGCTTAAATATTCATCACCTCGATCTAATCGAAGTACTTAACAGTTTTACCAAGTTGTTTTGTACTTCATCTTTGAAATGTTCAAAACATCTCAAACGATTCACCTTCGGACTTCATCAGATAGACATAGTCATATCTAGATAAGTCTTTAGTGAAATATGATGAAATACCGAAGTCTTCCCCTAGCAATGCTACTTAATAGTCCACATACATCTCATGTATAATGACCAATAAGTCACTAGCCCTCCCACTACTCTTAGTGTAGGGTGGTTTGATCAATAATCCCAATAAATAAGATCCACATTCCTCAAATGATTCATGGTCATATGAGTCTAAAAGTCCATGTTAATGGAGTTTAGATATATGTTTCTTATTTATTTGACCAAGCCGGCAATGCCATATAAACGCTTTGTTCATATTGTTCGGTTTAGATTTCCCATTTATATCATAGATATCTTCAATATTATTTTGTTTCTCATCATCAAGGATATGAAGACCATTTAATGACATATGCATTACAATAAGACATATTATTAAATAAATATAAAACTTCTTATTGAAAATAAGAAAATTATATCCTTCATCATCCATTTAAGAACCAGAAATAATACTCCTACTCAAATCTGGAACGTAGTCATACTTGTTCAAAACAAGTACTACTTCACAAGGCAAAGTGACTTCATAAGTCCCTTATGGCTAATGTTGCAACTCTTGCTCCATTCCCATGCTTAGGTTTAATTTACCTTATTTGAGTAGCTTTCTATTCTTTGTTCCTTGCACATTTAAACAAATGTGAGATCCAATCCGGTATCATATACCCAAGAACAAGAAGTCGAAAGGAAAATATCTATCATATAGATACTTGAAGTAGTAGCAATCATATTGCCCTTCTTCACCTTTTAGGCCTTCCTAATAAGCCTTGCATCTTTGCTTCTAATGACCAATCTTATTGCATTGGTAGCAAACTGCATCCTTTTGAGACAATTTGGGTTTAGCCTCTTCGGCTTTGACAACTTTTGTCCTAGGTTTGGCAACCTTTGCTTTACCTACTTTTTCCTTCCTTTATGAACCCTTTTATTGTGTAAACCATTAACACAATTTGCGGATTGCTCCTTCTTTCATCATATGAATAAAGAGCCTTCACCACAACATATATATCTTTTGCCTAGCTTGCACTTGGAACATTTCCCTATTTGCGTTATGCTAGAACAAAAGATTAGTTATCATGTGCCCAAGGTTCTTCATAAGAGCCTTCAACCATGGTGGCAAATACAAGGCAAGCAATATTGTCAGAATCATCACTATGTTTCTAATGTTGCTTCCTTATTTGCCCTTTGCAACATTTGCAATGGGTTCGAGAGGAACGGATTCGTCAAGAACATACACATTATGTATTGTTCCTTTCGAACTTTATCCTTCATAAGGACGAATCGCAATTATCATTATGTAATGCTATTTCTACAACAAAATATACAAATTATATGAACATATATCAATATCAACACATTTATCATTTAAGAGCAAATAATGTATTTTACAAATACTCCCACTAAATCATACACCTTCCAATGCTAATAAGCATAATATGCATTTAATGGGCTAAGATCCAACTTTAATTTAATCTCAAGTACGCTATGGCGCACCGCTCAAGATTAAACTAATTAGGTAGAAAAACATCAATCATATCGTATATGACTCTTAGGACTAAGATCCATCTTTAATTTGATCTCAAGTACGCTATGGCGCACCGCTCAAGATCAAACTAATTAGGTAGAAAACATCAATCATATCATATATGACTCTTAGGATCTTTTATGAGATTTATTTAAGACATCATATGTCTAAGCATATTTTAATCTCATCTTATGCCTTGGGTCCAAAACCATTTTGATAACCCAATTAAGTTCATCCATTTTAAACGTATAGGAACCACCATTTCCTCATCTTGCTCACAAACGGAATAGAATCAAAGCACCTTGCTATGGCAAGCCCACCCAAAACTATCCGAGTGGTCTCAAGTGTTTAAATCATGGATTGGCATAAAGAACTTAAAAGTTAAATGAAGGTTCTTTAAGGTAGATTATAAGCATATCAGGAAAGATAGTCATAATCATACACCAGGTAAGTTCCCAGGAAGATAGGTGAGCCACAAGGACTACTTAAGTACCAACTCTTCCTTAGACAGAACTCTCCTAGTCATGCACAATTAGAAATCAACTCTGATTTGGCAACATAATCACTACCTTTTATAAACAATTAGTTTCCTTTTAAAATTTCGCGTAATTATGACTTGTTTCCATAAACAATCATAAAATCCAAAATTTACAATGTCTAAATCTAAACATATTAGGAAACTATAATGCAATGTTTCAACTAAACATTTTAGGAAATCACAATTCAATGTTTCAACTAAACATCTAATAAAATTCTTAACACTTAAGAACAAATAATTCATGCATCGCAATAATTATTAAAATCATATTTTAATCAATTAATCATGCATATCAATGAATCAATCTAGCATGGACTTATAAACTCAATTTTATAACATCCAGATTTTCATATACATTGCAATAATTATTAAAATCACATTTTAATCAATTAATCATGTATATCAATGAATCAATCTATCGCGGACTTATAAACTCAATTTTATAACATCCAGATTTTCATATGAACATATCAGATTGTAAACACAATCACAGAATAGCAGAAAAATTGAACAAACTGATTATGTCCAGTTTTGGCTTATTATGTCGCGTGACAACATCAGCCAGAGGCTTGATATGTCGCGCGACCTAACAGGCCAGTTAACCTGAACTCCACATGGCTCAACATGTCGCGCGACATAAGCAGCCAAGTAACAGGATTTCCAGATTCGAACCAATACAGATTACATGTAATTAAATCACGTAAAACATCCCTTTTACAGATTTAATTCAGCATATTCCGAAAACGATTTTCACATTGTTTCACATAAACAATTAAAAATTCTATCGCATACAAAACATGCAATAAGCATATAAACAATTTATATCTTAAATCTAGCATGTTAATTCAAACTTAACCATACGAACGGGGCTCTGATACCACTGTTGGGTTTTACGGGTCCATGCGCAGCGGAATTAAGCATTAAAACATAAAACCCAAGAAGCCCTAGGATCCGTTCTATACAATTAATTTAAATTCCTATGAGATAGAATTAAACCAACCTTGAAACGCTTTCCGGTCTTGAGCTATCGAACGATTTGATTATGTGATATCGAATCACAAACTTCGTTCTTCAACTTGCTTGAACTCTAGGCCTTGATCGATGAACGAGCGAAGACCCTCTTTTGGTATCCACACCTTTGAATGAATTCAAGAACAACTTCTTGATGATTGCTAGATCTAAAACCTTGAAGAATATTGAGAGTATTTTGTTGTGAATTTTGATTGAAAAATTTCGGCTGACCTTTTAGGTCTGACAGAACCCTTGTATTTATACTACAATAGTAGGAATACCTCTCCTAATCGTATTAGGAGAGACAGGCTGTCAAACCGCGTGCTGGCCTATTATGTCGCGCGGTATATTAAGCCATTGGCTTAATATGTCGCGCGGTATATATAGCCGAGATACGTAAACTCTCAACTATTCTTCCTCCGGTTTAACCAATTCATTCTAGTTGTGTGTGACCCAATAGGATTACATTATGTTGGCAATGAGTTTGATCATATCGAACCTCATAAGACATAAGCGGACTCTAGCAAGCCATTATGTCTACCCAAATAATGTAACGTAAGAGTTCACGTTTCCAATGGTGAACTTCCATTTATCCCTTTGTCTCACGATGTTATATTGAACACAAGTCATGGTCCTTGTCAACTTGTTATTGTTCAATGCTTTCTCGATTCTTAAGTATAATGATAATTCCAATCATATTGGGGTACGGCCATACACTTTCATCATTATCACTCATCGAGGGGCCCAAGCATAACATCTCTCTTCCGAGGGACAAATTCCTTCTTGACTTATCATCCTTCCCATCATGAATCCGATCATGCCAATGATAGTCTTTATAGATATCGTGTTAAGATATCGTTTGACTAAAATCAAACATGACTTTCATCATATGTAAGGTTACGATAATCTTAGGTCTAGGAAATAAATGAAGTAACCGTATGAGATTTAAGTATGACATTTGACCATGACATAAATCTCATGCGGGTCATGTCCAGCCACTTGTTCTCTAACAAGTACCCATAATTTCAATGTGCATCTCTTATGCATATAATCATCACATGATTATCCATTGACAGTTATACTAATTATTCTCTTAATAATCAGGGACGGAGATTATTACAATAAATATGCAAACTATATAATAATCAAATAATAAACATAAACGATAAAGATGATACATAACGGTTTTCAGTTAAACATAACTAAAGCCTAGGGCATTACACCAACAATAACGTCTCCTCCGAGAAATCTCCGTTATCGCCAAATGGGATAACGTCTCCTTCGGGAAATCCTCGTTATCGCCAAATGGTATAACGTTCCTCCTGGAAATCCTCCGTTATTGCCAAATGGGATAATGTCAGGTGACACCCTCCGAATTGTCAAAATCAAGCTTTATCTACCTCTATCTCCTTGATAGCGACGTAATCTTTAGTCTTTCCAGCTTTAGCTACCTCTATCTCCTCGATAGCGATGTAAGCTTTAGTTTTTCCAGCTTTAGCTACCTCTATCTCCTCGATAGAGATGTAAGCTTTAGTTTTTTTCCAGCTTTAGCTACCTCAATCTCCGCGATAGCTACGAAAGCTATAGCTTCTTCAGGTGACACCCTCCGAATTGTCAAAATCAAACTTTAGCTACCTCTATCTCCTCGATAGCGATGTAAGCTTTAGTCTTTCCAGCTTTAGCTACCTCTATCTCCTTGATAGCGACATAGGCTTTAGTTTTTCCAAATTTAGCTACCTTTATCTCCTTGATAGCGACGTAAGCTTTAGTTTCTTAAGGTGACTCCTCCATTAATAGTCAAAATTCCAAGGATCCTAGACTTGTTCCTAACTATCTAGTGAATCATTGAACAACGATCACGGCTTGATTCCTCCGGGATACGTAGGTAGCCTTTCAAAAGGTCCAGCCATCCGACCATATTGGTCACCCCCTTCCTTTACCACTCCTCATTAATGCATAAAGGTCCAGCTATTCGACCACATTGGTCACTCCCTTCATTTGGCATATCCCCAACAGGATCAGCCATTCGACCTCTTAGGTCACTTCCTTTCCATCTTCATAGCAAGGGACCAGTTTCTCTTTGCCATTCCCCAGTGGATTCCGAACTACGATCATGGCTTGATTCCTCCGGGATACGTAGGTAGCCTACTTTAGGTTCAGCCAATTTGTCACATATGACACCCTTTTGTAATAACCTGAGTTTTAGTTTCCTTTTCTTCTCTTTTATTAATTAAATTATTTTTATTCCTTCTAGTAATTGGATTAGAGCTGTGGACTTTTCTATTGGGCTTAAGAAATCCTTGTGGGCTTAGAAAACCCAATTAGCCTAGGTTTAGAAAACTTACCTATTTATACAAATTAAACCAACCCTAGCAGCCCTAGTTGTTCTTCACGTTAATTAGAAAATAGAAGGGGGAGGCGGTAGAGAGAAACAGTCGTGAGAGAGAGGGAACCGCAAAGAGAGAGAAAGCGATTAGAGAGAGAGGAGCGGCCAAGGGAATTGCCGTGAAGAGAGAAAGAGAGGAGCCGAGACTTGGAGAAGAAGAAGAAGGCTCCATCGTTGTGTAGTCAGACTCAATCCAAGGTAAGAATCAATCCTCTTTTGTTATGATTCTTGAAACCTAGAAAACCCTAGAACTCTTGGATTGATAATCAAGGTTTGAACATGTTTATATTGGGTATTAATTCATGCTAAGGTTTATGAAAGAAATTAGGGTTTGTGATGGGTATGTGTGTGTCTGTGTGTGTGTGTGTGTTTACAGGGAGTTGTGTGTGCTGCAGTGTGTGTTTTTGGGGGTATACAGAGTGTGTGCGTGAGTTTATGTGTCTGTGGTGTGTTTGCGTGTGTTTGTGGTGGAGTTGTGTGCATGTGTGCGTGTGTTCTGGTGTGTGGGTGTGTGTTCTGCTGTGAATGTGTGTTGCATATGTGCAGTGTGTGTTTGCTGGGAATGTGTGGGTGTGTGCACTGATGTATGGGCAGCAGTGTGTGTGTTTGTGTGTGTGTGCGTAGTCAGTTGTGTGTTTTAGGGTGTGTTTTCAATGCTGAGAAAGGTGAGTTAGTGTGTGTAAGGGAGATTAAAGGGAAGTAATTAAGGGTTAAACCTAGAAAAAAAAAAAAAAAACCCAAGGATGATTGATAAATCGAATGGGGTAAAAGAACAACCTCTAGGAGAGTTAAAAGATAATAACTCTAAGAATATCAAGGTTGTTTAAAGATAAGTTTTGGGTTAAGAAAGTAGGAATTTCTTATGCCCTAAGAAACCTTTTTACAATGATTGTAGATTCGGGCGCGTGAAGCATTGTTGGAAGTACTAAGCAACCCTAAGGTAAGGGATTATACATCTTTAAGTTAATTGATTCCGTTCCGTTTCATTGTTTAGGCTTCCGCATATTTCTTGGCGATGTACGTTCATTTGATACGAAAAAGCTGACCTCGCGTCAGTATTTGTTTTGACTCCCTCGGTTACCGTTATTTGCTAATCTTTTGTTATTCGGTTGCTATATCGTTCTTTGATTTCGAAAATACGAAAATTTTATTGTCTTTGTGAAAGTTTGTATTTTGTATAAAATGAGTTTGATATGATATAACTTTGTTCCATTAATGATCACTAAGTTAGACAACCTGCTCCGGCGGGGTATATTTGATATTTTGGCCTTCGGGCAAACTTAGTTCACCGCTTCAATGTAGTTGTGGTGCACTGTTTAGGACTCTGCGGAGTCAACCTTTGTGCTCTTTGTGGGCTTTTGTTCCCTTTGTGGGTATTAGTGCTCTTTGTGGGCTTTTGTTCCCTTTATGGGATTTTGGTTTGATAAGGTCAGTGGACCACTTATGTGATCATGATGTCTGTGAGTGATTTAATTATCTACGGCTGGTATGGGACAGTTGTAGATAATTAGATTACTCGAGTCAAATTTGTTCAGCTTATCAGTCCTTTGAATTTCTTATAATCTGTGAGTGGTTTAGTTAGTTAAAGCTGGTATGGGACAGTTTTTAATTAAGTAAATCATTCGAGTCAATTTGAATCGATTTCGTCATCATTTGGAACTCCAAAATATTTGTCAACTCAGTTTGTGAAACCTTTGAGATTTTGAAAGACACGTGATTTGAGAATTTGTTAAATAATGATTTCGAAATTGTACTTCGTTGTGTCTTCGATTGTTATTTGAAATTTGCATCGTTTGATATTCCTTCAGGTCAACTCCTCTTTAGTAACCGGAGGGGTTGTATATGAACTTACTGGGCATTGTTCGCTCACCCTTTCATACTCTTTTTCTTCCAGATTTCATATAGGAAGAACGTGAAACGGATCGGGAGCACCTCATAAGGAGTTCAAGGATCGTTTAGTTTATTTCTATTTAGTTAGTTGCTTCAGTTAATTGAGAGATTTTTAGACATTAAAGTTTTTTTTTTGAGCTAGTGGATTGTACTAGCCGTTGAAGTTATTACCGTTTTCAGCATTTAAGTTATTTCAAATTGTGGTTAGTGTTTGAATTATGGTTTTAGTAGCCGTTGGAGGCTATTTTATTATCTTTTAAGTACGATTATTGATGTGGAAATTCGGGGTCGTTACAGTTGGTATCAGAGCTTTGGCTTTAGATCCTTGGGAGATAGGATGTATGAGGATAAGTTTGATTTGAGTTTTTAGATCCTTGGAAGTTTAGGATTTGTGAGAATAAGTTTGATCTGAGTCTCAGGTTTGATCTCAGTGTCATTCTGGGAGTGTTAGTGTAGATTGTTATGATAAGATTAGTTGCTTTACCAAATTATGAAAGTTTATAATGTTTATTTCTTAGTGTATCAAAATCTTATCTATTTGGATTTATGACTATTTTCCCTTTTTGCCATTTTAGGTTAATGGCGAAAAGAAGAGTGAGTACAAGGATTCAAAACCGGAGAGGTCGACAACAGAATCAGACTAATGATGTGAGGGAAGAGGATCAAGTTGAGAATGACAACCATGAGGTTTCAGCTGAGAATAGTTCAAATCATAGGGTTGAGAATACCCAAAATGCACAGGATGGTAATCAAGCCAATGGGACCAATGGCCAGGGGGTGCAGCAACCAGTAGCGCCGGTGGCAGAATTAGTCCCCTTGTTGCAAGCACTTACAGGATTAATCCAGCAACAACAGGTTCAGCAGCAACAGGTTGGTGGTGTCCCACCTAGGCAGAGTAGTGACTTAGCAGAATTTAAAAAGCATACTAGCGCAACCTTTAGTGGTATTGGGGGACCTATAGCAGCAGAGGATTGGGTGCAAGAGATGGAAAAGACATTTGAGGGGATGCGCTGTCGTGAGAGTATTAAGGTGTCGTGTGCCACCTTCATGTTGAAGGAGGGGGCCTATGATTGGTGGCTTATGGAGAAGCGCAAACATCAGAATGACGAGTTTTTGTTTACTTGGGAAGATTTCAAGGTGGCCTTTTATGAAAAGTATTTCCCTAGGAGTGAGCAAATTCAGAGAGAGAATGACTTTATTAAGCTAGTTCAGAAGGACAAGACGGTGTCTGAGTATGAGGCTGAGTTTGCACGTCTTGCCAAGTTTGCCCCTACTTACGTAGCAACTGAAGAAAATCGCGTGCGTAGGTTTGAAGAGGGGTTAAAGCCTGCGATCAAGAGGGGAGTGGTACCATTTGAACTTAAGACGTATAAGGACGTGGTAAACAAGGCGTTGCTAGTGGAAAGAGGTCTTATCGAAGTGCAGACAGATTGGAATGATAAGCATAAAAAGAGAGATAGACAAACAAGTTTTCAGGATAATAGGGATTCAGGAAGTCAAGCAAAGAAACAGGTAACACAACGTACTGATGGTGCCAAGTGTAGTGAGTGTGGGGGTAATCATGAAACCCAACGTTGTTATAGAATCATAAAGGCGTGTTTCAACTGTGGGAAGACCGGGCATATGATTAAGGATTGCCCTGAACCACTTAAAGAGAGGTTCACAAAGGATCGTGAGAACAAGGACAAGGGTAAGGACAACAAGGATGACTCAAATTCAAAGCGTACCGGAAGAGTCTTTACTATGAAAGCTAGAGATGATGACGATGCAAATTGGACTGTGGCAGGTACGTTAAGTTTAGAGGACTAAACTTCTTTTAAGGGGGTAAGAATGTAATAACCTGAGTTTTAGTTTCCTTTTCTTCTCTTTTATTAATTAAATTATTTTTATTCCTTCTAGTAATTGGATTAGAGCTGTGGACTTTTCTATTGGGCTTAAGAAATCCTTGTGGGCTTAGAAAACCCAATTAGCCTAGGTTTAGAAAACTTACCTATTTATACAAATTAAACCAACCCTAGCAGCCCTAGTTGTTCTTCACGTTAATTAGAAAATAGAAGGGGGAGGCGGTAGAGAGAAACAGTCGTGAGAGAGAGGGAACCGCAAAGAGAGAGAAAGCGATTAGAGAGAGAGGAGCGGCCAAGGGAATTGCCGTGAAGAGAGAAAGAGAGGAGCCGAGACTTGGAGAAGAAGAAGAAGGCTCCATCGTTGTGTAGTCAGACTCAATCCAAGGTAAGAATCAATCCTCTTTTGTTATGATTCTTGAAACCTAGAAAACCCTAGAACTCTTGGATTGATAATCAAGGTTTGAACATGTTTATCTTGGGTATTAATTCATGCTAAGGTTTATGAAAGAAATTAGGGTTTGTGATGGGTATGTGTGTGTCTGTGTGTGTGTTTACAGGGAGTTGTGTGTGCTGCAGTGTGTGTTTTTGGGGGTATACAGAGTGTGTGCGTGAGTTTATGTGTCTGTGGTGTGTTTGCGTGTGTTTGTGGTGGAGTTGTGTGCATGTGTGCGTGTGTTCTGGTGTGTGGGTGTGTGTTCTGCTGTGAATGTGTGTTGCATATGTGCAGTGTGTGTTTGCTGGGAATGTGTGGGTGTGTGCACTGATGTATGGGCAGCAGTGTGTGTGTTTGTGTGTGTGTGCGTAGTCAGTTGTGTGTTTTAGGGTGTGTTTTCAATGCTGAGTTGTGAAACCTTTGAGATTTTGAAAGACACGTGATTTGAGAATTTGTTAAATAATGATTTCGAAATTGTACTTCGTTGTGTCTTCGATTGTTATTTGAAATTTGCATCGTTTGATATTCCTTCAGGTCAACTCCTCCTTAGTAACCGGAGGGGTTGTATATGAACTTACTGGGCATTGTTCGCTCACCCTTTCATACTCTTTTTCTTCCAGATTTCATATAGGAAGAACGTGAAACGGATCGGGAGCACCTCATAAGGAGTTCAAGGATCGTTTAGTTTATTTCTATTTAGTTAGTTGCTTCAGTTAATTGAGAGATTTTTAGACATTAAAGTTTTTTTTTTGAGCTAGTGGATTGTACTAGCCGTTGAAGTTATTACCGTTTTCAGCATTTAAGTTATTTCAAATTGTGGTTAGTGTTTGAATTATGGTTTTAGTAGCCGTTGGAGGCTATTTTGTTATCTTTTAAGTACGATTATTGTTGTGGAAATTCGGGGTCGTTACACCTTTCCCCTGTGGACCTAGAACTACGATCATGGCTTGATTCCCCCAGGATACGTAGGTAGCCTTCCAAAGGTTCAGCCACTCGACCTCCTTGGTTACCCAATCCATCTCGGCAGTTTGCCAGATTGGATTCTTTTATCGACAATCCCACATGCCTTGCAAGTACCGTTGCTGAGGGGCTTCTGTAAGTACCCAAATCTGGCTCATGCCTTCCGGTTAAGTTTCCTGGAAATTCCCCGAACTTTCATAAAGTTCAGGGGCAATTCGGGAACTTTTCCAAACTTTCCAAGGGAGGAAGGACCTGCTAGGAATTAAAATTCCAAGAAGGACCTCGCTGGAAAGAAGCTTCTAGCTGCCACCTTGCATGAATCTAGAAACATGCTGACACAACAGAGGATAACGCTGGCGGCTTCATTTGCTGCAGGTTAACGTCGGACGGCTTCTTTAGGAAGCACACTGCAACCTATAAATAGAGGCCTCCTCTACCCATTTTGATAGAACTTTTAGGCACTGTTACTCTGCCCATTTAACACCACGAATTTCCAGAGATTAAAACACCCAAAAAACCACCTCCCTCCTCCATAAAACCCTTCCTAAACTATTCCTACATAGGAAAATCGCCTTGGGAGATAGAGAGGACCACCATTGGTAATCTCTCCTTCCTTTCCCCTTCCCCTTGAAATACTCTCATTATATTGCTTTATTTATTGCTTGTCATTTATCTTGCCATTATTTATCATTTACATGCTATAAAGTTCCTATATTTATCATGTAAATCATCGTATTCCCCTTTCCCCTACATCAATGATTCATGGGGAATCCTCTCCCAAGGATGAACAAGGGTCCACAAGTGGCTTGTTCTAGGGAAGATTCACCACATGATGATGTGAAATCCCTTCATTTTATTACACAAAAATGCTATCTTTACTCTCATTATGTCATCCCCCTTCTTTGACCTAGCTTCCACGGATTGTCCACCTTATGAGGTTTTAAAGGACATAGGAAAGCCATAAAGGTCATCCCTTTACATTATGTCTTTAGCTTTAATAATGTCCATTACGTTATTTACCTTAAAAATGCAACCTTTACTTTTCAATGTCATTTCCCCCATGTCCCTTAAGGTTGGATCACTCTCCGAGGATTGTCTAGTAGCCTTCTAAGGCACAAAAGACATAGAATGAGTATAAAGATCCAATCTTTATACCCCTTCCCCTAGTCCCTTTGGTTCTTGGAACATCCTGTGGTGTGGATCGGTGTAAAGACTTCATCTTTACATCGTTTCTTCCACTAAAATGCCATAGTCGTAGTCCCTTTAGAAGAAGACGGATCATAGTCCCGACATCTCCGACAATCACTTGAGACGAGCATAAATGTCCCTACGAAGCTCAATCGTCTCAATATGTAGGATTGATGGGCAAAGACTCCTCCTTTTCTAAAGAGTCTCATTCTTGGACTTTCAAAGGTGTCCCTCTCTCGATCACATGTGACCAAGTCCCCAAAGAACGTTGGTTTAAGACATACCAAGGCTCTTACGCCTACTATGGTTGATTAATCTAATGGGACGGTAAAAAGGTCACGTAATGATGATCACAAGTCCAAAATGAGCACGGGATCAAAATCCTGAAAACATCAAATCCAAGGAATCTCGAGCTATATCCTTCTTATATGGTTTATATGTCCGGCAGATAACTTGGCATATTCCCTCCCTTTTTCAAATCACAACACATACACGAACGTACAAACAAGCACAAACTTCGGATCTAGGAAGACTTGCTTTTGCAAGGCTCCTTGGGTGAACGCGATCCGTTCTTCCCAAGGAGTAACTTAACCTCCGAACCCTTATCCTTTTTTTCAAAGTTTTGAGGAAATCAAAATGGCGTGGCGACTCTGTTTTTCAATAAAACTGGTGTCTTCAAACTGAGGTGAAATGGCGACCCTATAAAAAACGGTTCAATCGCCAAAAAGGGTCCACATTCACAGGGATGGACCGAGATTGTCCGGCAGGGCTTCGGGATGGATCGGGATGCCTCGGGATGTACCGGAATGCCTCAGGATGGACCGGCAAGGCTTTGAGATGCCTCTAGAGTGCCTCGGGGCAGCTCGGGAGCATCTCGGGAGCGCTTGGCAGGGCTTCGGAGCACCTCGAGGGGGCTCAAAATGCCCCAAAGGGAACCAAAAGGAACCGGGAGTGCCTCGAGAGGACTTAGAGGGGAGCTTGAAGGCTGGGGGAAAGAGGAGAGAATGGAGGTGTGAGAAAAATGAGAGGGCGAGCCCTTTATTTATAGCCATGGAAAAACTGCAAAATGATCCGCACGGACCATTCTGGGAAAACCAAATTTTTGGTTTTCCCAGATTTAAGGGAATATCATGGACTTTAAGAGGATTTTGCAATTATGATGTATGTTTGACAAAATGGTCCGTACAGACCATCTTGCATTGCAAAGTGGTCCTCACGGACATGTTTTCAGGCTAGTTCTCGTCGATATCTTTCCAACCATATATGGTGAGCGGTCCAGATTGGGGTACTTACAGAACTTTCGAAAGTCATAACTCCTTCATATGAACTCCGATTGAGACGTGTCATATATGGTTAGAAACCTCTCGACGAGAACTTGCTTACAATAACAAAAAATAGTCATTTGACAAAGTGGTCCGTGCGTACCACTTTGCAGGGTGAAAATAATGATAAAAAATAGGACTTTTCAGGAATTAAAAAAAAATAGTCAGCCTGCAAAAGTGTCCACGCGGACCACTTTGCAGGGTGTAAATAATCATGAAAAAAATCCCCTTAGAGTCCACAATATTCCCTCAAATCCGGGAAAACCAAAAAATTGGTTTTGCATAAGTGTCCGTTCAGACCATATTGTAGGTTTTCTAGGCCTATAAATAGAGGGCTCCCCCTCTCATTTTCTACACACCTCCCTTCTCTCCTCCTTCCCCCCAGCAAGATGGGACAACTCTAATGTGTCCCGAGCCCCTCTGGCCCTTCCCGAGGCCTCCCGAGCCACCCCGAGGCACTTCGAAGCCTTGCCGAGCCATCCCGAGGCTTCCCGAAGCATCCCAAAGTCCTGCCGAGCCATCCCGAGCAATCCCGAGGCACGCCGAACCTCTGCCTGAATATACTGAGCAATCCCGAGGCATGCCGAACCTCTGCCCGAATACACCTATCAATCCCAAGGCACGCCAAACCTCTACCCAAATACACCTAGCAATCTCGAGGCACGTCGAACCTCTGCCCGAATACACTTAGCAATCCTGAGGCACACCGAACCTCTGCCTGAATACACCTAGCAATCCCGAGGTACGCCAAACCTCTGCCCGAATACACCTAGCCATCTCGAGGCACACCGAAGCTCTGCTGGTCCGTCCCGAGCTATCCGAAGGCATCCTGAAACTCTGCCGGAACACACCGGTCCACCCCTAGGCAATCCCGGTCCATCCCGATCCTTCCCAAAACACTATTCACACTCAATCAAATACACTCCCCAGCGGAAGATAGACACGAACCAATATTGGTAAGGCCTCCTTCCCAATCTATTTCAATTAATTTCAATATTTAAATACATAGCATATAATGTAGACATCATCTTTGAAATGCATTTTTAAAAGCACACACACACAACTTTTAAAGAAAAAGGGGTATCGAAAGACTCGTATATACGAGGTGACTCGGGTGAGCTCTACTATTCTCTTCCCGAGGCGTAACTTGACACCAAACTCAAAAATCTCATGACATAACAAAACAAAAACAAAGCAAACTGCCTTTTCTCAATGTTTTGGGTGTAATCAAAACGGCATGGCGACTCTCCGAGAACAACACAACACAGCACCGACAGCAGCGAGATGCATGGTCTGCTCCGGATCCGGGTAATTTCAAGTGGAGAATTGTAAGTTAGGTGTATCAATGTAATTATATTCCCATATTCATAATAACTCTTATAGATATTGTGTTGTAAGGATCTGAGACGTGTATGGCTAATAACTTTTATATGATTTGAACATTCCAAAAATATTTTCTTTTATTTAAGTAGTTGATATTTTTGTTTTATTTTTGTTGTTTTACTCGAGTACGAGCAAAAGATAAGTTCGGGGGTATTTGATGAATGTGTTTTCACCCATCCAAATGAAATATCCTAAGACCTATTTGATGCTTAAGCTTGGGTGTTTTTATGACATTTTGGAGTGTTTTTTAGTAAAGGGAATGAAAGGAGAAAATAACGGAATATGATCTTAATGAAATCAAAATGAACGATCGAGAGCGGAGTGACAAAGGTGGAAGGAATTGAATTTACAGAAGGACAAAGTGGAAATGGCCTTGAGAATTCATTACCATTGGATAATACTCGTAGAGAGCTTTCCAATGGTATGTGACATGTCCCAATCGGAGTCCGTAGCTAAATTCTCTATTCTATCATTTAATTCTTGCATTCAATCTTATTCTAGTTCATCAAAGTATTCTTCATGCAGGGTTTTAGAGTTGCAAATTTATGTTAAAATAATTTTTGCTCCTTAACCATTTGGATATTAATTGGATCATTAAGTTTGGGCGATTAATATGTCAACCATTACTTTGGTGAACAATTGAAGCCATAATAGAATTCAAAGGGATTTAGGTTCGTATAATTCTTGAGATCTTAATTCGTTCTTGGCATGTTATTTAGTTGTAATAGAATACATAATATAAAGAGAATCATATGATTACAATCAAAACATCCCAATCATATTTATGAAAATTAGCACAGAGTGAAGGTATTGTGAAAGTCCAACCCGTGAATCCTTCTCATACTTGGAATTATTCTTGTTTAATTGTTTTTCTAGTTTAATTGATTTTAATTATTTTAGTAATTAGTCAAATCAAAACCAAAACCCCTATCATTTTATTTTATTGTTTAACTATTGAAAATTGAATTGTGGATTCACAAATCCTTGTAGATTCGACCCTAGCCAAGTGCATACTACTACTTCAATAACTAGTGCGCTTGATAGGATTTTTATTACACATGGGGTTTTCCTCTAATCAGACGTCAAGAAAGAAAGATTAAAAGAGGAGGAAAATAAAGAACGCCCCCAGTGTAGGCCATGAAAAGAGTGAGGAGAATTCCCCCTTTGTAAGCAATTTTGCTTAGTTTGAAGATGTAGATGGATGACCGAAGTTTAACATTGTGGAGAGCACGGATAATGGAAGTGTACCGCTCCAACTGCTCATAAATACTCACGTTGCACCTGTTTGTTGTGGATGACTTGTTGGTGTACCACCATAGATAAAAATGCGGATGACAATGTGTACCGCTACGAAAATGCAACTGATTTTTTGCTACGAAACAATGTCCGTCATAGCGGGGTATAGAGGACTGAGGTGCGCCACGAGAAATGCTATTGCTTTTTTGCTACGAAATAATGTCTGTTATAGAGGGATGTCAAGTAGTGATGGATGAAATCTCCCTCTTGTAATAAAATAACCTAGCAAGTGTACTAGTTACCATTGTAATAATATGCCCAAGCAGGGTATCGAACCACAGGACTTATGTGATAAACAAGTAAATTAAAATAATGTAAGAGTAACCAAGGGATTTTTGTGTTCTTTATTTATTACTCTACTAATTGCAAGAACAAAATATTTAAACTAAGAAAACAACTAAAAGTAAGGAAGTAATCAAATTAAAAGGATTAACGGATTGAGTTTCATAAGTATGTTCACTCTATGCTATTTTAGTAAAAAAAAGAGATAAATTTTATTTAAGAGTTCGTTCACTGAATTAAGGGTTGGTACGTTTGGTGGGCGAATTGCAACCTTAATATTTCCTTTATATCATATTTTTCGCTAGGTCCATACATCATGCAAGAAATTCATGAAACTCTTAACAACAATTGAACCTAGATTATTTTGACTTTTGCTAGTTACTCAATTGAATCTAATACTCACAATAATGGTCAATGTATAATCATCCACGCTAGTGTAACAATTTATACCCTATTACTTTAAAGGCCAAAAGTATCTTATCATACAATTGAAATCTAAAAATAATCTTTAAGAATATTGAGATGAACGAGTACAAGATTGATTGGAATAATTAAATCATATTTCGTATAGAGATCGAATAGTTATTTCATCCAATCTATGAATAAAAGAGTTTAGCTACTCATCTTCATAACAATGAAAACAAGTAATAAAATTAAGAACAAAAAACCTCAAACTTTAACCTTGAATCCTTGTTTACAATCCTCAAAAGTAGAATAAGACATATCCCTAAAACATTGTCAGATTTTTTTCTATTTATAATAGGGAGAGAAAGGGTCAAAAATTAGTAATTAACCACTAAATCCTAGTTAAAATTGGAAAAATGAAAGTGTTGGACAGATGGGTTGTGCGATCGCACAGGCTAGGGTGTGCGGCCTCACACCTGGCCATGAGGTCTTCTCCTTTTTTTGTCTTTTGGTGCGGCCACCCTTCGTTGCTTTTGTTATCGCCCTTCATGCATTGCTGACCTATACCTTTTTTTGCAAACTTTTAGAGGCTATAACTGTTGGACTTTTATAGTAGGCTTCTCAAGAACTTAACTAAAAACTTAACAGAAAATGTAACGGAGATTGGAAAACTATGAGACAAGTCGAGTCTTGTATTAAATACAATCTCCGTAAGAAGTTATTGCCCTGCACAAGTGCTTACGGTTTCAATGGCAATCTTCTAGTAAGATAAAATGACTTTTAAGTAAATGATAGGAGCACTCCAAATCAAATACTCTAGCGAACAACACAATGTTTGTAACTTTGGACTTTGAAGTATTTGATGCAGCAATATGACAATGATTGGGATATGTTTATCTATCTTACTAGAGGGTAGGAATGCTTAAAATACTGTGTGTATGAATTGAAATTCGGAGGGGAAGTATATAAAGAGAGTTAAGGGGTTTGTGTCTTTTCCCTTGAAAAGGCACAACTTTCTATTTGAATTGGCACCTGTTCAGGATCTGCTCGGCCGAGTCAAGGGACTTGCTCGGCCGAGCACCAAGCTGCACGGTCGAGTCAATAGACTTGCACGGCCGTGTCATTCACACTGCTCGGTCGAGCAAGGCATATGCCTCGGCCGAGCAAGCTTGTCCAGAGACTTTGGCCAATTTATGTACTCTGCTCGGCCGAGTCAAGGACTCTGCTCGACCGTGCACTTCAAACCAAATTAAACACCCTTTAACTAACTCTCGTTAAGTTACAAAACTTTGTCATTAATTTCTCATTCACCCGGAAATGGTTTTAGAGACAATAAATGAGTTATATAATCTACAACAAATGTAGATTACTATTTGTAACAAGTTTCGTTAATAGATAACGAACTTTCGTTAGAAACCTAGGTCAACGTTAAGTTAAACTTAACTTTCCGTTACCCATTTCCAACAATCCCCCACATGAATGACAATTAATGCATGAATGCAATTTCGTCCATAGTTCCGGCGAACTATTATTACATCGGGATAGATAGCTTGTGGCCTTGAATCTTCCCTAGTGAAATATTATCGGATATACTAGCCATTTGGTAGCGAGTCGCTTTGAACCAGTGACTATCGGATGTATACCAAGACAATAATACTCACATAATAACAGTTCTAACAATTGTTGTTCTCACGTTTTGTCCATTTCGGCCCTGGACCGTATCTCATTCATAAGCGTTCATTTAGAGGCGGCCTAATTACCTCTCGCTTATATAGGTGTTTCTCACTATATGGAGTATCATGCACTACTCCACCCGTAGGTATAGAAATCATTAAAAGTATTCTCAACTTATCCTTACCACTGCTGCATGTGCTTGTACTTGGATGTTCTGGGAATGAGTATTCAACAACTTCCGGGTTAATAAACCGAGTTGTTATTTCCAAGTAACTCTACTAGAACTTATAACTTGGTTATCTCATTGAACCAAGGGCCTGGGATCTCCATTTCTCAAGGTTGAGTGTCCGCTATAAGTCCTTTTGTTGTGGGTTTTAGACCCATTCCCCTTAACAGTTTATACAGTTGATCTCGATTACTACCCTTAGGTAGACGGATCCAATTTTGACTTCACATGGCAGTTGTGACAGTCGCATTTTGAGATCAATTGTACTATGGTAGTGTGTCTAAGACCATTGTGTCTTGACTTACCACTATGTTCTACACCTTTTCCTATTTTCCATTGTCGTCACAATGCCTTAGGTCATGCAGACATAAACTTATTCCACAAAGGAATATCTTTTCTAAGAATTTATTAGACCAATAAGCTTTTTCCTAAGCTTTGTCTAATTCTATCAACTCATATTCTTTACAAGATTGAGTTAGCTATATTATCTTGGAAAGTGACACCTTTACTCCAACTAATTTGAGTGTATTCTAGTGTCGAATATTCAATCAGTATACTCTTTCCATACTATTGAATACCATAGTTATTGTAATCTTTAATCATAAGTATATCTTTAAGTACACCAAGTACTATGACTATACTATTCCGGTGATTGATTACAATTACATTTAGACTTTTAGTCTATCTAGAATGATCAGTCCCTTCGAGTGATCAAATTCTTCTACCGGTCAGTTTCTTCAAGTGGTTATTATCTGTACCGTTACGAATTCCCAAGTATTCGGTATCTCTAAGTGGTTTGACCTCCTTAGAGTCTACCTTTCAGGAATCTACTTTACAGAGATTACCTCTCAAGATTCTACCTTACTAGAGTACACCTCTCAAGAATCTATTTGAACTTTCGAAGTACTTTTTCAAGATAATGGGATTGTGATAGGACTATTCCTTCTGATGTTCTAGAAATCTTTATTTCTAATATGACATCGGCTAATCCCCTATCTTTCATGTCAAAGTTCTTCTTTAACATGTCTTTGGTATTCATGATCAATTCATGACTACCATTGTTATCCACGTAAGGACGGCATTAACAATTGATTCAGATGTTCCTTTAATGTAGACACATTTGTCACATTCATTAATCTTGAATCCATTTGATAACATAGTTCTATCGAACTTCTCATGCCACTGTTTAGTTGCTTGTTTTAGTCCATATAAATACACAAGTAGATCCAACACGGTTGTGCGACATAGAACGCTCTGTTGTGTCAATGGGATAATCTTGCATAAATCATCATGTCCTTTTGACAACTAGCCTGGCTTTATACTTTTCAACAGATCCATCGGCTTTATACTTTCTGTTAAGAATCCATTTGCAACCTAATGGTTTGCAACTTGGAGGGAGATCTACCAATTCCCAAGTATTTATTAAGCATTATGGATTTTATCTCACTGTTAATAGCTTCTTTCCAGAACGAACTATCCGGACCAGATAACGCTTCCATAACAGTTGCTGGTTCGTTTTCCAACATAAATGATAGAAAATCAGGACCAAAAGACTTTTCCACTCTTGCCCTTTTACTACGTCTAAGTCCTATCATTTCAAGGAAGTATATTCTTAAAGAATATAACGTGTCTTGCTTAAGTATTACTACTTTAGCCGAATACCCCCACAGTTTAGGTATTTATAAAACAGCTTACGAATACTTCAAATTCGTTAGGAGTTTTTATCATCAAATAACTTCCAAATATATGATGATCCATTCTTTTAACTGTTAACAGTTTAATAGTTTCTGTTAATACTAGAAGTTCATATCAATAGAACTTATGTATTTAGCTTGTACCCCCACACTTGAGGTGTACCTCCACATATCAAATATTTTATGAATATCCTAATTCATATTTAATATTTTCCTTTATGTGGAGTCATTTAATTGTAATAACCATGTTATCTACAATGTATTTCATCTCCTTGAGATGAACCGACGACATAGTCATAACTATGTTTAAGTGAGGTCTCTTCAACCATTTTTCTTGTAAGGAAACTTGTTTTCGAAGAATACCGCATTTTCATTTCAAATTTGTTCTTCACAAATCTATATGCACTACTGTTAGTTTGCATGTCCAATGGAAATGTAATCCATGGTTTTGGGTCCTATCTTAACCTCTTTAGGTTTAGATATTTCTACCTTTGCTAGGTATAACCGCGTTTTGTCGAGTAAGACGGAAGTTTTCAACATCTCTTTATAAGTTCTATTCTTCCTCTCTAATGATTCAATTGATTTGGGTGTGTAAGAAGCATTTGTTTGATAAATAAGTGCCAGCGTCCCAACAATTATTTTTCCAAATGGTACTACATACTAACCACCTCTATCACTATGAAATTCTTAATTGTTAATTAAGATGAATCACAAACCTTATTATTTACTTAAAACTTTAAGGTTTTACATTTACTTTTCCAAAAGATGAACTTTGCATTATCAAATGCAATCATAAATAGAAGTAATGAACTATCTATTTACTATCTCTGGTTTGATCTGATTTCTACAAAAGAAATCACAATAGATTTACGAATCAAACTTCATCTTAGGTAGTAATTTTAAATTAACTCGTCGACTTAGTGAATTTAAATTTACACGACCTAATTGAACACGTCATAACAATTGGAACACTTCAAACCAAGTAAATAAAATTTGAAATTTTATTCTTCGCACTTAGGCGGATAAAACATTTACAATTCAAGTTAAGGAGTCCTTCAACAAGGTACCCTTTACTAACACAATAACCACATTTGGTCAGTTCAAAATTTATCCCGATAGACTAAGTTGCTCGAAGTTCAATGGAACATTTCTATCTTCATTCACATTGGCTTGAAGAGGGTTTCCACCTTGGTTGTTGATTCTAGGATGTCGACATTCCCTAGCCATATGTCCGGGTTTGCCGCAATTAAAACAACTACCTTTAACCTTCTTGGCGGTCCTCTTCACTTTCCCGGTGTTCTTTCTCTTGTTTTCGGTACTTCTTTCCACCAAGTTCACTTGCGGTCTTTTAGTCACAATACACATAGTATTGTGCATCTCGAGAAAATCCCAAAGTTCTCTCGCGGTCTTTATGCCACGACACACCTTGTATTGTGCATAATCCAAGCCATTAAGAATATAGTTGCGACACAAGAAATCGCTGTGATTCCATGTATCCAAGTCATTCTTTGCTTTGGATTCATCCTCGTCGGATATCAATGGTGGATATTCCCGAAGAAATCGCACCAATTTTAATGTTGTCAAATAGACCAACATTTTATGTTGCCACCTCTTAAAGTCCATTCCGGTAAGAATACCCGGTCTTTCCACACGTACGAACACATGAGACGGAGGGAGAGCATTATGAGGTGCAACCCTTGAGGTTGTACCTGCGTCACGTGAAGGAGGTTTCTTACCATGAACCGAGTGATGCGGTGTAGGAGTGGGTGCAACATTGTTGAACGTAGCGTCACCTTGACTTAGAGGCGTTACATTCCCTTGACTGTATGCGGTGGTGTCTTTCTCATTTGCCATCTCTTGAAGGTCTTGAAGAAGCGTAAATAACTTCTTACGATTGTTGGACTTTTATAGTAGGCTTCTCAAGAACTTAACTAAAAACTTAACAGAAAATGTAACGGAGATTGGAAAACTATGAGACAAGTCGAGTCTTGTATTAAATACAATCTCCGTAAGAAGTTATTGCCCCGCACAGGTGCTTACGGTTTCAATGGCAATCTTCTAGTAAGATAAAATTACTTTAAAGTAAATGATAGGAGCACTCCAAATCAAATACTCTAGCGAACAACACAATGTTTGCAACTTTGGACTTTGAAGGATTTGATGCAGTAATATGACAATGATTGGGATATGTTTATCTATCTTACTAGAGGGTAGGAATGCTCAAAATACTGTGTGTATGAATTGAAATTCGGAGGGGAAGTATATAAAGAGAGTTAAGGGGCTTGTGTCTTTTCCCTTGAAAAGGCACAACTTTCTGTTTGAATTGGCACCTGTTCAGGATCTGCTCGGCCGAGTCAAGGGACTTGCTCGGCCGAGCACCAAGCTGCACGACCGAGTCAATAGACTTGCACGGCCGTGTCATTCACACTGCTCGGCCGAGCAAGGCATATGCCTCGGCCGAGCAAGGCATATGCCTCAGCCGAGCAAGCTTGTCCAGAGACTTTGGCCAATTTCTGTGCTCTGCTCGGCCGAGTCAAGGACTCTGCTCGGCCGAGCACTTCAAACCAAATTAAACACCCTTTAACTAACTCTCATTAAGTTACAAAACTTTGTCATTAATTTCTCATTCACCCGGAAATGGTTTTAGAGACAATAAATGAGTTATATAATCTACAACAAATGTAGATTACTATTTGTAACAAGTTTCGTTAACAGATAACGAACTTTCGTTAGAAACCTAGGTCAACGTTAAGTTAAACTTAACTTTCCGTTACCCATTTCCAACAATAACTTCTTCATATGGACTCTGATTTGGACGTGTCACAAATTGTTGGAAAGATCTTGATTATTAATATACAATGGTCTAGGTTTCACAAGGTCAAATCCTTCTTGTCCTTCTGTTATTTTCATTCTTTCCTCCTTTGCCGCTCCACTCTTGATCATTCCTTTTTTGTAAACCTTATAACCATAATCCATGACATTTTCCTTCGATTCCCTGTACTTACAAACACTCCAAAAAGCCAATAAAACACCCAAGTTGAGCATTAAATAAATCTAAAAGTATATCATATGAATGGGTAGAAACACATCAATCAAATACCCCCAAACTTATATTTTGCTCATCCTCGAGTAAAACAAAAACTAAAATAAAATAAAACTACTTTCTATACTACGAAAAATAAAACATTAAAGCAACAAATATTTTGGGATGTCCTAATCATATCAGGATTTTTTAGCCATATAAGTATCAGATTCTTACACAAATATAATCTACAAGATTTATTATGAAATTGGGGTTACAATCACATGGATTCATCTAACTTACAATTCTCCACCACAATATGAAAGAATAATGATTAATGGGAGATCATCGTCACCAAAGTAAGATATTTTATAAGGTCCCTTTTGGCATGCTTAAAACCAATGATAATAAGATAGAAATTCCACACAAGGACACTCACATGCATGTTAACCACAAATGTCAACCCGACTACTATTTAGGGATCAAATGTGGCTTTATGGATTGTAATGTATCGAGGTAAACGTGGGCTAGGTTCACAATTTCAAATGAAGGTAAGGATATACGAAGGCAAGCAAGTGACACTACAAAGTCTTCAACATGTATCCTCACTAGAGTGTGTCTCTCCGCTCAACTATGCCAACCTAATGTTTCAACCCCCAAATTTAGAATGTTGTATATTTTCACACAAAGAGTTGATCTTATTCCTTGATTTCTTTTGGTCACTTTAAATCACAATTTCCATAACGTGAGAGGGGAAGGCTTTTCAAAAAAAATATTTTTTCTTTTATTTTTTTCAATTTCATTTGTTTCTTTCTTTGATTCGCATAGATAAAAATTATGAAAAATATTATGCACTAAATACTTTACACATGCCCCTCTTTTCAATACAATACATAACCCTTTTCTTTCCTTTGTTTACCGCTTTTCACTCAATCCCTTGATTTCCCAAGCACAACCCATAATTTCCCATTAATTATCTAGTTTTACTTTATTGAAAATTTGAAAAAATAGTGTATAAGTGTAAGGGTAGGATAATGTGGGTAGAAAACGAAGGATAATGGTGGTGTAAGATATCCATTCTTTATAAAGCTCAAAACAAGGTTATAGCGAAAAAATTTATAAGTGACGAGAAAGTTAAAGGCTCACAAATTGGGTTCAAAGAAAATAGTCATATATCACTTCCCGAATAGCCTATTTGATATATTATTGACAGTAATGCAAACATGTTATAGGAACCCTGAGAATGCTAAAGTGATCCTATAAACGTCTTCTAAGGTGGTAACAATGATCAAGAAAATAATATGGAAGTGAAAGGTGAATCAATCATAATTCTCATGTTTCAATGTAATAATATATCTTTATTGATAATAACACTCATGATTCACAATTAAAGTAACCTCAAAATATCATAGACTTTAGCCAACATTCCAAAATATGAAAAGAACAAAAAATTTACTTTTTTGGAGGGTGAAACTATTTACACTCCCCTATAAACCCACAAACTCTGAGAGACTCACAACGAGTGACACAAAATAAACATTGTATACCCCAAACTCATAACATGCTATGTACTCATAGTATAAAAAAGAATAAAATCATGTCTTGGGTTCAAGGGTTGAAACGTCAAATAAAAAAAATATACCTCGTTGGGTTGCCTCCCAGTATTTGTTTAGAGTTGTTATCCCGACTATTGACCCAATTTTACTTGGGGTGGTTGAGGTGGACATATTGTGTTTGGTCTTTGCTTTTCTTCCTTTGGTCCACCTCATACATTCTCAGGCACAAATACCCACAACCTTACATTCATAAGTTCCATTCTTGATCAATGCAGGTAGTACCCAAGGAACTTTTGTAGCTTTATATTTGGCCCTTTTCTTTTTCTTTTTGGGGCTCATTCCCCCAAACTCATTTGGTTCCTCAATTTCAATAACTTTAGGAGCAAAGTTATCAACAAAATTTTCAAAGGAGTTATCTTAATTAAAAATATCAATAAAGATAGAATCAGATATATCAATAGAAAAACATTCTCCTATTTGTGAGCATTAACCAATGGATTTAGATTTTAAAGGAAAGAATGATTTCAATGGTGCCACCAACTTCTTTTGCAAGGGAGTGATATGGGTCATCACAACAAGAGTGTTCATCAGCTTTATTGTTACTTGTCATGGCACAAACGTCTGCACCATCCCTAAGATTCTCAACGCCACTCAGCATGCTCTCTAACTTCCCACTGTCACTCTCATGACATAAGTGTTCTTTCACACAATCATCAATCTCATCCACGAACTTACATGAGTCCTCATCATCTATGGGGTTTTTCATGATATCATACACCAGGATCTCTACTCTCTCATCCACCATAGACATTGATAAATTCCCATTCCCCGCATTTATAATGGTATTAGTTGAGGCCATGAATGGACCCCCAAGTAAAATGGGTGACTCACGACAAGTCCCCCCTCCATTAACAGTCTCTAGGACAACAAAGTCAACAGGGATAATTAAAGTCCCAACTTGTACTAGCACATCCTCCACAATACCCAAAGGTCATCTAATAAAGTGATCGGCTAATTGAATGGTCATTGTGTTAGGTTTCAATTAAGATAATACTAATTTCAAATAAAGGGAGTGTGGAAACAAATTAATTCTAGAACCAAGATCTAATATCGCCTTCACCTTATTGGAATCCCTCAAATTACTAAAAATTGTAAAACTTTTGGGATCCTTTTGTTTAGGTGGAAGTTTTTTTCGTACTAGTGCACTAGCACTTTCTCCCATGATTAACTTATCATCTTTCACATCCTTAGGTTTTCTGAAGTTAATTTCTTTGAAAAACATGGCATAAGCAATAATGACTTTCAACAAAGGGGGATTAATACTAACTTCTGAAAACATGTCCATTAACATTGACATTTTTTGCTCCATCTTATGCCTCAAAATATGTCCAATAAATGGCACAAGAGGTACATACGGCTTTGGGGTGAATAATTAGCTTTGGTATTTTCCCCCAATCCATTTGCACTATCATCAACAACTTTTTCATTATTAAAAAGAGGAGAAGGAGAAGGAGAAGGAGAAGGATAAGGATAAGGGGAAGGGGAAAATACCTCTTTACTTACTTCTTTTATATGCCTTAGAGTGGATATGGCCATGGATTCTTGCCCTTAACTTGGGAAGGATCCGAACTTGTGGTCTTGTAGGGCTTCAACAATTTTCCCTATTTGTGTTTCCAAATTCTTTATTGCAGCATCATTTTTCCTAAAAGACTGTTGCTTCTCCAACCTCATCTGATCATTGGCCTCTTCCTAAGGCCCCTTCCTTTTCTCAAATTTTCTTTGTGGCGGTGGAAGATTGAGGGGTTTATTTTTCTTATATTGATTACCTCCCCATGAAAAATTTGGATGATTCCTCCACACCGGATTATAAGTGTTTGAATATGGGTCATTATGGGGAGGACTTGGAGGATATCTATTTAGTGCATGTACCTATTTAGAAGCAAGAGAAAAATGTGCACTACTAGGACAATTGTAAATAGCATGAGTTTATGATCCACATAAAGAACAAGCATCTTTGACAACATTGGCACTAGGTGAAGCGCCTTTAGCATTAAACATGGAAATTAATTGTGACACTTGCTTAGCTTAATTATCATTATATTCCAACTCATGTATGCCCTTAGCCTTGCCTCTAGTACTCTTTTATTGGGAATTAGCACCCAACATTTCAAAAAAAAAACTTTAGTCTCTTGAGGGGTTTTGGCTCTTAATGTGCCCCCTGCCGCACTATCTACCATGGCTTGATTAATAGGATTCAAACCATCATAAAAAGTTTGATTTAGCAAGGGCAAAGGGAAATTATGATGGGGGCATTGAACTAGCATCATCTTAAATTTATGCTTCATGAAAAGGCTCACCTACTTCTTGTGCAAATCCTATTATATTTTGCCTCATGTTAGCCAACATGGGATGGGGATAATATTTTTGTAAGAACACATCATGTTTGATCCCACATGCTAATGCTCCTAGGTGTTAATATCATAAACCAAGTCATTGCCACCACTTTGAAAGTGTAGTGGAAGCATTTTAATCTAATATCCTAATCTGTCACACCTTTTTTACCCTGGAAGTGAGATACAATCATCATGTACAAACACAAGAAAGCCAAAGGATCTTCATAAGGTAGGCCCTGATAATTTGGCAACATATTAAAATATTGACCTTTGACTTTTAAATTATTTGCTGCTTCAGATAGCATAATGCATGATATGGAATCATCCACTTTAGGATGACAAAAGTCCTTCATAGTTTGAGTGGGTGCTGACATTGCTTCCTTGAAAAGCTTAGTTTGTCTACTTTTATTCATCCTATTAATGTTGTTGTTCAATGACTCCAAGGTATGAATCAAAGAACGACAACCAAACATACACTACCAAACCAACTTGTTTAATGGCAACAAGTCCCCGACAACGACGCCAAAAACATGATGGATGAAATCTCCCTCTTGTAATAAAATAGCCTAGCAAGTATACTAGTTAACATTGTAATAGTATGAACAAGCAAAGTGTCGAACCACAAAGACTTATATGATAAACAAGTAAATTCGAATAATGTAAGAGTAACCAAGGGGTTTTTGTTTTGTTTATTTATTACGCAACTAATTGCAAGAATAAAATATTTAAACTAAGATAACAAGTAAAAGTAAGGAAGTAATCAGATTAAAAGGATTCATGAATGAATTTCATAACTATCTTCACTCTATGTTTTTTAATAATATAGAGATCAATCTTTTTTAAGGGTTCATTAACTAAATTAAGGGTTGGGACATTTGGTGTGCAAATTGCAACCCTAATTTTCCTTTATATTATATTTTCCGCTAGTTTTATACAACATGTAAGAAATTCATTAAGCCCTTAAGAAAAATTGAACCTAGATTATTTTGACTACCGCTAGGTCCTCAATTGAATTTAATCATTACAATATTTGTCAATGTATAAATTATCCACACTAGTGCAATAATTTATACCCAAGTAATTTAAGGGTCAAATGTACTCCCTCCGTCCCAAGAAAAGTGTCGCCATTTTAGGCCCGTGTAGACACCCCATTCTGAACCAATAAATCATGATTACACTACTCTTCGTCTCTCTTTTGTGTTTTGATGAAATCATATCAGTTTCGGCATGTTTCGTTAAGTTTCTAACTAACCTCGTTAGTTTTGGACCTAACTGACTAACGGAATAAACTGAAGAGGACAAAATAGTCAAATGACTAGTTATCTCGCACGAGATATCATATCTCGCGCGAGATATCCCCTCGACAGGATGTGCAGAAATCACTCTCCTTCTCCGTTTCAACCTCCTTTCTTGATAAACCTCATCTAATCCGGTTCTCCAATCAGAATTGAGTTCTGGAAGCTTCCTAGGAGTGTTTTATCTCTCCACCTCTACCTCTTAAACCCCTATAAATACTTGGTGACTTCCACTGTTTCAGAGGGCCAGATTTCCACACAACACACACAATTTGTTGGTTTCTCTCCACGAAAGATTCCTTCAAATCACTCACAAAACCTCCCTAAAATCACCTAAAGTTTGTTTATCAACCCTGTTGATCAACAAACATCCAAACCCGAATCAAGGATTGAGGCGAAGCTCTGTCCGCATCAAGATTTGACTCTCATATTGAGTCGAAACTCTGCCCAAATCACTTCTCGATCGAGAAAACATCTTAGAACCACGTTCTAAATCAAATCCCCCCTAAACTAGGTAAACTCCTATACTTTTACTCTTTTCTTCTTAATCTCTCTCTATTGGCTTTTAGAGTGGTGTAATCCCATCAAAAGGATTAGCCTAGAGTCCCTTCAATCGATGAAGGCGATCTCGAAGCGTACAATCCGACATTCCTAATCAAGAAATTGATTAGGGTTTTCTTGTTCTTTATTTAATTAGTAATTAAAAAGATTGATAATACTCAATTGGCAAGACCGATCTCCGGATTGGGTCGAATGGATGCTCCTCGACCTACCCATTCGATAACTTAACCCCCGAACCCTCAAATCTCTTTTTAAGGTTTTTCTTATTGTTTTCCTAAATAAATAATAAGTGGCGACTCTGAGATGTTAAAAATTCACGCATCGCTACAGTGGCGACTCCGCTGGGGACAATTAATTAAGAGGGTTAGACTTGCGTTACAATTGAGTATCATCAATCTTTTTATTTTTCTGTAAAAATTCTGATTTTTTTGGATTTTTTTGGAATTTTTTCGGCACTGTTTTAAAAAAAAACTGTTTGAATACTTATCCCGCGCGAGATATACTAATCTCGCGCGAGATTTGTATACGGTTGAAAAAACAAAAGTCCTTCCCTGTTTGGCGGCGTAGGCATGAAAAATAAAATGATTACCTTAGGTCATTTGACTTTTCAAACCAAAGTGGACCAATCATTCAAAAAAAATAAAAAAGCCAAAACAGTTCCGAAATTTTCAAAATAAAATCCAGAAATTTCAAAATAAATTAGTATTATTATTTTGCTTGTGCTAACTTTGCAGGGTAGAATAATTTTAATTACTCGAACTATATACCTGCGTGTGATTGGTTATTTAATTTAAAGTCCGGTCCATGGAGGATTCGGGAGTTGTAATTTAAATTAATTTATCTCTCGCTCTCTATCTCTTTAAGTGGAACTACGGCGGCCTGAGTCTTCCTAATTTGGGAGAAACGTAAGCATCCACTTGGTGCGGCCATTATCTGTTTTCTTTTGTTTTCAAAAAAAACTTTCTATTTTACTCTATCACCTAGATTGACTCTCACACACGCGCACTCATATATAACTGTCATTGCACTACATACCTATAAACCCGGGATCCACACTAAGGACGGATGACAGTAACCACCTAGTCGCCGGTCTCTCCGAAGTTGGATCATCCCACTCCGCGTATTCAATCCACCTAGATTGTCATATCGCGGGGAGCCTAGCCTTCCAGCCTTGCATCGCCACATATCATGTAGATTGACTTTTTAAGACACTCCTTGACCGGTCAGTTTGATCTTGGAGTCCTTGTAATCCCTTGTCAAGATCGTTTTGTGCAATAATCCACGGAAAAGAAATCAATAAATTGTCGCTTCGGAATTGTCCCTTCGGAAACGTCCCTACGGTTGTCCCTTTGGATTTGCCCCTAAAAAGAGAAAATTTTCTCATCAAAATTATTGCACAAAACTTGATGTTACTTTGGATTACTCCGACCCCTAGGTCCCTAGGTTTGGTTCTTGAACTTTAGAAACCCCCAAAACGGATTTTCCGTCCGACCAAAATTAGGATTAAAATCAGAAAATTGTGACTTTCCGTGGTGAAGTCTCGCGCGAGACTACTTGTCTCGTACGAGATAAGTGTTCGATCTTTTCGTGTTTTGGCCAAAACCTTCAAACCTTCAAGCCTTCATTCACCCTATTCAGCCGACTTGTTGGGACTCGATCATGTTTTAACACGGTTGCTACACGTCTAGGTTCTTCGCCAAAGCTCGACACGATGTCTTCTTCTCCTTCTACCACCGAGGCCGATTTCAACGATGCTAAGGTCCAACTCATCGAAGCCATGACTAGGTTGGATGAACAAAGTAAGCAAATTGATGAGCAAAATGCCCAAATGGCCGCCCTCATGAAAGAACTCAACGATTTGAAAGTCAAGAAAGGAAGAAAGCAAAAGCAGAAAGTGGAATCCTCCTCCGATGAAGAGGAATCCTACACCAAAGTGAATAAGAAAACCAAGAAGTCAAGCAAGAAAAAGGAAGAATCCGATTCATCCTCTTCCTCATCATCCTCCGATGACGAAGGACATACCTCCAAGGGCACTAAAACCAAGAAAGAAGGCAGTGGTGAAACTACTAAACTTGGTGACCATGTTACTAAGAACTACCTCGAGAAGAAGCTTGCGACTCTTGACACTTCCAAGGGGTCATTCGTTCCATTTGATCCCGATGCTCTTCAACAATCCATCACCAAGTTTCCTCGCAAGTACAAGACACCCGATATTGCCAAGTTCAATGGTACTACCTGTCCTCGAGCTCATGTTGAGACCTACACTTGGGCCATGCTTCCAATGGGTGTTGATAACACAATCTTGGCCCAATGCTTTCCTCAAACTTTAGAAGGTGCTGCAAGGGATTGGTACATGTCTCTTCCTACGACTACAAGGCTTGATTGGTCATCCGCATGTTTGGTCTTCCAAAGGCAGTTTGAAGACAACTCCACTTACCGCCCTACTAGGAGGGATCTTGATCAAACCAAGCAACATGCAAATGAGTCCTTTGCTGAATTTGCTTGAAGATGGAGACTGAAACTTACTGAAATTGTCGAAAGGCCTACTCTCAAAGAGCAAATCCACATCTTCCTTCAATGCCTTCGTGATGAATTTCAAGAGAAGCTCGCCGGTAACTACTTTCCTAGTTTCAATGAACTCCTCGAGTCCGGAATTAGGGTTGACGACTTCCTAAAAAGCAAAAAGAAGGAAAGTACTTTCCGCTATAACAAGCCCACCACAAGTAAGGATGCTTCAGTCAACGCTATTGCACTCAGCCGCCCCAACACCGGAAAGTATTCTGCTGTCCCTCCTCCCGAAAAGAAAAAGAGGCACTACGACAAAATTGAAGGAATCACTCAAGAAGAACTCTTCGATGTGCTTGTCCAGAATGAAAAAATAAAACCAAGGGAAGGTGATCCTCCGAAGGATATGGGTCCGAATCATGCTCATCACTTATTCTGCAAGTACCACAACTTTACCGGCCATGACACCAACTCCTGCCACCACTTGAAGGACATCATACAAGACCTCTTTGATAATGGAGATCTAGAACGTCCCAACGTCATCACCAATCCTCTCCCTCGCAATCCATGAAGGAGATGAAGCTCCAAGAAGAAATCTACACTTACCACTTTGGGGCTACCACTATCCTCTCCCTTTCTCCTTTGATAGAAGTAGATTAGGTTTTAAATTTCCAAGTATGAACTCGAAGAGTCGTTCTGTCTTTCTAGTACTTCTCACCTCCTCTAGTTTGTGTCATCTAAACTATCGAGTCTGTTCTTAAATTTCTCAATTAATCAAAGTAATTTTCTTTTCCTAAACACTTTCCCTAAGGTTGTTCTACCTCATGAATATCATTCAACTCATGCAAAATAATGGACCTTCCATTCCCTAAAACATCGCAAAAATAGAAACTTCTAAGTGACTTTAAGAAGCAAGTTATCATTAGAAGGCTTAAGGGCTAAACATTACCCTACTGAAGGTCAAAGGTCAACAAACGAAGAAAGCCAAAGGTGATGCTGTCAACATTTATCCAAAGAAAAGTGGGGATACTCAACTCAAGGCTTTGAGAGTACAAAAAAAAAAAAAAAAAAAAGCTTGCTAGGACGAAACTCCTCAATTCGTCCTAGGCAAAAATAGAGCATCGAAAAAAAAAAAAAAAAAAAAAAAACTCTCAAGCCTTCATCGCCCCACAACAAGGATGGAATTTCAACAAAGGCAAGAAGGACTCTCCCACAAAGAAGAGGAGTCAAGTGATACCAACAAAAGAAAAGAGGATTTCTCAAAATCCTCCTACATCAAGTGAAGAAGACTTTCAGTATCAAGAAAAATATTTACCCTTAAGTCATACTAATGATTGGCTTTCTCCTTGTAGACACCCCATTCTGAACACATCGGATCATACTTATACCACTCTAAGTCTCGCTTTGAGTCAAGAAGTAGAAATCCACCATTTCGTCATGTTTCGTTAAAGTTTTGACTAACTACCGTTAGTTTGGGACTAAACTGCATACGAGATAACGAGGAAAGGACAAAACTGTCCACAGGAGCAATATCTCACCGCGAGATGGCGTGTCTCGCGCGAGATATCTCCCTCTGCAGATTGCAGACGACAGTTCCCTCGTCGATTTCAACCTCTTTTCGGGATAAAACTTTATCTCTCCGGCCAACCAATGGGAGAGGAGGTCTAGAACCATCTGATAGGGTTTTAACTCTCCACTTCTTCATATCCAACCTCTATAAATACTTGGTGACTTCCAAGGCTCAAGAGGTCGAAGGTCCCGGACCGCGAATTTACACAACACACACACATTTTGTCGTCTTCTTTCCCTGAAAGAATCCTTCAAAATCACCCTAAAACTCACCTCATAGTTTGTTTGTCAACCTTGTTGATAAACAAGCATCAACCTCCAAATCAAGGACCAAGGCGAAGCTCTGTCCGTGTGAAGGGTCGACTCTAAACTTGAGCCGAAACTCTGCCCAAATCACCTCACGCAAGGTAATTCCTACTCTTCCTTCTAATTGATTGTTAGAGTGGTATAAGTCCATAGAATCTAGGATCGGCCTAGAGCCTCTCCAAATCATGGAGACGGTCTCGAAGCAATCGATTCTACATTCCATTTGACCTCGTCAAATGGACCTTTATTTGTAGTATTTGAATTCGTTTTTTACTTCTTCTTTTGAAAAACCTCTCTTTTCTTTAGCAAGACCGATCTCCGGATTGGGTGAAATGGATGCCTTCTAAACCTACCCATTTCATAACCTAAGCCCCGAACTCAAATCTCTCAAATGGTTTTTCTATGTTTCCAATCAAATAATATAGGTGGCGACTCATAAAAATAAAAAGAACCAAAATTTCTTTCTCACAACGCTACAGTGGCGACTCCGCTGGGGAGTGAAAATTAAGAGGCTTAAACTTGCATCAAAATTAAAAGAAAGGTTTTTCAATCTATTTTGTAAAATTCGAAATTTTTTCTGTTCTCAGATGGGAGATATCTCGCACGAGATATCATTATCTCGCGCGAGATAGGGCTTCCAGTCTGGTTGTTTTTTGGTTTCTCCTGTTTTGCTCGTAATCCAAGACGAGAGCCGAACATGCAAGGGGGATCCCAGAATTCATTATCTGCAGGGTTCCTGCATCTTAAGGCCTCCCTTAAGGTGTAGAACTCGGACCTTTATTTTCCTTAAATAATTGATTATTATTTATGAACTGCGTGTGATTGGGTTTTATTTAATTAAAGTCCGGTCCATTGGGGATTCGGGAGTTGTAAATTAAATTATTTATCTCTCTTTATCTCTCTTTATGTGGAACTACGATGGCCTGAGTCTTCCTAGATTGGGAGAAACGTAGGCAACCACTTGGTGCGGCCACTATCTGTTTTCTCTTTTAACTTTCAAAAAAAAAACTTTCTATTTTACTCTATCACATAGATTGACTATCACACACGCGCACATCATACTATAACTGTCATTGCACTGCATACCCTCTATAAACCCGGGACCCACACTAAGGACGGATGACGGTAACCACCTAGTCGCCGGTCTCTCCGAAGTTGGACAATCCCACTCCGCGTATTCAATCCACTTAGATTGTCATATCGCGGGGAGCCTAGCCTTCCAGCCCTGCATCGCCACATTCTCATGTAGATTGACTTTTTAGGATCACTCCGTGACCGGTCGGTTTTGACTCGGTGATCTTTTCTTGTTTTTGATCAAAACAAAGCCATGTAAAATTGACAATAAGAAAGGATTCGGAAAAAGTCCCTTCGGAAAAAGTCCCTTCGGAAAAAGTCCCTTTCGGATGTCCCTTTAAGAAAAATGTGCATATAATCCTTCAAAAAAAAAAAACAATCTTACATGGCTTTGTTTTACAAAAATCGGATTGATTGCTTAGTCGTTAGGTTCTGATAAAGGCCTTAGAAACCCCTCAAAACGGACTTTCCGTTCCGACCAAAAATTAGGGCTAAATAAAAATCGACTTTCCGTGTGATTATCTCGCGCGGGATTACTTATCTCGCACGGGATAATGCTTCTGTTTGCTGAATTTGAGCCTGAGCCATTTAAGCCTGCTTCCGACTCGTTGGGGCTAGATCCTGATATCTGCATCTCTTCTGTCAGTTTTCCGAAGCTACTCAACTCCAAGACTCCCAACACAATGTCTACCGGAAAGCATGCCATGACCAAGGAAAGCCGTGAACAACCCACTCTCCAAGATTTGACCAAGTCTCTTGTCGCTGAAATGGAACACGTGGAAGGTTGGAGAGAAGCTTTTGATTTGCCCGCCACTCGCATTGCTAGGGATTTTCGGAAGATGGAAAGTGATTCCGACAGTGGGCGATCATCCGTGCAAGAGGAGCTAAGTGACATCAAAACTCAACTTGCCAAAGCCCTGCAGCAAATTAATGACAATGACTCGTGGCATCACATGGAAGAATCCATCCAAGCCGAAAAGACAAAGATGTTGATTGAAGAGCTCGAGGAAGTCAAGAGAGAACTTGAAACTATGACCCAAAAGTGCATCAACCTTGAAGCCCACATTGAAGATGACATGGATGAGAGGGTCAAGTTTTTCCTCAATACCCTCTACCGTGACCTCAAAGAGCAAATGGAGGAAGAATATCAGGCTCGCCACCTCGTCTTTGTGCAACACTACGAGAACCATATCCGAGACCTCCATAACCAAATGGCTAAGCGAAGGAAGGGGAGGATTTTCTCCGACATCGGAAACATCACTCTTGGTCATCTCTTCAGAAGTCTTCACAAGGACGGAAAGCTGAAGCCAATAGAAGGCTACCAACCTAAGAGGGAAGGTCGATTTCCACACCTCTATTGCTACTACCATCAATGCAATGGCCATCACACCAATGATTGCTTCAACCTGAAAAATGCAGTCCAAGACTTGATTGACAGCGACGCCATCAGAATTTGCCCAAGTGGTGGAATAGTTTGGATGAGTTCAAACAAATGAGGAGTCTCTTTTCATTTCAGTTATTTACTTTTAGTTGCAAAAGAAACGGTTAAGTAGCCTAGTTTAGTTTAGTCGGGTACTACTTGCCTAAAGACTTCATTTGTGGGCAAGAGTACCAAGTTTTGCTTTTCAATAATAGTTAGTCAGTATTTCCCTTTTCAATTCCGATTAATACTTTGAGATTGAAAGCACTGTGAATGTCATAGACACTTACAACAAGAACGACTACTCAAAGGCACTTAGGTTTTCCGGAAGCCTTCCTGTCTGGAGAATGATGCTAGCAAAAGGGTACTTTCCTGGATTGGGGCTTGGAAAGCACTTACAAGGAATAACGGAACCGCCACCGGTCCCCCCGCTTCACACAAAGCATGGCCTAGGATACATCATCTCCATCCACGATGAAGATGACGAAGAAGAGTGGGGCTTCACTCAAATCAAGTGGGAAGGAACCTCGTACAAAGGCTGCAATGACCCAAAGTCCAAGGATTGCAACCTCAAACCATATCGAAAGACACTCAATGGCTACTTTGTTCGAGAAGGGGAAAGTATTCCCTACTTTATCTTTTCAGAACCATGGACTGATGATAAAGGAAAGCGCCAACCGGGCTTTGAAATCTTCAGCGACTGCGATGCATCTCCAGATAAAACAGATTCCGTCCCACTGATCCCTAATGATTTGTGGGGCACGAAGGCAGAAATGACAAGTGAATGGGACTTTGTGTTGGGAGAAGACATGCTGCGACAGTTCCAAGACCTATGCCGGTTAGAAGACAGCCAGATCCATGCAATATCCAAGGGGGACGCTCCAACTACCGACTACACAAGACTAATACAGAAATGTGATGAGCCAATTCTAAACTGGCACGTCACCGGGGGACCAGTTGTTGATGAAGACTTCATGATCAAAGAGCTTGGTTGCACTCCCCACCCTCGCAGGAAGATAGGCCCTACAACTTTTACATTAGAAGCAGGCTCCACCTCCGATGAACTCACTCAAGAGGAAATCGAGGCGGTGGCTGAACATGTATTCCCTTACTTCCTTAATGAAAACTTTGATCTTTCCGAGTACCCTGAGATTGCTAACATCGTAAATGATGAATTAACTAATAATAATCAATATAACGAACACGTTAATAATGAATCATACGATGAGATAGATCAAGAAAACGAACAAATCTTAAAAGAATTAGCTAAGCAAGTAGGTCGTTGTGGAAAGAATGGCCCTGTTGACGACGAGGAAATGCAAACGGTTAATCTTGGGACAACGGAAGACCCCAGAGAAACAAAGATCGGCAGCTTCTTCAAGGGGGAAGACAGAGAAACCTTGACCCAGCTCCTCAGAGAATATGTCGACGTATTCGCTTGGTCCTACAGAGATATGCCTGGGTTGAATCAGTCAGTTGTAGAACACAAGATACCGTTGCTACCCAACGCCAAGCCAGTCAAGCAGAAACTACGCAGAATCAAGCCGGAATGGTCAATGCAAGTGAAAGAAGAGATCATGAAGCTCTTGAATGTAGGGTTCATCAAAGTGATTGAGTATCCGGAATGGTTAGCAAACACAGTGCAAGTAGCCAAGTCGAACGGGAAAATACGGGTCTGTGTTGATTTCAGAGACTTGAACAAGGCATCCCCTAAAGATGACTTCCCGTTACCAAACATAGACATGTTGGTCGATGCCACAGCAGCATACGAGGTCCGCTCATTCGTCGACGGGTTCGCAGGGTATAACCAAATCCTCATGGCAGAAGAGGACCAGCACAAAACAGCATTCACCACACCTTGGGGAACGTTCTGCTACACGGTCATGCCGTTTGGTCTCAAGAACGCTGGGGCTACCTACCAAAGGGCAGTCACAACACTATTCCACGACATGATCCATAAAGAAATAGAGGTGTATGTGGACGACATGATTATCCACTCAAAGGGGACAGATGGCCAACACTTCAGAGATCTCAGAAAATTCTTCAATCGACTGAGACAGCACAAAATGAGACTCAACCCCGCCAAATGCTCATTCGGAGTAGTCAAAGGGAAAGTCTTGGGATACATGGTCACAGAACGCGACATAGAAGCAGATCCCGCCAAGATAAAGGCCATTACAGACATGCCTCCACCCAGGACACAGAAAGAAGTGAAGGGATTCATGGGCAGACTCCAATATATCAGTCGATTCATTAATCAACTGACTACAATGTGCGACCCCATCTTTAAGCTGCTTAAGAAAAACGCACCTCAAGAATGGACCGAAGAATGTCAAGAAGCATTCGAGGAAGTTAAGCACTACTTGACTTCCCCACCTATCCTGGTTCCACCACACAAGGAGAAGCCCTTGAAGTTGTACCTCACGATCACAGACAACGCATTAGGGGCTATGCTTGCTCAAGAACAAAGCCTTCGCACACGTAAAATGCCATCTACTTTGTCAGCCGCAGATTCCAAGGCAGTGAAATCAACTACTCTCCACTCGACAAGTCATGCGCTGCTCTCGTCTGGGTATCACAAAGGCTAAAGCACTATATGGAAGCCTTCCCTTTCCGTCTCATCGCAAAGATGGATCCACTGAAATATATCCTAGACAAATAAAATTTGTCTTCGAGACTAGCCAAATGGTACTTCATGCTCGCGGGGTATGATATCACTTACGTCACTCAGAAATCCGTCAGAGGGAGTGTATTCGCAGATCAGTTGGCCGAATTTCCTTGCGACGAAGTGAAGGGGGAAGACCCGCGATTCCCTGATGAGGACATCCTAAGCATAGAAGAAAATAAGTGGCAATTATTTTTTGATGGCGCAGCCAACAAGAGAGGGTTTGGCATCAGAATGTTATTGGTAGACCCTAACGACATCTACACTCCACTAGCAGTACGTCTTGACTTTGATGCCACCAACAATACCGCAGAATTCGAGGCTTGCATAGCGGGGCTGGAGGCAGCCCTAGAACGCAACGTGACAGAACTCGAGGTATTCGGGGATTCCCAATTGATCATCAATCAGACATTGAAGAAGTGGAGGGTCCAAGATCCAACCCTTCAAAGATACAGTGCCCACCTCCAAGAATTGGCGCAACAATTTCAGGATGTCTCATTCCACTATCTCCCCAGAGACAAAAATCGGTTTGCGGACGCATTAGCCACACTTGCTTCCTTGGTCGAAATCCTTAAAGGAAAAGCAGTTAAACCCTTCAAAATAACACGACGTGCAACTCCCGCATACCGCGCCGTTATAGATCTTCACGACCGCAAAGACAAATGGTTATCCAAAGGTGCCGCCGTTGAAAACTCCGAAGGGAAACCATGGTACCACGACATTTGGTATTTCATCCTAGATGGAACCCTACCGCCCGAGACAGACTGAAGACTCAGATCGCCCTTAAAAGGTTGGGCCGCCAATTACGTCATCACCGCCGGCCGTCTATTCAAGAAACATTCCCAAGGAAACCTCCTTTGCGCCACCAAGGAAGAGGCCCAGGAAATAATGGAACATGTTCATCAAGGCATATGTGGAACCCACATGAGCGGAAACATGCTCGCCAAAAAGATCATCGACAAGGGTACTTTTGGCCGACCATGGAAGCCGACCGTACCAAAATGGTCAAGAAGTGCCACAAGTGTCGATACACGCCAATCTTCAGCATGCACCGCCTTCCTTGCTGTACCCAATGACTTGACCTTGGCCGTTCTCTACATGGGGGATAGACGTGATTGGAAAGATCACACCCGCAGGAGCCAACGGACACTATTTCGTCCTAGTAGCCATCGACTATTTCACTAAATGGGTCGAGGCCGCCTCCTACAAAGTTCTGAATGCCAGAAAGGTTGCAGAATTCATCAAGCACAACATCATTTGCCGATATGGGGTTCCACAAGAGATGATATCCGATAATGGGTCACACTTCGAGAAGGAAACCGATCGCCTACTGACCGAGTACAAAATCACGAGACACAAGTCATCTCCTTATAGGCCTCAAACAAACGGAGCAGTTGAAGCCGCGAACAAAACAATCGAGACTATCATCGAAAAATGGCAAGCCACTGGAAAAGACTGGCCCGACAAGCTACCATTCGCACTATAGGGGTACCGCACTTCAGTCCGAACAGCTACAGGAGAAACTCCCTACGCCCTCACATTCGGGATGGAGGCTGTCTTACCGATAGAATTGGAAATACCATCACTAAGGGTTCTCCTAGAAAACCAAGTGAATGAAGTCGACTGGCTAGAAAGCAGATACGAAGAGCTAGCCCTGTTGGACGAAAGAAGGTTGAAAGCGGCCGAACACACTCAAGCTTACCAAAGAAGAATAGCAAGAGCTTTCAACAAAAAGGTCAAGACAAGGAACATCGTAGTAGGCGACCCGGTGCTCCGTGAGCATCGTCCCGGACCTTTCAACCCGTTAGGCAAGTAGGGACCAAGGTGGATAGGACCCTACATTGTGAAGAAGATATTCTCTGGCGGAGCCCTTCACCGGTAGACTTAGACGGAGATCAACTACCGAAGCCGGTCAACATGGACAAGCTCAAGAAGTACTTCGCGTGACTTGGCCCCCTAGGAACAAATCGCTCGCTAGGTTGAAAATCCCGGAAAGGACAACTTAGGCAAAAAATTAGAGCTAGCACAAGAAAAGAAGCCCGCTGGATTGAAAACCCGAAGGGGCGGTCTAGGCAAAAGAAAGGGTATGCGAAAAAAAAAGGGGGGGGGGCCTTATCTCGCGCGAGATTACCCCACGGCCTGGAGCCATATTTTGTCCTTTTCTCAAAAATGAACTATGTTGGACCTGAGCCTCTTGTTTAATTGCTGTAAAAGAGGAACGTAGGCAGCCTTCGGGTTCGGTCTAATCAAATAAATAAATCAAAGTTGTCCCTTTTATTAATCGAATGCACAAAACTTGAAAAAATAATACTAATAAAGCAGAAACAATTGATCTATCAAAGCAATCTCTTGGTACTCCTAAAGATCTAGCCTTTCATTGACTTGGTTGGCCGGCGGACATGGTCTCCACCATCGTCGTGATCCTCCTTGCGCTTTGAGCCTCTCAAAGCAGAACATCCCTCGAGACGGTCAAAAACAGAGTCGAGACGATCAAAGACAGATTCCGACAATCTCTTGAAGACATGAGGCCTATCCAAAGCTTGCGTCTTTCCAGGCATTCCCTTGCCTCACCTCTCATACCAATCCCCATCAAGAAAATCCTGAGTTGGATCAGTTCGCACATTAGCAGGATCAGACTGAGCCTCGCTCCTTCGCAAGATACTGCTAGCTACAAAAGAATCTCTTAGCAAGAAAAGCCGCAAATCATCAATCTTCTCTCGCACTAGGATGACCGGTATGGAGGAACCAATCCAAATATTTGTCGACAGAAGATGCTTGCATTAAAAGTCCGAAGGTTCGACCAACGGTCCCGATTAGTTCCTTCACCCCATGATTGAGCTAGCACCTGCGCAAACTCTACACCAATATAAGACACTTCACGAGAAGCTCCTTCGAAAAGATAAGTGTCCCGCCGCCGACCAAACCGACGGAGCACCCGCTTGGGAAAGTAAAAGGAGGAATCTCGCAAACCCGGAAGAACAACCCCGTCAAAACCCTTGGTATTGGCAACGTACTTGTTCAACCTCCAATAAGGTGGACACCAGAGAATATCGGCGCTTCCCTCGCAATCAACTCAGCCCATTCATCCGCTGAAAGATCTTTGATCCACAACTTTCGCGTATGATATGTAAAAGGAGAATATTCCAACGGGGGACCTATCAACTTGAGATGCTCCCTAAGCCAAATAGTCAATAGGAGGGGACTCCCTTGAGTCATGACGCCAGTCCTATGCAGCTCATCAAGACCATGAAGGGTCTCACCCAAGATTAGCGGAATAATGTTCCTAGAACATTTCCTAGCCTGCAGAACAACTTCCACCGCCTGGGAATCGACCAAGCCATCCCTGCACGTAAACAAAACATCTCCGAAAAGAGAAAGAGCCAGAAAGTTCCGCTTATGGACATGAAAAGCGTCATCATCAGAATCACCGCTGAAGCGTCCCGAAAAAGAAGAGCAATCAACCCACTTGCGGTGAACCAACCCATAGCAAGTATCAAGGGGGATCCCTAACAATTCGTTCAAAGCCTCCGAATGATTCCTATGATACTTAGGAACAGCAATCTTACCAGTCAAAGGCATATCCAAGATAATGGCGAATTCCTCCACAGTAGGCACCATCTCGTTCAAAGAAAAAATTGAAAAGATGAATAGAGGGATCCCAAAATCGAGCAGCACCCTGCAATAACTTCCAATCCGGTTGGAGGTTCTTCAAAGTGAAAAGAATTCTAAATCCGAATTCTGCGATAAATTTATTGCGAGACCGGTTGCGAAACGACCTTACAAAATCCCTTGATGCTTGCTTGAAAGATGCAATCACTTCAGAGGACAAAGAAAAATCATCGACAATCATGGACGTTGGAGCAATCTCCTTGGAAGCCATGGATCACAGGGTTGAAGAAGAAGACAAGAGTTTTACCCTAACAGGATATCTCTAGAGTTTGAAAGGCTAGAATGAGTTATCTGGCCGGACTACAGAGTGATTTTATAGGGAAAACTGTCAAAATCCTGTTCGAAAAAGGAAGAGATTTATGCCTGGGTAGCGTGTCTCGTGCGAGACACTTTATCTCGCGCGAGATATCCCTACGGCAAAGCAACAGGAGTTCTACTCAAACAACAATCTAGCCCCGACTTGACAAAGCAAGTCTCGAAAAACCTGCGTGTACAGTTCATAACATGCAATAAAACACCATACTCAGGCTCAAAATTGCGGCCTAACGGCCATTCCATTTCCGAAAACATGGAAAGTCGAGAAAGTTAATTAACCAACTAATTAGACCTAGGATTAGGGATTAAGAAAAACCATTGTTTGTGCTACCTATGTGTTCCTAGCAGGTACCAGAAAAGAAAGAAAAAAATTGTCTGGGCCCAAACGGCCAATATGTACAGATAATCAGATAAAGAAAAAGGGGAGGGGATCACGCCATCAAGTCGCTCGAGCCGCCAGCACCTCCGCCATCACCACCAGGGGGCTACCATCCCTCCTCGACCTCTTGGCTCCGCAAGTAGGGGTCATAGCCGAGGCCACCATCGAGGCCGCCGAAGAAACCTTCTGGAACAGCCTCTCGGACAGGTCCGACACCAAAGCCATCAACCCAGCCATTTTGGTCGCTCCACGGTTGTAATCGGCCGCGGATATGGTGACCTGACAATCAAAGAAAAGAAGATGCTCAGATGGAGTCGGACATATACACTTATATGGACGAATATGAGAAACAGTACAAACAGAAACATACCGAAGAGACATCAGCCGGGAGGCGGTAACCCTCGGGAACCTGATCAGGAGATGGGATGTGCCCCATCATCGGCATGCTCCCCATCATATACGTGTAGCCTCGTAGGGCCGTAGTCCGGGGCAAAAGGCAGAGAACCGGTAGCCTCGGGAGGAAGTGCTAGGGGCCGAAGAACCCGAAGCGTGCGCAGGTGGAGCCACGAGCATGTGATCGCCTATCCCCCACCGTGAGGGGACCCATCAACCGAGGCGTAAACTCCGCATAAGAAGCCCCGGGATCACGCAAGTCGTCGCCGCATCACCCACCAAAAGACTAGCATAATCATCCTCCGGAATAGAGTGGGTGGGATACATCGACCTCGGCGGATCCGCCGGCACCCCGTATGATAGTCTACCCCGGCCATGCCGTGGGAAGACTCCGCTCACCGAGATACATGGTATCTCCCTCCAAAGACGCCAAGCATCCTCTCGCATCCCGGTAGCATCCCAAGCTCGATGCACCTCCACTCTAACAGGTCCAAGGATACAGGCCCGGCCTCTCGTACTCAAAGGTGTCCAAAGATGGCCCGTGCCTCCGCAACCGTCGTGGTCCAATCCCGGTCCTCCTCCTCATCAACGCTCCGGTTGGGGTGGCTCCACCTCCTGATATCCGGAAACAAAGGGGCCCGGCGCGCCAACTCAAACCTATACAGCCCAAGGACAAGGTAGCCCCATATCTCGCACAAGAAAACAATGTATTCAAGAAGGTAACATGCATGTGAGCATACGTACAAAGAGCGTAAAATGTAATTAAGAGGCATACCTCCTGTGCATAAGAATACCCCGACGTAGTATCCTTGGTGTGCCTACACGCCTCATCCATGGCGTGGTAGCAGAAGGCCAGTCCCGCTGAGCCCCAATCGTAGCCGCTCACCTCATCCAGATCAACCAACAACCGTCACAGAGAAAGACGGGCTGTAGAAGAATGGTTCGCAAAAATAGTCTCGAAAAGGATATACCAGAGAGGGAACCCTCACCAGCCGATCCGTGATCGCGTTCGACTTCTCGCATAATCGTCAATCGACGCCGGAGGGTGTCACTCGGCGGTAAATCCCTTAACCTTGTTAGGGACGAAACCAATCAACCGCCTCCACGCCGCTGGACCCGCAGGCTTGAAATTCGGAAACTTCGGCAGGGGATCGCCAATGAACTCTAGTCCCGTGATGGCCAGAAAGTCAGTCGGGGTCATAGTCGCTTCCCCGAAGCGCAAATGGACCGTGTGGGTAGTGTCCCACCACCTCTCCCGAATAGCCTGGAGAACTTGGGGGGTCCGCCTAATTCCCCTAAGATTGTCAACAAAAGTCAATAAACCCGTTTGGGCCACCCTAGCTCGGACGCCGTCAAGATCCTTGATCTTGTCCCAAACCGCCTTAGCCATTTTCGGACTCCCCCGACAGTTCTTAATTGGCTTATACGACTGCAAAACAGAGGAAAAATAGAGAGGGTAACATTAGAAATCATTCCATGTCAAGAAATCAATGAAATAGAAGAAATTTTTTCATTGGGGCATTTCATTGAACACTTGGCGTGCGTACAAGAAAAGCTTGCCCAAGGATGTCAATCATAATCCGAATCAACCTCTCCTACAATCCATGATGTGTAGGAGGCTATTACGCACACAATGCAACAACAAACATCCAAAGAAAATGCACAAAATCAAAGCATGCAAGGGGAACCTAGTTCTAAGCACAAACATGAACAAAGGCCATTGAGGGAATTTTGAATTCAAGGGAAAGGGGATTCAAATCAATGCAATACAAGAAACAAGGGGTGAAGATAGAGTTCTTACCAAGCCCTCCCGAATGACAGTGGAGATATGCGCGTTCCTATCAAAAGTAAGATCATCGCGAGGATAATCTTTCCCTAGCAAATAGCTTCGCAAAATCGGATTTCCTTGTTCTTGAGCCATGGATTTTGAAGGAAGGAGGGATTGAGAATGGATTGGGGGGAAGAATCTCCAAGCAAATCCACGAAAAATCACAGAAAAGGCGACCTTGGCTCGAGCTAGGGAGGGAAATTTTGAAAAGGATATTTTCAAAATGAGCTAGAGTTGCTGTTTATATGCCCCGACAGTACATATCTTGCGCGGTATATCTTATCCCGCCGCGAGATAAACCTTCAGGAAAAGGACAAAATTGTCCTCGACAATAAGCGTCTACGCAACGTCAAAGTTCAAAATTTTGACACATTTACCCTTGGAAATGATAAACTAGCAAGGAAACGTGGAAAAACCGGTACCACAAGTCACGGAACGAGTCAAACGTGACATGCGCACGATCGCCCGGTATGGCACCAGTCGCCCGAGAACCGAGTTGTCCAAAGATCAACCCAATTCACATGATTCAGAGCCCAGAAAGGTGAATCATCAAAGAAAAAGCCCGGTCCAACACCCAGACAGGTGGATCGTCATCAAAAAGCCCGGTCCAATGCCCAGACAGGTGGATCGTCGAACCAAAAGCCCGATTCAACGCCCAAACAGGTGAATCGTCATCCCCAACAGCAAAAAGCCCGATTCGGAGCCCAGAACGACGAATCGTCACAAAAAACAACAGGACTCAGAGGACCGGACAGGTAAGCCTTTGTTTTCTAACATAGTTCCCGCAGGTTCGGAGCCCAGACAGGCGAATCTTCAAATAAACAGGTATATTCAGAATTGGGTCTTGATTTGATTCCTCAGTATGAATTTGCCTTTTCAAAAAATAAAATCTTCGCAATTTTCAAATGATTTTCAAAATACCTAAAGCAACCTTTTCGTGTTTTGGAGTCGAACTACGTTATGGTCTGATTCTCCGATAGAGATACGTAGGCAGCCGTGCGGCACGACCATCCCGATGTTCAGAATGATGTCTTTTCTATCGTCGACATGACTTCTTTCATAAGACTTGTCGCCGAGGGGCTCTGTAGACACCCCATTCTGAACACATCGGATCATACTTATACCACTCTAAGTCTCGCTTTGAGTCAAGAAGTAGAAATCCACCATTTCGTCATGTTTCGTTAAAGTTTTGACTAACTACCGTTAGTTTGGGACTAAACTGCATACGAGATAACGAGGAAAGGACAAAACTGTCCACAGGAGCAATATCTCGCCACGAGATGGCGTGTCTCGCGCGAGATATCTCCCTCTGCAGATTGCAGACGACAGTTCCCTCGTCGATTTCAACCTCTTTTCGGGATAAAACTTTATCTCTCCGGCCAACCAATGGGAGAGGAGGTCTAGAACCATCTGATAGGGTTTTAACTCTCCACTTCTTCATATCCAACCTCTATAAATACTTGGTGACTTCCAAGGCTCAAGAGGTCGAAGGTCCCGGACCGCGAATTTACACAACACACACACATTTTGTCGTCTTCTTTCCCTGAAAGAATCCTTCAAAATCACCCTAAAACTCACCTCATAGTTTGTTTGTCAACCTTGTTGATAAACAAGCATCAACCTCCAAATCAAGGACCAAGGCGAAGCTCTGTCCGTGTGAAGGGTCGACTCTAAACTTGAGCCGAAACTCTGCCCAAATCACCTCACGCAAGGTAATTCCTACTCTTCCTTCTAATTGATTGTTAGAGTGGTATAAGTCCATAGAATCTAGGATCGGCCTAGAGCCTCTCCAAATCATGGAGACGGTCTCGAAGCAATCGATTCTACATTCCATTTGACCTCGTCAAATGGACCTTTATTTGTAGTATTTGAATTCGTTTTTTACTTCTTCTTTTGAAAAACCTCTCTTTTCTTTAGCAAGACCGATCTCCGGATTGGGTGAAATGGATGCCTTCTAAACCTACCCATTTCATAACCTAAGCCCCGAACTCAAATCTCTCAAATGGTTTTTCTATGTTTCCAATCAAATAATATAGGTGGCGACTCATAAAAATAAAAAGAACCAGAATTTCTTTCTCACAACGCTACACTCCTCAATCTTGTTTAGAAATTTCTAGATGAAGCAAGGTCCATTAAAAGTAGAACAACTTTTCTAGACCTTTGAGCCATGTAGCATTCTTTGTTGAGTCTAGGGGCTTCCTATTAGCCACTCTCATACACACTCTTGAAATTCAAGCATCAAAACTGGGGCTTCCTCACCTTTCCTCCCCCAGTCAATCTCTACTTCAACTCTTCAAAATAATCAAATCTGCATTAGGGGCTTTCCTCTTTGTTTCTCACTCTCATCATCAGAGAATACACTTCTCCAAAAAATCAATGCTTGGATCACCTTCCAAAAATAGAGTCCGTCTCTCCTAAACTAACTTGAGATCTCATTTCTCTCTCCTCAATAAGATTTTTTATCTCTGAGTTCTCTTCGAGTTACATACTATTCAAAAAAAAATGAAAAAAAAAATGAAAAAAAAAGACGCAAAGAGATGCCCGCTAGATTGAAAACCCGAAAGGGCGGTCTAGGCAAAAACCAAGGTGCGCACTAAGAAAAAAAAAATCGAAGGACATAGGGAGAGTATTCTTCAGCTTTCTTCATCGAGCGTCATTCGATCTTCTTCAAATCAAATCAACAAGGAGAGTCTTCTTCGATCATCTTCAAATCAAGAGAGGAGAATCACAAGTCTGTTCACAAAGTCATCTATCACTTCCATGCAACTTGGGGCTTGAGACAGCAAAGGGCCTTAGACATAAAGCCATTACGACAGTCGACCTATTTGTAGTCGTTTACCTCCTAGAGACACGACTCGAAGGAGAAGTAAGAATGAAAATTATCAACAGACCTAGATGTGTTCACACAAGGATACTCATCGAATGAAATTCTACAACAATACAGCCTCGCTGACTAGCAACAGATTCTGCAAAACCTGATTTGGTCCTAACTTGTCAAACACAAGTTCACTTATACAGTTCACCCATCTCAAATACAAATCCATACAAATGTCCCTACATTTCCATATACCATATACTCATACATAAACTCACCACCAAAATGTCCGATCGGCCATTTACACGAACAGACGTGTGCACCACCACGTAAGTCCAGTTAAACAACTAAATCTGGAAAATCTATTTGGAATCTTTATGTGCTGACAGGTACAGAAAGGTAAGAATCATTCGGGTCCATCCGAGACCATCGTGCATATATCCTTGCATTACAGGGGCCGACAGAACCTTCATCTCAACCGACAACCTCAAGTCCGTGACCTCGGCGACATCAACAAAGTCTGTGATGACAGCAACCTCAAGTCCGTGACCTCGGCGACATCAACAAAGTCTGTGATGACAGCAACCTCAAGTCCGTGACCTCGGCAACAATATCAAAGTCTGTGATGGCAGCAACTTCAAGACCGTGACCTCGGCAACAATATCAAAGTCTGTGACGGCAGCAACTTCAAGTCCGTGACCTCGGCGACAACTTCAAAGTCTGTGACGGCAGCAAACTTCAAGTCCGTGACCTCGGCAACAACAACGGGAACGTCAGTAACCTCGGGCGGCACACTTCAACAACTTCATCAACAAATGGGTATCTTCAGAATTGGGTCAAGTCTTTTGATTCCTCAGTATGATTTTACCTTTTCAAAAAAAAATCCCTCTTCGATTTTCAAAAATGCTTTTCAAAATACCTAAAATAGCCTTTTTAGTGTTTTGGAGTCGAACTACGTTTGGTCTGATTCTCTCTTAGAGATACGTAGGCAGCCGTGCGGCACGACCATCCCAATGTTCAGAATGATGTCTTTTCTATCGACGACACTTCTTCTTTCATAAGACCTGTCGCCGAGGGGCTCTGTAGACACCCCATTCTGAACCAATAAATCATGATTACACTACTCTTCGTCTCTCTTTTGTGTTTTGATGAAAGCATATCAGTTTCGGCATGTTTCGTTAAGTTTCTAACTAACCTCGTTAGTTTTGGACCTAACTGACTAACGGAATAAACTGAAGAGGACAAAATAGTCAAATGACTAGTTATCTCGCACGAGATATCATATCTCGCGCGAGATATCCCCTCGACAGGATGTGCGTAAATCACTCTCCTTCTCCGTTTCAACCTCCTTTCTTGATAAACCTCATCTAATCCGGTTCTCCAATCAGAATTGAGTTCTGGAAGCTTCCTAGGAGTGTTTTATCTCTCCACCTCTACCTCTTAAACCCCTATAAATACTTGGTGACTTCCACTGTTTCAGAGGGCCAGATTTCCACACAATACACACAATTTGTTGGTTTCTCTCCACGAAAGATTCCTTCAAATCACTCACAAAACCTCCCTAAAATCACCTAAAGTTTGTTTATCAACCCTGTTGATCAACAAACATCCAAACCCGAATCAAGGATTGAGGCGAAGCTCTGTCCGCATCAAGATTTGACTCTCATATTGAGTCGAAACTCTGCCCAAATCACTTCTCGATCAAGAAAACATCTTAGAACCACGTTCTAAATCAAATCCCCCCTAAACTAGGTAAACTCCTATACTTTTACTCTTTTCTTCTTAATCTCTCTCTATTGGCTTTTAGAGTGGTGTAATCCCATCAAAAGGATTAGCCTAGAGTCCCTTCAATCGATGAAGGCGATCTCGAAGCGTACAATCCGACATTCCTAATCAAGAAATTGATTAGGGTTTTCTTGTTCTTTATTTAATTAGTAATTAAAAAGATTGATAATACTCAATTGGCAAGACCGATCTCCGGATTGGATCGAATGGATGCTCCTCGACCTACCCATTCGATAACTTAACCCCCGAACCCTCAAATCTCTTTTTAAGGTTTTTCTTAATGTTTTCCTAAATAAATAATAAGTGGCGACTCTGAGATGTTAAAAATTCACGCATCGCTACAGCCCGGCACGCAAATAAGGAAAAAAGTGGGAAGAAAAAATGTTGTGAGTGTAATTTGAAAAGAGGAGAGAGAATTAGTAGAGGAAATAGTAAATTTAAAAGTGTTGTGAGTGTAATAGTGTTTTAGGAGAGAGAATGAGTGGAGGGAATAGTGAGTGGGTGTAATAGAATATTAATAAAACATTTCCATTTTAGGAAAGGTGACGCTTCAAACGAGACACCATTTTGGGTAAAAAGTGACGGATTTCCTGGGACGGAGGGAGTATCATATAATACAATTGAAACCTAAAAATAGCTTTAAGGGTATTGATATTAACAAGAGCAATATTGATTGGAAGAATTAAATCATATTTAGCATAGATATCCAATAGTTATTACATCCAATCCATGAGTAAAAGAGTTTAGCTACTCGTTTCCATAACAATGAAAACAAGTAATAAAATTAAGAACACAAATCCAGGAATTTGAACTTTGAATCCTTGTTTACAATCTTCAAAAGTAGAATAAAACATATCCCTAAAACACGGTTGGAGTTGTTCTATTTATAATAGGGAGAGGAAGGGTAAAAAATTAGGAAATAACCAAATCATAGTCAAAATTTGAAAACTGAAAGTGCTGGACGGAGGGACTGTGCGACCGCATAGGCTAGGGTGTGTGGATGCACACTTGGTCCGTGATGTCTTCTCCATTTTCTGTCATTTGGTGCAGCCTCCTTTCGTTTCTTATGCGGTCTCCATATGCGCATTGCAGACTTGTATTTTCTTCGGCAAACTTTTGGAGGCTATAACTTCTTTATACGAACTCCGATTTGGACGTGCCACATATTGTTGGAAAACTCTTGACAAGTAATATCTAATGGTCTAGGTTTTACAAGGTCACATGCTTATTGTCCTTCTATTATTTTCATTATTTCCTCCTTTGTCGCTCCACTCTTGATCATTCCTTTTTGTACTCCTTAAGACCATAATCCATGACATATTCCTTATATTCCCTATAATCATAAACTCTCCAAAATCCATTAAAACACCCAAGGTTGAGCATTAAATAAGTCTAAAATTATATCATTTGGATGGGTAGAAACACATCCAACAAGTACCAAGGTATGCCACGAGAAATGTGGTTGCGGTTTTCTGCTATGAAATAGTGTTCGTCATAACAGGGTGTGGAGTACTAAGGTACGACACGAGAAATGCAGTTGTGGTTTTCCACAACGGAATAATTTCCATCATAGTAGTGTGGAGGACCAAGGTATACCACAGAAATGCACTTGCAGTTTTCCGCAACAGAATAATGTTAGTCATAGAAGGGGTGGAGGATCGAGGTACACCATGAAAATGCAGGTGCGATTATCCACTATGGAATAATGTCCGTCATTACCAAAGAGAGTGGATAACTGTTGTAGATGTCCAAATGACTCACAGTGCTATTTTCGTAAGAGAGGGTGTTGAAGATGCTCGAGAACTCACACTACCATTGTTGTATCATGAGAGAGAGTTACAGATCCCAGAAGGACTCACAGCCATTGCTGTCAACATGCTCTTTGATCCCCCTTATCATGTTGAATATATCTTTGTTGAAACAAGGCCGGATTACCCTTATTGTTTCTATCCTCGGAGGCCATTGAAGCAGATGTGATTTTTACTTCGCTATTGGACCTAGAGGAGAATGGGTCCATCAATTTTAAGCAACACAACGATCATGGAGAGGTTCTACAAACACATATTGGGAACACAACTCATCAAATAGGGAACGACCTTTTTTATTGTTATTCCTAAACATTGTTGAAAGGAAGAGGTCCTTTTTGAGTTTCTACCTAGAGCTCTAGACTAGTGAAATTGTCACACTAGTATATAGACCATATCGCGGTCCCATATACTCATTGGTTTCCACCATTTTCTTTCCAAACCTAGGCATGTCGGGATTTAATTAAGGCAATGTTATATGAACAAAGTTTTATTTTGTCCATAATAATCACATGTTTCTTGGATCGAAACAACGTGTGTGTTTGATGACATTGGTATAAGGAAATCTCAACAAACAAAACCGATAGAGTCACGAAGTGTATTTCCTAAACTAAAAAGGTATGGTTTGTGCTTGGCTGAAGAGGCTAAAAGGCTACCCGGTGGTGTTGTTCTTGGAGCATGTAGCAGGCTGACGATTACCTCTTCGCGAAAAACTAATGTCATTGGAGATTGGAACCCCCTTAGGTGGGCCTCGACGGGTTTGGGGTTATACTTGTGCGACTCGATAATGAAGCAGTTCATATAAGATTTCTTGCACGTGTGTGAGGTACAACTATATATAAAACATTTTCTTACATACAAATAAAAAAGGATATAAAAACAAATGAACTGTATAAATAAAAAATTATAATTTTTGAATCACCCATGTGACTGATAAAATAAAATAAAATAGAAACAATAATTATGTTCAGACCTTTTAGGCTTATGCTCATGTCATGTCCTTCCATGTTCTGATCAGCCCTAGGTTGGCCATACAAAGGGCCAAACATGCTTGAATTACGTAGGAGCAATGAAACTCGCCCGAGTTGGGCAAAAGTACCCAAATTTGCCCGAATTGGGACATTTTTCCACAAAAAGAAGGGCTCAAGGAAATTCCCATTCCCAGTATTTATAAATTACCCCCTGCAGAATTGGTTAACAGAAGAGGTATGTCAAAGAACAAAATAACATACATGCACGAATATAGTCGGAGAGATCAAACTCGTGCGAGTTAGGCTGAACAAGCCAGACTCGCACGATTTTGACCTCTCTAAGAACAGGAAATGCAAAGATAATAACACTAAATACTACACAAGTTTACCCTCTTAAACATTCTCCACCAGAGTAGCCACTGTAGATACCCCGAAAAATATTCAAAAGTGAGTTTTTGATGAATTTTGAGTCGCGACCTATGATTTTAAGGAACATAAGAAAAACATTTAAAGATTATATATTTAAACAAAATATTCAAGAAATTGGGCTCAGGGGTTAAGTTAGGGAGTGGGAAGTTGTTAGGCACCCATTTCGCCCAATCTTATGATTGGTCTCACTAGCTGGTGGTGGTGGTGATGAAATGTCAGGTACTGATTTATTATTAATTATATTAGTTTAGAATAACCATAAATCTCACCCTTTTGATGGTGATTGCATACTTTGAAATAAATAAATAAAGGAAGAAAAGAGATAAGGAAGAATAAAGTAAATAAAAGAAAAGACTATATAAAAAAAAAGATGAAAAAAGAAATATATTAAAAAGTACAAGGTTTGTAGAGAGAATAAGAAATACTAGAAGTATAGTATAAGGGTTTTGAGAGAGGGAATTGTTGGAGAGAATAAATAAATCTAAAGGGTCCTTTATATAGGATATGAGGGAGTGAAATGTGGTGATCTCACCCAATCAAATGGGATCAATCATTGTTACTTCCTTTAAACCAATAGGATTTAAAGAGAATAAATAATAATGAAAATAAAATAATAGAAAAGGCTAGAAAAATGGGATTGGGAAGCTACAAACTAAGAGGAGGAAAATCTGAGAAAATGGATCTTTTGGAAATGAAACTCGCGCGCTTCATATTTTTGGCCTCAAACTCGAGTGAGTCTGAGCGACTTTACGGGAGGCGCCCGATTCTGAATATAGGTAAAAAGACAGAATTGACTTTATTCGGTTACTCAGTTAAGTCCAAAACTAACAAAATCAGTCAGTAATATAACAAAAGATAACATATCATAAAAAAGAAGTAAAAGAGGACAAAAGTATGCAATCATGATGTGAGATGTCCAAGGTTGTGTGTCTACAGATCCTCTCGACGGTGCGAATTGTAAAATTTGCCGACAATAGATAAGACATCCATTTTATACGTCAAGAGAGAAAGACTCGGTAAGGAGAGTGATGGATGTCATTTTACCCATTCAAAATATATGTTTCCAAGCTTATTCGATACTCAAAACCTTGGAAATTTAATGTGTTTTGTTAGTGTTTTGAAAGTACAGGGGTTGAAGTGCAATTAGGCAGAAAAAGGAGGATATAAGCTTATTTTGGAAGTTCGGTGACCAAATTACAATTATGTAAAATTAGGGAGTAAACTGGTATTATAAAGTTCAGGGACCAAATTGTAATACAGTGGAAAAGGAGGGGCTGCAGTCGAAAATGAGGTTTGATCGAACAAGGAAGGAAGTGGCCTGCAGTTTATGGGCCAAGGCAGCAAAGGATCGCTGGCCAGAACAATGTTGGCCGCAAGAAATAGGGCCATGGCCGAGAAAATGGGGCCAAAGGGCCGAGCGATCACGCACAAAAGGGAGTGGTCGCGCCGTTTGGCCAGAAAGTCAGAGGGACCGCGCGACCAAGGCAGGGCGACCGCGCCTGAGTTTTTTTTATGGGTTATTTGTGATGGATCTGGTCTATGGCAACAGTTCCAAGGCAATTTCAACAGAATGGTGACATTTTTTGTGACAGATTTTGACAGAATCCTAATTTGACTAAGAAATTGATCTATTTTGGCTGTAAATAAGGAATCCCTCCTTACACCTACTATATAAAGGACCCCTATAATAGGTTTCCTTCTCCCTTATCATATATTACAATTAAAGATTAGGTTTTTATTTATTTTGAAAATTCAAGAACAAGATTTATTTATTTTAATGGTCCTTATAGGCTAATTTATTTGATTCGTGGATTGAGGTAAGTAACAATTTGATCTTATGTTATGGTTTTAATTCTTCCTAACATGGATGATTTATTTGGGTATAAATCATTTCACTAACATGGATGATTTATACATTGACCATTGTTGAAAAGATAAGATTTAATTGAGTACTTCATAGAAATCAATGAATCTAGGTTCTTATGTTCTTGTGTTTTTAATTGAATCTCTTGAATGTTTATATTGACTTCACAAAATATATAAACAAGATAGAGATATTAGGGTTTTAATGTTTTTATCGACTTCACAGAAAATATTAACATCTTAACTCTAGGTTTTTGTGAATGAACCCTTAAATGAGATTGAATTCTTTTATATGATTTAAATAGCATCAAGTGATAATTGTTATGATACCTAATGCATGAATACCTTTTTTCTTGATTTCTTTGCTTGCTTTTACTTATTGCTTTGTTAGATTAATAATTTAAACAATCAAAACCCTTTTCTTGGTTACTTTTATACACTAATAAAATATACTTGTTTCACTTTAGTCCCTGTGGATTCGACCCTTGCAACTAAGCATATTACTACATTGATAACTAGTGCACTTGCTAGGTAATTTTAATAAGAGGGAGATTTACTCCATCAAGTTTTTGGCGCCGTTGACGGGGACTTGTGTAGCGACGTTAATTTTATTAGTGTATACTTGGTCGGTGTTCTTTGACTCCTACCTTGGAGCCATTGAACGACGACGTTGATAAATTAAGTCGGCATTTGAAATAACTTGAATTAGAAGAGGGCAATATTTTAACATGTTGCCCATTTATCAAGGCCTACCGGCTGAATACCCTTTGACTTTCTTGATTGATTATATGATGATAGTATCTCACTTTCCGTGCAAAGTAGGTGTAACTGATGAGTAAATAAGATTAAAGTGCTTCCCTTATACTCTGAAAGGGGCATCCAAGACATGATTTATGATGTTAACATCTAGAAGCATAATCATGTGGGATCAATTGAATGATGTGAATTTACAAAAGTAATATCCCCATCCCACATTAGCTAATATGAGGCGAAAGATTATTGGATTTACCCAAGAAGTAGGTGAGCCTTTTCATGAGGCTTGAGACCATTTTAAAATGATGTTAGTTCAATGTCCCCATCATAATTTTCCTTTTCTCCTTCTTAATCAAACTTTTTACAATGACTTTAATCATGTTAATCAAGACATGGTTGATAATGCAGCGGGGGGCACACTAGGAGCCAAAACCCCGCAAGAGACTCATGCCCTGCTTGAAATGTTGGGTACTAATTCCCAACAAAAGAGTACAAGGGGTAAGGCTAGGGGAGTACATGAGTTAGAGGCTAATGATAATTTGGCCAAACAAGTATCTCAATTAATTGCTATTTTTAATGCTAAAGGCACCTCTCTTGTTGCTAATGTTGTGTAAGATGCTTGTTCTATTTGTGGCTCCATACTCATGCTACTAACTTTTATCCTAGTGGTGCACGGTTTATTTCTAATGATGAGCAGGTACATGCACTTAATGGATACAACCCAAGGCCTCCACAAAATAATCCATATAGCAACACCTACAATTCGGGTGGAGGAATCATCCCAATTTTTCATGGGGAGGAAATAAAGATAATCAAAACAAACCTACATACTCGACCACCCCAAGGGAAATTTGAGACTAGGAAATAACCTTGGGAAGAGGCATTGGAAAGAATGAGGTTGGAGCAACAACAAGATTCAATACAACAAAGTGCCGCCATTAAAAAGCTTGAAACTCAAATTAGGCAAATTGCTAAAGCCCTTCAAAGTCACAAGCTCGGAACTTTTGCGAGCCAAGGACATCAAGCAATAGCCATATCCACACTACGGAATGGAAAAGTGGTAAGTAAATAGGTTAGTTCTCCTTTATCTTATTCTCCTCCTCCTAATTCTAAAGAAGATGCTGAAAAGAGTACATGTGTATTGGGGAAAAATCCAAAGACACTTATATACCCCTAAGCCATATGTACCACCGGTGCCCTATCCTATTCGATTGATGAGACATAGGATAAAACATCAAATGAAATAATTGAATGAGATGTTCTCCAAAGTTAGCATAAACCTCCCATTACTTAATGTGATTAAAAACATTTCGGCCTATGCAAAAATTTTCAAATAATTGAACTCTAAAAAGCATTGGCACGGAAAGAATGAGATGTTGATCAAGGGAGAGATCGCTAGTGCCATAGTCCGACAAGACCTCCAACCTAAACTAAAGGACCCCGAAAGTTTCACAATTTCTATTACTATGGGGGATTCTAGTGAGGTGAAGGCGATGTTAGACCTTCTTGCTAGCATTAATTTATTACCATACTCCACATACTTGAAATTGGGCTTGTCCGAGTTGAAGCCCACCACAATTACCCTCCATTTAGCAGACCGTTCTATTAGGAGATTGATGGGCATTGTGGAAGATGAATTAGTTCAAGTGGGGACCTTGATAGTCCCCGTTGACTTTGTGGTTATGTATATGGTTAATGGAAGAAATACGTGTAGAGACCCTCCTATTTTGCTAGGACTTCCCTTCATGGCCACAACTAACACAATAAAAATGTCAAGAATGGGAAATTGTCCATCATGATAGCAGATGAGAGGATAGAAATCCCAATTAATGATGTGATGAAACACCTCATGGATGATGATGGGGAAGATTGTGAGTCCTTAGATGACATAGAGGAGGATGAGTGTGCTAAATTCAATAAGAGTGATGGTGAGAAGTCTAGGGATAAAGAGGATGTCCATGTTAGGGATAGTAACAACAAGGCCGACAAACACTATTTGAGTGACGGACCGTATCACTCCCTATAAAAGCTAAAAGCTTAAAGTAAGAATTCATGTGCTCAAATTGAGGAATGCTATTTTCTTGATATATCTGATTCTTTTATTGCTAATATTGATGTCCATGGGACCAAGGCACCAAATGAGTTTGTGGGAGAAGCCCCCATGAAAAAGAAGAGAAAGAAAAATGCCAAAAAGATGGTCACAAAAATTCCTTGGGCTCCACCTGGGCTTATAAAGAATGGTACATACATGTGGAAAGTTGTAGGTGCTTGTGCCCATGAATGTGCGAGGTGGGCCAAGGGAAGAAAATCTAATGCCAAAGAGAATGTGGCCACCTCCAATCCCACTTAAGTGGGACTACGGTCGGGCTAACGACCTTAATAAAATGCGCTTATTGGGAGACAACCAAAGTAGGTATGTTTTATTTGTTTTATTTATTGGCTTTGTTGTGTCATATCATCCTTTAAAACCAAGGCATGTTTCAGTTCTATTTGATATGAGGACATAGCACGTTTTGAGTTTGGGGGGTATATATATCTCCGAGTTTGTGAGTTTATAGGGGAGTGTATAAAGTGTCACCCTCCAAAAAAATAGAAAAATTTAAAATTTTTGTTCTTTTCATATTTTAGGATTTTGGCAAGAGTCGATGATGATATGAGGGTGCTTTAATTTTTAAAATCTTAAGTATTATTATCAATATGGGGATATAATGTTGGGTTTTATGGGTCCATGCGCAGCGGAATTAAGCATCTAATAACACAAAACCCAAGAGCCTAGGATCCATTCTATACAATTAATTTGAATTCCTATGAGATAGAAATAACCAACCTTGAACGCTTTCCGTTCTTGAGCTATCGAACGATTTAACAATGTGACTTTGAATCACAAACTTCATTCTTCAAATTGCTTGAACTCTAGGCCTTGATCGTTGAACGAGCGAAGACCCTCTTTCTGTATCCACAACTTTGAATGAACCAAGAATGACTTCTTGAAGATTGCTAGATCTCTTAAACCTATGAAGAATATTGAGAATATATGTTGTGATTTTCTTTTTAGAAATTCGGCTTGCTTTTTAGGGTTGACAGACCTTCATATATATACTACATTAGTATGGTATATGTTTCCTAATCAAATTAGGAAACCAGTCAGTGAAACCGCCTCAGGACCTGTTATGTCGCACGACCACACGAAGCACATGGCCTAGTTGTGTCGCACGACCAGACAAGGCTGATGAGGAATTTCTCAATCATTCTTCCTATGGTTTAATCAATTCATTCTAGTTGTGTGTGACCCAATAGGATTATATTATGTTGGCAATGAGCTCGATCATATCGACTCTCATAAGACATAAGCGGACTCTAGCAAGCCATTATGTCTACCCAAATAATATAACGTAAGAGTTCACGTTTCCAATGGTGCAGTTCCATTTCTCCCTTTGTCTCACGATGTTATATTGAATACAAGTCATGGTCCTTGTCAACTTGTCTTTGTTCAATGCTTTCTCAATTCCGAGTATAATGATAATCCAATCGCATTGGGGTATGGCCATACACTTTCATCATTATCACTCATTGAGGGGCCCAAGCAAAATATCTCTCTTTCGAGGGACAAATTCCATCTTGACATATCATCCTTCCCATCATGAATCCGATAATGCCAAAGATAGCCTTTATAGATATCGTGTTAAGATATCGTTTGGCTAAAATCAAACATGACTTTCATCATATATAAGGTCATGATAATCTCAGGTCTAGGGACTAAATGGAGTGACCTTATGAGATTTAATTATGACATTTGACCATGACATAAATCTCATACGGGTCAAGTCCAGTCACTTGTTCTCTAACAAGTACCCATAAATTTAATATGCATCTCTATGCATATAATCATCCTTGTCGGTTTGGAAGCTAGCATCTGTGTAGCCTTTTATTACAAGATCTTCTTTCATTCCTCCGAAGACCAAGAATACATCCTTAGTTCTTCGTTAGTACTTGCGGATATTCTTGACTGCTATCCAATGTGGTTCGCCGAGATCCGATTGGTACCTACTCGTCATGCTTAGAGCACACGAGACATCGGGTCTAGTACATAACATAGCATACATGATAGACCCAATTGCCGAAGCATATGGAATACCATTCATTCTCTTTCACTCATCATTAGTCTTAGGACTTTGAGTTTTGCTAAGAGATACACCATGCAACATTGGCAAGTTTCCTCTTTTAGAATTTTTCATTTGGAATCTTCTACGAACCTTGTCAATGTAAGTGCTTTGACTTAAACCAATCATCCTCTTAGATCTATCTCTATAGATCTTGATACCAAGGATATATGCAATTTCGCCCATATCTTTCATTGAAAAGCACTTTCCCAACCAAGACTTGACAATATGTAGTGCAGGAATGTCATTTCTAATGAGTAAGATGTCGTCGACATACAACACTAAAAATAGTGCTATGCTCCCACTAATTTTCTTGTATACACAAGGTTCATCTTCGTTCTTGATAAAGCCAAACTCTTTGATTGCTTCATCAAAACGTAGATTCCAACTCCTCGAAGCTTGCTTCAATCCATAAATGGATTTATGCAACTTACACACCTTGTTAGAATTTTTTGGACTAACAAAACCTTCAGGTTGTATCATGTATACATCCTCAAGTAACTTCCCATTGAGGAAAGCTGTCTTGACATCCATTTGTCATATCTCATAGACATAATATGCGGCTATGGCAATTAAAATTCTAATAGACTTAAGCATAGCAACAGGCAAAAAGGTTTCATCATAGTCGATGCCATGAATTTGCCTATATCCCTTATCCACGAGCCTAGCCTTATAGGTGTGCACCTTCCCATCCATATCGGTCTTCTTCTTGAAGACCCATTTTCACCCTATGGTTTTTACACCTTCGGGAGGATCAATCAAGTTCCAAACTTGATTATCAGTCATGGATTGTAATTCGGACTTCATGGCCTCTTGCCCTTTTTTCGAATCAGGAGCGGACTTCGCTTCTTGATAGCAAGTAGGTTCATCGTTTTCGATTAACTCCACTTCATCACTTTCCTTAATGAGAAATCCATATCTCTCGGGTTCGGATCGTGACCTACCACTTCGGTGAAGAACTTGTGCATCTTGAACCGGTTCCACAACTACTTGTGAACTTGGTTCAGTCTCTACCATTGGTTCAATGTTGTTTTCGGGTTCTCGAATTTCTTCAAGATCTATTTTACTCCCACTGGTTCCTTTGCGAAGAAACTCCTTTTCTAAGAAAGTACCATTTCGAGCAACAAACACTTTGTTCTCATTTCGGTTGTAGAAATAGTATCCTTTGGTTTTCTTAGGATAACCCACGAAAATACATTTATCAGAATTAGGTGCTAGCTTGTCAGAAGTTAACTTCTTGACATATGCATCGCAACCCCAAATCTTCATGAAAGAGAAACTAGGTTTTCTTTTATGCCACATCTCATATGGGGTCATTTGAACCGATTTGGTAGGAACTCTGTTTATAGTGAAAGCAGCAATTTCTAGTGCATGTCCCCAAAAGGATAAAGGAAGCTCAACTTGACTCATCATAGAACGAACCATGTCTAACAAGGTTCTATTCCTCCTTTCAGACACACCATTCCATTGTGGTGTTCCGGGTTGAGAGAGTTCTGAACGATTCCACAACTCTTAAGATGACTGTCAAATTCTTGGCTCAAATATTCACCACCTCGATCGGACCGAAGTACTTTAATATTTTTGCCAAGTTGATTTTGCACCTCATTTTGAAATATTCGAAATATCTCAAACGATTCACTTTTATATTTCATTAGATAAACATATCCAAATCTACTATAATCATCAGTGAATGTTATGAAGTACCAAAATCCTCCCCTAGCATCGCTACTCATAGGTCCACACACATTGGTATGTATGAGGCATAATAAGTCGCCTGCCCTTTCACCAGTTTTGGTAAATGGGTCCTTGGTCATCTTTCCAAGTAAACAAGATTCGCATGTCTCATAAGATTCATAATCATATGAGTCTAAAAATTCATCTTTGTGGAGTTTAGAAATGCGTTTCTCATTTATATAGCCAAGACGACAATGCCATAAGTAAGTGTGGCTTACATCATTGGGTTTGGATCTCTTGTTAATGTTATAGACATCATTATCATGATTTTCAACATCAAGGATATAAAGGCCATTGAATGAAACAGCAGTACAATAATGCATATCACTCTTGTAAATGGAAAATTTCTTATCACATATAAGAAAGTTAAAACCTTCATTATCCAAACATGAAATCGAAATAATATTCCTAATTAAAGCTGGAACGTAATAACAATTGTTCAAAACAAGTATTAGTCTACTAGGTAAAGTAACTTCATAAGTTCCTACAGCTAATGCAGCAACTCTTGCTCCATTCCCCACACGTAGGTCCACTTCAGCCTCTTCGAGCATCCTTCTGTTCTTTAGACCCTGCACATTTAAACAAATGTGAGTTCCACATCCGGTATCCAATACCCAAGAACTAGAAGTAGATAGGAATATATCTATAACAAAGATACCTGAAGTCGAAGCAACACCTTTGCTCTTCTTCAGTGCTTCCTTGTATTTTGTGCAGTTTCTCCTCCAATGTCAAATCTCATTGCAATGGAAGCAGACTGCATCCTCTTGGGACTTGGGCTTAGCCTCTTTAGGCTTGGCAACCTCTTTGGGTTTAGCAACATTTGCCTTAGGATTGGCAACCTTTGCCTTTCCCTTACCCTTGAAACCCTTCCCCTTATTAACCATCAACACTTGATCGGTTTTCTTCTCGACAATATTGGTTTCCGCAGTGTTCAAAATTTGAACTAACTCGGAAAGGTTTTTATTCATGCCTCCCATGTTATAGTGCATTATGAAATTACTAAAACTTTTGGGCAATGAATTCAATATTATGTCAGTAGCCAACTCTTGGCTAATTGGAAAACTGAGCCTTTCAAGACGCTCAATGTGGCCCTTCAACATAAGAGCAAGGGGACCAACAGCTTGTCCTTCACTCATCTTGCATGAGGTCAGGACCTTAACTGTGTTATACCTTTCTTGCCTAGCTTGAACTTGGAACATTTCCATTAATCGATTGTTCAGATCAACTGTCCCCAAGTGCTCAAGATCCTTCTGAAGGTTCTTGCACATGGCGGAGAGCATGAGGCATCCAACATCTGTAGAATCACGCTTGTGCTTCAGATATTGATCCTTCAATGCCCTAGTAGCATTGGCAGCAGGTTCAGGTGGAATAGGTTCCTCGAGAACGTACAGTTTTTCCTCTTGCCTGAGAATAATTCTCATGCTACGGATCCAATTCATATAGTTTGTACCATTCTCTTCCAACTTTTCCTTTTCAAGGAGAGATCGCAGTGACAGATGATTATTGTTTGATGCCATTTATTCTACAAAAAGATATACATAAAATATGAACACATATAAGTAAACATATCATATGAGAAGTGTAATGCATTTGCAAAAAATGCTTCCACTAAATTATACACCTTCCAATGCTAATAAGCATAATATACATTTAATGGGCTAAGATCCAACTTTAATTTAATTTCAAGTTTTCTATGGCAAACCGCTCAAAACTAAATTAATTAGGTAGAAACATCAATCATATCACATATATGACTCTTAGATCTTTTATGAGATTTATTTAAGACATCATATGTCTAGGCATATTTTAATCTCATCTTATGCCTTGGGTCCAAAACCATTTTGATAACCCAATTAAGTTCATTCACTTTAAGCATGTAGGAATCACCATTTCCTCATCTTGCTCGCAGACGAACAGAATCAAAGTACCTTGCTATGGCAAGCCCACCCAAAACTATTCGAATGGTCTCAAGTGTTTTAATTATGAATTGGCATAAAGAACTTAAAAGTTAAATGAAGGTTCTTTAAAGTAGATTATAAGCATATCAGCAAAGATAGTCATAATTGTGTACCAGGTAAGTTCCCAGGAAGATAGTAGAGCCTCAAGGACTACTTAAGTACCAAATCTCTCCTTCGACAGAACTCTCCTAGACATGCACAATCAGAAATCAGCTCTGATTTGCAACATAATCAACACTTTGAATAAACAATCAGTTTCCTTTTAAATTTTGCGTAATATGACTTGTTTCGCATAAACAATCATAAACCAAAATCTTAATGTTTCAATCTAAACATTCAGGAAATTATAATCCAATGTTTCAACTAAACATCTAAAATTCTTAACATGTAAGAACACATAATTCATGCAACACAACAATTAATAAAATCATATTTTAATTAACTAAGCATGCATAAACAATGAATTAATCTAGCATAGCCCTATCAACTTAATTTCCAGAAATTTATAGCATCCAGATTAACACATAAACATATCAGATTGTAAACACATTCACAGATTAACAAGATTGTTTAACAAACTGATTCTGCCCAGATTAGGCTAGTTTTGTCGCGTGACAGAGGCATGCTTTATCGAGTGACACAAGCAGCCTATGTCGCGTGACACAATCAAGAAGTGTCGCGTGACATCTTGATACCAGATTTGCAGATTTGCAGATTTCATCAATTCTAAATCACATAGCAATTAAATCATGTAAACGAATTTTTAACAGATTCAATTCAATATCATTAGAACACGATTTAGGCATATTGCTTCAAAAACAATCAATCTATCGCATACAAAACATGCAAAAGAACATATAAATGATTTATATCACTTTTCTAGCATGTTAATTCAAATATCACTTTTCTAGCATGTTAATTCAAACTTAATGATATGAACGGGGCTTTGATACCACTGTTGGGTTTTATGGGTCCATGCGCAGCGGAATTAAGCATCTAATAACACAAAACCTAAGAGCCTAGGATCCGTTCTATACAATTAATTTGAATTCCTATGAGATAGAAATAACCAACCTTGAACGCTTTCCGTTCTTGAGCTATCGAACGATTTAACAATGTGACTTTGAATCACAAACTTCGTTCTTCAGATTGCTTGAAGTCTAGGCCTTGATTGTTGAACGAGCGAAGACCCTCTTTCGGTATCCACACCTTCGAATGAACCAAGAATGACTTCTTGAAGATTGCTAGATCTCTTAAACCTATGAAGAATATTGAGAATATATGTTGTGATTTTCTTTTCAGAAATTTGGCTCGCTTTTTAGGGTTGACAGACCTTCGTATATATACTACATTAGTATGGTATATGTTTCCTAATAAAATTAGGAAACCAGTCAGTGAAACCGCCTCAGGACCTGTTATGTCGCACGACCACACAAAGCACATGGCCTAGTTGTGTCGCACGACCAGACAAGGCTGATGAGGAATTTCTCAATCATTCTTCCTATGGTTTAATCAATTCATTCTAGTTGTGTGTGACCCAATAGAATTATATTATGTTGGCAATGAACTCGATCATATCGACTCTCATAAGACATAAGCTGACTCTAGCAAGCCATTATGTCTATCCAAATAATATAACGTAATAGTTCACGTTTCCAATGGTGCACTTCCATTTCTCCCTTTGTCTCACGATGTTATATTGAACACAAGTCATGGTCCTCGTCAACTTGTCTTTGTTCGATGCTTTCTCGATTCCGAGTATAATGATAATCCAATCGCATTGGGGTATGGCCATACACTTTCATCATTATCACTCATCGAGGGGCCCAAGCAAAACATCTCTCTTTTGAGGGACAAATTCCATCTTGACTTATCATCCTTCCCATCATGAATCTGATCATGCCAAAGATAGCCTTTATAGATATCGTGTTAAGATATCGTTTGGCTAAAATCAAACATGACTTTCATCATATGTAAAGTCATGATAATCTCAGGTCTAGGGACTAAATGCAGTGACCTTATGAGATTTAATTATGACATTTGACCATGACATAAATCTCATACGGGTCAAGTTCAGTCACTTGTTCTCTAACAAGTACCCATAAATTTAATGTGCATCTCTATGCATATAATTATCATATGATTATCCATTAACATTTATACTAATTATTCTCTTAATAATCAGGGACGGAGATTATTACAGACAAATATGCAAAACATATAATAATCAAATAATAAACTTTTTCATATAATAATAAATGATGTCAACACATAAGTCTATCAACTATAGGCCTAGGGCATAACACTAACATATAATTGCATTGAAACATGTAAAGTGTGATTAATGCACCTATCACTTTCATATTATTTTTCTTAATCATTGTTAACAATTTAGGAGACTTTTATATGATTACTTTGGCATTCTCGTGCTCCCTAGAACATGTTTGAATGATTGTCAATAACACATCAATTAGAATATTCGGGAAGTGATATTTGGCTATTTTCTTTGAACACTATATTTGTTAACCTTAAATTTTCTCGTCACTTATAAAAATTTCCGCTATAACCCCTTTTGAGCTTTAAAAGAATGGAATCTTTCACAAAGTGAGAGGTTATCTTATACCACCATTCTCCTTCTTTTGACACCTACATTATCCTACCTTTATACACTTATACACTATTTTCTCACATTTTCAAAAACGTGAAACTAGGGAATGAATTGGAATTGTGGGTGATGTTTGGAAAGTCAAGGGTGGAAAGTGGTCATGAAAAGAAATAAAAGGGTCATGTTATGAATGTATTGAAAAGATGGGCTTGAGCAAAATATTTAATGCATATTATTCGTGATATATTTGTGCAAAGAAAAGAAAAAAATAAAGAAAAGAAAAATTTGAAAAAAAAAGGCCTTGCCCTCTCTTATATTGAAGTGGAAAGTGAACAAAAAGAAAGAAACTTGATCAACCACAAGTGTGAAAGTATGCAAAATTATAAGTTTTGTGATTGAATCAATGGGTTGGCATGTAGCGCAGTAATAAATTTCAAAGTGAGGATGTATGATTAAGACTTTCTAGTCTTACTTGCTTGACTTCGTATTTCCTTATCTTTATTTATAACCGTGAACCTAGCATGCAATTTTTGCGATACATTGCAAGCTATAAAGCAGTATTTGTTCCCTAAATAGTAGTCGGGTTGACAGTTGTGTTTAAATATTCATATGAGTGGCCTTGTGTAGAAATTTAACTTATTATCATTAATTTATTGCATGACACAAGTCAACCTATAAAATATCTTACTTTGGTGACAATGATCTCTCATATTTCATTCATCTTTCATTATGTGGTGGAGAATTGTAAGTTAGATGCTTCCATGTAAATATAATCGCATATTCATAATAATACTTGTAGATTATGTGTGTTGTAAGATCTGTGACTTGTTGTGCCAATAACTTATTATATGAATTGAACAATCCAAAAATATTTTATTTGTTTTAATTAGATAGTTAGTTTTTATTTTGTTTTGTTTTACTCGGTGACGAGAAAAATATAATTTTGGGGGTATTTGATGGATGTGGTTTTACCCATCCAAAATATATGTTTTCAAACTTATTCGGTGCTCAAAACCTTGGGAATTTAATGTGTTTTGTTAGTGTTTTGAAAGTACAAGGGTTGAAGTGCAATTAGGCAGAAAATGGAGGATATAAGCTTGTTTTGGAAGCTCAGGGACCAAATTGCAATTATAGAAAATTAGGGAGTAAAATGGTAGTATAAAGTTCAGGGACCAAATTGCAATACAGTGGAAAAGGAGGGGCTGCACCTGGAAAATGAGGTTTGGCCGCAGAAGGAAGGAAGTGGTCGGTAGTTGCTGGGCCAAGGCCGCAAAGGATGGCCTGCCAAAACAATGTTGGCCGCAAGAAATAGGGCCATGGTCGAGAGTGGCCGAGAAAATGGGGTCAAAGGGCCAAGCGATCACGTACAAAAGGGAGCGACCACGCCATTTGGCCAGAAAGTCAAAGCGATCGCGCGGCCAAGGCAGGGCGACTGCGCTTGAGGTTTTCTGACGAATTATTTGTGACGGATCTGGTCCGTGGCAGCAGTTCCAAGGCAGTTTCAACAGAATAGTGACAGATTTGTGATGGATTTCGACATAATACGAATTTGACTAGGAAATTGACCTATTTTGACTGTAAATCAGGAATCCCTCCTCCTTCTTACTATATAAAGGACCCCTATAATAGGTTTTTGGATCCTCTCTCTATCTTTTTTTCTCACTTATCATATAATTCAATTAAAGATTAGGTTTTTATTTATTTTGAAAAATCAAGAACAAGATTTATTTATTTTAATGGTGCTTTTAGGCTAATTTATTTTATTCGTAGATTAAGGTAAGTAACAATTTGATCTTTATGCCAGGGTTTTAATTCTTTATGTCTCTTTCTCATTCTTGTTCTCTCAACATTTTTCAAGATCATTCATAGGCTTCAATTGTATGTTAATATACTTTTGGCCTTTGAATCTATTTGGGTATAAATCGTTCCACTCAAATGGATGATTTATACATTTATTATTGTTGAGAAGATTATATTTAATTGTGGATTTCACGAAAATCAATGAATATAGGTTCTTATGTTCTTGTGTTCTTAATTGAATATCTTAAATGTTTATATTAAATTCACGGAATATATAAAAAAGATAAAGATATTAGAGTTTTAATGTTTTTATCAACTTTACGGAAGATATTAAGATCTTAACTTTAGGTTTTTGTGAATGAACTCTTGAATGAGATTGAATTCTTTTACATGATTTAAATAGCATAAAGTGATAATTATTATGATCACCAATCCATGAATCCCTTGTTTCTTGATTTCTTTGGTTGCTTTTATTTATTGCTTTCTTAGATAAATAATTCAAACAATCAAAACCCTTTTCTTGGTTACTTTTATACACTAATAAAATATACTTGTTCCACTTTAGTACTTGTGGATTTGTCCATTGCAAGTAAGTATATTACTACATTGAAAAACTAGTACACTTGCTAGATAATTTTAATAAGAAGGAGATTTCCTCCATCAGAGAGAGGAAATGGTGAGAGAACGCCTCATGTGTAGGCAATTCGCTTGATTGAAGAAATAGACGGATGACCGAAATTTACCATTGCAAAGAGTGTAGAGATTATGGATGACCGAAATGTATTACTGTGGATGACCATTAGTGTACCACCTAGGTTATGGATGACTATATTGTACCGCTGCAACTGCTTGAAGGGCTAACGTTTCGTATGTTTATTTTGGATGACCGTTGGTGTACCACCATAGCTAAAGAGAGTGAATGATCGAAGGGTACCAGTATGGATGATCGTTAGTGTACCACATAGGTTTGTGGATGACTGGACTATACCATTGTAACGGCTCGAAGGACTCACGTTGCGCCTGTCTGTTGTGGATGACTGGTTGTGTACCACTATAGCAAAAGAGTGGGAATGACCGAAGTGTACCATTGCGGATGACCATTAGTGTACCAATTAGGTTTACAGATTACAAGAATGGGGACTCACAATGCGCCTATCTGTTGTGGATGACTATTGGTGTACCATCATAGAAAAAGAGAGGGATGGCCGAAGTGTACCCATGCGGATGACCGTTATTGTACCACATAGATTTGTTGATGACCGAAGTGTACCACTCTAACTGCCCGAAGGACTCATACTGGGCCTGTCTTTTATGGATGACTGTATCACCATAGCAAAAGAGTAGGGATGACCAAAGTCATTAGTGTATCAATTGTGATGTAGAGAGAAAATTATGTTTCAGACTATCCACCAAAGAGACCTACAATTTTACCCTTAGCATTGTCACCAAAGAAAACCGGAGGTCCTGATGCTTCTTCAATGTCAGTAAGGAGATTTGCACATCCAGTAATATGCCTTGAGTATCCACTGTCCAAAATCCAAAAATCCAAATTTCCTTACTTGCATCGGTTGAGGCTATTAAACATACCTGAAATGAAATATTAAGCTTATGATCCCCCTTATTTTTTTAGGTCCAAAGAGTTAGTTCCTCTTTGGCAGCCATGCCTGGCTACCACTTGAGCTTTGAGGCTCAATGGGTCCAGTAGATGCTTCAAGAGGCATTCATAAGGCTTGTGACCGAAATCTCCACAACTTATACATTTAATTAAATCAGGATGTGAGGAGGTAGGTGAGTTGTCATCCAATTTGATCAATGCTTTAGAATATCTTAAAGTTTGAGCATGAACAAACACTTTGGGCACAAAGGTGTTGGTGTTTCCTTTATTGGTAGGTTGCACATGATTAGATGTACCTTTACCAGTTGGGGCAGCCTTACTGGTAAGGACATCTTTACTGGTGGCAGATGCCTAACTAGTTTCTTTCATTTGACCGGTTGCAGATGCTTTACCAGTTGAGGTTTCCAAGGCTGCAGCTTGACCAGAAATGTGAATACCAAATTTGTTGTCACAATCACTAAGTGGAATATATGGTCCCAGATTAGGATCAGCTACATTAGTCCATTTAGATTTGTTATTGTCAACCTTATTGACCTTGATTTGTTCCTTTACTTTGGGATAGTTAAGGGGAACAACACCAAAAGTATGAGTAGTACTTTTATTTAGCAGATCAGATGAACTATCATCAAACTTGTCCAACAAGTTCTCAGGTACAGACTTTAAAAATGGCTTGTCATTGCTACTGGAGCTAAATCCTAAACCACATTAGTCATTATAAGACATTTGGTCTTGTAGGATTATTTCAATATCAGCTTTGGATTTGGACTAAGAATCAATAGTCTTGGTGAGAGAATTGTTTCTTTAAACCAAGTCAGCGATTTGATCAAGACATATATTAAGTATGTTTTTGAGATCATGATTTTTTTCTTTCAACTGATCAGACTCAAGCTTGTTTTGTTTTAAAACTTTAATTTCAGATTTAAGCGAGTCATTTTCAGTTGAGATTCTTTTGAAATCAACAGCCATAACTTTGTGAACATCATTTAATTTTTCAAAGTCATAAAACAACTCATTCATCACGTCTTCCATATCAGACTTAGACAAGTTAGGCATGGGATCAAGGGTTGGTTAAAAGGTTGAGAATGATAGTTCAAAGTTGGATCAAAGTTTGGTAAGGAGGATGTCGGTTGAGAGCTTAGGTTAGTAAAGGTCTTTTGGAATTGAATCGGTCGAGGTTCAAACACATGTTGAGATTTGTGTGTCATCGATTGAGCTTATGTTTGATAGGTCAGTTGTGTTTGTTGCATCAAAGGTTTGAGAGTTGGAGGGGTTTTGCTTTGACCATAGAGAGCTCCACCTATACTCTAAATCTTAAAGTTGTAACGATTCTCAACTCTTGGTATAGGTTCATCATTATATGATAAAGGAGATCTCATGGGTGTGGTATTGTCATTATAAGTGCTTGACTGGTCAATGGAGTTTCAATGGGTGATTGTAAGGGAGTGGGTCCAGATTCTGTTCCATCAAGGGCTACAAAATAAACATCAGCTTCTGCATCTGAGTCAACATTCTCATCTTCCGAGTCAGTCTCAAACCAGACAGACATAGCCTTTTATGTTCCTTCTTCAGCTGCTAAGATTTTGGATCTAGGATTCCTCCTAAATGGTTTCTTCTTAATAAATTCATACTTGGGTTGAGGGCATTTTGAAGCAAAGTGGTTAGGCTTCCTACATTTGTAACACACAAACTCACCTTGGGCATTTTTGCCATCGGTTGAGAATTGACCAGATCTTTGGAAGTTTCCAGATCTTTGAAATGAAGAGAATTTATAGTGGAAGGATTTGTTACCATGTTGTTGGGATTTCTTAAAGTCTTTGAACTTGCTATAGTTTCTAGCAAAGGGTGCAAATTCATCTTCCTCAAAAGGCTTGTTATAGGTAACGTTGGTTTGGGATGATTGAGATTGAAAAGTTGAAGGGGAGTTATTGGCAGACAAGTTGTTGAACAAGGAAGAGCCGAGGGAGATCTCAGTTTGAGCTGGGAGAGAGAGATTTTTGAATTTTTTTTGAACTCCGCCAAGTCTGTTAAGGCTTCCTCATACAAAAATAAAGTGGAAACAATATTGTGAATGTGAGTCTTGTCCAAGTCTTTGTATTCTTTCATAATAGCTATCTTAATATGACATAAGTCTCCAAGAGAATCAAGGAAATGCATGTTAAGATCTTTCATGGTATATATTCTACCTAGAGATGGACAAGAATTACTTACCTCACATAATCGGTCGTACGTTTATCGGAGGGACTCACTCACTTGGGTTCTTCTTGAAGGACTCAAATTCAGCTACACTCTTGTATTGTCGGTTGTCCTTTGCCACTTGGTCTCCTTCGAAGTATCTCAAGATACTTTGCCAAACTTGCTGAGCTGTCTCACAGTTTTGTACTTGCTTGTACAGACTATCATCTACACCAGAGGTTAGAATGTGCATAGCCTTTTTGTGAAGGGATACACATTTCTTGTCCTCTTCTTTCCATTCTTCATGAGTATTAGGAATAATGGTTTCATGACTTCAAACTCTAGTTCTGATGATTGATAAGTGACTATTATATAGTCATTTATCCTAAGTTTTTATATACTTTTACTTAGTTAAATTATCATTTTCATCTCATTTTAAGTCTATTTTAGTTCCTTTTTCATATTTATTATATTTTACGCCTTTTGGTATACTCTGTGCATATTAGACAGGTTTTTGGGATCTATTGTAAACCTAAAAGGATGCTTGGACATCTTGGTGCAAAAGCATGGAGGAGCAACAAACAAATCAAACACACAAAGACAAATCCAGGTGGAGCGGCCGTGCAGCCAATAGTGGAGCCGCTGTGCACAAGGCCATTTTCAGGCCATTTTTGGCCCCAAAACATGGAGTGGCCGTGTCTTAGAAATTGACTTGGCCGTGTTGACCTTCAGAGCAGCTGTGCAGCATACATTGGAGTGGCCGTGCAAGTTGTACAAATTCAAAATCAAATCTGGCGCCAAGGGGGCACGGCCGTGTAAATCCCTTGACACGGCCGTGCAAAGTCGTGACTGCAGATTAAAAGGCACCTTTTGAAGACACCTTCTTGAAGAGTTTCCTCCCGATTATAAATAGACCCCTTTTAATCAGTCTTAGATACCGAATTTTCATAGTATATTCATCAGAGATTGTTAGAAATTATATACAAATACTTATTACATTGATTTCCAAAGATCCTTTGAAGATTCAAGTCTACATTTGTTCTTGAAGTTACTTTGGAAAATAAGCAATAAAGTGAAGCATTATTTCCAGCCATTCATCTCTCATAAGTTTCTCTTACTCTATTTCTATTATTATTGCTTATCTATCTTACATGGCTAGTGAGTAATCCCCCTTGTTCTTGGGGTTGGAAACTCAAAGCATAAGCCGTTCAACATCTTAAAATATGAAAGTCTTGTCTTCTATCTTCATCTAAACAATTTCTTTATATCAATCTCTAAATGACTTACATTTTGGAGACGTCCAACTTGTATGTTTCAGTCAATCGAGAGAAGTACCTAGCGGAGAATCTCGATTGACGGAACCATATAAAGAAACTGGGTTCCATTTATCACGAAAGTAGTTCAACGGCCTAGGAATGTTCCTTTAATGGAAAGTATGTTGACTCTCGTTCTTAAAGGATTCTTACTAATTATGGTCAGCTAGAGATAAGCCGGAATGCCCGTTTGTGACAGGGTGGGAGTACCATAAACGGAAATCTCAAACAGTTAGGACATAATTAGTGAAGAATACAACGCTACTGGCTTGACCATGAGCAGTAGTGTAAGCCGAACGTACCATCCTTGATTTTTATGAAAACCTATATTTCTAAGACAATGACAATTTAATGAACAAATTATGTATATGATTTCCAATCCCGAGAATGCTTCGTTATATAAAGTTTTTAAAAGTATTTTTTGTATATGTTTCTTTCTATTTTCAAAACCAATCTTTATCTCCCCCAATCTATTTTATAATTTTAATAAAGACAAAAATAATTACTAAGTAAACCTTGTCTCTGTGGGATCGACCCGTACTTGCACCCGCTATATTGCAATAGCCCGTGTGCTTGCGGATTTTAAATAAACCGTTAGGTTTGAAGCCTACCAAGTTTTTGGCGCCGTTGCCGGGGACAACAGTTTACTTTTAAATTTTTGTCTTTACTACATAATTTTTTTTTGTTTTATTTTGTTTTCATTTTGTTATATTTGTACTTCCGATAAATTGTTACGTTTAATCTCTCTTTAAGTGTTTTTCTTATAGTGTATGAAACGGGCTCGGACATTCTTTGACAATTTTGATCCAGAACCCGAACGAAGCTTTCACGAAAGATTAAAGAAACTTAAAGAGACTCTAAGAAAACACATGGAAAGAGAGCCACAAACACCAGCTAGGACCCTACGGGACTTTGTGAATCCAAGTACCCCGAGAACTAGATCCCCTATAGTTGTGCCAAATGCCGAAGAGGCACACTTTGAGATAAAGCCGCAACTTTTGCATATGGTTATGAATAACCAATATAGCGGCAATGCTTTCGAAGACCCTCATCTCCACATTCAAACATTCTTGGAATACTGTGATACAACACGTATTCAGAATGTCACCCCGGAAGCAATTCGGATGCACCTTTTTCCTTTCACACTAAAGGATAAGGCAAAACAGTGGTTAATTTCAGTCCCACCCAACTCTTTTACAACTTGGGACCAAATTCAAGAAGCATTCCTTGGACGTTTCTTCCCTCCGAGCAAGACCGCTCAAATTTGGACGAAGATTACAAATTTTAGCCAACCAGGAAGCGAATCACTGTATGACACTTGGGAGTGATTCAAAGAGCTCCTATGGATGTGCCCTCACCACGGGCTTGAAAAGTGGTTAATTGTGCACACTTTCTACAATGGTCTCACATATAGAACAAGGGACACAATTGATGCCGCCGCAGGAGGTGCACTAATGAATAAGACAGTGGATGAAGCATACGACTTGATAGAGAACATAGCCACGAATAACTATCAATGGTTCAATGAGAAGGAACAACCACAGAGGATTCCAGGTAAGTACAATGTTGATGCCATTAATATCTTGTCCTCTAAAGTTGATATGCTTCTTAAAAAGTTTGAAAACTTTAATGTAAATCTCGTGGCAAACATTAATGTTGTTTGTGAACAATGTGGGTCAAACTCACATAATACAGAATATTGTGAATTGCTTGACACTACTGCTAGTGATCAATTAAATTTTGTTAATTCTTATGGGGAAAATGGTGGTATGTATTCAAACACATACAATCCCGAATGGAGAAATTACCCTAATTTTTCCTATAAGAATAACAATATTTTAAACCCGCAATCTTCTACACAACCACCGGGATTCACACAAAAGAATTTCAATGGGAATTCTAGTGCTTTCCCTCCCCCTAAGTCTAAATTGAATCTTATTATGGATTTTATTGTTGAAAATAAGAACGAACAAGAGAAGACCAATAATGAGTTAAGGGAATCCATTAAGTCGTTGAATGCTAGGTTTGATAATTTAGCCGCCCACAATAGAATGCTTGAAAATCAACAAGCTCAACAAGCCGGCACCTCGCATAGACCACAAGGGAGTTTTCCCGGTCAATCGCAAAGGACCGACGAGCATGTTAGTGCGGTAGAAACTAGGACTGGAAAATAAATTACAGATCCCCTTCCTAAAGAAATTACCAAACCAAGTAAGGAGAACGTTAGTCCAACCCCACCAATGGTTGAGACTAATGAAGATGTTGAAAATGGAACAAAATCCCCTAAGATTTCTAGAAATTTTGACTCTCCAATACCATACCCTCAAAAGTTGGTAAGAGCTAAACTCGACAAACAATTTGCAAAATTTTCAGAAATCTTAAAATCTATTTATATCAACATACCTATTACCGATGCCCTTCAAAAAATGCCGTCTTATGCTAAATTCTTAAAGGATATTCTTGCAAATAAGAGGAAACTTGAGGAGCATTAAACTGTCGCTTTGACAAAAGAAGTAAGTGCCATTTTACAAAGAGAACTTCCTCCTAAATTAAAAAATCCCGGCACTTTCTCTATTCCTTGCAAAATAGGTAAATACAATGTTGATAATGCTTTGTTAGACCTTGGAGCAAGTGTGAGCCTCATTCCGCTTTCGATAGGTAAGAAACTAGGTGTGGGGGAAATGAAACCCACCACTATTTCTCTCCAACTAGCAGATCGCTCCATTAAATACCTGGTGGGTATTATGGAAGATGTACCTTGTCAAATCGGGAAATTGATTATCCCGGTCGACTTTTTAGTCCTTGAGATGGAGGAAGATCACCAAATTCCAATCATTCTAGGAAGACCTTTTCTTGCCACCGCTGGTGCAATAATAGATGTAAAGAATGGCACTCTTTCTTTAAACATTGGAAATAAGAAGGTCGAATTTAAAAACTTAAATCTCAAGAAGTCGTGCCATGAAGTCAACACTCCTGAAAATGATATCAAAAAGGGTGAGAAATCAAAATCCAAGGACTCAAAAATATTAATTAAAAAGCCCTTAGATCATAGTAGTAAAAAAATGTGCACCCTAAACAGCATAATAAGATTGAAAAATCAAAGGGTAGGGGGCCTAAGAAAAAAGGCACACTAGGATATCGTGTATGCATCAATCATAAGAGCTCGATCACGCCAAAGGGCAAGGAATGGTGAGTTGTTAAGAATAAGAGACCATTACAATACCACTCACCGCTCATGTTTACTAAAAGAGAGGGGTCGAGCTTATGACCTTAAACAAGCATCATCGGAATAATAAACCGATGGATTATTTTCTTATTTATCATAATTTTGTTTACTCTTTTCCCCACCGCATGCTTATCTCTTTACTCTTTGTCCTTGAAACATTGAGGACAATGTTCATTTCAAGTGTGGCGGGGTATATCTATCTTTATTTTACTTGCTTTTTAGTCTAGATTTACTTGCTTTCTAGTATAATTTTTTCTTTTTAACTTAGTTGCATTTTTCATTTTATGCATGTATAGTATTAAAAAAAAATCCCTATGATGATCCATATCATTATTTCTTATGCTTGCTATTTGCCCAAGAATAATGCCTTTGTCTTTCCTCTCATATTTTCTATAAACTTAGAAATTAATAAGAAGAAAAATATAGGGATATTTTTAGGAAATAAATTAAAAGCCTCATAAGTTAGTATAGCAAAATATAGGGTTTTATCAAGAAAAAACATTTGATTATTAGAAGCATCCACTTTATTTTTGCATCCCTTGAATCACACCTCTTCATCAAAATCCCATCTTTCCATTTCCACTAATCAAATCAAGGTTAGGCACTTTTTATCTTATTGATAAAAAGAGTGACTTAGTCACCAAACCTTAAAAGTAAAAAGAAATCTATTACTTTCAAATTAACTCGGGGCATGGCGTTCGCTGCGACGATGCTTCCTTGCCAAATGGAAATAATATCTGAAGTATTCTTGATCTAAGTTTTAGGAACATGGGGTTCGCAGCCACAATGTCTCCTACTTGAAAGGATCAAAAATAACTAAGGTCTTTTGCAAAAATTTAACACGTGCAAAAATAAGATGAAATTGTTGAAGCCTTGATAAGATTTTTCCACTATCATCATCCATTTTTCGCCCTTGTGATTCAAAAATGCAATACAATTCTATGGAAACTTCTAATTTGTGAATAAGTATTTATACTTCCCTTTGTACATTTTAAAGTAATAAATTCATTTTCTCAAAAATCACTCTAAAGAGTGAAAGCTTCTCTTTTACCAAGTGATTGATCTAAGATTTATCCTTCTAGCATGCTTTACTTGATCAAATTCTATATATGCTATATTAGGTTATTGTCTTAAAAATTATTTCTCTAAAATATCCCCTAAATGCTTCTTTCTAATAATTTTTAAAGGTAGACAAAATATGACTAGAAAGATGAAGGCAATATCCAAAAAGGCAATTAGGGCTTGCTACTATATTTCTAAGGGATCAATCATTCTTGTTTTTTCTTTTCTTTTCTCTCCCTCTCCGTGTTTTCATCCTAAACTTGCTTGGGGACAAGCAAGAGTTAAGTGTGGGGGAATTTGATAAGTGACTATTATATAGTCAGTTATCCTAAGTTTTTATATACTTTTACTTAGTTAAATTATCATTTTCATCTCATTTTAAGTCTATTTTAGTTTCTTTTTCATATTTATTAGATTTTACGCCTTTTGATATACTCTGTGCATATTAGACATGTTTTTGGGATCTATTGTAAACCTAAAAGGATGCTTGGACATCTTGGTGCAAAAGCATGAAGGAGCAACAAACAAATCAAACACACAAAGCCAAATCCAGGTGGAGCGGCCGTGCAGCCAATAGTGGAGCCGCCGTACACAAGGCCATTTTCAGGCCATTTTTGGCCCCAAAACATGGAGTGGCCGTGTCTTGGAAATTGACTTGGCCGTGTTGACCTTCAGAGCGGCCGTGCAGCATACATTGGAGCGGCCGTGCAAGTTGTACAAATTCAAAATCAAATCTGGCGCCAAGGGGGCACGGCCGTGTAAATTCCTTGACACGACCGTGCAAAGTCGTGACTGCAGATTAAAAGGCACCTTTTGAAGACACCTTCTTGAAGAGTTTCCTCCCAATTATAAATAAACCCTTGTAATCAGTCTTAGATACTGAATTTTCATAGTATATTCATCAAAGATTGTTAGAAATTAGATACAAATACTTATTACATTGATTTCCAAAGATCCTTTGAAGATTCAAGTCTACATTTGTTCTTGAAGTTACTTTGGAAAAGAAGCAATAAGGTGAAGCATTATTTCCAGCCATTCATCTCTCATAAGTTTCTCTTACTCTATTTCTATTATTATTGCTTATCTATCTTACATGGCTAGTGAGTAATCCCCCTTGTTCTTGGGGTTGGAAACTCAAAGCATAAGCCGTTCATCATCTTAAAATATGAAAGTCTTGTCTTCTATCTTCATCTAAACAATTTCTTTATATCAATCTCTAAATGACTTACATTTTGGAGACGTCCAACTTGTATGATTCAATCGATCGAGAAAAGTACCTAGCGGAGAATCTCGATTGACGGAACCATAAAAAGAAACATGGTTCCATTGATCACGAAAGTAGTTCAACGACCTAGGGATGTTCCTTTAATGGAAAGTATGTTGACTCTCGTTATTAAAGGATTCTTACTAATTATGGTCATCTAGAGATAAGCCAGAATGCCCGTTTGTGACAGGGCGGGAGTACCATAAACGGAAATCTCAAACAGTTAGGACATAATTAGTGAAGAATACAACGCTACTGGCTTGACCGTGAGTAGTAGTGTAAGCCGAACGTACCATCCTTTATTTTTATGAAAACCTATATTTCTAAGACAATGACAATTTGATGAACAAATTATGTATATGATTTCCAATCCCGAGAATGCTTCGTTATATAAAGTTTTGAAAAGTATTTTCTGTATATGTTTCTTTCTATTTCCAAAACCAATCTTTATCTCCCCCAATCTATTTTATAATTTTAATAAAGACAAAAATAATTCCTAAGTAAACCCTGTCTCTGTGGGATCGACCCGTACTTGCACCTGCTATATTGTAATAGCCCGTGCGCTTGCGGATTTTAAATAAACCATTAGGTTTGAAGCCTACCAATGATCTATCAGCAATATCCATAAGAGGATTTTTAGAGGCTCTTAGCATTGTATTGACTTTGATGGGAATGATGGGACCATCTCTAACTACAGTCATCAATTTGTTATCGATTGAATCCATGTACTATATAATTATGTTTTTCCTTACTCGAAATTCATTTTCATTTAACATGGGTATCGATGTCATATTCCACGATAGCATGAGTTTTCCCGCCATTGGAATCGGCAATTCAAGCTTTGAGGCTTGGAAAAATATTTTTCAAAAATTGCAAGCTCTGATACCAATTGTTAGGCCCAATTGGTAGGAAAACATGCTAGAGGGGGTGAATAGCCTGATTAAAATTTCTTTGAAAATTACCAAGTAATTTATCAAAAGTAAAACCGTTGTTAACCGGTACGCAGCGGATAATATATTACCAGTTTACACAATCAAAATGATTAAGTGAAAGAGAGTTTTAAAACAAGTTAAAATTTCATGCAAAATGTATTCCAGCAGTAAGTAAGGCAAGACAAGGCAGTAAAAATTCAAGGGTTGTAACCGGTGATAAAGCTCAACCGGTTACAAGACAAAATTAATAAGCAAATACACAAGCAAAGAGACATGGTTATTGGGAGAGGTTCACATTATTAATGAACTGCTACGTCCTCTACCAAGTTTGGTCAAAATTTGGATTTGTGAAATTTGCACTATTAATGTTCACTAGTCTATTACAAGTTGCAAGCCTTAACCTATGAGGAAGGTTAAAGGCCAAGTGTATTCAAGAGATGTGTTCACAAGTTGAACTGATTTATCTTGGGTGTGTAGTGTGATCAATCAATGTGTTCCAGACATAGTTGTGTTGGGGAACACTTACAGTTATTGATTGAGTGTGCACAATGTATGTCCTAATAAATGGTCTAGTGAATATAAGGACAGAATGTCTTGAACTTAAATGCTTGAAGTATTTTCATCACTTGCAGTTCTTGACAATTCTTCTCTCAAAGTCTTCAATGCATCAACCCTATTCAATGCTCTAAGGAATGTATTTAAAGGTGTCTTCAAATGGAGCTGTTGTCTTTGAAGGGGTTGAGAAGATGACATGGACTGACAAGAATTGAATGAAGAATCTTCTCTATTAAATGCTTGAAATTTGAAGTACATGCATGCTTGAAATATCCACTGGATAAGAAGTTGTTGTGAGTACTGGTAACTTGTTTTTTTTTTTTTGGTAAAAGGAGACGGTACTCCCTAGATTTTATTAACAACGAAAAATAAAATTACAAACATGGTGGGGGACATGACAACCTTAACCACTAGAAAAAAAATAAGGGGGAGTTCTTACACAACCTGTAAGATCCTCTACAAAAAGGGGGAGGGAGCTAGAAAATAAAAGATACATCAATAAATAACAGAAAACCTACGGCCTAATATTAGGATACGAGATTCTATCAAAGTAAAGAAGAATTTGGCATGGCCTGGGGCAAGACTCCATAGAACGAAACTCAAAATCAGCTTGCTCATTTGCCGAGATATTAGCAAGAAAATTAGCCACTTTATTACCTTCCCTGTAAACATGAGTTACCTTTATAGTCACCTCCTCCATGAATCTGAAAATGGCTTGGACGAAGTACCTAATCTCCGAAGGAATATTATATTTTCTAAGCAAAATAAGCGACAAAACTTCAGAATCCACCTCAAGCCAAAGAGAATTATAACCGAACAACCGAGCTTGAGAAATCCCATCAAGAGCAGCCCTAGCTTCAGTAACCATGTTAGTAGCATTTCCATAAAATCGACAAAAAGCAAAAATAAAAGACCCATCATGCTTACGCAAAATACCACCACCGAGGCAATACCCGGATTTCCATGAGAAGCACCATCTGATTTAATCTTCACTTGTCCCAAAATAGGAGGAACCCAATACACAGGCTTGACACGAGCAACAGGCGGAACAACCATAATAATATTAAAAAAGGAAGCAATATTTACCTGCGAAGGAAGAACAGTAAAGGATAACTTGTGAGCCCGAAGAATCTCACTGATTTGGAATCGAATATTGTTACAGACCTTCTCCCAACTAGGGGTTCCTTCATCAAACCGACACTTGTTTCTATGCTTCCAAAGCTCACAACAGATGAAACCCGGAAGAAGATCTCCCAACCATAAAACAGCTCGACTAAGCTTAGAATTTTTACAAGCACTAAGGGGATCCTAAGGTACATAAAAAATTCAAAGTAGGGGTACTCAATAATGCTTTTATGATTGGAATTAAGCAATTCTAAAGCTATACATATATTTGACTAACAGTCTTCATAAATAGGTATTCCTCAAACTTGTTTATTCTTTTACTTGTTTTTTCCCTTTTATATGTATGTGTTTCCCATTGAAAGGGGGATCATCAACGACTAATTTACTCATTGAAGTTAGTCGCGGTTATATCTCTAACATTCCAACTATCCTTTAAAACCCCTTATTTGATAATTATTTCGAAAAAGCATAATTTAGAAGACATTTAGACTTAGAACACTTATTAGCAAGACAGGCCTTAAGGTCGGGCCTTAAGTCCGGGCGGAGCGGGTGCCTAACACATTCCTTTTAGTAACCTAACCCCTGAACCCTTCTAGAACCTTTGGGTTCATTCTTTTAAAATCAAGTACACAATAGGTTTTCTTATGTTCCCTTTAAACATAAGTGGCGACTCTAAATAATTTAAATGGGACAGAAATCCTAGGGAATTCTAATAGTTGTTTCTCTTGGGTATCTACACTATACTTCAAGAACCACCTAAGACTTATCCGGAAGATAAATACTCTCATCATAACAAGGAAGGCTTCTCCAATGATTCCTATTGGTACCTTCGCCCCAAGCTTTCACCAAATCAGCTCCAAATTCTGGAATAATATAAGAGACCTTATAAGCAGTTGCACCATTAATAAAAGTGTCTTGTTGTTGTCCAAATTGACAAAAAATCATCTTGGGAAAGTAAAATGAAGAATCCCTCAAACTCATAAGTACAACTCTATCAAAATTGGTGGTACTAGCAATATACCTCCTCAGATTCCAAAAAGGTGGACACCAAGCAAAGTAAACCGTGATAGTCCTCGCCAAAACATGAGCTCACTCTTCAATAGCAAGATCCTTGATCAAAAGCTTCTCTAAATGATAGTGGCATCTTTATCATTCAATTTAGCAACAAAATTTCCTAAATCTTAGGTAAAACCATCTTCTACTCTTGACATTCTTCTTTCTTCCTCCTGATAGGACTTACCCAGGTCATGAACCAGGGCAGTGTGCAAATCAACCAAGTCATTATCAATTGTTGGATGGTTAAGGTCAACATCAATTTTAGCAGCAGTAGGAGATCCAGGTGCATCACCATCACCACCTGTAGCCATAATTGATGGTACAGAAGAAGGATCAACAACTGGTTGAAGGGTAGACACAATCACAGAGTAAATTGGGGAGATGGAAACGGTTGAAGGAGCAGCTGATATGATAGGTGAAGAACAGGGACAGGACCGATAGATATTAGCACTGAAGTAGGATTGGCTAGAGAAGTTTTACCGGCAATGGAGATTTGATCAGTTAATGAGGCTTGATCTATTAGGGAAGCCTGATCGGTTATAGGAGATTAATCGGTCAGGGGAGCTAGACCGGTTATAGGAGATTGATTGGTCAGGGAAATGTCATCTGCTACATCTATAGAAGTATCCTCCTCCTCAACATGAGTCTCTTCAGTAGGCATAATACCAGTGTTTACTAAGCTCAACTCAACATCACATTCTATCTCATTTCCTTTTTCAAAAGCATTTTCCACAAGCTCAGCAGCAACATAGGCCAAGGAATTTCTATTTGCCTTAACCTAATCAGAGCAGCTAGCCTTAAATGAATGATCATTTGATGGCATAGCAAATGTTACTCTGAGGCTCAATAGCATCACTTCTTCTATTTCTTAATGAATCCCTTGACAACTGAGGCATAAAGCCTACCATTTTGGTAACTTCAAAAGTTAATGCCTTGATTTATAGCTATAATACCCTTGTCATTGTGGCGTTGACCAAAAGGTATCTAATGTAAATGCTTGAAGTACGGAGGGAGGATTCAATAGGTCGGAGAGATCGATTGCAAGGTGTATAGTCGGCAAAGCGAATGGAGCCAGCTTGAGCTACTTAGACCGGTATCTTTTGCTTTTCTTTAACAGGAAAGTCCAAGACAAGTTTCTTATAAGCTTTAATAAGAAAGACCTTAGCATTTGTAGGTTAGGAGGGTGCTTGCGAAGTCTCAAAAATTTAGGACAAGGACCATTGGTATTTGTAAGATGGGGAAGAGTATCGGCTGGAAGAGATCCTTTACCGGTTATCTCAATAACGTCATTGAAAGTCTCAAGTCTGTCCTGCCTCCTTTGGAATTGAAGAGCATCGACTATAGATGGAGGCATTGGGATCGGTTGGATACAGCTGGAGCTTGCTATTTTCTCATGAAGATCAAATAGGAACATTCCTTTTGGTAACCATGGAATAGAAGCTCAAGAAGTGTAATAATTATTGGTTGACGTGAGGTCCTTTTGATCCACATAAAAGCTGAAGTCGGGGGGGATGAGCTGGATCATTAGGATTGTAGTCAAACAGTTAAGGAGCCTTGAACTCAACCGGATCATCAAAGAAATCAGAAATATTGATGTCCTCTCCGTAATAAAAAGGCTCAACTTCTTCAATTTCAAACAAGCTAGTTGCCAGAATAGCCTGAAGATGAATGTTATCACTATCAGTTGCAGTCTTCTCCTCTTTAACCGATTCAACAAATGCATTGGTTGAAGGATCCTTGACCTGTGGCTTAGCCAGTGTAATGAAATCAGTTAAGCCTCCTCCTGAGGTTTCAAATGTTGAACTGCTCACACCTATCATACCTCCTCTAAAATCCTTAACCGATGTAGCAATGATCGGTTGAAATTTCATCATTTCCATTCTATCATCCTTTGCATCATTAGAACTTGAGCTTGAGCTAAAAATAGAGCTAGCTACATCAATATCCTCTTCAACATCAACATCCCTATCAAAGATCTCTTCAATATCTTCATCGGTTGTAGAGGTCCATCGATATTTGTTAGAGTGAACTGAAGAGAAGAAGTCAGCAAGATTGATATTCCCATAGCCTGGAGCCCTCTATTTACTTCCAGCATGTTTTTCGCAAGATCTATAACATTTCAAATCAATTGATTTCTACGGGGACCAAGGGACATAGGCTCAATGTCAAAGTAAAGAAGTAGATCATCAGCATTTTTAGCTCTACCCATTTGATATGGATCAAATTCCTAAAGGGTGTGCTGGACATTGTAAAGCATAGCATAATCAGTCAACACAGCATGAATCATCATATCCTGACGCAACCGATCATGAGCAAGGTAGATGGCATTCCATTGATTGGAAGAAAATTGTAGTATTAGTTGTAGATCTTAAACATGTCATTCCTAGAAAGAGAGGGATCATACTCATTAAGTTGATAATATTTGCTAAAATAAATTCCTCTCTCCTCATGAGTGTTGTCAAAATTCACATAGTTTGAGGCATCACCAAGTGGAACCGACCATTTAGATAACTCATGGAATTCAAGCAATCTTCTAAGGAATGGAGGAAGATTATCAATGGGGAAGACCTAGTCAGCATGAGGAATGGCTTTATTCTGGATAGCACAAGGGTTATTGTAGAAGATGTGGAAGGTTGGGTTCCTGATCAGTCGACACTTTCTAACCGATGGTTTAGAGGGATAATCGGTTGCAGTGGCATCGGTTACATTGGTTAAGAAGTTGTGGGAGAAGAGTCTATTAGGTATGAAGGGGACAAAATTGAAAATATCTAACTTTATCTGCTTCTTCCTTTTAGCATTCTATTTGGTAATTTAAGAATGGGTTTTGGTGAATGGTCTGGATTTTGGTTTTGGTGGAGGAATTAAAGATATAACTGTAGCAGGTTGAGAACTTGGAGTTGGAGTTGATGTTGTAGTTGAAGTTGGAGTTGCCTGGGCTGCTTGTTTTCTTGTTGTTTTTCTTGGTCTAATTGGTTACTAGTAGAGAGGCTATATCGACCGGTGGAGAGACATCAAAGGTAGCCTTCCTCTTAACCGGTAAGATTTCAACCCGTTGAGAGGACTCAAGCGTAACCGATTTCTTAACCCTAAGCCTAACAGGTTTCTTCTTTTGCTTTATATGTATGGCTTCGATTGATACATCACCGGTTGCAGTGGTTTTAACGACTTCTTCTTTTGCCCTAGCAGATTGATCGACAATCCTTCCCGAATCAGACTTTTCAAAAGATTTAACCCAAGTTTAAGGATATATGGGCTGACTGGAGGAAGCAGTAACAATGGTTGGGTTTCTTCTGAGCACCATGTTGATGAGTAAGTAGTGACAGGGCTTGGCTTTGTTGGCACAAGTAAGAGGTTTTTCCTTCCTAAAATTCTTAAATGCCACAACAATAACATTTAAGATTAATTTTCACCAGTCAAAATCCTTTTGCAAGATGATAGCAGCCACGGCTTCAAATTTCATCTTGATACAATGGTGGGATCCTGACTGGCAGATAATGCATCGGTCAGCAACTTCAGCCAGGGCATAATTTAAAATATCAATATTAGCCTTCTTATTTCCTTTATCTGTTAGAAAGGTTTCAAATCCTCTTATATGAGCCCAGACAATCTTCATGTTCTTGAGGCTGACAGTAGAGGTACCAAAATTGCTAAGGTTAGGGAAGCCTTCTCAGATGGAGGCTGGAGAGAATTCTACAAGGACACTTAGAACTGTTGAGATAATGGGAGGAACTTGACCAGGTCTAGCAACATCTTTGATGGAGCCATTGTCAAATAACTCATTCACTAACTCATAGAAGATGTCTTCTAAGGCTTCCGGCATCAAGAAAGAAAGCTCTCTGGAACCATCAAGAAGAGCTTGAAGAAGCTTTCCATACTTAGATTCAAAGAAGAAGTTTAGAATGTAACCTCCATATATGTCTTTCTTTGGCGTAGGTTTGGGAGCCATTGAATCTTCACTCAACAATTAAAGGAAACACTAAATAGTTTAAGATAGAACAATTCTTGAAATATACAATGATATGATGATTAGTTCATAACAAATATCTAAGTGTGTGTTACCATAAAATAGAGAATGGGTAAGACGATTTAAGAGGATAAAGTCTTTAAGAATCTGCTTCTCTGGTGTTAAGAGAGAGAGAGAGGGAGATGTAGAGAGTTTTAGAGAGAGGAGCGGTGAAAAAATGAGAAGAGGGTTTATTAGTTCCTTTTATAGGAATGAGAAGGAGGAGGAGGGAGAGGAATAGGAAGGGGTTTTTATTGGCAGAAACAAAATAAGTTCAAATTTTTTAACTGAAGCTAAAAATGAGGAAGATCGTGGTACATGAACCAAACATACATGTAAATATAGTAACAGAAAAATAGGAACGTGTGTGCAGCAATTTAAATTTTGAACATTATAATTAGCGAGATAGCCTTTTACTTATAAATAGGAGTGATACAGAGGTTACCTTTTGATCAAAATTTTATTTTTATCTACCTTGACACGAAGTGGGTAAACAAGCACACACGCGTGTCAAATAATTGTGGCTTAATTTGACTTGAAAGAACAATGGTTGTTAGACGAGCCGGTTAAAACGGATAGATCTGACCGCAGTTCGCCATAGGTTACAAGTTTGAGTAACCGGTTGATGCTTGACCAATAAGAGTCATAACCAGTTGAGAGTTCTTAATCGGTTGCAGATGGAATGATCGGTTGAAGAACTGATCGATCGAAGGGTAAAGTTAAGATATCACCTTTAATCGGTTGAGCTTACACAAGTAACAAAGTTAGCATTGTTTTATCCACGAATATCAATCATGCCTAGTTCACCTTTAAGTAATTCAAAATGTTTTGTGTCCAAGGGTTTTGTAAGAATATCAGCTAACTGGTAGTCAGTATGAACTTTTAAAAGAACAACAATACCCTTTTCAACATGATCCTTAAGGAAGTGATATTTGATGTCTATGTGCTTTGTCTTGGAATGCATCACATGATTGTTGGAGACTGAGATGGTTGATGAGTTTTCAAAATAAATGGGACAAACTTCAGTTGGTATTTCATAGTCTACTAGTTATTGCTTCATCCATAGGATTTGTGAGCAGCAACTTCTAGCAGCTATGTACTCAACCTCAGTTGTAGAAGTGAAAATAGAAGATTGTTTCATTCCTGACCAGGAGACCAGTCGATAACCTAGAAATTGACATGTTCCACTTGTACTTTTCCTTGTGACCCTACAAGCTGCAAAATAGCATCAGAATAACTAATTAGAGTAAAAGATGAATCTCTTGGGTACCATAAACCTAAGTGAACAGTTCCAAAAAGATATATTATGATCCTTTTAACAACTTGAAGGTGGGATTCTTTAGGATCGGCTTGAAACCTAGCACATATACAAATAGCAAACATGATATCTGACTTACTAGCAGTCAAGTAAACTAGAGATCCTATCATGCCTCGATAGAGTGTCATTTCTACTTTCTTACTAGACTCATTTTTATCAAGATGAACATTAGTGTAAGTACCCAAATCCGGATCATCAAAATCCATTAAAAGTTAACCGGAATCCGTTAACTGGCCCGCTCCAGGTTAATCGGAACCCATTAGACTCCCTGTTCTCAAGCCAACAAGACGTCCCGGGACTGCCCCGTGCATCCCAGCGTCAAAGCGTACTCAACACACGTTATCACACGTAAAAGTACAACTTTCCCTAAAAAACGCACTTTTCGGCACTTTTCGGGGGTATTTCGGATATTTTTCGAACAATTATTTAAAAAAGGGACACAATCGGGAATAACGGGACAAAAACCCTAGCCCTGGTGAGTCACAGGGGCACGTGGCACACATACCACAGCCCTCTAGTCAACATCAATCAGATTTCAAAGTGAAAAGACCAAAATGCCCCTGAGTTTGAGTCACAGTCCTTCCGAACTGTTTTACAGGCAAAACAGAATTGCCAGCAAGTCCTCCCATTTTCCAAAATACCACAAACCCCCCCCCCCCAAATTGAGGATAATTCCGTTCGGACTCTTTTACAAAATCACCCTATAAATACAAGGGCTGTCAAAACATTTAAAAAGGAAGAAAATTATTATCCATTTTCATCATAGCCCACGGCATGAACCAGCTTCAACCTCTCCCGAACCCCATTTTGTCTCGATTTGCGTGAAAACCTCATATTTCAACCAAACAACCTCGAAACACCTTTCCAAACACTAAACCGTATCCAGTATACGTCAACCGAGCAAAAAGAGTCAACCCCTAGCCATAGGTAACACTCTCTCTCCCTAAACACTCGTTCCATCTCGGTTTACGCGCCAGTCACTACAACCGTTTCGGTCAAAAATCATTGAAATATAGAAGTCACCGTCGATGGGGTCCGATACGTTTTAGTCCAAGATCCTCTTCTCTCCCGTAAGAGAAGTAATCTTGGGTTAAAACGGCGTTCCGGCCCCGTTCTTTACTTTTTATGTCATTTAACGGTCCGGATCGTTTGATCCGTTGAATGTCATTTACATTACGCAACTTTATAGTCCGAACCATTCGATTCGTGATAGTCATTTAACGGTCTGGGTCGTTTGATCCGTTGAATGCCATTTAAATAACGCAACTTTACAAGTCCGAGTCGTTTGGTTCGTTGATCGCACCTTTAAAATTCGGATCGTTTGATTCCGTCGATACCGCACTTTAAATACTGTCATTTACAAGTTCAAGCCGTTTGGCTCGTGATAGTATTTACTTATCAAAAGTCCGAGTCACAAAATGATTCGTTGATCGCATATCATTTAATGCTTTTTTCCCGTAAAATCGCTAACAATGTAATGCCCGATTCAAAACCGGAGTTCGTCATTCGAACTCTCTTTCAAAATGCGCAAAGTGACGTTTGGCATCCAAACGATCATCTTTAAAACTTAAAACCCGACGTTTGACATTCAAATGCACTTTTCTTAAAAGTCAACATTTGACACTTAAGTTAAAGATTCAAAACTCGTCACTCGCACCACTTTTCCTAAAAAACTCCAAAATCGACGTTTGCCATTCAAACGCTCGCTTTTTCCAAAAGAATCATAAAATCAACGTTTGACATTCAAACCAAGATTAAGCTTGTCATTCAAGCTCCCATTTTCAAAATGCAAACGCACACACACACAAAATTTCGAGAAAGGTAGAAAGACTCGTCATACGAGGCATTTCGGGTGATCTCAAAATACTCTTCCCGAAACGTAACGTGACCTCCGAACCTAACAATCTCTAGTACTAAAAAAGCCTTTTATCATGTTTTTGCTATCAATAAAAATGACACCCTTTTCAGAGCCTTTTCCATGTTTTTGCTACCAATAAAAACGACACCTTTTTCATAAGCCATTTTTCATCGTTTGGGCTCAAAATACAAAACCGCGTGGCGACTCCTCTCCTTCCCGAAAGCGAGGTCCCAAACATCCTCGAAAGACAACCGCTCGCCGCAGTCCGCGCGATCCGGGTAATTTCAGTTGGCGACTCCGCTGGGGAGAAGGATACTTTTTCAAAACTGTCGTCGTTTTCAAAAAGCCTTCCGTGGGTCAAACTTTCGTTTACCCTTCCTCATTTTTGTGTGCGTGTGTTGTTCAAAACCTCAAACGGTTTTCCAAAATATGTTGCATTGTTTTCATCTCAAAATCATAACATGTTCGTGCATTCCCGTTCATACTTGATTTTCATGTTACATTTTGAACTGCGCATAAATTCTTTAAAACACATCTTGAAAATCTCTGTTTTACTCAGAAAAAAAAATTTAGTGACCGCACACTACTTGCACTGCTGCCTCGGTACACCGCACGCTACGTGCACTTGCTGCCTCGGTACACTGCACACTACGACCCGTAACTCGGGATGACCGTTCAGTTGCAGCTCGGTTGGTCTGCCAGACACCTTTCGAGCGCGCACGGGGTCGTCCCAAACAGCCCATCCTAGCCCGTGTAAGCCATGCACTCTTTGTGTCACACTTCATCCAAGACCCCGGTTGGTTTTTGGCTTAGTACGTGTCATAAAGCCCAAGTGTATGTTCTCTCCGCCGGGTTCCCTTACAAGTCAAGCTTGAAAGATTGAGACCAAAGGTCATTCCCAACCCGAAGTCTTGAGCTTTTCAGCCTTGACTTTGATGCGGAGCTCTGCCGAAAAACATACCCGAAGGTTCAATATGACACCATGTCACCAAACCCTCAACGTATGCACCGTACCAGCCACAACTTGGCCAATGCCGAAAGCTAAGGCCCCTCGCGCAAGCGAGTCAGGAGAGGTCATGCCAAAATTTTGGCACGATCCCTGCCTTAACTTAAGGACGTTGACTTCGACCGTGGCCCGCGTGTCACATACGTTGGAAGTTTGCGTGACCAGCTAGCCTTAAGTTCACTTTTTCCTTTTTCAGTGGAACTCGCTTGCCTTATAGGACCCTCGCTCGGGATTGTCCGTCCTGGGAATATGATTTACAGGTGAAAAATGAAGGGCTTATAAATGTAGTGACGAGATCCACTGATTAGAGCCTTAGGTTAGTTGCGAAAAAGAAGACACGATCTTTTCCAACCGATTAGGACTCTGAGAAAATACGTTTTAAGTAAACATTAATCGATAACTGCACATTGCACTAGCCCGAAACCCTGAGCCAAATACCCTTTCCGAAGCCTAAACTCTGCCTTTCGTTCCCTGCAGCGAGCAGAAAGTAGTTGAGTGCAGGTCGGCGCCTCGCCGGAGTCACGGATTACGGCGGCGTCGAGACGGTTCTTCGGTTCCCTCGGTTCCTTCAGCTAGACTATCCGACATGTCAAGCTCACCGAGAAATCATGACGGGAACGGAACCCCGCCACCGGTAATAGATATGACATTGGAAGAAGCCATCCGGGCTTGTGAGGTTCACAAAAGGCAGAAAGAAGATCAGCAGAATTTCGTAGTACAGCTTCTGAATGAGCGAGGTATAGCAGCTATCCCCCATCCAGACGGTACTTTCGTCCTAATCGAGGACGACGAGCCTCCTCGATCAACTCCTCAAACCTTCAACCAGGTTCCTCCCCCCCCAACTTACAGGATGCCTTCGAACCAAGGAAACAGTCGACCGAGGCTTCATGTTGCCACCTCTCAAGGCAACCCTATCACATACGGTCAAGCCAGTACTACCCCCATCACTCAGTACAACCAGCACACCGCTGGACCATCTCAAACAGATGTCAATATCCTCCAATATCCTCCCGGGTTCAATCCGTTGCCTATACACGAACCCCAAAACACCGGGGAAAAACCCCGATACAGTCCAGAAAAGGCCCCCATATATCCACATATATTAAGCCTCCCACCTCCAATTACTGCCACTCATAGGGCAGCCCCAGCACCGAACCTCAAGGTCCACCACTGGACCTAGCCTGGATGGTCGAACAGATGAAAGACCTGAAAGCCAGCATAAGCAGTTCAAAGCAAGAAACGCTCAGATCCACAGATCCGGGAATGGTCACGCCTCTCCCTGCCAAGTTCAGAATGCCGGAGATGGACTGATTCGACGGAACCGAATGTCCACAGACGCATGTTGACACCTATGTTCTCGGCATGAGAGTGAAAGGAGCAACCCTTCAGCAAATGGCCGATCACTTCCAACATACGCTCAAGAGTTCAGCGTTACGATGGTTCCTAAGGGTCAAGCCTGCAAATCGCCATACCTGGGATCAGATCAGCAATATCTTCCTAGAGCGGTACAGATCCAACCTAGAGTGTGAAACAAGTCGTGAGGACTTAATCACCACCGAACAGAAAGCAGATGAAAGTGTCAGAGAATTCTACAAGAGGTGGAGTTGGAAACTCTCTGAGATTATGGAGCCACTCTCCAAGGATGAACAGATGCGAATCTTCAATTCCCGCTTGAGGCCGTCCATCAGAACTCTCATCAGCCATCACTTCTTCCCAGATCTCCGAGCTATGGTCAATGCCGGCTCACAGTTCGAGAAGGATCTTAAGGAAAAAGCGCGCAGCACGGCCATACGAATCTGGATCGGCTGCATTCAATCCCACACCGGCCCCGACATAGGGAAAGATACGTCTGTCAACTACATTCATTAGGGATAGCAGTCGGGCAACAGAAACCCAGTCCCGCAAAGCAACAACTCCACCCCAAAATAGCCTGCCGTACACTTCGACAAGTTGGACATGCTGCTGAGTAAGATGCTGGAAGGGTTGATCAAGGAAGGCCTCCTCAAGCCCGTTGCAAACTACAAACCCAAGAATCCCGTAGTCAACGCTGATAAAAGCAAATCTTGCGCCTTCCACCCGATGTCATGGCCACACCACCAACAACTGCGTGGGGTTACGGTACGAAATTCAGAATTTGATAGAGGAAGGAAAATTGGAGCATCCCCGTGGACCTAATACAGTCGGAAACCCTTTTCCGAACAACAACAGTGTGAACTCCATCGAGTGGGTGCCAAAGAAGATTGCCGCAGAGCCAGTTCCTCTGCCTCTTCCAGCCAGGTCTTCATCAGACGTTCACATCAGTTACGATGTTTGTGACTGCTCCGAATGCCTTGAGTACGAGTTCCAAGACATGATCAGGGGTGATTCTCCCAGAAAGCAGAAGAAGAAGTCTTCTCAATAGAAACTGAGAGAAAGATATGAAACTGGAGACACCAGCGTGGGTACACTCGGAGAGCCATCCGGGAAGTTCGATTACTACGTACTCTACTCCAGCCAGTCCTCCCTTCCTTCATGCCACGCAGCATTAGAGCAGACAGGGGTGGGAAAGACGAAAAATCCTGCTGACGCCAAAGTTCAGGCCTCAGGACACCAGAATACCTCAAATCTTGACAACCTTACCGCCAGCCATAAGCCTAATCCCCCGCGGGATCAGCCAAGGTTCAATTTGCCCAACTTCAGGGTACGGTCCGGCAAAGGAAAGTCAAAGTCAACTTGGCAATCGCACTCAATCAACGTGCTGACCAAGGGCGGCCACCGCCACAAGCTAACTCGACACAATCTTGAGGCACCACCAAAAGCTTTACCTCTCAAGAGGAAGACAGGAAATGGATGGCTTGATGACTCTCCCTCTCCGAAAAGAGACCAGATCTACGATTCCCGACTGTATGGCAGTATGCTCACCTTCTGTGATGAAGACCTGCCGAAAGACGCCTCAGGGCACAATAAAGCTTTATACATCACTCTCCGGCTCAACACCATCTCTCTCCCCGGGGTATTAGTAGACAATGGAACAGCAGTCAATGTCCTCCCTCTCAGCATGATGTGAGCCCTACTCATCGATGAAGGCCACATGATCCCATCTGCCCGGACTATCAAAGCCTACGACAGTACGTCTCGTCCCATCCTGGGGATGGCGACTCTGGAGCTCTGGTTCGAAACCCAAATGTTGCCAGCAAAATTTCAGGTGATGGACATTTCGTTCGAATTCACAGCTCTGTTGGGACGCCCATGGCTACACCACATGAAAGCCATAGCTTCCACTCTCCATCAGTGCATCAAGTTCATTAACCGGCAAGGAGATCTTGAAGTCATCAGAGGGGACAGTTTCCTCATAGGGAACGAAGCCGAGACAACGGCAGCGTGCCGCGGCCGAGGCACGGGGCTACCTCCTTCAAGCCGAGAGGACTATCGGGGCAAATCTCATCGAGAATCCCTCGAGTCGGAGATGCTAACTATGTCAACGTCCTCGAACAGGCGGACCACTGAAGCGATCGAGATTCATCAAGTTCAGCTGCCGTTTAGAAACTTGGGACGCGGGTGGAAAGAAACCCTGAGCATCGCAATGATGCGGGCACACAAACCCCCTGTCTCCGATCAAAGATTTGTCAGCATCCTTCAATCCAACTCTCTGGCCTCGCCAGGCGAAGAAATCTTCGTGATAAAGTTAAACAAGCATCGTCACACTCGTGATGAATGTATGGCAGTCGTATGGGATGTCCTACACGAGGAATTGCCCGCCGAGCCCCTCTTCTCAAGCGAAGGGCATGATGTTTTTCTAGCAGCTCCAGCATCGCAGCAGGACGTGAGATGTCCTTATGTCTGGGTTGAGCCGTCAGACGACAATGAATCAGGACACTTCGGAGTCGAAGACGCAGCGGTCCACAGGAAGATCCCTACATGCATATGCTCAGTTTCGAGGACAGCACCAGTTCCAATGAGGTCACCTACGATGAGGGCTCCAACACCATGGAAATTGTCAAGCTCAACATTCAGTACAGGTAGTTATCCAGCGAATGGAAACAACTGGTTGACAAGACAAAGAACCCCTCTGATCAAGTAACTGACGACGACTTCGTCATCATTATCTTTTCCAGATATCCTAATGATGCTAAGGATCCGGTCCTTATTATCAGATTCTGCAATGCCAAAGTTACCCTCGACGACTGCCTGCTCATGGTAAATGAGGCCCTGCCAATCGAGCTCAAAGCTCATCATCACTTCCGACTACCATCCCAGTGGCAACCGGCCCGTGCCGTCAGTCAAGCTTACAGCCAAGAATGCCGCCAAGGCCAAGGGCAATAGCAAAGGAGACAAAGCTCCTCACCCTGCTACTAATCAGATCAACCTCGGGAACGCTTCCAGTAGCCACCCTGAAAACATCTATAAGAATCTTCCCCGCAAAACAGATCAAGCTTCCGAAGAAAGGAATGATCATCTCAGTATCAACATGCTCAAGTTCGACCCTACTCCCAGCCCTCACGGCCACGGATTCAGGCATCCCGCCAGCAAACTGCTAGCTCTAATAGACTTGGCAATCTAACGAGATCACGAGACTATCAACATCGTAGAATTCAATACCCCCGTGGGTTTAATCAAACAGATCTGGGCAAACTTCTTGATAACTGAGATCAGGGAAGGCCGCATGGAATGTCCCAGCCCGACTTCCTTCGTCAACATAATCCAAGTGTTTCTGTCATTCAGGGATTTGGATGTGATTACAGTTCTAGACACCAGTTAGACGGCGCGCACCTATGGAGACTGTTTAGCTCTCGTAAGGAAAGCCCTCCTGGAACTAGCTTCTCAAGAGAACCGTCTCTGGGACGAGAACCAAGCTCAGAAGACTCACAAGGACCAAGCCCTTAAAGCATCACAAGTAGCTTCAGACAGAAAGCTAGAGGCTACTCTAGGCCAGTTTGACCTCAAAGGTTTTGCCCACGGCAACTTCCTGGACTACCATCACTTCTCATCAAACCCCCTCTGACAAGGGAGGGCAGTCAATGGTCCCGATGACCTAGGAGATGGAATGGCACATCACAAGGAATACCTAGCCAAACGGCATGAAGAGTACAAGCGCTTATCTCCCCAAGAAAAGCAAGTCCTCTGTGAAAGTGATGACAAAGACAATGAAACCATTCTCTTCCAAGTCGGGTCTGGAGTCATGAAAACCGGAATCCCAAGGGTCCTGGGAGGATGGGAACGGATCATTTTCGCTCTCAAGCTAAAAGGCCAACTGAAGGTGGAAGGTCTATTCAAAAAGAAAAGAAAGATGGAAATACATTTCCAGCAACTACTCATGGAGATTCCACAGACTACGGCATTCGTTTACAAAAAGGATCAACTGGGACAGTAGCCAGTTACATGGGCAGATGTTCGGGAAGCCGTGTACTCACCTTCTGACATACCCGCCACTCAGTTAAAGCAGAAGAAAAAGCTCTCCCCGATGGAAGTTTATCTAGACTGCCGCATAGTTCAAGGAAGCACTGGCTATTCTCACATGGAAAGAAACGCAAGTACTAACTCCCGACGTAGGCTCTACTGCAAGAGAGCTGATCTGGGCTAAAAGTGGAGGAAAATTAGCAAACCATGAATATCGCCTAACCCAACTCCAAAATGCCCTGAGCATGCTCAGCAAGAAGGAAAGAAGTATGGTATACCGTGAAGAGATCAAGGAGACTGTTCGCTTGAACCAAGAACTCTCTAACCTCCCCCGGAGGGGGGTCAGTAATGCACAGTTCAGTTCTGGCAACCACTGCTGTGCACTGACATTTGAACAGCTGCAGCAAACCACAGACTCCCTCCCCGTGGAGGCACCTAAGCCAGTATCCTGGGACAGAATCCGGAAAGTTGTCGAAGCCCTCGGGAATGCATCTACAGTCAACGAATTGAGAGAAGACAGATGGCCCTATGCTTCAAGGAATCCTCCTCTGACTATGGCTCAGCTCAAAGCAACCTGTTCAGAAGGGACCAAGCCTGACGTTAGCATCCTGACCCGATCGGGTCAAATCCATGTATTACCACCCAAGGCCACTAAAAAGCCAACGGAGCCAGAACCGCAACCCGGCCTGCCCGAAGACACAAGTTCTATGAAGAAGTACCTGATCCTCACTCAGCTCAAGAAGACCCAGGCGAACATTTCCCTTTGGTCCCTGCTCACATCTTCATATCCTCACAAGCTCAAGCTAGAGGAAAGTTTGGCCCACACCATGGTCCCCGTGGACGCAACCCCAGACGAACTAATTCAGATGATCGGAAACATCCACTACGGCAACATCATCACCTTCACAGATTTGGACCTGCCAAAATTTGGGGCTGATCACAATGAGCCGCTCTACATCACAGTTCAGCTGGACGGGCGTCGCATTCCCCTTGTGTTGGTAGACGAAGGTTCCGAAATGAATGTCTTTCTCGCCAAGATGATGGACCTGCTTGACATCAAGCCCACAGATCTGAAGCCTTCAGTCCACACTGTCAAGGCCTATGACTCCACTTCCTGCACAGTTCTCGGTGTTGCTACTCTAAATATCTAGTTCGGCAAGCGGATGATCCCCACCGAATTCCAAGTGTTGGACATTCCTATCACTTTTATAGCCATCCTGGGGCGACCCTGGCTGCATCAAATGAATGGTGTGGCATCCACCCTTCACCAATGTATCAAGTTCATGCAAGGCAACGAGCTAACAACAGTCTACGGCGACAGCGTCACCACCGAGGGGACCAACGCCAACGACATTCCAGTGCTAGAGATAAATCATGATGATGATATGGCATTAACTGGATTCACACTGGAGACCTCCAAGATCCAAATATGCAGCGTGGACCTTCCACTGTATCGGGACAAAATCCCTCCCGCCATGAAGATGATGAAACTCATAAACTTCATCCCAGGACAGGGGCTCAACAAAAGGTTATAAGGCCAACACCAAGTTATCGAAGTCAAGGACCAGACTATAGTCCAGGGGCTCGGTTATGTGCCAACACCAGCTGATATCAAAGAAAACAAAAGGCTCACCCGCACCAAGGCAGCAGCCCGCAAAAGGGGAACCTCCAACGGCACACCCAACCTCCAACCTTACAATTTCGACCTCGCTCATTACTTCATCAAGGGAACCGACAGCAGAACTGAGGGAATCGACAGCAGAACTGAGGTAACCGACAGTGGAACTGACAGCAGAACTGAGGGGACGGAAAGTGGAACTGGTGAAGATGAGAAAGAAATAGGAAAAGTCAGCACAGAGACTACAGAAAGGATGGAAAAGCTAGCACGGGACCTCAAGTGTTTTAGAGAACTCAAGGCTAATCTGATAAGGGGAGCGTTCCTCGACATCACAGCTCTACCTGGACTAATTGCCACCACAGTTCAGCATGAGTACACATTCAAAGGAATCCCAGACATGGAAGAGCAGCTCGAGACACTCTTCATGGGAAACAAACTGTTTGGGTCAGCCGCCGAGGCCACATTCAAGATAGTAACTCCAAAGCAGAAGGAACCAGAATTCATAGAAGATGCTCTCAGTGGACCCGCTCTACAGAGTCTTTTTGAAGAAGTCATGGAGGTGCCAAACCTGATTGACCTGGGCTTTGAAAATAGCATGATCGCCATGATCGGGACAGCAGAAGCCAAGCCCCTCGATCCCCTAACCCTCATCAAGCATCCAACAATGCCATTGAAAAACTGGGTAACTTTCACCTGACCAAGGGAAAAACAGACAAAAATGGAAGACAAGCTGGGCCTGGACCTACATCTTCCTAAACTCGGTCTCAAACCCTCTGAATCAGTCCTTGTCAAAGTCCAGTCCTCTGAGTCGTCCAACGGCCTCACGCCGGAAGACTATAATAATGTAGCCAACAATGTATTTCCGTTCGCATTAAATGAAAAGTATGACCTTTCGGAGTATCCCCTCATTGCCACTTTAACAACTGATAAGTAAACAAACAACTTAAAAGACATTAACAGCAAGATCAACCTAGTCCCCCGTACTTGGTCCTTCATCCTTCTTCCCCTTCCCTTTTCCACGACGAGTATTCTTCACCTTCATAGGGAATATTCCCATAGTCCTTCTACCTGGCTCTGGTACCCTTCCCGATGCCTCCGTCAGACCGGCACCGGCCAATGCAGCCCTTTCCCTAGCTCTGTCATGAGCTGCCTCTCTCTGAGTCATCATATCCATGCTTTGATCGGCCGCCCGACTAGCATTGGCCTCATAATCAGTCATGTCATCCCCAATATGATCCTGAGGGTTAGCCGCTGCTTCGACCCTCCTCAAAGTCGAGCCGTCAGGGTAATTAAGGCCCAACAGCTCACCCCGTCTCCACAAAATGGCAAACAAACCAATTGATTCAACGAGCGAAAAAGGAGAGAGAGGGATTCGAACCCTCGATAGTTCTTTATTGAAAACTATACCGGTTTTCAAGACCGGGGCTATCAACCACTAGCAGGAAAGGACATATGTTTCCACAGCCACGTGAGAAGCAATAGCGTCGAAGGATCTTCCATCAGAAGAGATCCCACCTCAAAGGTAGCAGCATGACCCAAACCCGTCAACGGCACCTGTTCCAGCTCATACTGTCGCAGCACCAATGATGGAATGTAGAAAGACGTCTGGGACACCCCCGGTACTCTGACTGTTGGTGTTAAGCCCTAGGCCTATGATTGATAGACTTATGTGTCTACATTATTTATTATTATATGAGATGTTTATCATTTGATTATTATATGTTTTGTATATTTGTTTATAATTATCTCCATCCCTAATTATTAAGAGAATAATTAGTATAATTGTCAATGGATAATCATGTGATGATTATATGCATAGAGATGCACATTGAAATTATGGGTACTTGTTAAAGAACAAGTGACTGGACATGACCCGCATGAGATTTATGTCATGGTCAAATGTCATAATTAAATCTCATACGGTTACTTCATTTAGTCCCTAGACCTGAGATTATCATGACCTTACATATGATGAAATTCATGTTTGATTTTAGTCAAACGATATCTTAACACGATATCTATAAAGACTATCATTGGCATGATCGGATTCATGATGGGAAGGATGATAAGTCAAGAAGGAATTTGTCCCTCGTAAGAGAGATGTTTTGCTCGGGCCCCTCGATGAGTGATAATGATGAAAGTGTATGGTCGTACCCCAATATGATTGGAATTATCATTATACTCAAGAATCGAGAAAGCATTGAACAATAACAAGTTGACGAGGACCATGACTTGTGTTCAATATAACATCGTGAGACAAAGGGAGAAATGGAAGTACACCAATGGAAACGTGAACTCTTACGTTACATTATTTGGGTAGACATAATGGCTTGCTAGAGTCCGCTTATGTCTTATGAGGTTCGATATGATCGAACTCATTGCCAACATAATGTAATCCTATTGGGTCACACACAACTAGAATGAATTGGTTAAACCGGAGGAAGAATGATTGAGAGTCTCAGTATCTGGCTACATATGTCACGCGACATATTAAGCCAATGGCTTAATATACCGCGCGACATAATAAGCCCGTACGCGGTTTGACAGCTGTCTCTCCTAATACGATTAGGAGACGTATTCTTACTATTGTAGTATAAATACAAGGGGTCTGTCAGACCTAATTCTCTAGTCGAAATTTTCAAGAAAAAATTCACAATCAAATACTCTCAATATTCTTCAAGGTTTTAGATCTAGCAATCATCAAGAAGTTGTTCTTGAATTCATTCAAAGGTGTGGATACCGAAAGAGGGTCTTCGCTCGTTCACCGATCAAGGCCTAGAGTTCAAGCAAGTTGAAGAACGAAGTTTGTGATTCGATATCACATAATCAAATCGTTCAATAGCTCAAGAATGGAAAGCGTTCGAGGTTGGTTTAATTCTATCTCATAGGAATTTAAATTAATTGTATAGAACGGATCCTAGGGCTTCTTGGGTTTTATGTTTTTAATGCTTAATTCCGCTGCGCATGGACCCGTAAAACCCAACAGTGGTATCAGAGCCCCGTTCGTATGATTAAGTTTGAATTAACATGCTAGATTTAAGATATAAATTGTTTATATGCTTATTGCATGTTTTGTATGCGATAGAATTTTTAATTGTTTATGTGAAACAATGTGAAAATCGTTTTCGAATTATGCTGAATTAAATCTGTAAAAAGTTGTTTTATGTGATTTAATTGGTTGAAATCTGTATTGGTTCGAATCTGGAAATCCTGTAACTTGGCTGCTTAAGTCGCGCGACATGTTGAGCCATGTGGAATTCTGGTTATCTGGCCTGTTAGGTCGCGCGACATATCAAGCCTCTGGCTGATGTTGTCACGCGACATAATAAGCCAAAACTGGGCAGAACCAGTTTGTTCAATTTTTCTGCTATTTTGTGATTGTGTTTACAATCTGATATGTTCACATGAAAAATCTGGATGTTATAAAATTGAGTTTATAATGCCATGCTAGATTGATTCATTGATATGCATGATTAATTGATTAAAATATGATTTTAATAATTATTGCGATGCATGTTTTATTTGTTCTTACATGCTAAGAATTTTTTTTAGATGTTTAGTTGAAACATGATATTTAGTTTCCTAATATGTTTAGATTTAGACATTGTAAATTTTGGATCTTATGATTGTTTATGGAAACAAGTCATAAATACGCGAAATTTAAAATGAAACTGATTGTTTATAAAAGGTAGGGATTATGTTGCCTAATCAGAGTTGATTTCTAATTATGCATGTCTAGGAGAGTTCTGTCTAAGGAAGAGTTGGTACTTAAGAAGTCCTTGTGGCTCACCTATCTTCCTGGGAACTTACCTGGTGCATGATTTTGACTATCTTTCTGATATGCTTATAATCTACCTTTAAAGAACCTTCATTTAACTTTTAAGTTCTTTATGCCAATTCATGATTAAAAACACTTGAGACCATTCGGATAGTTTTGGGTGGGCTTGCCATAGCAAGGTGCTTTGATTCTATTCGAATGCGAGCAAGATGAGGAAATGGTGGTTCCTATACGTTTTAAAGTGAGTGAACTTAATTGGGTTATCAAAATGGTTTTGGACCCAAGGCATAAGATGAGATTAAAATATACCTAGACATATGATGTCTTGAATAAATCTCATAAAAGATCTAAGAGTCATATAGTTGATATGATTGATGTTTTCTACCTAATTAATTTAATTTTGAGCGGTTTGCCATAGCAAACTTGAAATTAAATTAAAGTTGGATCTTAGCCCATTAAATGTATATTATGCTTATTTGCATTAGAAGGTGTATATTTTAGTGGGAGCATTTATTTAAATGCATTATACTTCTCATATAATATGTTTACTTATATGTGTTCATATTTTATGTATATATTTTTGTAGAATAAATGGCATCAAACAATAATCACTTTTCACTGCGATCTGTCCTTGAGAAGGAAAAGTTGGAAGAGAATGGTACAAACTATATGGATTGGATCCGTAGTTTGAGAATTGTTCTCAAACAAGAGGAGAAACTGTACGTTCTCGATGAACCTATTCCACCCGAACCTCGTCGCCAATGCCGGCTAGGGCTATAAGGGAACAATATCTGAAGCACAAGCGTGATTCTACAGATGTTGGTTGCCTTATGCTCTCCGCCATGTGCAAGAACCTTCAAAAGGATCTTGAGCACTTGGGGACAGTCGACTTAAACAATCGGCTGATGGATATGTTCCAAGTTCAAGCTAGGCAAGAAAGGTACAACACAGTTGCTGTCTTGACCTCATAAGCTGTTGGTCCCCATGCTCTCAAGTTGAAGGGCCACATTGAGCATCTTAAAAGGCTCGGTTTTCCAATTAGCCAAGAGTTGGCTACCGACATAATATTGAATTCATTACCTAAAAGTTTTAGTCATTTCATAATGCACTATAACATGGGTGGAATGAATAAAAACCTTTCCGAGTTAGTTCAAATGTTGAACACTGCGGAAACCAATATTGTCGAGAAGAAAACCGATCAAGTGCTAATGGTTAACAAGGGGAAAGGGTTCAAGGGTAAAGGAAAGGCAAAGGTTGCTAATCCTAAGGCAAATGTTGCCAAGCCCAAAGAGGCTTCCAAGCCTAAAGAGGCTAAGCCTAAGTCCCAAGAGGACGCAATCTGCTTCAATTGCAATGAGATTGAACATTGGAGGAGAAACTGCGCAAAATACAAGGAAGCACTGAAGAAGAGCAAAGGAGTTGCTTCAACTTCAGGTATCTTTGTTATAGATATATTCCTATCTACTTCTAGTTCTTGGGTATTGGATACCGGATGTGGAACTCACATTTGTTTAAATGTGCAGGGTCTAAAGAACAGAAGGATGCTTAAGGAAGGTGAAGTGGACCTACGTGTGGGGAATGGAGCAAGAGTTGCTGCATTAGCCGTAGGAACTTATGAAGTTACTTTACCTAGTGGGCTAATACTTGTTTTGAACAATTGTTATTATGTTCCAGCTTTAAGTAGGAATATTATTTCGATTTCATGTTTGGATAATGAAGGTTTTAATTTTCTTATATGTGATAAGAAATTTTCTATTTACAAGAGTGAAATGCATTATTGTACTGCTGTTTCATTCAATGGCCTTTATATTTTAACGTCTGAAGACGAGCGTTAGTGAAAACTAACTGAGAATTTAACGTCTGGAGACGAGCGTTAGTGAAAACTAACTGAGAATTTAACGTCTGGAGACGAGCGTTAGTGAAAACTAACTGGGAATTTATCCTCGGGGAATAGGATTTTAGAAATGTCTACTGAGGGGAAATTTTACACTTTTGGGGGCCAAAAGGGGTAAAATTGGATCTGTCAAAACTTGAGGGACTGAATTGGAAGGAATCTTTTTTAAATTGCAGCAGGAGTCCGGCCGGACTTGGACTGAATTTGACCAGGTTCAAATCAGCTTCAAGTCCGACGCAAACTATCCCTTTTCCCCCATATTTTCCGACGAGAGAGAGAGAGAGAGGAGAGAAAAATTTCCACCCCAAATTGCAAGATTTGCTCAAATTTGTGAAGGAAAATTGCTATGGAAGGTGAATGGGAACCGATGGCTCGCCATGGAAGGACCGATGACGAAAGAACGCGGTTGGTTCAGACCATTCGAACCATTGTTCATCCATTGAATCCGGCAGAGTTTTACCCGGCTAGGGACCAACACAACTCCAAAGGAGGGATCGAGAGACAAGTAAGCTTCCTTCAAATTCCATTAATTTTAAGAATGTGCATTCTTTAAATGTTAGAAATTTGATTAGGAATGAACTTAGGGATTTTGGTGCCCGAATTGGGGCTTTTGACCTTGCTATGAATCTTTGTCGAAATTGACTAGGATGTAGTTCAATTGACACTATGGGTAGATGACATAAAAATTTTGGTTGCAAAATTCCATGTCTAGATGCATTTTCCAAAATTAAAGTAGCTTTAATTCGGGACGGAGTAAATTTTCGAAATGTTCGAAAAGATTTGAAAGTTCCGGTTTCGACGGAATTTTCGAAAGATTTTGAAAGTTCCGGATTCGACGGAGTTTTCGAAAGATTTTGAAAGTTCCGGATTCGACGGAGTTTTCGAAAGATTTTGAAATCTAGGACCGTCAATACTCCAACCGGGATGGAAATATTTTAGGAAAGGAATAAGAACTGCCATTGCATTGCATCATTCTGACATGCGTCATGCATTCTATTGATGTTGCTATTGTCTTGTTCACCTGCAGGGGCGAGGGATGGTTGAAACCCACAACCAGAAGAGTCGGGGTGCCTTTGAGGCAGTGCGAGCGTTGTGGGAGGTCTTCCCGAACACGGCTCGAGAGGGAGAGAGGAGTCCACGGTAGCTGTTGCTTGACTCCGGATTGGCTGGGTTTATCAGTGGGGTAGCTGCGATAGCTGCTACGCCGAGGGCCAGGTCCATGTATGTAGCCTTGAGCGAGTATTGGTGGGATACGACCCATACTTTCCATTTCAAATGGGGGGAGGCGACGGTGACTCCCACTGACTTTGCTGCTATCACCGGGTTGCCGACCTATGGCAACACGCTGGTGTGGGTTGACGGTTACACTCCGGCGGTTGTGCAGGCTGGGTTTTGATATCACAGATGCCAGGGGCTTAGGCATTCGGTACAGGCCGATGGAGAGGCATCTGGAGGCGGGTATCACCGATTATTTGGATGGGTCTTTGAGGATGACCGCGGAGCGCCTGGCTCGAGGGTTCATTTGGTTCGCGTTGTCAGCGACTTTGTTCCCGACTTCTGACACGCCCTGTCACTTCCCTCTGCTCGGGTCGCTGACAGATTTGGATGCCGTGAGGGGGTTCGCATGGGGGGAGGCTGGACTGGCCGAGCTCTATCATTCCCTGGATAGGTTCTCGCAGGGATAGGAGCACTCCTTTAGCTGCTTCACACCTGTCTTGGATGTAAGTTCACGTCCTTTTTCTCTTCCTTGTCTCTTTTATGTACTCGTATGTATCTGCTCTGTAGCTGACATAAATTTCCATTTGCTTGACAGGTCTGGTGCTATGAGGTGTTCAGTCCACAGGATTGGGACATCAAGGAGGCGTATCGACCCATGTTCCCTGCCATGCTGGTTTGGCAGAAGAAAGCGAAGAGGGCGGTCTCGTTGAGAGTCGGCACTCGAGTGTCATACGAGGAGGTATCTCTAGCACTAAACCGGGAGTTCTCCGAGAGGATCCAGCTGACCTGGTGGAGTCGGTTCCACTATGGCATGGTTCAGGTTGCTAGCGAGGTGACGAGGCGGAGGAAGCTCCTGGTGGGACTTCATTGCGACGCTATGTATCTGGGGGAGCGGGTGACCCGTCAGCACGACTCGGGGTCCATTCCGTTGGTGCCAGTGGATCCTCCTATGCACATGCAGTATCCTCGGGAGATGCCGATGGAGGAGTTAGGGAGGTATAGACAGGGCGTGTTCTATACCGAGTACATCATAGCGGGGGCCACCTATGATACTTTCTTGAGGATGAGGCTGAGGAGCCCGCAGGTGCAGCATTGGGAGGGCGATGGCCCTGGATATCCCTGAGATCTCTCGCTCCCACACGCTAGGCTGGCGTACGAGGGGCTGGACGGTTCGCGCAGGCGACTTGTGATCCCACTCCCAGATGAGCCGATACCACGATACAGGGTTGACCCCAATGCTTCGGTGAGCACTTTTTGATTTTCTGCATTTGATAGTAGTATTCTGCAAATGTTGCATCTGTACTTTCTGCTTGTCTTCTGATGACCTTCCTGGTTCGCAGGTGTATGGCCGTACGTACAACGACGCTATGAGGTTGGTGGATGGGTGGTCCGCCTACGCTAGGAGGCTCGTGGCGTTCATGCGGTGCAGTTCCCGGAGGAGCGTGGATGTCCGTGAGCCGAGGCCGTCTAGGCCGAGAGGTTCGCCTGCTCCCACGGCTGGTGGGGAGGACTTTGCACAGGGATTTGGCCAGTTCACGGGCGGAACGGCTGGATTTGGAGCTCATTCTTCTTCGCACTCGGGGCGCGAGAGGGGAGAGTCCTCGAGTTCGCAGACGCCGAGGAGGCCTTTTGCATATTCCCGCCTGGAGGAATTTGGCGAGTTCCTGTTTGCGACGGATCCGGCAGCGGCGGAGCAATGCGTCGAGTGCTCGGATTACAAGCAGGACTCGGAGTAGTCCTTTTTTACTGCTTTCTTTCTCTCCTTTTTTGTATGTATCATCTGGAACGATTTGATTTGAACTGTATTCGAAAAAGGCGCCCGTGGGGCGGAACCTGTACTTCGCACATTTATTCTGTGATCACCTTCTGTTATTTTTTGGCAAATAAGGAAGTAGGTTAATCAAAAATAAATAAAATGAGACATGCATTAAAAATTGAACGGGTCAAAAATTAAGCCTATATGCACTGATTATTAATTATTTGCACTGTTGCACGAGCCCGGGGCAGAAGGGATATTGACATTGGTTGAATGAAACTAGGGGCAGCACGCAGGTTTCATAAAGGATGAACAGGGAGTTGTTTGGAATTGTTTCCAATTCAGGAGCAGCTGGCTGCAGAGTTGACCAAGTCAACTGTAGAGGGAGTCCGGCCAGACTAGGAGTGAATTTCCAGATTCTTTAAATTGCAGTTTCAGCTTTGCAATTTGTAAGAAACTGCGCATTGCTTTTAATCAGTTTAGCTGAATTCTCTCAAACTTCTTATGCTTTCTTCACTTTCTGTCATGGATCCCTTTCCCAAGCTATCGTCTCGGATGCAAGAGCGATATTTGGACAATTTTCAGTCGTGGGTGCGGAACCACACGAGGCAAAATAAGGGGTTTTTTGAAGGCTGTTACGGGATCAAATCTGTTTGGGCTTTGAAGGAGCTCATACCAGATTGGGATCTTTTGAGAGACGCATATCGCTTATGGGACGTACGGAGGAATGTGTACAGCTTTTCGTACAACGAAGTCACTCCTACGTTTGAAGATTTCCGGGCCATTCTGGGAGGACCTGAGATGGAACAGCTAGTTCTTCCTTATGCTGGTGGCATGGCCACTGTTGAGAAGCTAGTGTCTTTGCTTGGTATCTCGGCTGGAGAAGCATACGGGATGCTGATACTGGATACTGATTATGTTGACATTTCGGGACTGCCCGAAAGATTTGCCGGAGCTGAGGGGAGCGTCTTTTCGTGGGACGCATTTGCTCTGTGCGCGATCGCTACTCTGTTCACGTTCACGTCTCTGGGTGTGTGCCATCACAGTGTACTGGACTTGGTGAGGCAGTGCCGGAGCGGGGGAGACATCGTGCCGCTGGTTTTGGGCGAGACGTTCCTGGGCATAGGTCGGATGGCGACCGGTAGCCGATACATGTGGGGAGGGAGTCCCGCTATGCTTACCATGTGGTTGAGGGAGAGACTGCAGATGATGCCTGAGGTGCCAATGTCCTGTGACGCTTGGTCCTTCTCTCGACGTCCTCTGGTGATAGGGGGCGATCAGGCTGAGCTGGAGCTCTGGATGGCCAGACTTTGCACGCATCACTTGCGATGGTGGGTTCCCCACTGGAAGTTACAGACTTGTCGGACCGCTCAGGAGGGTCACTTGGTTGTCAGAGTGCCGGGGCTGTCTCAGACATCTTTCTATATTCCATCGTTGGTTCTGCGACAGTACGGGCTGGAGCAGGTGCCATTGACGGGTTTGAGTTATGCTGCTACCTTTGAGGTGGGATCTCTGCTGATGGAAGATCCTTCGACGCTATTGCTGCTCACGCGGTGGTGGCAATACACGTCCTTTCCTGCCAGGGTTCTCTTTCACCGGAGAGAGGGTACTGTTCTGTCGACGCAGTATCTGAACTGGTACGAAGAGTGTATAGGGGAGACACAGATGGCTATCTTGTGGAGACGGGATGAGCTGTTGGGTGCTGGTCACCTTGACAGCTCGACCTTGAGGAGGACCGAAGCGAGAGCTAATCCTGGGGATCGTACTGGGGATGCCATGGCTGACTATGAGGCCAATGCTGATCGGGAGGCCAATCAAAGCACTGTTATGATGGCTCGAAGCGAGGCAGCTCGAGATAGAGCCAGAGAAAGGGCTGCATTGAATGCTACAGGCTTGACGGAGGCGTCGGGAAGAGTCCCTGAGCCAGGTAGAAGGACTACCGGAATATTTCCTGTGAAGGTGAAGAACACTCCCCGGGGAAAAGGGAAGGGGAAGAGGGATGAAGGACCAAGTACGGGGAACTAGGTTGACCTTGCTGTCCAGAGTATCCACCCATTGTCATTTGCAGACACATTAATTGATTAATGTTTTATTGTAGTTTTGCTAGCGTGTAGCGAGTCAAGAGTTGACCGTGCTTGAACTCATCAAAGATTGTTTTAACCGTAATGAATTTGTAGGTTAAATGAAAAGAGTTTTTCGAAACACAAGCAATTGATGCTTATTGTATTTTTTTTGTTTTTTAGACCGAACCAATGATGGCTGCCTACGTTCCCCTTTTACAATTGGACTAAGGGGCTCAGGTCACCGTAGTTCGACACTTTAGGTGAATTTGAGAAAAGCAAAGACAAAAGAAGTGCGACCCTATTTTTTACCTGGATCATTAGCGGGAATGTATCCAGTTGGGTATTACTCTTTTAGCACTTTTAATTTTACTGAAGGGACGGTGTATGGGGAAGGAGAGTTAACTCGTGCTCTTCCTCAAACGAAGTATCTACGGAGCTTGCTTCCATTCACGAGGTTAACGAAAGGGTTTCCGTCCAAGTCTGCTAACTTCATGGCTCCTCCAGAGAAGATTCTTTGTACCACGAATGGTCCTATCCAGGTAGGCTCCCACTTTCCAAGGGAATTGTTCTGCGTAGGAGGATTTTCCTTTAGCACCAAGTCGCCTTCTCTGATGTCTCGGATCTTGACTTTCTTATCGAATGCTCGGGCCATTCTGCTCTGGTAGGCTCGATTGTGTTCCATGGCTTTCAATCTGCGCTCGACGAGTAGAGCAAGTTCTTCGTGACGGCTCTGTAGCCATTCGACTTCATTGATCCCGTTTTCAAAGAGGACTCGGAGGGATGGAATTTTCAATTCCATGGGTAACATTGCTTCCATTCCGTAGGTAAGCGCGAACGGAGTCTCCCCCGTGGCGGTTCTGACTGATGTTCGGTATCCCCAGAGGGCTAGATGTAGCTTTTTGGGCCAGACCCGACCTCTGGTGGTCATCTTTCTGATTTTCATGGCGAGAGTCTTGTTGGCTGCCTCTACTGCACCATTGGTTTGTGGTCTGTAAGGAGAAGATTTGTGACGTGTGACTCTGAATTTGGTCAGAAGTTGGTCACAATCTCCTTCAAAGTGAGTCCCATTGTCGGATATGATCTCGTTGGGCACTCCGTATTGGCACATGATGTTCTCTCGGATGAACTCGGCCACCTTCTTAGAATTCAGTACCTTGTACGATCTGGCTTCTACCCATTTGGTGAAGTAGTCAACTGCGACTAAAATGAACTCGTGACCATTGCTCCCTGGAGGAGTGATCTTGCCAATGACGTCGATTCCCCATGTGGCGAAAGGCCATGGCGTAGTCATGCAATAGAGTTCATGTGGAGGGATGTGATTGAGGTTGGAGAACCGTTGACATTTGTCGCAGCTTCGGACGAACTGGATGCGATGCATTTCCATCGATATCCAATAGTATCCCATACGGAGAATGATCTGTGTCAATGCTCGGGCGTTCATGTGCGAACCGCAGGTTCCGTTGTGAACTTCATTCATTAGCTCGCTGGCTTTTTCTTTGTTTACACACCGAAGGAGTGGCCCTTGGTGGCGCTTCTTGTACAACATACCCCCCAGAATGACGAAATGGGATGCCAGGCGTTTTAATGCCATCATGTTTTTGGCTTTGATCCCTTCTTTATATTTTCCATCTTCATTTGTGAAGGAAGCTTCTCCGTCTTGGAGGTACTGGTAAATTTGATTGTACCAGGGTTCGTCGATCGTTTCCTTTTTTATTTCGATCTCATAACAATAGGCGGGTGTTTTCCGTCTGCCTATTCTGAGGGGTTTTACCGCTTTTCCATCGGGAATTTCGACAAGAGAAGCGAGGGTTGCCAGGGCATCTGCGAAGCGGTTCCTGTCTCTTGGCAAATAATGAAAAGAGATGTCCTTGAACTGAGCAATGAGCTCCTCCATGTACGCGTGGTACTTCTGAAGGCCAGAATCTACCGTCTTCCACTTGTTGGACACTTGATTGATGATCAATGCTCAGTCTCCATATACATCCAGTTCTGAGATGTTGCGCTCGAGGGCGGCTTCCAAACCTACTGCACAGGCTTCGTATTCTGCTGCATTGTTGGTTGTTTCGAAATTCAGCTTGATGGCTATGGGAGTGTGCTCGTCCTTGGGATCGACAAGGAGCATTCCAATACCATTCCCCTTCTTGTTGGCTGCCCCATCGAAGAAGAGTTGCCAGCTATTTGCGCTTTCGAGTGAGAAGATTCCGTCGTTCGGAAATTGCGGATCAGGACCCTTAGGTTCACTGCTTGGGAAGTCGGCCGGTGATGCGCCGCGACTACGCCCTTTGTTGATTTTCGACCATGTACTTGATGTCGAACTCAGCCAGGAAGAATGACCACTTGGCTAGTCGCATTGACAGGGATGGCTTGTCAAAGAGATATCGGACGGGGTCCATTTTGGAGACCGGGAGCACGAATGTATTTGCATGTAGTGTTTCAGTTTCCCGACTACCCATACCAAGGCGGTACAAGTTTTCTCTGATGCTGAGTAGCTGAGTTCACTTCCTTGAAGCTTCCGGCTTATGAAGTAGATTGCATGCTCAACCTTGGAATCTTTCTGTTCTTGCGCCAGCATTGCTCCGATTGACGTGTCTGTTATTGTCAGGTACAGGAGTAGTGGCTTGTCTTCATGTGGCGGGCACAGAATTGGGGGATTCACCAAGTAGGTCTTGATTTTCTCAAAAGCTGTTTGGCACTCGGAGTCCCATTTGATGTCGGCATTCTTTTTCATCAGTTTGAACATGGGCTCGCAGAGAGATGTCAACTGGTTGATGAAGCGACTGATGTACTGAAGTCTTCCCATGAAGCTCTTCACTTCTGTCAAAGTCTGAGGCGGCTTCATGTCGATGATGGCCTTGATTTTCTTGGGATCGGCTTTGATACCCCTTTCTGAGTCTGTTGAAGAACTTCCTCAGATCTGTCAAATGCTGCATGTATGATCCTTTGGAGTGGATGATCATGTCATCGACATATACTTCGATTTCCTTGTGAATCATGTCATGGAAGAGGGCTGTTGCAGCCCGCTGGTAAGTAGCCCCAGCGTTCTTCAGACCGAACGGCATGACCGTGTAGCAGTATGTTACCCACGGAGTGGTGAAGGCAGTCTTGGCTTGATCCTCCTCGGACATCTTGATCTGGTTGTATCCAGCGAACCCATCCATGAAGGACTTTACTTCGAAATTTGCCGTGGTGTCGACCAGCATGTCGATATTAGGCAGTGGGAAATCCTCTTTAGGGCTGGCCTTGTTGAGATCCCGGAAATCCACACAGCATCTGACCTTTCCATTGGCCTTGGTGACTGTCACGATGTTGGAGAGCCAAGTCGGGTACTCAATCACTCTGATGAAACCAACTCGGAGCATTTTCTCAATTTCTTCTTTAACTTGCAAGGACCACTCTAGCTTGATCTTGCGCAGCTTCTGTTTGACAGGCTTGGATTCGGGATCCAGGGGAATTCTGTGCTCTACGATCGAGGGATCGAGTCCTGGCATGTCCTGGTATGACCAGGCGAACACGTCAACATACTCCCGGAGGAGGCTTATCAGGGCTTCTTTTTCTGCATTGGCGAAGAAACTGCCCACTTGTGTCTCTTTTAGGCTCTTGCACTGACCCCAGGTTCACTTTGGTCATAACCTCTTTGGCAGCTTGGGCCCGGTTGTCCTCTTGGTCAACTACACGCTAGAGAACTTCTCTAATGTATTGTTCGTTTAATGTGTCTGCTTCTTTATCAATTGAATTATTAACGTCTTTTAAGTTGTTTGTTAACTTATCAGTTGTTAAAGTGGCAATGAGATGATACTCCGAAAGGTCAGACTTTTCATTAAGCAAGAACGGAAATACATGGTTGGCTACATTATCATGGTCCTCCAGCGTAAGGCCATTGGATGACTCGGAAGGACTCGGACTACGACAAGGAGGCGGCTCGAGAGGGTTTGAGATCGGGTTTATGGAGATGTAGGTGCGGGCCCGGCTTGTCTTCCGATTACGCTGGCTTGCCCTTGGTCCGGTGAAGGTTACCCAATTCTTCAGAGGCATTGCTGGATGCTTGATGAGGGTTCGGGGATCGAGAGGCTTGGCTTCTGCTATCCCAAACGTGGCAATCATGCTGTTTTCGGAGCCCAGGTCAATCAGGTTTGGCACCTCCATGACTTCTTCAAAAAGACTCTGTAGAGTTGGTCCACTAAGAGCATCTTCTATGAATTCTGGTTCCTTCTGCTTTGGAGTTGCTGTCTCGAATGTGGCCTCGGCGATTGATCCGAACAGTCTGTTTCCCGTGGAGAGTACCTTGAGTTGCTCTTCCGCATCTGGGATTCCCTTGAATGTGTACTCGTGCTGGACTGTGGTGGCAGTCGGTCCAGGTATAGAGCTGTGATGTTGAGGAATGCTCCCCTTATCGGATTAGCTTTGAGTCCTCTAAAACGCTTGAGGACCCGTGTTAGCTGTTCCATCCTTTGTGTAGTCTCGGTGCTGACTATCCCTGCTTCTTTCTCATCTTCATCAGCTCCACTGTCGGTCCCCTCAATTCTGCTGTCAGTTCCGCTGTCGGTCCCCTCAGTTCTGCTGTCGATTCCCTTGTCGGTCCCCTCAGTTCTGCACATCGGTTCATTGTCGGTCCCCTCGGTCTCGCTCGGTTCCTTGGTGAAGTAATGAGCGAGGTCGAAACTGTAAGGTCGGAGGTTGGGCGTGCCGTCGGAGGTTCCCCTTTTACGGGTTGCTGCCTTGGTGCGGGCGAGCCTTTTGTCTTCCTTGATGCCAGCTGGTGTTGGCACATAGCCAAGCCCCTGGACCGTGGTATGGTCCTTAACTTCGATGACTTGATGTTGGCCTTGTAACCTTTTGCCGAGCCCCAGTCCTGGGATGAAGTTTATGAGTTTCATCATCTTCATGGCAGGAGGGATCTTGTCGTGAGATAGTGGAAGGTCCACGTTGCATATTTGGATCTTGGAGGTCACCAGAGTGAATCCAGTTAATGCCATGTCGTCATTATGCTTGATTTCTAATACTTGAATGTCGTTGGTGCTGGTCCCCTCGGTGGTGACGCTGTCGCCGTAGACTGTGGTGAGCTCGTTGCCTTGCATGAACTTGAGGCACTGATGAAGGGTGGATGCCACGCCATTAATTTGATGCAGCCAGGGATGCCCCAGGATGGCTGTGAAAGTGATTGGAATGTCCAATACATGGAATTCGGTGGGAATCATCCGCTTGCCGAACCAAATATTAAGAGTAGCAACCCCGAGAACAGTACGGGAAGTAGAGTCATAGGCCTTGACAGTGTGGACTGAAGGCTTCAGATCTGTGGGCTTGATGTCAAGCAGGTCCATCATCTAGGCGGGCAAGACATTCATTCCGGAACCTCCGTCTACCAACACACGGGGAAGGCGACGCTCGTCCAGCTGGACTGTGATGTAGAATGGCTCATTGTGATCAGCCCCAAATTTTGGAAGGTCCAAATCTGTGAAGGTGATAATGTTGCCGTAGTGGATGTTGCCGATCATCTGAATGACTTCGTCTGGGGTTGCGTCCACGGGGACCATGGTACGGGCCAGGCTTTCCTCTAGCTTGAGATTGTGAGGATAAGAGGATGTGAGCAGGGACCAAAGGGAAATGTTCGCCTGGTGTAAGCGTTGTGAGAAAGAAATTCTGATTCCTTTTTTTATTTTATGAGTCGCCACCTATATTATTCGATTGGAAACATAGAAAAACCATTTGAAAGAGATTTGAGTTCGGGGCTTAGGTTATGAAATGGGTAGGTTTAGAAGGCATCCATTTCACCCAATCCGGAGATCGGTCTTGCTAAAGAAAAGAGAGGTTTTTCAAAAGAAGAAGTAAAAACGAATTTAATACTACAAATAAAGGTCCATTTGACGAGGTCAAACGGAATGTAGAATCGATTGCTTCGAGACCGTCTCCATGATTTGGAGAGGCTCTAGGCCGATCCTAGATTCTATGGACTTATACCACTCTAACAATCAATTAGAAGGAAGATTAGGAATTACCTTGCGTGAGGTGATTTGGGCAGAGTTTCGACTCAAGTTTAGAGTCGACCCTTCACACGGACAGAGCTTCGCCTTGGTCCTTGATTTGGAGGTTGATGCTTGATTATCAACAAGGTTGACAAACAAACTATGAGGTGAGTTTTAGGGTGATTTTGAGGGATTCTTTCAGGGAAAGAAAACGACAAAATGTGTGTGTGTTGTGTAAAGTCGCGGTTTGGGATTTTCGACCTCCGACCTCTTGGAAGTCACCAAGTATTTATAGAGGTTGGGTATGAAGAAGTGGAGAGTTAAAACCCTATCAGATGGTTCTAGAACTCCTCTCCCATTGGTTGACCGGAGAGATAAAGTTTTATCCCGGAAAGAGGTTGAAATCGACGAGGGAACCTGTCGCTCGCAATCTGCAGAGGGGGATATCTCGCGCGACACAAGCCATCTCGCGGCGAGATATTGCTCCTGTGGACAGCTTTTGTCCTTTCCTCGTTATCTCGTATGCGCTTTAGTCCCAAACTAACGGTAGTTAGTCAAAACTTAACGAAACATGACGAAATGGTGGATTTCTACTTCTTGACTCAAAGCGAGACTTAGAGTGGTATAAGTATGATCCGATGTGTTCAGAATGGGGTGTCTACAGAGCCCCTCGGCGACAAGTCTTATGAAAGAAGTCATGTCGACGATAGAAAAGACATCATTCTGAACATCGGGATGGTCGTGCCGCACGGCTGCCTACGTATCTCTATCGGAGAATCAGACCAAAACGTAGTTCGACTTCAAAACACGAAAAGGCTGCTTTAGGTATTTTGAAAATCATTTGAAAATTGCAAAGGTTTTGTTTTTTTGAAAAGGTAAATTCATACTGAGGAATCAAATCAAGACCCAATTCAGAATATACCTGCCTGTCTGAAGATTCGCCTGTCTGGGCTCCGAATCCTGTGGAATTATGTTAGAACACAAAGGCTTACCTGTCCGGTCCTCTGAGTCCTGTTGGTTTCGTGACGATTCGCCTTTCTGGGCTCCGAATCGGGCTTTTTGTTGTTGGGGATGACGATTCACCTGTTTGGGCGTTGAATCGGGCTTTTGGTTCGACGATCCACCTGTCTGGGCGTTGGACCGAGCTTTTTGATGACGATCCACCTGTTTGGGCATTGGACCGGGCTTTTGGTTCGACGATCCACCTGTCTGGGCGTTGGACCGAGCTTTTTGATGACGATCCACCTGTTTGGGCATTGGACCGGGCTTTTTCTTTGATGACGATCCACCTGTCTGGGCGTTAGACCGGGCTTTTTCTTTGATGATTCACCTTTACAGGCTCACGAATCATGTGGATTGAGTTGATCTTTTGACCACTCGGTTCTCGGGCGACTGGTGCCGTACCGGGCGATCGTGCGCATGTCACGTTTGACTCGTTCCGTGACTTGCGGTACCGGTTTTTCCATGTTTCCCTGCTAGTTTATCATTTCCAAGGGTAAATGTGTCAAAATTTTGAATTTTGACGTTGCGTAGACGCTTATTGTTGGGGACAATTTTGTCCTTTTCCAGAAGGTTTATCTCGCCGCGAGATATGATATACCGCGCGAGATATCTACTGTCGGGACATATAAACAGCAGCTCTTGTTTATTTTGAAAACATCTTTTCCAAAATTCCCTCCCTAGCTCAAGCCAAGGTCGCTTTCTTTGCAATTTTCTCGTGGATTTGATTGGTGTTTCTTCCTTCCAATCAATTCTCAATCCCTCCTCCCTCCATAATCAATGGCTCAAGAGCAAAGGAACCCGATTTTGGGGAGCTATTTGCTAGGGAAGGACTATCCCCGCGATGATCTCACATTCGATAGGCACGCCCACATCTCTACCGCTGTCCGGGAGGGCTTGGTAAGAACTTTTTTTTCTCAACTCTTGATTCTTGTATTGCATTGAGTTTGAACTCCCTTTCCCTTGAATTCAAATTTCATCAATGGCTTTTCCTTTTGTATATGCTTAGAACTAGGTTCTTTCTTGCATGCGTTGATTTTGTGCGTTTCTTTGGATGATTGTTGTTGCGTTGTGTGTGTATGGGCCTCCTACACATCATGGATTATAGGAGAGGTTGATTCGGATCACGAATGGCATCCTTGGGCAAGCTTTTCTTGTACGCACGCCAAGTGTTCGATGAAATGCCCCAATGAAAAATTTCTTCTATTTCCTTGATTTCTTGACATGGAATAATTTCTAATGTTGCCCTTTTTTGTTTTTCCTCTGTTTTGCAGTCGTACAAGCCAATTAAGAACTGTCGGGGTAGTCCGAAAATGGCTAAGGCGGTTTGGGACAAGATCAAGGATCTTGACGGCGTCCGAGCTAGGGTGGCCCAAACGGGTTTGTTGACTTTTGTTGACAATCTTAGGGGAATTAGGCGGACCCCCCAAGTTCTCCAGGCTATTCGGGAGAGGTGGTGGGACACTACCCACACCGTTCACTTGCGCTTCGGGGAAGCGACTATGACCCCGACTGACTTTCTTGCCATCACGGGACTAGAGTTCATCGGTGATCCCTTGCCGAAGTTTCCGAATTATAAGCCCGCGAATCCAGCGGCGTGGAGGCAGTTGATTGGTTTCCCCCCCCCCCAACAAGGTCAAGGGGTTTGCTGCTGAGTTGACCCCCCTCCGGCGTCAGATTGAGGAGTATGCTGAGAAGCCAAATATGCATACTGATCGGTTGGTGAGGGGTGCCCTCTGGTATATCCTTTCCGAGACTATTTTTGCGAACCACTCTTCTACGGCCCGTCTTTCTCTGTTGCGTTTGTTGGTTGATCTGGATGAGGTGAGCGGCTACGACTGGGGCTCAGCGGGATTGGCCTTCTGCTACCACGCCATGGATGAGGCGTGTAGGCATACCAAGGATACTCTGTCGGGGTATTCTTATGCCTAGGAGGTATGCTCTTTGATTCTGTTTCTGTTTTCTGTCTGTATGCTCTGTCTGTGTTTCCTGCTGAATTTGTTCTGTTTTCTTGTGCAGATATGGGGCTACACTGTCCTTGGGCTGTATAGGTTTGAGCTGGAGAGCCGGGCCCCTTTTTTTCCGGATATCAGGAGGTGGAGCCACCCGAATCGGACCATTGATGAGGAGGAGGACCAGGATTGGACTTTGACAGTGGTGGAGGCGCGGGCCATGCTGGACACCTTTGAGTATGAGAGGCTGGGCCTATATCCTTGGACCCCGTTAGAGCTGGAGGTGCATCGAGCTTGGGATGCCACTGGGATGCAGAGGATGCTGGCATCTTTGGAGGGAGATACCATGTATCTCGGTGAGCGGGTCTTCCCACAGCATGGCCGGGGTAGACTATCATACAGGGTGCCGGCGGATCCGCCGAGGTAGATGTATCCCACCCACTCTATTCCGGAGGACGATTATGCTAGTCTTTTGGTGGGTGATGCGGAGACGACTTGCGTGATCCCCGGGGCTTCTTATGCGGAGTTTCTGCCTCGGTTGATGGGTCCCCTCCTGGTGGGGGATAGGCGATCGCATGCTCGTGGTTCCGCCTCTGCTTCTGCTTCAGGTTCTTCAGCCCCTAGTACTTCCTCTCAGGCTACCGGTTCTCTGTCTTTTGCCCCAGACTACGGCCCTTTGAGCTACACGTATATGATGGGGAGCATGCCGATGATGGGGCACATCCCGTCTCCCGATCGATTCCCGAGGGTTACGCCTCCCGCCGATGTCTCTTCGGTATGTTTTACATTTTATCTTGTTTCTCGTATTCGTCCATATAAGTGTATATGTCCGACTTCATCGAGCATCTTCTTTTCTTTGATTGTCGTCACCATATCCGCGGCCGATTACAACCGTGGAGCGACCAAGATGGGCCGGGTTGATGGCTTTGGTGTCGGACTCCGTCCGAGAGGCCGTTCCGTAAGGCTTCTTCGGCGGCCTCGACAGTGGCTTCGGCTATAACCCCTACTTGCGGAGCCAAGAGGTCGAGGAGGGATGGTAGCCCCCCAGGTGGTGATGGCGGAGGTGCTGGCGGCTCAAGCGTCTTGATGGCGTGATCCCCTCCCCTTTTTCTTTATCTCGATTATCGTACATATTGGCCGTGTGGGCCAGCATAATTTTTCTTTCTTTCTTTTTTACCCGTTAGGAACAAGTAGGTAGCACAAAACAATGGGTTTTTTTTTTCTTAGCCCCTAATCCTAGGTCTAATTAGTTTAATTAACTTTCTCGACTTTCCATGTTTTCGGAAATGGAATGGCCGATAGGCCGCAATTTTGAGCCTGAGTATGGTGTTTTATTGCATGTTATGAATTGTACACGCAGGTTTTTTCGAGACTTGCTTCGTCAAGTCGGGGCTAGATTGCTGTTTGAGTAGAACTGTTGTTGCTTTGCCGTAGGGATATCTCGCGCGAGATAAGGTGTCTCGCACGAGACACGCTATCCAGCGTAAATCTCTTCCTTTTCGAACGGGATTTTGACAAGCTTTTCCCTATAAAATCACCCCGTAGTCCGGCGGATAACTCATTCTAGCTTTTCAAACTCTAGAGATATTGTTAGGGTGAAACTCTTGTCTTCTTCTTCAACCCTGTGATCCATGGCTTCCAAGGAGATTGCCCCAACGTCCATGATTGTCGATGATTTTTCTTTGTCCTCTGAAGTGATTGCCTCTTTCAAGCAAGCATCAAGGTATTTTGTAAGGTCATTTCGCAACCGGTCTCGCAATAAGTTTATCGCAGAATTCGGATTTAGAATCCTTTTCACTTTGAAGAACCTCCAACCGGATTGGAAGTTATTGCGAAGGGTCTTTGCTCGGTTTTGGGATCCCTCTATTCATCTTTTCAATTTTTCTTTGAATGAGATGGTGCCTACCGTGGAGGAATTCGCCATTATTTTGGATATGCCTTTGGTCGGTAAGATTGCTGTTCCTAAGTATCATAGGAATCATTCGGAGGCTTTGAACGAATTGTTAGGGATCCCCCTTGATACTTGCTATGGGTTGGTTCACCGCAAGTGGGTTGATTGCTCTTCTTTCCTCCGGACGCTTCAGTAGTGATTCTAATGATGATGCTTTTCATGTTCATAAGCGGAACTTTCTCGGCTCTTTCTCTTTTCGGAGATGTTTTGTTTACGTGCGGGGACGGCTTGGTCGATTCCCAACCGATGGAAGTTGTTCGCGAGGCTAGGAAACGTTGTAGGAACATTATTCCGCTAATCTTGGGTGAGACCCTTCATGGTCTTGATGAGCCGCATAGGATCAAGGCGTGATGACTCAAGGGAGTCCCCTTCGTTGACTATTTGGCTTAGGGAGCATCTCAAGTTGATAGGTCCCCCGTTGGAATATTCTCCTTTTACATATCATACGCGAAAGTTGTTGATCAAAGATCTTTCGGCGGATGAATGGGCCGAGTTGATTGCGAAGACCGAAATCGCCGATATTCTTTGGTGTCCACCTTATTGGAGGTTGAACAAGTATGTTGCCAATACCAAGGGTTTTGATAGGGTTGTTCTTCCGGGTTTGCGAGATTCCTCCTTTTACTTCCCCAAGCGGGTGCTCCGGCAGCTTGGTCAGCAGCATGACACTTATCTTTTCGAAGGAGCTTCTCGTGTAGTGTCTTATATCGGTGTAGAGTTTGCGCGTGTTCTAGCTCAAGCATGGGGTGAAGGAACTAATCGGGGACCGCTGTCGAACCTTCGGACTTTTAATGCAAGCATCTTCCGTCGACAAATATTTGGATTGGTTCCTCCATACCGGTCATCCTAGTGCGAGAGAAGATTGATGATTTGCGGCTTTCACCGCTAAGAGATTCTTTTGTAGCTAGCGGTATCTTGCGAAGGAGCGAGGCTCGCCCGATCCCGCTAATGTACGAACCGATCCAACTCAGGATTTTCTTGATGGGGATTGGTACGAGAGGCGAGGCAAGGGAATGCCTGGAAAGACGCAGGCTTTGGATAGGCCTCATGTCTTCAAGAGATTGTCGGAATCTGTCTTTAATCGTCTCGAGGGATGCTCAGCTTCGAAAGGTTCAAAGCGCAAGAAGGATCACGAAGACGGTGGAGATCATGTCCGCCGGTCTACCAAGTCAATGAAAGGCTAGATCTTTAGGAGTACCAAGAGATTGCTTTGATAGATCAATAGTTTCTGCTTTATTATATTTTTTTTTTCAAGTTTGTTAGCTTAGCAAATTAGTCGTTGTGGTTAGGATTTCCTTATTGTCATTAATGAAACGCATTCGATTAATAAAAGGGACAACTTTGATTTGTTTATTTGATTAGACCGAACCCGAAGGCCGCCTACGTTCCTCTTTACAAAGAATTAAACAAGAGGCTCAGTCCAACGTAGTTCATTTTTGAGAAAAGGACAAAATATGGTTCCAGCCGTGAGTAATCTCGCGCGAGATAAGGCCTCCCTTTTTTTTTTTTTTTTTTTTTTTTTTTTATGCACACCCTTTTTTTTGCCTAGACCGCCCCTTCGGTTTTTCAATCTAGCGGGCTTCTTTTCTTGTGCTAGCTCTAATTTTTGCCTAGGTCGTCCTTTCCTCGGATTTTCAACCTAGCGAGCGATTTCTTTTAAGGAGGCCAAGTCGCGCGAAGTACTTCTTGAGCTTGTCCATGTTGGCCAGAAGCCGGTAGTTGATCTCCGTCTAAGTCTACCACCAAGGGCTCCCCTGCAGAATATCTTCTTCACAATGTAGGGTCCTATCCATCTTGGTCCCCACTCTGCCTAATCTGGGTTGAAAGGTCCGGGACGATGCTCACGGAGCACCAGTCGCCTACTCCGCGTGTTCCTAGTCTTGACCTTTTTTTGTTGAAAGCTCTTGCCATTCTTCTTTGGTAAGCTTGAGTGTGTTCGGCCGCTTTCAACCTTCTTTCGTCCAACAGGGCTAGCTCTTCGTATCTGCTTTCTAGCCAGTCGACTTCATTCACTTGGTTTTCTAGGAGAACCCTTAGTGATGGTATTTCCAATTCTATCGGTAAGACATCCTTCATCCCGAATGTGAGGGCGTAGGGAGTTTCTCCCGTAGCCGTTCGGGATCGAAGAGCGGTACCCCATAGTGTGAATGGTAGCTTGTCGGGCCGCCTTTTCCGGTGGCTCGCCATTTTTCCGATGATAGTCTCGATTGTTTTGTTCGCGGCTTCAACCGCTCCGTTTGTTTGAGGCCTATAAGGAGACGACTTGTGTCTCGTGATTTTGTACTCGGCCGCAGGCGATCGGTTTCCTTTTCGAAGTGTGACCCATTATCGGATATCATCTCTTGTGGAACCCCATATCGCGCATGATGATGTTGTGCTTGATGAATTTCGCAACCTTTCTGGCATTCGTAACTTTGTAGGAGGCGGCCTCGACCCATTTAGTGAAATAGTCGATGGCTACTAGGACGAAACAAAGGTCCGTTGGCTCCTGCCGGGTGTGATCTTTCCAATCACGTCTATTCCCCATGTAGAGAACGGCCAAGGTGAAGTCATTTGGGTACAGCAAGGAAGGCGGCGCATGCCGAAGATTGGCGTGTATCCGACACTTCAGTGGCACTTCTTGACCATTTTGGTAGAGGCTTCCATGGTCGCCCAAAAGTACCCTGTCTCGATGATCTTTTTAGCGAGCATGTTTCCGCTCATGTGGGTTCCACATATGCCTTGATGAACATGGTCCATTATTTCCCGGGCCTCTTCCTCGGTGGCGCAAAGGAGGTTTCCTTAGGAATGTTTCTTGAATAGACGGCCAAGAAGTGATGACGTAATTGGCGTGCCTAACCTCTTAAGGGCGATTCTCGAGTCTTCGTGTCCGTCTCGTGGTATGGTTCCATCTAGGATGAAATACCAAATGTCGTGGTACCATGGTTTCCCTTCGGAGTTTTCAACAAATGCACCTTTGGATAACCATTTGTCTTTGTAGTCGTGAAGATCTATAACGGCGCAAAGATGCAGGAGTTGCACACCGTGTTATCTTGAAGGGTTTAACCGCTTTTCCTTTAGGGATTTCGACCAAAGAAGCAAGTGTGGCTAATGCGTCCGCAAACCGATTTTTGTCTCTCGGGGAGATAGTGGAATGAGACCTCTTGAAATTGTTGCGCCAACTCTTGGAGGCGGGCACCGTATCTTTGAAGGGTTGGATCTTGGACCCTCCACTTCTTCAATGTCCGATTGATGATCAATTGGGAATCTCCGAATACCTCGAGTTCGGTCACGTTGCGTTCTAGGGCTGCCTCAAGCCCCGCTATGCAAGCCTCGTATTCTGCGGTATTGTTGGTGGCGTCAAAGTCAAGACGTACTGCTAGTGGAGTGTAGAGGTCGTTAGGGTCTACCAATAACATTCTGATGCCAAACCCTCTCTTGTTGGCCGCGCCATCGAAAAATAATTGCCACTTATTTTCTTCTATGCTTAGGATGTCCTCATCGTGGGAATCGCGGGTCTTCCCCTTCACTTCGTCGCAAGGAAATTCGGCCAACCGATTCCCGCGAATACACTCCCTCCGACGGATTTACCGAGTGACGTAAGTGATATCATACCCCGCGAGCATGAAGTACCATTTGGCTAGTCTCGAAGACAAATTTGATTTGTCTAGGATATATTTCAAGGATCCATCTTTGCGATGAGATGGACCGGAAAGGCTTCCATATAGTGCTTTAGCCTTTGTGATACCCAGACGAGAGCAACGCATGACTTGTCGAGTGGAGAGTAGTTGATTTCACTCGCCTTGGAATCTCGCGGCCGACAAAGTAGATGGCATTTTCTCGTGTGCGAAGCCGCCGTTCTCGAGCAAGCATAGCTCCCTAATGCGTTGTCTGTGATTGTGAGGTACAACTTCAAGGGCTTCTCCTTGTGTGGTGGAACCGTGATAGGTGGGGAAGTCAAGTAGTGCTTAACTTCCTCGAATGCTTCTTGACATTCTTCGGTCCACTCTTGAGGTGCGTTTTTCTTAAGCAGCTTGAAGATGGGGTCGCACATTGTAGCCGCTGATTAATGAATCGACCGATATATTGAGTCTCGCCCATGAATCCCTTTACTTCTTTCTCGTGTCCTGGGGTTGAGGCATGTCTCGTAATGGCCTTTATCTTGGCGGGATCTCGCTTCTATGCCGCGTTTCGTGACCATGTATCCTAAGACTTTCCCTTTGACTACTCCGAATGAGCATTTGGCGGGGTTGAAGTCTCATTTTGTGGCTTTGTCTCGCCGATTGAAGAATTTTCCGAGATCTCTCCAAGTGTTGGCCATCCGTCCCCTTCGAGTGGATAATCATGTCGTCCACATACACCTCTATTTCTTTATGGATCATGTCGTGGAATAGTGTCGTGATCGCTTCTTCGATTGGTAGCCCCAAATGCTTCTTGAGGCCAAACGGCATGACCGTGTAGCGTAACGTTCCCCAAGGTGTGGTGAATGCAGTTTCAGGCTTTGGTCCTCTTCTCGCCATGAGGATTTGGTTATATCCTGCGAACCCATCGACGAATGAGGCGGACCTCGTATGCCGCCGTGGCATCGACCAACATGTCTATGTTTGGTAGCGGGAAGTCATCTTTAGGGGATGCCTTGTTCAAGTCTCCGAAATCAACACACTCGTATTTTCCCGTTCGACTTGGCTACTTGCACCGTGTTTGCTAACCATTCCGGATATTCAATCACTTTGATTGAACCCTACATTCAAGAGTTTCATGATTTCTTCTTTCACTTGCATTGACCATTCCGGCTTGATTCTCGCGTAGTTTCGCTGACCGGCTTCAAGGCGTTGGGTAGCAACGGCGGTATCTTGTGTTCTACAACCGACCGATTCAACCCGGGCATATCTTTGTAGGACCAAGCGAATACGTCGACATATTCTCTCGAGGAGCTGGGTCAAGGTTTCCTTCTGCGATCTTTGTTTCTCCGGGGTCTTCCGTCGTCCCAAGATTAACCGTTTGCATTTCCTCGTCGTCAACAGGGCCATTCTTTCCACAACGACCTACTTGCTTAGCTAATTCTTTTTAAGATTTGTTCGTTATCTTGATCTATCTCATCGTATGATTCATTATTAACGTGTTCGTTATATTGATTATTATTAGTTAATTCATCATTTACGATGTTAGCAATCTCGGGGTACTCGGAAAGATCAAAGTTTTCATTAAGGAAGTAAGGGAATCACATGTTCGCCCACGCGCCTCGATTTCCTCTTGAGTAAGTTCATCGGAGGTGGAGCCTCGCTTCTAATGTAAAAGTTGTAGGGCCTATCTTCCGCGAGGGTGGGGAGTGCAACCAAGCTCTTTGATCATGAAGTCTTCATCAACAAGCTGGTCCTCCGAAGTGACGTGCCGCTTAGAATTGGCTCATCACATTTCTGTATTAGTCTTGTGTAGTCGGTAGTTGGAGCGTCCCCTTGATATTGCATGAATCTCGCCGTCTTCTAACCGGCACAGTCTTGGAACTGCCGCAAAGATGTCTTCTCCCAACACAAAGTCCCATTCGCTTGTCATTTTACGCCGTGCCCCACAAATCATTAGGGATCAGCTGGGACGGATTCTCGCTTTCATCCGGAGAAGCATCGCAGCCGCGAAGATTTCAAAGCCCTTGGCGCTTTCCCTTTATCATCACCCATGGTTCTCAGAAAAGATAAAGTAGGGAATACTTTCCCCTTCTCGAACAAAGTAGCCATTGAGTGTCCTTCGATATGGTTTGAGGTTGCAATCCTTGGACTTTGGGTCATTGTAGCCTTTGTACGAGGGTTCCTTCCCACTTGATTTGAGTGAAGCCCCACTCTTCTATGTCATCTTCATCGTGGATGGAGATGTCGTATCCTAGTCCATGCTTTGTGTGAGGCGTGGGGACCGGTGGTGGTTCCGTTATTCCTTGTAAGTGCTTTCCAAGCCCCAATCCAGAAAGTACCCTTTTACTAGCATCATTCTCCGACAGAAGGCTTCCGGAAAACCTAAGTGCCTTTGAGTAGTCGTTCTCGTTGTAAGTGTCTATGACATTCACAAAGTGCTTTCTTTCTCGATCTCAAAACCACCGAACAGAAATCAGAAGTGCTATGTTGTACTTCGAGGATAGCGGTGACCATCTCTCCGTGTATGGTGACTATCGTGTTGTTGTGTTCGAACTTGATGCATTGGTGCGGGGAGGAGGGCACACCCCTGTGTCGTGTAGCCTAGGGCGACCTAAGCAAAGCAAGTTGAAGGATGACTTAGGGATGTCGATGACTTGAAATTTGATGCTCATAGTGACTTGCCCCATTTCTACGGGTATTGTCTGTTGATCCCAGGGCGGAAATTCTAGCAAAGTACAATCGTACCCCTTACAGTATGCCAGGATGGCTTCGAGGGTCCTTGTGGGTGAGGCCTAATGATGATAAGGCTTTCTTCGGGAGGACATTGGATTGCGGCAGACCATTGTCGACCAAAATGCGTGGCATTCTGGTACCCATTCACCCTTAGCGGTTATGTAAAGGGGCCTCGCCCATGATGATTGTTCCACATAGGATGGGAGATCCAAGTCGGTGAAAGTGATAGCGCTTGCCAAAGCGCACTTGGCCAATCATTTATGAGTGAGCTCTTCGGGTAAGTTGCTTTACGAGGAAATGGTCATTTGAGCCAATGCCTTTTCAACATCTCACCTGGTGCTTGTGAGATGCTCCTATGAAGATCCCAAATGAGATATTTGCGCTTGTGTCTTTTTCAATTGAGTTAAGAGAGGGTCCTCGGGTTCAGCTTGGCGATGAGGCTTTTGAAAGCTTGTTTTGGAGGATTTTTCATCCCTTGGGTCTTTGTTGGTGATCACACGACCAGGATCGTGTGAGTAGAGTTGACTGTTTTAGACCCTTTTCCTTTTTGTTCTAAGATTTCCTCCCAAGACATCATATAACGTAAAGAAGATTCATTAAATTCAAGAGGGCTCTGCGTCCCACCAAATTGTGGCTAGGCGAGTAGGGTCCTCGAAGCTACTTTTTCTATCTCTATTAAAATTGACCTCATTTGTTTCGGGCGAAAGCGATTAGTAACGCAACATTTGGTAACCCTGTCTCTTTATCGTCAAACAAATCTTGGATGACGTCTTTCAAGTGGAAGCAGGAGTTGGTGTCGTGACTGGGCTGAAGTTGTGGTACTTTCCACGCAAGAGATGATTGAGCATGGTTGGCGGGAAGATCTTTCTTTGGAGGTCCGCCTTCTCTTGGTTTGATTTTCCCCGTTCTTGACAAGTACTTCGAAGAGTTCTTCTTGGAGTGATGTCCTTCAAGCTTGTCGGATAATGCCTATCTTTCTTCTTCTTTTGTGGTGGAGGTACCGCAGAGTACTTAGCCTATTTCCGGATGATTGGAAGACTCGGATATAGCATTGGCGGAGTGCATCCTGGGATTGGAGGAGGAAGAAGAGCTCTTTGTTGTAAGCAAGGAATCCACTTTCTTTCTTGAAAGCTTCACCACTTTTACATTTGATGAGGATTCAAACTCTAACCGTATCGCCCATGACTTGTTGAAGTTCGGCGAAGCTAGGAAAATAGTTGATGCACTTTTGAGTGCGTAGTTTCAAGTTGACTCTTGGACTTATTCGAGCTCTTCAATCAAGGCATTTGTCTATGAGAAACTGGATGTGAATTTGCTCCGTGTAGCCATGGGCCTATCAACGATTGTCTGTTAAGCATTTTGGTTCTCCACCTTTTAACAAAATCTCGCGAAGGACCTCGTTTGGAAAGTGCTTGAGTTTGCTCAAGATCCCTTAGCTAGTGGTGCACGGATAAGTGGCCAGTTGTCCTCATATTGCTTGGAAAATACAACTAGCATGCAGTGGCCGAGTCTAGTCTTGTTGAGAGTGGGAGGGTCATATACCCAACCTTCTAGCGTGTTCCATTTTTCGGCGACAAGAGTTTGGTGGAAATCATTGGGGCTAGCAGTGGGTTGTCCGGCCTTTAACACCCATAGGTAGCATGGCCCGAGAGTAGGTCTCCAAATGTGATTTGGGAGATTGTGTGGTGCCATTGAATTTTGCAACGTCATGTGTCTCAGACTTTCTAGGAAGCTTGGACATTTAATCGACGAAGCAGATCGTGACCACGGGAGAGCGCGTTCCCTTTACTCACGATCGAAGGATGCAAGTTTCTTTTCTAGTACGCTACGGTAAAGGGGTTCACATTCTTGCTTTCCCCACTTGCTTTCTTTTCTTGGATGTGTAGCTTTCATTGGTCGGATGAGGAAGATGACGAGTCACTCGCATCTCTTTTTTCTCGCCTTTGCTTTTGCGGCGGACCCGCCCCAAGTGCATTTAATCCTCTTCTCCGAGGAAGAATCATTTTCTTCTTCTTTTCTTTTCTTTGTTGGCTATAGTGCTGACCCCAAGCTCTTGAATTTCTTCCACGAGAGTGTGGATTTGGGAAGCTTGCACTTCTAGGGCGATCATCGGGTTTCTTCCCGTAAGTTTGTGGTTGTTTTATCGTGGTCTCATTTCCTAATGTTGTCGATGTCGGACATTGTGTTGGAGAGTCTTGGAGTTGAAACCGTAGCTTCGGAGCGATACCGAAGAAGGATGCGGAACATATCGGGGATCTAGCCCCAACGAGCCTTGAGTCGGAAGCGAGGAGCTTAAATGGCTTAGGCTCAAATTCGGCAAACGAAGCATTATCCCGAGGCGGGATAAGTAATCCCGAGATAATCACACGGAAAGTCGATTTTTATTTAGCCCTAATTTTTGGTCGGAACGGAAAGTCCGTTTTGAGGGGTTTCTAAGGCCTTTATCGAACCTAACGACTAAGCAATCAATCCGATTTTTGTAAAACAAAAGCCATGTAAGATTGTTTTTTGTTTTTTTTTTTTAGGATTATATGCACATTTTTCTTGAAGGGACATCCGAAAGGGACTTTCGAAGGGACTTTTTCGAGGAAGGGACTTTTCCAAATCCTTTCTTATTGTCAATTTTACATGGCTTTGTTTTGATCAAAAACAAGAAAAGATCACCGAGTCAAAACCGACCGGTCAGAGTGATCCTAAAAAGTCAATCTACATGAGAATGTGGCGATGCGTTCAGGAGTTGGAAGGCTAGGCTCCCCGCGATATGACAATCTAAGTGGATTGAATACGCGGAGTGGGATTGTCCAACTTCGGAGAGACCGGCGACTAGGTGGTTACCGTCATCCGTCCTTAGTGTGGGTCCCGGGTTTATAGAGGGTATGTAGTGCAATGACAGTTATAGTATGAGTGCGCGTGTGTGATAGTCAATCTATGTGATAGAGTAAAATAGAAAGTTTTATTTTTTTTGAAAGTTAAAAGAGAAAACAGATAGTGGCCGCACCAAGAGGTTGCCTACGTTTCTCCCAATCTAGGAAGACTCAGGCCGTCGTAGTTCCACATAAAGAGACATAAAGAGAGATAAATAATTTAATTTACAACTCTCGAATCCCCAATGGACCGGACTTTAATTAAATAAAACCCAATCACACGCAGTTCATAAATAATAATCAATTATTTAAGGAAAATAAAGGTCCGAGTTCTACACCTTAAGGGAGGCCTTAAGATGCGGGAACTCTGCGAGATAATGAATGCAGGATCCCCCTTGCATGTTCGGCTCTCGTGCTTGGATTACGAGCAAAACAGGAGAAACCAGACAACGACCGATTGGAAGCCACATCTCGCGCGAGATAATGATATCTCGTGCGAGATATCTCCCATCCGAGAAACGAGAAAAAAATTCGAATTTTACAAAATAGATTGAAAAACCTCTCTTTTAATTTTGACGCAAGTTTAAGCCTCTTAATTTTCAATCCCCGGCCAGTCGCCACCTGTAGCGTTGTGAGAAAGAAATTGGTTCTTTTTATTTTTATGAGTCGCCACCTATATTATTTGATTGGAAACATAGAAAAACCATTTGAGAGATTTGAGTTCGGGGCTTAGGTTATGAAATGGGTAGGTTTAGAAGGCATCCATTTCACCCAATCCGGAGATCGGTCTTGCTAAAGAAAAGAGAGGTTTTTCAAAAGAAGTAAAAAAACGAATTCAAATACTACAAATAAAGGTCCATTTGACGAGGTCAAACGGAATGTAGAATCGATTGCTTCGAGACCGTCTCCATGATTTGGAGAGGCTCTAGGCCGATCCTAGATTCTATGGACTTATACCACTCTAACAATCAATTAGAAGGAAGATTAGGAATTACCTTGCGTGAGGTGATTTGGGGATTTCGGCTCAAGTTTAGAGTCGACCCTTCACACGGACGAGCTTCGCCTTGGTCCTTGGTTTGGAGATTGATGCTTGTTTGTCAACAAGGTTGACAAACAAACTATGAGGTGAGTTTTAGAGTGATTTTGAAGGATTCTTTCAGGGAAAGAAAACGACAAAATGTGTGTGTGTTGTGTAAATTCGCGGTCTGGGACCTCCTCCTTTTTCGACCTTGGAAGTCACCAAGTATTTATAGAGGTTGGATATGAAGAAGTGGAGAGTTAAAACCCTATCAGATGGTTCTAGACCTCCTCTCCCATTGGTTGGCCGGAGAGATAAAGTTTTATCCGAAAAGAGGTTGAAATCGACGAGGAAGCCGTGCCTGTGTCTGCGAGAGGAGATATCTCGCGCGAGACACGCCATCTCGCGGCGAGATATTGCTCTGTGGACGATTTTGTCCTTTCCTCGTTATCTCGTATGCAGTTTAGTCCCAAACTAACGGTAGTTAGTCAAAACTTTAACGAAACATGACGAAATGGTGGATTTCTACTTCTTGACTCAAAGCGAGACTTAGAGTGGCATAAGTATGATCCGATGTGTTCAGAATGGGGTGTCTACACAAGTATTACAATTATCTCGTGAATTTGATAATTTCATTATCTACATCACCGACGAATTTATAGAAGGATTAAGTTGTAATTGATACAAAATGTAAATTTATTGTGAATAGTTCGAGGATATTGACTTCTATGATTAGAATTATTCTATCTATAACTTGGAATTTGTTGAGATTCTATTTGTATTGCATTAGTGGATGATCTATTTGAATGGGGCAAGTGATTCCAATGTTTGCAATGGTAGGGCAATTGGGGCAGTTAATGGGTCTGTAAATGCTACATCAGGGGTTGTTATCGGGGTTCACGTTTCAAATTTGTCTTTTGTGAACTTGATAATTAGAAGTGCCATTACGTTGGCGGATGTAATTTCCAGGGAAGTGTTTGTAAATGCGAGACTCACTCTTTGTGTTGAGCTTCCAATGTTTGTGGATAGTCGACTCATAATGTCTGTTGTTGTTGTTAAAAAAATTGGCCTTGGTTATTTAAAAAAAATAACCCCCAAAAAAATGAAATATATATATATATATATATATATATATATATATATATATATATATATATATATATATATATATATATATATATATATCTATATATGATACCAAAGATAATAACCCTAGATATATATATTATAAAGAAAACAAGACACTAATAGCAATTACTAATAATTAATAAATAATTCAAGCAATATTTTACATAAAACATCAAACATTATATTACAACAAGAAATAAAACTTCCAATCTGAATCCAAAGAGGATTCTTATTCTTTACTCCCATCAAACTTCTATCTAGATACAAACTAAAACTTTAAAGTTTTGAAAGGGAAGGGTTTCTCAATACATGAGAAATATTTTTTCTATGATATGGAAAACTTGCTTCTTCCGTTGGATGAAGTCCCTCTTTATAGGCATTTCCCCTGATTTTTCTTCCATCTTTGAGAATTATTGGCCAAAATCTTTATGTCTTCTCTATCAACTATAAGTTTTTCCCTCCTTTTACTTTAAGTATTGTCTTGATTTTATTTCCCCACTAGTCTTATTTTTTCTTGTGCACTTGTGTTTGTCTTCTACTTTTAGCATTATCATCATATTTTTAAGATGCTTCATGTCCACTTTCTTTAACAATAATTTTTGTTTTCTTTCATCTCCTGTTTGAATAATTTTGGAGATGTTTTTTGAGAGTATAAGACTATTCCTAAATAATCTTTCATATCTTCACTATCATTTTCCATACTTTGAGTGGATGCCATAGAAGCATTTTCTTCTTCTTCTTTGAGAATAGTATTAATGAACATTGCCAATTTATCTTAAATGCATGAATCTAACTTTTCTTAAGTCATTCCTGGATTAACAAAATGATTTGTGATTTGATCAATTTCAATGTGTCGTTTTCTTCCAAGTCTTCCATCTTTTTTTCCCCTTGCTTTTAGCTTTTTCTCTAGCATATTCTTTAAGGGAAATACATACTTGATTTATTTTTTTAAGAATTTCAGAAATATCAAATTTTTGTTTCACCATTTGTAAGAATAAGTTCTAATAAGACATGGTAGGTTTAGGTTATCATAATTACAACAATATGACCATGCCCAGATCCAAGGATGGTTAAATTGGGCCATAAAAAGCATTTGAACTTTGGATATCAAATGAGATGTTTTTTCTTCATCCTTTAATTGAGTATGATTTATATAATATTCTTTAAATAAAGGACATAATTCTTAGGGAATAAATTTATCCTCATCAGGACCAATTTTTTTGTCAATTAAGAAAAAACCAATTTTGTATATCTTCATATAAGAATTCCTTATCAAACATGAAAAACCATGTATGCTTTCTTTGAGAATTTTGATATAAGAATGCATGTAACCAAGCATCAATATAACCCCAATAATTATAGGAAAATTGATGATCAGGATTTGAAAAATATTGTCTTAATTGGTTAGGGTTTGGTTCCCAGTCTGAAACATTTAAAACTTTAAGAAATTTTGCTTTAGAAAAAGTATAAGCACTTTGAATTGCTTGTAAATTTATGGTCAAAAAATAATGACCCTGTTTCTTTTATAATTATTTCATATGCAACCATGTTTTTTCTCCCTTTATAGGAAATTATGTTCTTTGTTCAAAATATTTATTTGATATGTAAAATAGATTTGCAAACCATTTCAGGTCGCATGACTCTAAGCATATGATTGGTTCCTTAAAAAAATTTCAACCATTGTTTGATTTTATTCCTCCAATAAGAGACCTCTTGCTGTTCCTTGAGAACTTGCAGTGGAGGGTTTTCCAATATTAGAATATAATGATGATGATGATCCATATTGTGATTCATAATATTCTTGAGGAAAATAATATCCTCTGCCTATTGTACTACCTCTTCTGGTAGTGCCTCTTACGTGAGAAAGAGTTCAACTCTACCTCTACCCCTATAACTTTGAGTTCTTCCAGACATTACGTGGATTCCTACAAAAAATCTCTAGTAAAGAAACCAGGAAGTGAATTTGATTCCCCTTTTATATATTCAATCTTAAAATAAAAAACAAATAATATTGCTTGCCATCTTGCAAATATTTGTTTTGATACTAAATTTTTTACATCTTTTTCTAATACTTCTTTTGCTGCTTTACTTTACAGTCAATTCTTAATAAAAAATCTTGGTTTAAAAGATATTCTTGAAATTTATAAATTCATTTGACTATTGATAACATTTCTTTTTTAATTGTGGAATAGTTTTTCTGGGCATCATCCAATTTTCCTAATGTAAATCTAACTAATTCCTCTTTATTTTTATATACATTAAATTGTTTAAGAATTCTGTCGTAACCAATATCTGAAACATCAGTTTCTACAATTTTTCTCCATTATTCATTTGCTAATGACAAACAAGGTATTTTCTTAACTCTTATTTTTATTAGTTTAACTGCATTAGTATGCTCTTTTCCCCAAGCTGGAGGATTTTTCTTTAAGAGATCATATAATGGAGCATTATCAATTGCTAGATTTTTGTAAAACTCTGCTATATAATTTAAACTTCATATAAATCTTTGCAATTGCTTTTTATCTCGAATTTCATCTGAAAATTTAGAAACAAACTCAATTGATCAATTGATTGGTAAAAAAGATCCTTCTTCAATTTCATGTCCAAGAAATCTCATTTTAGTTTGAAAAAATTGCATTTTCTTACGAAAATTACTAAACCGTTATATTTAACCATATGAAAAAATTGTTTGTAAATGTTTAAAATGTTGGTCAATGTTTTTTGAAAATACTAGGAATCATCAATATAAACAATAATAAATCCTGAGTATGGGTAGAATATATCATTCATAATATTTTGAAATTCTGATGGGGCATTTCTAAGCCGAAAGGCATTACATTTCATTAGGGTTCTGTGAAATCAGTTTTATATTTATCTTCTTCTACTAATTCGATTTGCAAATATCCTGACTTTAAGTCAAATTTGGAATAAATATAAGCTTTATTTGATCTATTTAATAAATCTTTTTATTAGAAACTGGATATCTTATCCATTTTAAAATTTTATTAATCAGTTTATAATTTATTACTAATCTAGAAACTCCCCTCTCTTTTTCAGCATTTTTAATCACGTAGAAAGCTGAACAACTATAAGGGGGTTGGCTTTTCCTAATAAGTTGTTTTTCTAATAATCCTTAAATATCTTTTTTACAATATTCTACTAATTCTTTATTTATTTGAATATGTCTTGCTTTTATTGGAATTTTCTTCTCATTAAAATCATTCTCATAATGTAATTTTACAACATGTTTCTTTATTTGCCAAAAAACTGTTGGTATTTTATTACAAATTTCATTTTTCATTTTACTTTTAATGGATTTAATTTTCTCATTTATTTTTGGATTTTGTAACTGATAATTTATGTTTGTGATTTTTATATCTTTTTGTAAGAAATTTAATTGTTTTTATTTGAATATTAAATTTTCTTTTAATTCATTTATTGTTTTAGTTTGAGGATTCATAATAAATCTAAAGTTAATTTGTTTTCCATTTAATGTTGAATATATTTTAGTAGAATCTATTCTATCAATATGTTGTACTAATGAAAAAAAAGACGTTACTACTATTATAAATTGTGTCAATCCTTTTTTCATATATAATGATATTTTAATGCAAATTCCATTATTACAAATTTGACCACTAGGTAATTTATAATCTATCATCATTTTTTATCCATAAGCTGCTGTTAATCTTGAAATTGTCACGACCTAGATAATAAGTGTTATCAAAGATGTTGGCAATACCAATGATAGCACTTGAGATAGAACACACACACTTCAAAATGAAAAACAATTTTGTAAAGAGTTTGCAGCGGATAAGAACACCAAAAATTGTTTTTCTCAAGTTATATAAATTATATAACTTGAGTGAGCCGCTTAGGCAATACTTTATATTCACTATATGAAATGAGTTACAAAGTCGAAATTGTTCCCCATAACTATTACAATGTAATCTCAATGGAACAAGAGAGATAAAGAACAAATTCCTATCCTAGCCAAAACACACACTCAAACCCAAAGTATTTGAGTGTGAAATAATGTATGGGAGAAAGGAACTATTCGAACCAAGAATAACTCTATCTCTTATGCAAGAAGGTGTGTTAAAGGCATCTATTGAATTGTCTCCTCCTTGACATATTTATAGTCTTCAATTTCTTGAAGGCTACTTAATTGTAACAGCCGTGGGGCTTGTTCTAAAAGACCCCGCCTAAGGGCGCCTAGGCCCCGCCTAGGCGCTAGGCCCCTCTCCAACGCCTAGTTCTAAGCCCCACCTAGGTCTCGACTAATCCCGACTAGTCCCCGTCTAGGCGCTAGGCCCGGCTCCACCGCCTAGCATCCGCCTAGCGCTTTTTAGAACCTTGGTGTGTGGAGTGAGTGAGTGGGGAAGTGGTTTGAGCTCCACGTTTGTTGTTGAGCTAAAGAGGGAGTCAATCCCATAAAAATAGCAACCGCTTCCTTGATCTTTAAGTCCACACATCACGGCCTTGTACACTCAAGCTTCTCGACCTTGTACTCTCTTTGAATCAACAACAACAACTTTGTCAAAGTCTCCCCACATTTTGAAGTTGCTGACACAAAATAATTAACTTGGTGAAAGTTTATGCATAAAACACCAATTATGCATAACTTTTTTTTCCAACCATCTCCACGTTTCTAGCTCATAACTCCACCATATTGCATCCTGAAAATTGGACTTACATACAAAAAACTAACAGACAATATTAGCACATTAGTATATAAATCTTTATTCAAGAAATTTGCAACTATTTAATTTCCAGCTTCGGATAACACTTAGGAAGTGTTGACAACACTTGTGGTAACACCACCGTTTGCACTAACAAATTTGTTTTGAAATTTAATTTTTTGAAAATATTTAGTTGGTATTAATCCTCTTTTAAACAATTTATATCTGCTTCACTTTCTATTAATGCAATTGTTTGAATATTAAATTCTTTATTTATTACCAGTGTTACATATACATACAATTTTTGATATGTTACTGTGTCTATGATACATAAATATTGCTCTTCTTTTATCTTCAATTTTTCTTGTAGTAGAAATTGATTGTTCATTACTTACTTTATTTTTTGGTTGATTAACTTCTGATATTTTAGCTAATATTTTATCTTTTTCTATATTTTCAATTTTATTTTTAATTCTTTTATTTCTATTTTCAATTGGTTAATTTCTTGCTTTAATTCTTGTATGGTATGTTCTTTTGATGATGTATTTTCAAATCTATCTATTACCTCTGTTAATGAGTAATTTAATTGAGTTCGTTTCAATTGATATGTTTTTGGTTGTTTTTCAAAGTTTTCTAAAAAGTTTTCTAATATTTTTCTCTTTTCTTATGGGTATTCAATTTTGTCTATAAGGTACAACATAAAAATTTGACTTTTAGTTAAATTATTTATTCTCAAACCATTCATTTGTAAAATTGATTTATAATAATCCATTTCACTATTACAGTTTCCATTACATCCATCTGATAAATTTTCTGAACTTATTTCGTTATTAGAGTTAATACTCATCATTTCATTTTCAATATCACTAGAAGAGTGTTCGGTATTTTCTTCTTCTGATCATAATAATATATGCCATATTCCTTCTTTCAGGTCCTCACTAATATTCAATTCTTGTATCTTCTTCTTTACCCAACATCTATTTACATAATAACCAATTTTTCCACACTAATGACAAACAATATCATTTTTTTGATTTTTTTTAGGATTTTTTCTATTTATTAAAAGTATTAGAATGAGTTGGTGATTCTTTTGATTTTATTTTTCTGTATTTATTATATTTTCTTTTAGGTTGAAACGTTTTTCGATTTTTTTTATGCGTCTAGATATTTTGGTTTGAGAAATTTTATATGCAAATTGGTGACAAAATTCTCCTAATTCTTTACGACTAGTTAGTCCTTGATTTCGGAGTTCAACTTTATGAATTAAATAATTACAAAGAGCTATTTCTTCATCTGTACATCCAACAAATAATTCTCCATATGTATATTTATCATAAGCGATATTATTCATGTTTATTCCTTATTCTGGCTTTTACTTTTTCTGCAAATAAAGGAGGTAATCCTGAAATAAATTTTTCTTTCCAAAATGATGCATTAGCATCATTTCTTAATTTTACCTTTGTAAGGAATACGTCTTTATACCATCTAAAATAAGTTAAAGTTGAACATCTTAAATTCATTATAAGTTCTTTACCTTTATCCATAATTTGGAGGGGTTGCCTATATTATCTTTATATTTAGGGATAAATTTTTTTGAAGGAAAATTTCAAAAGGTTATTAATTTTTTTTTAAAAAGGTTATTCAATTTGGAACTGCAAAAATATTAGTGTAATGTAATTATTTTTAATCGAATGATGAACTTCTTACTCCTATAAATCTCTTCCACGATATTTAGACTTCAATTTACAAACAGAAGTACAGTAGAAACTCTTTTAATTGATACTTGTAAATTAATAAACTTTATAAAATAATAAATTTGTCTGATCTCGACTTGGACTAGTTGATTTTTTTGCAAAAAACGATAAAATAATAAGATGATAATTTTCTGAGAGACCTCTTTATAATTTTAGTTCCCGCGAAAATCATAAATTAATAATTCTTACATATTCAATAAATTATTACAATTTAGTGAAAATATAACTTTATAGTTGTTTGTTTTATTTTTAAAGTTCAAATCTTGTGTACAATGAATACGAAGTTATCAACTTTCAACGTTTTTCAACTTATTACAATGAATTTAGTTTATATGAAAATCTAAATTCGTCAAATCGGCTAAAAACTCTTTAAATTAATAACTATCAATTTATTGATAAATTAATAACTCTATAAATTAATAAATTTCATTGATCCAGACGTTATTAATTTATAATTTTTTTACTGTATTTAAAGTTTAGATTTCAATCTTTGCAATAGAAGTAATTAAGGTATCAATTTAAAAATAAAAACCAAATAGTATAATTTTGGAAATGTCAAACACCCAAAATCAACCCAAAAATATTTTTTTATTCCATTATAATTGTAAATACAAAAGTAGTTCTATTCTAATTAAGACAATAGTTTTAGTTAAACAAATTCAAAAAAATAAAAAAATGTATTACTCACTATTGTTATTAACTTGCCAATGTTTGAAAAAAAAAAACTCTCCAATATCCTAATATGAAGGTTTATATATTACTCTATTATTTCATTTTCTTTCTTGTTTGTCCCTAAATTAGTACTAACCCCTGTGTCAAAGCCAAGGAGTGACGTCTACACAATTGTGATTCTACTAACTATAAATGGGTTATCGATTAGTAATGCTAGTTTGTTAGCGTCATCTCACTTAAAAAAATAAAAAAAATTGGCTTAGAATTTTGCCGAAGCACTCACTTCTTATACATGATTTAAGTTTAAAGATGAAAGGAACATTCTGTCAATTTCACTTGAAACTTAAAGCAAAAAACATATACTCCCTCCGTCCCGCTTATTACTTCACCATTTTGGCTCCGGCGCGCAAATTAAGGTGGAGAAAATGTTGTGAGTGTAATTTGAAAATAGGAGAGAGAATGAGTGGAGGGAATAGTAAATTATAATGGTGTTGTGAGTATTAAAATAATGTAGGAGAGAGAATGAGTGGAGGGAATAGTAAAGATTTCTTTGCCAAAAAAGGAAAGGTGAAGCTTTCAATGGGACACCCAAAATGGCAAAAAGTGAAGTTATCAGCGGGACGGAGGGAGTATTTATATAAGAGAGCCATTCAAACAAACATCATGCTCCCAACTCAATTTAAGTAGGAAATAACACTATGAACAAATTAACCAAATTTTAAGCTCTTGATTTATTGCGAAACCAACTTAAATCCTTCTCCATAATCGAGTGATTTTGATTGAAAAAATGTGAGCAAAGAGAGCCGGATTACAAAGCTTCCTTTGCCATCTTACCCCTGAAAAATGCATAACCATAAATTTAGCAAGAAACCTCATCTTATTAATAAATTTAGGGAGCTTGGCCCTTTTCGCTTTGAAAAATTTACTTTGAATGTTCTTTAACCACTGCTTAAAAAAAGAAGATTCACAACTAAAAAGTAAAAGAGAGAAACAATTGATTAAGAGTTGATTTTTTTATTTTGAAATTAGAGTATGTGATCCTTAAAAATCAAAAATCAAAAGATTATGATTTTCTCTTCTCATGGACGGATCTACAAATGTAGGGAAGTTGGAATCTGCAACTGCAAGGGAGTGGGAAAGGAAGAGTTAGGGGATTGGAATAGCAGTTTTTTAGGCAGTTAGGGATAAATTGGTGGATTAGTTTTAGGACGTAAGATTGTTTTTTTCTAATTTAATCCTATCCCTTATTTATCTTACCAGTTAACACTAAGAAGATAGGGAGTTATTACACGATTTTTTTTGGGGGGGGGGGAGGGAGGGAATATAGGCCGTCAGATCAATTTCTAAGGATGAGGATGAATCTCAGTCCTTCTTTGTCTAGACGGTTATTAGCACATAATCGGGTGTTTTTGATTGAAAAAATGTGAGCAAAGAGAGCCGGATTACATAACTTCCTTTGCCATCTTACCCTTGAAAAATGTATAACCATAAATTTTGCAATAAACCTCATCTTATTAATAAATTTAGGGGGCTTGGCCCTTTTCGCTTCAAAAAAAATTTAATTTGAATGTTCTTTAACCACTGCTGAAGAAAGAAGATTCGCAACAAAAAAGTAAAAGAGAGAAACAACTGATTAAGAGTATGTGATTTTTTTATTTTTTTATTTTGAAATTTGATCCTTAAAAACCAAAAATCAAATGATTATGATTTTTTGTTCTTATGGACGGATCTACAACTACAGGGAAGTTGGAATCTGCAACGGCAAGGGAGTGGGAAAGGAAGAGTTAGGGGATTGGGATAGTAGTTTTTTAGGCAGTTAGAGTTAAATTGGTAGATTAGTTTTATGCCATAGATTTTTTTTTTAATTTAATCCTATCCCTTATTTGTCTTAGCGGTTAACACTAAGAAGATGAGAAGTTATCACACAATTTTTTTTTTTTGGGGGGGGGGAGGGAATGTAGGCCGTCAGAACAATTTTTGAGGATTAATCTCAGCCCTTGTTTGTCTCGACGGTTATTCCCATTCTTTATTGTAAGATAGACTAGTACTTTATGCCCGTGCCAATGGCACGAGAACAGTATGAAAAGGTGAAGGACTGGGAAAACTTAAACCACATAGTTGTGACAACGTTCCAATCATAGCCGTAACCGGGATTCAAAGAGTAGAATAAAAATGAAGGTTAAAGAGAATGATAATGACAAAGTATTGTATATATCAATAGTAAAATATGAACAATCCTTTGCAAGCTATATAATGCTAGGGATGGAGAGTGGGAAGGGAAGGGACGTGGTGAAATGGGTAGCAGTTTTCACAGGCAGTTAGGGTTTAATTTTTGGATCAATTTTAGGCCGTCAGATCAATTTTTGAGATTTAATCTTAGCCACTCTTTGTCTTGGAGGTTACCTTCGTTCCTTATTGTAATATAGACTAGTACTTAAATGCCCATGCCAATGGCACGAGACGGTATACATGGTGGTCAAGCAGAGAAAATATAAAGAATTCCTTTCAATTTTGTATTTCCCACAAAAAAGAATGAAGCGATGAAGAAATAAATTTATAATTAATAAATTAATGGAAAGCGTTATACGCCTCAATTATTTTGAAGAAAAATAATCATAAATCATTAATAGAATAAGAAATATAGAATTAACATTCACTATTTCGTTAATAATAAAACACTAATCTGTTGGTTCCTCTTCAACGACATTGGCAGCTACGAAACCTTCGGCTTCAACTCTTCTAGCTAGTTCTTCCTGCGCTTGGACAAAAACATATATCAACCACATTTAATTAACTATAATTGATGCATTATATTCGAATATATTTTAAAAAAACATACTACTTCAGCAACAAAAATTGGATCATCCCATATATCTTCATACGTCAACTGTGGTGAAGTCATTTGTGAATCAGTGGAGCTTCAGTATCTTGCAAATCTTCTGTCGAACGCGGGAAAACCTATTTAAAACATGCATTAGATCAATATACACACACACACACACACACACACACACACATATATATATATATACTCCCTCCGTCCCGATTCACTTGGCACCAACTTTTTGGGTGTAGGAATTAAGGAAAAGTGATGTAAGAAAGAGAAAAAGTTAAATGTTGTGAGTATGAAGAATTAAATAGGAGAGAGAATGAGTGGGAGGAATAGTTAGGAGAGAGAATGTTGTGAGTGTAAAAGTGAAGTAGGAGAGAGAATGAGTGGAGGGAATAGTGAATATTCTTTTCCATTTTGAACAGTGCCAAGTGAAGTGGGACGACCCAAAATAGAAATTAGTGCCAAGTGAAATGGGACGGAGGGAGTATATATATATATATATATATATATATATATATATATATATATATATATATATATATATATATATATATATATATATATATATATATATATATATACTCCTCCGTTCCGCTAAGGTTGTAACATTTTGCCATTTTTGGCATTTCACTTAAGTTGCAACATTACCAAAAAAGGAAACTTTTTATTATTTTTATAATTCTCCACTCATTCTCTCTCTTCCTCACAACTACTCATTATTCTCCACTCATTCTCTCTCTTCCTCACAACCACTCATTATTCTCCTTTCTTAATTTACGTGCTTCAACCCAATTGTTGCAACCTTAGCGGAACGGAGGAGTATATATATATATATATATATATATATATATATATATATATATATATATATATATATATATATATATATATATATATATATATATATATATATATATATATATATATATATATATATATATATATATATATATATATATATATATAGTTATATATAGTTAAAGCACATGGGGATTTGGCCTGCTGGCTTGAGCTCATGGCTTCCAACCTGGAGGTCATGGGTTCGATCCCCCCAGAAGTTAGAGGAAAGGCTTTCTCTTCCTAGGATTTATTTCTTAAGCGCTTCTGTGCGTGCATTAGATCAATACACACACACACACACACACGCACACACACACACACACACACATATATATATATATATATATATATATATATATATATATATATATATATATATATATATATATATATATAGTTATATATAGTTAAAGCACATGGGGATTTGGCCTGCTGGCTTGAGCTCATGGCTTCCAACCTGGAGGTCATGGGTTCGATCCCCCCAGAAGTTAGAGGGAAGACTTTCTCTCCCTAGAATTTATTTCCTAGGCGCTTCTGTGCGTGCATGTGTGTGTGTGTGTTTGAGTAGTGGAAAAAAATAGTTATATATAAATGTGTCATGTTGTCGATATTAGGTCCCGCCATTTAGTTAGTTATCCTTCCCATTATGAATCTCTAAACTTTATTTTTTTTAGTTAATTTAATTGAAATTTAACAAAAAAGTTACTAAATTTCATTTATTCATAAAATTTTAAATATTATTATAATACAACAATATTTTAAATTTTATAAAAAATATTTTTTTATTAGTTCTTGATCATATTTAATATGAAACAACTGAAGTATACTGATATCACGAAGAATAGAGAGAGATTGTACAACAATATTTTAAATTTTATAAAAATTATTTGTTTATTAGTTCTTGATCATATTTAATATGAAACAACTGAAGTATACTGATATCACGAAGAATAGAGAGAGATTGTGATTAATAGATTCAGGGATAATTTTAGAAACCGTTTAATGAGAGTCGTTGGATTAAAGCATTGATAATTAATCTTACGGTTATACTTGAAAAAATAAATAAATTATCAAGACAACCATTGGATCGTATCGGTTATGGATCGATCTCAACCGCTCTTTGTCTAAAGTCAATATGTGGTTATGAACTGATGTGTTGTGAGTGGGTAGGAGAGAGAAAATGAGATAGAAAATAGTAAGACGATAGTCGTTATGAGTATTATAAGTGAGTCCGATTAATAAATAAATATTATATACTTTTGTTCATAGAAAATGAGACTTATCAATAAGACGCTATATATGACAAAGTGGGTAAGATTATTCGAAATAGAAGTAGAGGGAGTATTGCGTTAAATTAAGGTCAAAATATGCATTTTGGCTAACGAAAGTTAGTCATGAAACTAACTCCGGGTAATATGTCATGTGAAATGATCAAATTGTCCCTTAAAAAAAGATGTCCATGATATATGACTTAAAAATATAACATCATATTTTTTTTTTATTTGGAACAGATTATAAAAACAATTACTCCCTCCGTCTCGAAAAATTTATATCACTTTGATTTTAATGGTCAACTCAATCGAATTTTGACCGTAATTTTATGAAAATTTAGATAATTTATGCAATTATAAAACTTGTTATTGTTTCACCATTAGAAATACTATCAATAAAAATTTTTATAATTTCATGAAAAGATCTATATTTTTCTATAAAATTATTCATATTTTTTTATAAAAATATGTCAAAATTTGATTGAGTTGATTCTGCGAAATAAAGGGAGCGATCGGATCTACACACTTTTATTTTTAAAAAGTATATTACAAAAGTAACCAAAATTCATGTCAGTTAAATTGTAAATTGAGAGAAAGTCAGACAGTAGGTAAACACAATCAGACCACTTGCTTGTTTTCTTTCCATTTACATATGAATTGAAAATCTTGGTTCACGTCAGTTTCCAAATAATAGTTATGTATACTATTACTACATTATTATACTCCCGTCCCGTGCCACGTGAATGAAAATTTTTATTCAAATTGATGTAACTTTGATCAATAATTTAAATAAAAAATAGTGATTCTAATAAAAAATTAATTTTTTTATTATAACACAATTAATAATATTTTCAATAATGATTTTTAGATTTTTATAAGAATTATTATTTTCTATTTAAATTAATAGTTAAAATTATTGCAATTTGACTAAAAGTCTCGTGATGGAGGAGGTATGTACTGAAATAGAAACCGTCAATCTACAGCCATAGGATCAAACAAATTGAAAATAAAAAAAGTTAAATCTGATTAATAATAGCCCTAGGATCGTAGCAGTTATGGATCGATATGAGCCGCTCTTTGTCTAAAGTTAATAGGCGGTTGAAAAGTTAAGCATTATTGTATATTAGATATTTTTTAAAAAATATTTCACTATTATTTACATATATGCAAAATTAAAAGTTTAAAATGTAGATAACATAGATTTCATTCCTCTTAGTTATTAAATTAAATAAAAAAAATTAAATTTCTTCAAAATAAATATTGGATATTTATTTTTGGACTGAGGAAGTTTTTAAAAAAAATATAGAATTACAATAAGACTATTTTGATTTTAAGAAATACCGCTGTAAAACAGACAAATTAAAAACGGGTTGCATGTAATAAGCAAATCCGTTGTAGTCTAGTTGGTTAGGATACTCGGCTCTCACCCGAGAGACCCGGGTTCAAGTCCCGGCAACGGAAAATTTTCCCTTTTTTTTAATCGATTGAGCCACATGAATTGGGTTAGCCCAATTATTTCTTATGTTAAGACGGGCCCATATGATTTGGGTCGGCCCAATGCTTTTCAGAAAGGAAATTATTGCTTATTTTTTCATTATTTATTTAATCATGTTGTGTATAGTTAAATGGGGTTTCTTAAGTAATAAGCATAAGCAAGCCAAATCAAAGTCTAATGACTCTTTTATATACTCCCTCCGTCCCACCTTATTACAAACCATTTTTCCGGGCACAATAATTAAGAAATATTATTAGAATAATGAAAATGTGTGGTAGGAAATGAAGAGAGAGAATGAGTGAAGTTGGTTGAATAAATTGTGTGGTAGGAAATGAAGAGAGAGAATGAGTGGGTGGGGTAGGGTGAATATAAAATAATAAATTTATTTTTATTTTGGGCAGTATGTATTCATGTGAAACGGATCAAAAAGGAAATAAATTTGTATTCACGGGGAACGGAGGGAGTATGTGCTTATATCTGTCATCAAATGAATTTTCATTTTTCCTAAATAATAAAAATGAAGAAGAGAGTACCCTTTTTAACCTAATATAAATATCTGAACATTCAAATTTTATTTAAAAAAAAAAAAACTATGAAAATGTGTGTTTTTATACATTTTAATAGCAAAGATCCATAATGTTATCCATTTTCTAAATATTTAGTTTTACGATAATAAAATAAATTGTGAAAATGTTTGATAAAATAGAATATATCTTATCATTAAATTTTTAATTTCAGCACTTTGATGATTGTTTTTTGTTTTTATTTAGAAAAAAAAAATGCATTTTTATGCAATTATGACCCCTATTTGAATCAATTTCAAATTTACTACGTGATTTTTTGAAACAATATTTTTAGGCCCCTTGTCCTGACATTAATGCTTTATGAAGGTGTGTCATTTTCCAAATCCCCCCATAGTCCCTGGGACAAATATACCCACTACCCATTGTCTTCCTTTCACGTTCACTCCACCTCATACTAGGGGTGTGCAAATCCGTCCATCGGCCCGCGAAGCTCGCCGTGCCCGCAAGGTCCATGCCCGCAAGGTTTTCAACCCTGCTGGGCTTGACTACTTGAAAGCCCGCGGGGTTTGGGCTGAGATCGGGCTTTCATAGTTTTCGGCCCGTTAGGCCCGGCCCGGCCCGCAACCCCCAAAAGACGTAAAATCCCAATTATGCATTTACAGTTTACTTACTGATTTGTAAGTTACTTATCACAACCAATTTTTTTAAAAATGAATACTCCCTCCGTCCCGCCCGAAAGGGCAATTTTGCCTTCTAACACGGAAATTAAGAAATGAATAAGAAAAGTGATGTAAGAAAGAGAAAAAGGTTAAATGTTGTGAGTATGAAAAATTAAATAGGAGAGAATGAGTGGGAGGAATAGTTAGGAGAGAGAATGTTGTGAGTGTAAAAGTAAAGTAGGAGAGAGAATGAGTGGGGTAGGAAGAGTATAAAAATAATAAAAACTTTCCTTTTTGGGGTTGTGCCCTTTTAAATGGGACGTCCAAAAAGGAAATTTGTGCCCTTTCGGGCGGGACGGAGGGAGTAATATTTTTGTAGTTTAGGAAAAAAAAATGCTTCACTTTGTCCATGCTTAGCTCAGTTGGTTAAATGTATAAAAAGTTGATGGGATTATGTGGTGAACGGAACAGATGTGTGCATGGGGGCCGTATTAGCTTAATTGTAATAACAATGGTGGATTCTTGAACTTGTAACTAGTTAATAGGAGTGTCAAAGATTTAAGGCTCCGTTTGTTTAGCGTAAAACATTTTTCGGAAAATGATTTTCTGCAAAATGTTTTCCGAAAAATGAAAATATTTTTCAGAAAATGAGATAAACATGTTTAGCGTAAAACATTTTCTCAATTTTTCGGTGCGAAACAAACACCGAAAAATGGAAAAAATGTTTTCTGAAAAACATTTTCCCCCAAACAAACGGAGCCTAAGTTATTCAGGGGGATTTAAGTCTAGCCATATCATATTTTGTAAATTTTCAAGTACCCAGTGAGGTTTTGATTCATCTTTGGGACTGCTTTGTAATGTTAAATTGTTAACTTTATGAAAATCTTTTGATCTTGAAGTTGAAATTTGTAATTTTAAATTTGGTCCCGTCAAGCCCGAGCCCGCTAAATGCCCGCTTCAAGCCCGCAAAAGCCTGTTAATTTGAGACCGCTAAATGCCCGCTATGTTGGGTTCTTAAAATTGAAGCCCGCAACTAAATGGGCTCATACCGGGCTTTGCCAAAGTCCGCGGGCTTTGGGCCCGCGCACACCCCTACCTCATACCAACGCTCCATGCCAATATTACAATGTGTTGAGTCACCTCAAGGTCCTCAACTTTCGAAATCAGAACCCAACGGGAATCGTGTCTCAAATGCAAAAACACTCTCGAGGTTTTCTCTCGAAATCTAAAGGTGGGAGATGAATGTTTAAAAGGAATGTTTAAAAGAAAAGTGATGACGCCAAGCTTTTCAGGGTCAGAGAGGTTCAAGGATATATGGCAGAATATATTTAGTGGTTGGATGTACCTATAACACAACACAAATGAAAACACCGTTAAGGTCAAAGTTGGACGTTACTTCAACTCAGGCTCTCGAGTGTGAGAGTAAGAATACTGAGAAATAAGGCTTTGAATACATTGGATGTGTGTGAGTGTTTAGGGTTTGAGAGTAATATGGCTTACAATGTATATTTGAAATTTACCTTGTCCAAGGGGACAAAGGTCTTCTATTTATAGGCAATGTGGAGCTGCTCGCTGACGTAAACTGTAACGACCCTAACCCTAGGCACTATTTTAGTATCATATTATATGCTTTTAATATTAATGTTAACCTTATGTGTTCATTTATGTCTTTAGTTTCTTATATTAAGATGAGATGGTTGGGAAATAATTTAGAATTCTTAGGATTTCAAGAGAAATAAAATAAAGCATCTTGGGAGAAGTATAATAATAGAAAATGGATAAAATGTGAAATGAGGTTAAAGTATGTGGGATAAAGAATTAGAGTAGGGGGTTTAGTTTTACTATTCTAGAACTTGGGAGGGTTTAATTAAAAAAGATTGAAAAGGTTTAATTATTTGGCATGGGGGGCCATTCTCTCCCCTTACTTCCCTCACCATATCCTCCTCTTAGTCAAAGCCTCCCATACTTCCTCCATCCTCCTCATTTTCCCTCACCATTTTTCTTCTTCCTTCCTCCCAATTTCCATGGAAGCTCCTTCTTGAAGCCTCACTTTTCAAGTTCCTAGAGAATTCAATTCTTCCCCATTTGGCAATTCAATTGTACTTCCGTGTTCGGGGTGAAGAGAGGAGCACATCAAGCCAAGAAAATCCTTATTCCATCCTATATTTGCTAAGATGAGTTATTATGACCTTTCTTTTCATTTAATGTTCATGAACTATTTGGTGTGGTTATTGTCATTATAATTGTTATTTGATGCTTTGGAAACCTTCTTGGAGTTGAGAAATTGGTTAATGATATAGAATGATATTGTTGTTTAAAGAAGTTGATCAAGAGTGTAAGAAAATGAGTTGAATTAGATTAAGAAGTTAAACTTGAAATGTGGTGGGGAAATGGGTGAAAAATCAAGTGGTAAATGATCTAGGTTTAAGTTATGTTACTTTGGATTTAAATGATTTAGAATGAGGTTGTAAAGTTAGAAAATCCTTTTGGTGGTCATAAAAATAAGGAAGATTATAAAGGAAAAAAGAGTATACATGAAAAGGGGTTAGAAATCTGGGCAAGGCTGGAAATGCACTTGGGCGGTCGCCCATGGGGGTCTTGAGCGGCCGCCCATGCCACCAGAACTTAGCATACCTTAAAATCCTTATTGGGCGGTCGCCCAAGATGTCTTGTGCGGTCGCCCACCCCTTCAGCAGTTTGCCTTCCCTTTTGAACTTTACTTGGGCGGTCGCCCATGTCACCAGAATCTCTCCAAATTCCTTTCTTGCGGATTTTCACCAACAACCACGTGGGATGATTCCTAGCCATTATAGAGTAGTAGAATCTAATCCACCCCGGATATGAATTAATCCTTTTTAACTTAGGTTAAAGTAGAATACTTGGGCCACTCAATGACACCTTAATTGGTTAAAAGGGAATTGCGAAAGCACTTTAAATCTGACTCAGAAATCGTTTGGAAATCTTGTTTGATCACTTAGTAAATGTGACCCCAACTTGGTAAATTGAGCTTGGACCTTTATAGAGGCCATGTATTGTTGTATATTGACTATGAAAGGTTGGTTAATGATACCTTGTTACCTTACTTAATTACATATTCATTGATGTTGCTATGCAAAGTGTATCACTTAAATGTTGCACTATGATATTGGTTGAACATGAGTATATTTTACCATGTGGCTATTTGGCTTATCCCTTTTGTGGATTATATTTCAAGTATCTATTATGTGCTTGAGTATGTTTATATCATCTGATCTTTGGGGGTATAATGAAATACGATCACTTATGAGAAATTGTTTCATAAGGTGCTCAGATTACATTATACCTGTGACCTCTCCCCCTCTGTGGCCACAGACTGGGGTTATAGCATCTGTATTGAGCCAAAAGCCTTACAGAGTTGCTACTATCTTATATGGTTCCCTGGAAAATGGGTCTTATAAGATGTGAATATGCCTAAGCAGTTCACAGGAGATGAGTTATAATCATAACTATCTCGATTATATGATATTGATTCTGGTGGATATGCATTCACAGAATGAGTGGAGTATTTTCTTCCACAGTGGTACGACTTATGATTCAGACGGGAAAGGTAAACAAAGGTAACGGAAGGTGTTTACTGTTTTACTAATATGTGAGATGTACCTTGTTATGTGTTGCATCTTACTTGGCATATTGCTGCATTCATAATAGCTTCTTTGAGATTTATTCTCACCCTCTCCCTTAATGTTTTTAGATCTGAGACGAGCGGACCTAGGCCCAGTGAGGACGGAAATGAGTTTGGACGTGGTATTTTGGGATTGTCGGGGTACGTATAGGTTGGCGTAGAAGATGTATTTTGGTATAATTCCTTTATGGAGTTTGTGTGTGTAAAACTTAGTTTCTACGTTATAACCAAAGTCTTTTGTAATTAAAACAGGTTGTTACTTTTAAAGTTATTCAACTCTTCCTCCCATGTAGAGAGGAATGAAGTTATTTTGAAATGGTTATGTTCAGTATGTTTAAGTTGTAAGTTAAATCAAAGTTTTAAAAAGTTTAGGTGGTTTGAGTTCTATTGGGGACGCTCTAGCTCGGGACATAGGTTAGGTTCCGGGTTGGGGTCCTCACATAAGCCATGAGGTTAGTCCTAAGGGACACTTTGGTATTTGACCGCATACACGTGCCCGCATCTGATTGGGTCTGTCAGGGAAGGAGGATCCTCTGTCAGAAGGGGTGTCGCTGATATGGACAGGAGCCGTGTATCCGGCGCGGCGCATTAATGACAATAGTAGGCGCCTGTCTGAGCCATTGAATGCGATGGGAGTGAGCCGACAACTTGCATGTCAGAGTCAGTAAGCTAACTTGCTCAGTAAGCTTTGGTATTTAACCGGGAGGCAGGTGAGATAACCGGGAGGCAGGTATGAGCCCGCGGTCAACATCTTGGGCGCGATCAAAGGTATTTGACATGGGCACGGATGGAGCGGTCAGACCTCCTGCGGTTACTAAGCCAGCGATCAGGATCTCTCTGGTCTGGAGTAGATGGATGCGGAGAGGAACGCAGTCTTGACCTCATGGGTCTATCTGTCCGCGTTCTTGACTCCGGTGATCTAGAAAGTGCCACGTCACTGGTCCTTTGGACTAGACCGACCGTGGGCCCGGTCCAGCTGGCCCGAGCTCATCAGTGGCCCCTAGCTTCAAGTGTGATTATTTATGGTCTGAGCGAGAAGCTACTAGTTAAGCTCGGTTTGCCCAGATCGCTCCTCGAGCGGGCACCAGTGTTGGTGTTTTTCGTTGGTTGTTGCTCTGCCTCCTGTGCATATAGGCACGCTCGGGAGGCACGTGGGGAAGATTCCAGGCACCTCGAATGCTCTGCCTCCCGGTTCGCAAGTGGGCCCCTTGGCATATGAAGAGACAGCGCGTGACAGGTATGGAGGGTACCTGTCAGCCATCCAAGAGGCGTAATAAATGCTAACCGGCGGAATTTTCGAAAATTCAAACGTTTGGCATCGGTTCGTGGTTCGAGGAACGGTTTATGGGCTAATTAATACGGGTTAACCCGTATAAGGAGGCCTTATAAATAGTAAACCCTTCTTCCTCAAACACTTTTACCGTTTTCAAACTCTCAAATTGCTTTTAGAGAGAAAATTCTTGCTGCGTATTTGTGTGTTTTCTTCCTTCGAATCCATCTTCGAATCCACCCTCGTAAGTGTTTTTTCTTTTGTTTCTTCATCTCTTTTTATTTCTTCTGGGATTTGATTACTACCCATGATTTTGGCCCCCGTCGTCCGTTAGAACTAGGGGATGTGAGCACTCCGGATACCTTTGCCATTTGTAAACGGACAGGGGGAATCTATAGGAAGGTGGCCATTGGATGGCTAAGGCTGTCTATGGAGTGCTTCCAATACTTCTGTGAAAAATACCAATGGGGGCCGTTTGTCCCACCCCGGTTGTGGGAGGCCAAGAAGAAGAAAATTATTGTGAACGGTGATGTTTTGGTGTTGGGGAATACGAGTAGGTTGAGAAATTTTGTAATGGGAGTTTTGTGCAGGTTTCCCCGTGAGAGAGATCAGGCTTTGAACGCCGTTGAACTAGTGAGGAGAGCGATTCACGTCCCCGACATGATAGTTAACTGGGAGAAGGTTGAATTGATGGATCTCAACCAAACAAGTGAGGAGCGGGCACAGGGCTCCGAGGATCTGAGCGATCCCTTGGATGTTCTCCCTCTGAACACCATTTTTCCTGAAGCTCTGATCGGGGCCCTTGGTGTGCCTATGGTCGAATTGAGTAGCAGTGAGGAGCTTGACCCTCTGGAGAGTGAGGTGGTCGGAGGCGAGGAGAGTGAACCCGAGGTGGCCCCTGCTCGTGGTTCATCCACCGGTCTCTTTGGCTCGATGAGCACGGAGACCGAGGATGATGACCGCGATGAGAAGACCGGATGGCTGTGGGCACCTCTAGGAAGGCAACAGAAATTGTTGACGCCTTCGAGGAAGATTCCGAGGAGGAGGTCCCTGCTCGAGGTAGAGGCAAGAGACATGCTGTTGAGGCAAATCCCGACCGAGGTCGCAAGAGAAGAGCCAAGGAGGTGGCTACTATAGACTGGGAAGAGGAGATATACACTCTGTATAATGTTGACCCGAAACAATTCCGTGTCCGCACCCTTGGCCACGTTCAGATAAAGGGGAAGGACAATCTGCGGCCAGAGACTGTAGCAGATGTCCGCAGGGACAATAGGGCCTGCATTTTCTACGGGGCTCAATTCGAGAATGGCCTAAGACTTCCCCTTGACCCATTTATCTACTTATTGCCTGCATTTTCAATGTTCGATAGGCACCGGCCGGACTATGTAAGAATGTTCGGTCAACGGTTACCAAACAATTCAAATATGTTCGGCAACTACTGACCGAACCGTAGGCACGATGATTTTTTTTTTGAAGACAAAGCAAAAACCCTTAGAGTAGTGTTCAAAATACTTACATTTACACATTGATCATCAGGTGTTGTTCCATCCATACTTGATCTATAACGCAATATATTAAACTTGAATAGAAAATGAAAATTGTCTATGGCTAAGAACTTATGAGACGAAACTCACAAGGTGAGATGAAACTCACGGGTGTTATCCTTAGTGTTGATGACACTAACAACAACACATTCACCAATTTTAGAAAAAGCACAAATCAATAGAAATAAATATAATTTGCAGCGGAAAAATTAAAGCAATACACAAGAATATAATTTTTATCAAGTTATATAAATATATAACTTGATGGGTGCCAAGAAGGCAAGACCTTTCTATTAATAATATGAATTCAATACAAGATCGAAGAAGTTCCTTAATGATAAACGAACCCTGATATAAGGAACAACATATACACAAATTCTCTCTGAAAATGAACACTCAAAACCTCACAAAAATATAAAAATCTATATGAAATTCTCGAGTGTTGGATAAAGTGTTGCCGACCTTTGAATGGCAACACTTGAGAGCGAGAATTCTACTTTCTTGTGCGGATTTGCGTTTTCTGAATTGGATGATCTTCAATGAAGATCCACTGCACTATTTATAGGCCACAAAGTCTTGGAGCCTACTCAAATGATCAGCTAACAGCCTTGAGTTTGTTTCCTCCATTTATGCCTTCTCGCCTCATTTGTAGGAGACCTAGTCTTCTCTTGCTTCTCTTGCTTGTACCTCTTAACTTTGATTGCCTTGTACTCTAACTTGTTCTCCCCCAGAATAGCTGAATAAAATATCTCTTTGCTTGGTCATAAATTAAACAAATAAACACATGTTTATTTGTTAATTCCTCCTCTTCGTAATTCTCGCCTGGGCATATTACATTGCGATTTCAAGCTCATTTTAAGGTGACTAACTACTGTTATATAAACATTAATTTACCCATTAATATTTGTGAAAAAATACAGTAACTAACTCAGTGTCGCCAATTCCAAATGACAACACTTTTGGCAACACCAGTGGCAACACTGGTTTGCAACACTTTGGGATAACATTCATGGCAACACATGATCTTAACATTAACAGAAAATTTTGTAAACTTGATGGGAGGAACTGAGGGAGAGCTTTTTTTTTTAACCGATGATGGAGTAGAAGGGGCGGTAAAGAAAGGTAAGTTTTTATGGTTTAATGGTGTAAGTGCAGAGAAGTGGTGTTATTGTACTTGATTGTGTCGTGGCTAGTATAAAATTTCGTATTTGATTTTATTAGTTGCTAGTACTTCATTGTTATATAGTTAGGGAACATTCGGTCTTTTAATCATATTTTATTGTGAATAGAAGATCTCGCCTAAGAGGCACACTCAAGTTATATATTTATATAACTTGAGTAAAAACTATTTTTTGTGTTTATTTTCCCTGCAAAACTTGTTTTTACAAACTGTTTTCAAACTCTGATTGTGTGTGTTACCGTAAGTGTTATCAATTGTATTACCATCTTTTTTTATAACACTTGCAAACAGGCCATTGACAATTTCGATTGGTATCATAACCGTGCATTTGTGTGACGCCTGGCCTGGCTGCTGTGATTGGGAGCGCCCGCTCCCAAGGAGGGGGAGCGCCTGCTCCCAATAGCCAACTCCCTGTTTCCAAGTTTCTGTCTTCAGGGAGCGTCCGCTCCCAGGGAGGGGGAGCGTCCGCTCCCTCATTCCAGTGATTCCGCCTGGTTTGTTTTAGAGTAGGATTGTGTTTCCTAAATTGAGGTTTCCTAATTCCTTAATGTTTCTTATTTCCTTAGTATTTCCTTTTGAACAGAATTCCTTAATGTAATCTCATATATATATTTCCTCCATGTGAGAAGAATAAACCAAGAGAGAAATTATTATCCCAATTTAAATTTCTACATGGTATCAGAGCTAGCATACACAAGCTTTTGATAGATGGCAGAACAAGCACCACCGGCCGGTGGTGGTGATGGAAGACCTCCTCCGATTTTGAAGATTGAATACAACTCTCCTTTCTACCTAGGTCCCCAAGATCGACCTGGTGATTTCATAACTCCTACTCGCTTCCGTGGTGATAACTATGATGATTGGGCTGACGATATACAGACCGCTCTTGAGGCTAGACGCAAATTCGGCTTCTTGGATGGATCTATTCCATCCGCCGTTCCTCCTTGCACCGAGTCAGATTGGAATACTATTCATGCTATGTTGGTATCATGGCTCATGAACACTATTGATCCCGAGGTTAAGAGCACGCTGTCCAAGTATAGGGATGCTAGGCATTTGTGGGATTCTCTCAAATCTCGATATGCGTTGGTGGATGGACCTCGCATTCAACAACTGAAGATGTCAATAGCACGATGTGAGCAGACCAAGACCATGCCTGTGGCTGTGTATTTCGGTAAGTTGACTGGATTATGGGAATCTCTGCACAATTACGAGCCACTTATAGATTGTTCTTGCTGCGACAACTGCACAGCCGGACAGAAGCACGCGGCACGAAGGGCGACTGGCAAGCTTCATGAATTTCTTATGGGTTTAAATTCTGAATACTATGCCTCTCTTCGTACTAACCTCTTGTCTCAGGATCCCTTGCCCACTCTTGATCGAGCTTACCAATTGGTAGCACAGGCCGAACGAGTGTGACTTGCTAAACCAATTCTTGATGAACCTCCGGATGCAGTTGGCTTTTCCCTCAAAATCGGTGGTTCTCGTGGTCGTGACAAGCCCGATAAATCCCATCTTGCATGTTCTCACTGTCAGAAAAAGGGTCATGATGTCTCTTCTTGCTTTGAGCTTGTCGGTTATCCAGAATGGTGGGGAGACAGTAGCAAAACAAGTGCTCGTGGTGGCGGTCGTCCTCAACAAGGTCGAGGGAGAGGAGTTGCGCGGACCAACTCAGTTTCCCAAGTTGGTGCCGCCCAAGTCGGCATGGCTGCCGGATCCGCCCAAGCCGGTTCTTCATCCTTGTTTACTGCAGAACAATGGAATGCTTTGGCCGGCCTAGTTGGTAACACTCGTATTCCGGATAATCGCCTTCATGGTACGTTTGATACATCTTCTTGGATCATTGATACGGGAGCGTCCAATCATGTGACCGGAAACGCTGCTTGTCTCTTTGATTCATACTCTATACAAGCTTGCCCCGTCAAGCTTCCTAACGGCGCCTCAGTCTTTGCCCATATTGAGGGTTCTGTTCGCCTGACAGACACCCTTGTTCTTCATCATGTTCTTTATATACCAAACTTAAACTGCAGTCTTCTTTCTGTTTCTCAATTATCTGATGATGTTCATTGCACTGTCCATTTTAATGCTTCTATGTGTGCTATACAGGACCAGTCGAGGAACCTGATTGGAACGGGTGTTAGGCGGGATGGACTATACTACTTCGGGGGCGCACCTTCTGCATGTCACGTTTCTGTCAACAATGCATCTGCTTTGCTCGAGTTGTGGCATAATCGTATGGGGCATCCTTCTGAAAAAGTAGTAAAACTTCTTCCTCCGGTCTCTCATTTGTCGGGTAGTCTTCATCAACCTTGCGATGTTTGTTTTCGTGCTAAACATTCTAGAGATAGCTTTCCTATTAGTGAGTATAAATCTACTAGAGTTTTTGAGAAAGTTCACTGTGACTTATGGGGTCCTTACACCCATGTTTCCTCTTGTGGTGCCCGTTATTTTTTGACTTTGGTAGATGATTATTCACGTGCTGTTTGGATTTATTTAATAGTTGATAAAACGGAAGTTTTTCGCATGTTTATGGCTTTTGTTGCAATGGTGGATCGACAGTTTTCTCAAAAAATCAAAATTGTTCAATCTGACAATGGCACTGAGTTTAACTCCCTATTCGATTATTTTCTTTCCACCGGCATCCTTTTTCAAACATCGTGTGTTGGCACCCCTCAACAAAATGGGCGTGTCGAACGTAAACACCGTCATATTTTGAACATAGCTAGAGCCTTGAGGTTTCAGGCTCACCTTCCCATTTACTTTTTGGGCGAAGCGGTCCTTACCGCTGCCCATTTGATTAATCGAACCCCTTCCCCCTTGTTAGATAATAAAACTCCCTACGATATCTTATTTGGCAAAACCCCCTTTTATGATTCCCTTCGAGTCTTCGGTTCGATGTGTTATGCTCATAATCAGCAGGCTAGGGGTGACAAATTTGCTAGTCGCAGCCGTAAATGCATCTTCGTGGGGTATCCTCTTGGTAAAAAGGGGTGGAAGCTATTTGATCTCGAGACCAAGAAATTTTTCGTCTCTCGTGATGTGAAGTTCTTTGAGACTGTGTTTCCATACAGCGATTCTACTACTGTTCCTCATATCCAAGATTCTGTTGATTTTCTTGCTGAGGAAGAAGCTTTTGGTCACATTGATTTTCCTATTGAAGAAGACTCCGCCGCTCCTTTGGTTGAACCTACTGCAGCCGAGCCCATTCCTCTATCCGATGTGCAGGAAGAGGTTGCTCCTACTATTCCTTCGGCTCCTACTGCTCCTTCTGCATCAACGTCGGTTTCTTCTGATGCTTCTGGATCCGATCATTTAGGGAGGGGTATGAGACAAAAACTGCCTTCTGTTCGTCTTCGCGATTTTGTGGCTCTTACTACTTCTTCTAGTCCATCACCCGCCTCTCCGTCTTCAATCGGTTCCTCAGGTACTCCCTATCCTATAGCTCACTATATAAATTGTGATCGGTTTTCTGCAAAATATCGTACTTTTCTTGCAGCTCTTATAGTGGCTAAAGAGCCGGCTTCCTTTCGCGAAGCCATGGCTCATGATGGCTGGAAACAGTCAATGCAAGAGGAAATTCGTGCCTTGGAGGATAATGGCACATGGTCTATGGTTTCCCTGCCTCCTGGCAAACGGGCCCTGGGATGCCAATGGGTCTATAAGATCAAATATAATTCTGACGGAGCAGTTGATCGACTCAAGTCTCGGCTCGTTGTTCTTGGCAATCATCAGAAAGAAGGCATCGACTACACAGAAACTTTCGCTCCTGTGGCCAAGATGGTCACTGTTCGGGCTTTCCTTGCTATTGCTGCTTCCAAGAATTGGGAGTTACATCAGATGGATGTTCACAATGCCTTCTTACATGGCGACTTAGCAGAAGAGGTTTATATGAAACTCCCTCCGGGCTTTGATGCACCAAACACCAACACGGTTTGCCGTCTTCATAAGTCCCTCTATGGTCTGAAGCAAGCTCCTCGTTGTTGGTTCGCCAAGTTATTGACTTCCTTGAAGACTTATGGCTTCCTCCAGTCCTACTCTGACTACTCTTTGTTTACCTTCACAAAAGGTGCAATCCAGATAAATGTGCTTGTGTATGTTGACGATCTCATCATAGCCGGGAACGATTCCGCTGCCCTGCTGTCCTTCAAGAAGTACCTGTGTGAGTGCTTCAAAATGAAGGATCTCGGATCTCTGAAATACTTTCTTGGCATTGAGGTTGCTCGCAATCCTGATGGCCTGTTTCTGTGCCAACGTAAGTATACATTGGATATTATTTCTGAGGCCGGTTTACTAGGTTCAAAGCCCTCTAGCTTCCCCATTGAACCTAACCATAAGCTTGGTGTTGCTACCGGTGCTCCCTTGGAAGATCCGGAACGCTATCGACGCCTAGTTGGGCGCCTCATTTACTTGGCCGTAACACGGCCGGATCTTGCATATTCGGTCCACATCCTTTCTCAGTTCATGAATGAACCTCGTTCCGAGCATTGGGAGGCCGCTTTTCGGGTTGTTCGGTATCTCAAAGGCACCCCGGGACAAGGCATTCTTTTGCGCACCGACAGCGATCTTACACTTCAGGGATGGTGTGACTCGGACTGGGCTGCTTGCCCCATCTCTCGTCGTTCTCTAACCGGGTGGCTCGTTTTTCTCGGGCATTCCCCAATATCTTGGAAAACGAAGAAACAACCTACTGTTTCTAGATCTTCTGCTGAGGCTGAATACCGTGCCATGGCGGCTCTTACATGCGAGCTTAAATGGCTGAAGGGCCTATTGTTGAGCATGGGTGTTCATCATCCCAAGGCTATTCCCATATTTTGTGATAGTGAATCGGCTCTTCACATTGCCAAGAATCCTGTTTACCATGAACGGACCAAGCATATTGAGGTAGATTGTCATTTCGTCCGTGACGCTATCTCCGATGGCCTTATTGCTCCTTCATATGTTCCCACCAAGACTCAGTTGGCCGATATATTTACTAAGGCTCTTGGAAAACAACAATTTGATGTTTTACTTAGCAAGTTGGGCATGTTTAATCCTCACGCTCCAACTTGAGGGAGGGTGTGACGCCTGGCCTGGCTGCTGTGATTGGGAGCGCCCGCTCCCAAGGAGGGGGAGCGCCTGCTCCCAATAGCCAACTCCCCGTTTCCAAGTTTCTGTCTTCAGGGAGCGTCCGCTCCCAGGGAGGGGGAGCGTCCGCTCCCTCATTCCAGTGATTCCGCCTGGTTTGTTTTAGAGTAGGATTGTGTTTCCTAAATTGAGGTTTCCTAATTCCTTAATGTTTCTTATTTCCTTAGTATTTCCTTTTGACCAGAATTCCTTAATGTAATCTCATATATATATTTCCTCCATGTGAGAAGAATAAACCAAGAGAGAAATTATTATCCCAATTTAAATTTCTACAATTTGATACCCTAAGTGTTTGTTTCAGTTGTCATGACTTATGATTCAGCTAATCCTAATAAAAAAAAGCTTCCTTTTTTTGATGGGTCGAATTATTATGCTTATTGAAAGATCCGTGTTCACTCAAATATCAAATCAATTGATCTTCGGGCTTGAAGATACGTTATCAATCGGTAAACGAATTTCATTATGCAAACTAATGTTTTAGTGCTTGAATTGCTATTCTATCCTGTTCTATCAATGAAATTGTGGAAAGTGTAGTTTTCAGTTCACATAATGCATAAATTAAATTTTGATTGAAAATATATTATTTTAATAAAATTATATTGAATTTTTAAGTGGATTAATAACAAGATTCCATGTTGATTGGAATAATTATATTTAAGTAATATTTTGATTATACCATTAAAACAAAATAAATTTGAACAACGAGTATATAATTATAAATCAATGTTTCACATTATATTTGAAAGTTTTTGTTTGTTTGTTTATCATCTCTCTCTCTTTTCCTATCGGTAACTTTTTTCTGGAGGGCCCCGAGAAACAATTTTATTTTCTTAGGGGACAAAAATTGAGTTAACGCAAAGTCAACTACTCCAAAAATAAATAAAACATGTCACAGTATTATGAATTTAATTGCAAATTTGACATTGACTTTATTTTTATTAATTTTGTTAATGTATTATGATATCTTTACTTTCATTTTCTTTTTCTTAGTAACGAAAATATTAAAAACTTATCATAATAACCTTAAAAAAATAGAAAATATATGTAAAAATAATGAATGAACTAGTTATAAATCATAATTTGAAGATGATAATTGTTATATATGCACTACACTAGTGAATATTAAGTAAAAATATATAACTTACAAATGATTTCCAAACAACCTAAAGTAAAAGGCTTTTTATTCCTAGCCATAAATGTGGATTAAGGCTAGTTTGTTTAGCGTAAAACATTTTTTAGAAATTGATTTTTTGCAAAATATTTTTCGAAAAATAAGATAAACATGTTTCTGTTTGGTAAGGAAAATATTTTTCAAAAAATGATTAATTTTTTTTGACTCAACGAGAGGGGGGGGGGGGGAGGGGGAGTGGTGGGGTGGGGTGGGAGTTGGGGGCAGGGTGGCAGGGGGTGGTGAGTGGAGTGGGGGAGGAGTTTTTAAAAATAAATTTAAAAAGATTAATTCTTTTTTTTTTTACTCTAACGGGGGTAGGGGGTTGGGTGGGGTGGTGAGTGGATTGGTCCATATAACTTATGGACTTTATTTCATTGTCTCTAAATTGATAAAAAAAATAGAAATGCTCTAAAATATTCATTTAATATATTAAAAGGAGTGACTGAAATTGAGTTTGATTATCATTTAGAATTAGAAATTTGTATATTACTAGTATAATTTGTTTTTCTTAGACCGAAATGGATGGTTACAAGTTACTCTAATTTTGATATCATGCATGGATTTTTCTTTTCTTTTGTTTTGATTTAGCCATTCAGTTTAATCTGGATTTGAGAATTCAAATACGGTAAAGCTCCTTGTCAAACATAGCTGGATTTGACCAAATTGGGATGCAAGTTTGAGGGTGGAAATTGTGTGAATGATAAAAAGTTGCATTTGTTCCGAAAATGTACGCACATTTCCTTTAACTCTAGTTAAGTTTTTCACCCAAATTGTAGTGAGTTTGAAACATGAAGTCCTAAATTGATGCCCACATTACAACTTTAGGTAAAGTTGGAGGCCTATTTCCCCTTGCTAAATTCCCGAAAGGAGGAGAACGATTTGGCAGAGGAAATAATGATAAAGAAATTCAATTTACTAAAACAAAGTATTTTATATAATGTGCATTTATGATTAAAAAAATGTCTAAAAATTGTGTTAGGTAGTTTGACCGTCAATTATTTAAACATGAAATTTCTATTCTGAATTAGCAATAATATAATTTCTAATAAGTAATGGATCACAACAACCATAAATTCCAATTAAATAGCGTACCAATTTTGTTTAAAATTTCTTTAGCCGAAAATAGAAAGTATATAATAAGCAGAGGCATTATATAACCAGCAGCTAGGCTAATTTCTTTTCAACACATGGCTCTAACAACTGGTCTTCTCTGGCCTATTGTTCTAGTTAACTTGGCATGTTTTATCAACCTCAAACTCTCATGCTTTGCTAATCCATGGCATAAGGAGGCCCTCTTTGTGTTTGGGGACTCGCTTTATGATCCCGGAAACAACAATTTCATAAACACAATTCCTGATTTCCGAGCCAATTTTAGTCCGTACGGTCATTCATTCTTCACTTCTCCAACTGGCAGATTCTCTGATGGTCGTCTTATCTCTGATTTCATTGGTAAGTTTAAACTTAATAACGAGTTTCTTTCTTTCTTGCTTGCTTGTTTGCTTAAATTGAAATGTTGTTTTGCAGCTGAATTTGCGAATCTGCCATTAATTCCAGCTTATCTCCAACTCCAACCTGGTGATCATGATTTTGGTTATGGAGCCAACTTTGCATCTGCAGGGGCAGGTGTATTAAGCGACTCCTATCCGGGACTTGTACGTAAAAGTTATTTAATTTTTTGGTCATATATTATGCTTGGTTCCCGCCTGAGATTTGATTTATTGGTTTAGGTGATTGACCTTAAAACACAGCTACAATACTTCAAGGATGTAGAGGCACAATTGCTAAAGAAGATAGGCGATGACGAAACTAAGCAGTTACTCTCCAATGCTGTCTACTTATTTAGTTGTGGAGGGAATGACTATTTTAGCCTCACCAGGACAAATAATTCTCACATTCAACAACAGTACGTAGAGATGGTTATTGGCAACTTGACCCAAGTAATCAAGGTAAACCACATCTTTATTTAATTTTAATAAATTGAATTCGGATTTCGATCCCTTTTTGTCACATGCACAGGATATACATGAGATAGGAGGGAGGAAATTCGGCTTCTTTAGCATGCCCCCGTTAGGCCATGTCCCAAGTGTACGGGCACAACAACCAGGGTACGCTTACGTAGAAGAACTCGCAACTTTAACTGAGCTACATAATCTGGCATTTACAAAAGAACTCGAGAAATTAGAGACGGAGTTGACAGGGTTTATGTATTCAAAATTCGATCTCTTCACATCTATAATGCAAAGATTGAAAAATCCTGAAAAATATGGTACTCCTTAATTCTTTCCGTCTCTAAATAAACGGTCACTAACTAATTTGCGTGTTACCGTTTTGTAAATAAATATGTAAATTTTGAAGGTTTTAAAGCGGCAGATAGAGCATGTTGTGGCAGCGGTCCTTTAAGGGGAATGAATAGTTGTGGAGGGAAGAGAGGAATAGAAGAGTACCAACAATGTGGAAATGCTAGTGACTATTTGTTCTTTGACTCGAGCCATCCGAGTGAAGCCGCTAACAAGCAATTTGCCGAGCTTTTCTGGCATGGAAGTCTCGATGTCACCTCGCCGTACAATTTGAAGTCATTTTTTCAAGGTATGCAAAATGTCTTATTTCATTAAGGATAATCTTTTCTAAATATTGTGTCCAATAAATCTTTAACGAAGGACTGACTTGACTCTCTTTTGTTTATTACAGTAATAGTAAAGTCGTCTCCAGTGTTAAGGAATGAAGAATTATGAAGAACGCAAACTTGTAAACTAGCATGAAAGTTATTTTGTGCAGTAATTTTGCAATTTCTAAGCATTAGCTGACAACTTTAATTTCACTCGATCAAGAGGATATTTATTTATTGCAAGTCCATGATGAAATAGGGTGGTATTTACCAATAAAAACATCACGTTTCAGTTTTCAACATATAGGATCCTTGGTTTGAAATCAAAACCCCGTAGAATCTTTCTCTCTCTTCTCTAGCATTGGTACCAAGTCTGAGCTTCAACAACTTCAATGGCGAGTCTGAGATTCAACAACATTTCATAATCAAACAGGGTTGGATTTCATATTTCTTCTCATACAAATGCTATTAATGCACATTAAAGAAAAAATGGGGAAACCCTAAGATTGAAATGGAGGGAAAAATCCATTTTTTACGCCTTGTTTAACATTCAATTTATGAGGTTTTAGTAGCTGTTGAAAGTTTGCGGGCACCTGGTAAAGGGAAACATGTGTATCAGCCTGGTAATACTGGATTCAATTGTATTGTCCTTGTTGATGAAGTGATTTTTGATTAGTTGTCAAAATATGTTTAGAGACGCAAATAAGCATTTTGCAGTTGCTCTTGTAAAACATTAAAACTTTACAGTAACTTTTTACTGCCCTGTCCCTTAGATGTTAGGTGTATGTGGATTTTTTTTTTTTCGAATGTGCTCTTTATCATTTATTAAGACTAAATTTGAAACTTTTTTCGACATTTATTCAGGGACGAATGAATAATATTTTTTACATATGATTACTTACAGTGTACTACTAATTCTTTCAACTTTTAAGAGATATATTGACGCAGCACGGAAGCGATACGATTCATGTTTAGCGCACTAAACACAAGAATTCACAAGCAATGAACCCTCAAGAACACAAATCTGGAATCCACCAGAAAATTAAAGAGAAATCTCTTTGAATTGAAAATCAATAATGAATAAGTTGTCTTCCAAAAATAAAAGACTAAGTATTTATACTTCTACCTAGGCAGTAAATAAAAGGAGTTCCCAAAAGCAATAAAATACCAAAAATAATGAAATTTTCGTAATTAAAACGAAATCAGTCTTCCAAACCCCGTCACGAGCGCGGCCGCCCTTAGGCCCAGCGCGGTCGCGCACCTTGGCCGAGACTCATGCCAGTTCTTCCTCGTCTTCAGCGCGGTCGCCCTCCCTCCGAGCGCGGTCGCGCACCTTGGCCGAAACTGCTGCCTGGTTGTCACTGTCTTGAGCGCGGCCGCTCTCCCCCATGAGCGCGGTCGCTCTCGCTCCTGTATCAGTCTCCTCCACCTCCAAAGAACTCGACTCCGAGTTCTCATCAGGATAAAGAACTCCATCCGCGTGATACTCATACATGTCCGCCACGTTGAAAGTATTCGAGATGTTCAAGTTATCAGGAAGAGCCACCATATATGGTAACTAAATAGGACTCAAAAACTAGTAAATCTCCTCAAAATCTACTCTAAAATCATCCCTAATCAACCTATTAAAATTAATGACGAAAATAAACAATAAAATATAAAATAAAACAAATTAAGTCCTAAGATAGTAAATAAAATACAAAATTAATTGATATATTTGACTTTGTCAAATATCCTTTCTTGGTGCAGATTCCGTCCTCGGTTCCTCCTACATCAGTCACCCATTCTTCAAAAGAACTCGACCCCGAGTTCATATCCGATATTTGAAAAGAGCCATGCCATCGAAATAAATACTTTGAATAAATTCGCCCCTTTTGCAAGATTTGAGGTAAACCAATTTTGTCCGGATAAAAATTAAAACTATCAATCTCATCCATCCGTTGATCGTCCTTCTCAACCTCCCCATGATTAATAAAAATTTCATCAACAACAATATCGCCATATACAAAATTCGATTTTGTAACAAACCAATTAATTCGGACTTCATCCTTCACCTTGGCAGCGTCGAGCTCGTCCAATTCATCAGTAGTAGCAACGTCAAACCGGTTTCCGGCCGGGAACATGTTATAAGGTTGTTCTTGGAATAGTTTAGAAGAATCCGGAAGAAACTTCTGATAGAAATCAAACATTTGGGAGTTGGCTGGGTCCCACAGGTTTTCAAGTCCACGAGCCCCGTCTTGTTTGTTGACCATGACTTTATCGACCCAATCAGCGGACCCCATATCCCTATCGTCCTCCCCACAGTTTTCTCCAGGACTGCGTACGGGAGGCCCAGGAGACGAGTTTCCTAAAAGGTCATCAAGATCAAAGCTTGGCCTTTTTTGCCTCGTTGCAGAGTTTTTGCTGACCTCGTTATTGCCTACATCCTCCATGGGTTTTCGGCGGCTGCTTCGATCAGAAAACGTATCTCCACACTGTGAGTTGGATTGGAGGGGAGATGATAACATCCCACCTGGGCTACCAGATATAGCCCGCTGCAAAGCCATCGGTTCCCCTTCTTTCCTTGCCAAAACAGCCTTGAGACTTGCAATCTTAACTACGTCCTGCACCTCTTCATTGACTTGTTGAATGACTTCCTCTCCCTTGAAATCGTCATTCAACGCAGTAATAGCGGTGGTTATTGCTTTCCTAGGGAGTCGACCCTGTACAATCTGGCGTCGAATCCGTTCAATCTCCCTGCCTCTCTCACTCCTACGATTTCGATTAGCACGAACGTTGTGACCTTGTTGAGCAGCCACCAATGCTGCAATCTGTGTTTCCAACGCGGCAAGAGCGGTGGTTAAGCCATCGATATCTGCCTTTGTTGCTTGATTCCCCATAGCGAATCAGTGATGAAAGACAGGTTAAACCTGCTCTGATACCAACTGACGCAGCACGGAAGCGCGATAGATTCGTGTTTAGCGCACTAAACACAAGAATTCTTTAAGCGAAAAACCCTAAAACACAATAACTGGAATCCACCAGAAATATAACTGGAATCCACCAGAAAATAAAAGAAAACTCTTCAATTTTAATTAATCAAAAGCTAATTTTCGGATTACAATCTTAGGCCTATTTTATAGTGCCCATAAAACTTGAAAAACAATCCTAAACCTTCTAGAATTACTCCTAACCTATATGGTAACTAAATAGGACTCAAAAACTAGTAAATCTCCTCAAAATCTACTCTAAAATCATCCCTAATCAACCTATTAAAATTAATGACGAAAATAAACAATAAAATATAAAATAAAACAAATTAAGTCCTAAGATAGTAAATAAAATACAAAATTAATTGATATACTTGACTTTGTCAAATATCCTTTCTTGGTGCAGATTCCGTCCTCGGTTCCTCCTACATCATATATAGATCAAAGTGAGTTGCGCTAATTGTTCACGTTATTTACTTGTCTTTGTACATGCTACATGCAAGTGTAAACTATGGTGTTACCACAAGTGTTTTCAACACTTTCTAAGTGTTATCTCAGACGAGTGTTTTGAAAGATAGTTGATCATTTATTTCATAAATAATTTTGTACTAATGTATATATATTGCAATATTTCTGTATATATTGATACATATTTCAGATTACAATAGGGTGAAAATGCTATAAACAATGAATAAGATTAAAGAGAAAAAGTTACGCATAAATAGAAATGATGTATAACTTGAGAAGATTGTGAAAAATGTGGGAATACCTTGTGTAACGATGTGTTGCCTTTTTCGCGGGAAAAATTCGATTTTTGCGTTTCTTTGAAAAACCAAATAAAACCGGAAAAAACGGAGTCGCCACGCCATTTTAATTTTGAAGGCCAAAACTTTGAAAAAAGCCCGAGATCAGAGATTTAGGTTCGGAGGTCATGTTACGCGTCGGGAAGGACGTTAGTGTGCACCCGACGCGCCTCGTAAAACGAGTCTTCCAAGCTGAAAATCATTTTGTGTGTGTGTGTGTGTGTTTTGGCCAAAATAAGTTGAAACTGGAAAAAGTAAAAATTGGGATGTCTTTTTAAGACTTTAAACTGATCCCATGATTTTTTGGAGAATTTTTGGTTTGAGATTTGGTACTCAAAAAACCTTTTGAAGTTGAGAAGTCACTTCTGCCAGAAGGAAATGGCAGCAGACACCTGATTTTGAAATGGATTCAAGGGTCCTAAAACTTCATAATCTGGATGAACTCAGAGAATGAAAGTTTCTCTAGACTCCTTGAATAAACTTTGTGTGAAAGAAATTTCCATTTTGGAGAAGATTTGAGGGTCAAAACCTTCTGGAAACCTCAGATATGAGATCTGGATTCCCAGAAGCTGATGAACTAGCCTCTGAAAGAAAAATTGAAAAGAGGAGTTTTACTCACCCAAAAAATAAGGTAAAAATATGTCTGGAAAGCTCTGGATGTTGGCTACAAAAAGTGTTTTGTAGTCAACACCAAATTCAAGTTCATCTGTGTCCAAAAATTAAGACCATGGACTGAGGTCTGAGAAAATTGCTACTGGACAGCAACTTCTCAAGAAAGAAAATATGATTTTAAGGGGGTTTTGCATCCATGCTTGTCCCCATTTCCCTAGGTTTTGGTTAGTGATCACTAGACATTTTAGTGGTGAATCAACTATACCAAACCATCCTTGGGAGTACATTAGGACTAAGCATTTCATTTGCTTGGGGAGGGGATTTTACCCTTTGAAATCAAGATTTAGTGCTTGAAAATGGTTTTCTAGGGTTTTGAAAGTGCATTTTTGCAAGTAAACAAGAAAAGCTTTGAAAATAATGTTGATCTTTGTAGAAGATCATCCATGGAAGATGGTCTTCCATGGTGATCTTCTTAGATCTAGAGAAAGAAGATGAAAGAACTACATTTTGTAGTTTGAAGATGCATGCATGGATGAGATTTAGGGTTAGGAAGAGGAGGGTTTACCAATCTTCCTTGTGTTCTTGAGTGTTTGGCTTGAGTGTATGAGTGTTTAGGGCTTTAATATGAGAGTGAGTGGATGAGTATGAGTTGGGAAAGATTGGAAAGAAAAAGGTGACAATTCTTGAGAATTCTCACTTTCTCTCTATATTTCGCCGAACTTCGTTGCTATTGTGTTCTTCCTCCTTATTTTTGTATTTGGAGGGCTCAATTTATAGCCCTCCTGAAAATGCAAAGGTATCCGCGCGGACAAGGTCGGTAGGCGTGCCTTTGTTCATTAATTACGGCTCCGGCCTTAGACGGGAAGAATAAAAATTCAAAAAAACCAAATTAACGGCCGGTTTTTGTGTTTCCGGCCTTTCTATTTATGGTTTTATTCTTTTGTTTTGCTTTTTAAGATGCTTTTCTTGGTTTAACTTCATTTGGCAATGCCCATTCTACCCTCCCTTTGTTAGAAATGTTAGGATAGTTAGGAATTGTTAGAAATGTTATAACTTTCGTTAATTTTATAACGAAAATTCTAACAAGCTCAAATTGGAGCACTTACGGTAGCCCCTCGGCGACGGCGCTTTCGAAGGAAGCGGGGTCGTCGATAAAGTAAGGCTCCATATTTGGCGGGATGATCGAGTGATCGGGTGGCTGAACCTAGCGATAGGCTACCTACGTATCCCGAATGGGAATCGAAGCCGATCGTAGTTCGGGTCTTTGACCACTGAGATGATGGCGTTTTAGGTGCCTCGAACGATGAGCGAGTTCTACGGTCGGTTCTTGGAAAGAAACTTCTGCTTTGGGGATAAGAGATGACCATTTTTGGTCGATGGCTATCCGCTCTGTGGGGATAGGAATGACCATTTTCGGTCGACGGGTATCGCCTGTGGGGATAGGAATGACCATTTTCGGTCTCTGCTGGGGATGATTGCGATTTATCGCTTTCTAGTGATAGCGTCTTAGGTGCCTCAAACCTTGGAGATGGCGCTTTAGGTGCCTCGGACCTTGATGATGGCGTTTTAGGTGCCTCGAACCTTGGAGATGGCGTTTTAGGTGCCTCGAACCTTGAAGATGGCTTTTTAGGCGCCTCGGACTTTGATGATGATGGCTTTTTAGGCGCCTCGGACCTTAATGATGATGGCTTTTTAGGCGCCTCGGACCTTAATGATGATGGCTTTTTAGGCGCCTCGGACCTTAATTTGAAATGGCCTTTCGGTGGACTTTGTCTGGCTGCTTAGAAGGAGAGGGTGACCGTTTTGGTCGAGGGCTGGACCTAATGATAGGCTACCTACGTATCCCTAGTGGGAATCAAGCCCTTTCGTAGTTCGAGCACTCCTCGAGATTTCGTTGGCTTTTGGGATTCCGTTAACTTTCTTTGGGGATTTCGTTAGCCTTTCTTTGAGGAAAATCGAGACGTATTCGTGCAGGAAATCGGTCTTACGTTTGGCTAGTTGGATGATTTTGATGAAAGATACGGGATCTCGTTATCTTTCTCGGGGCACTCGGTCTTACGTTTGGCTAGGGGTAATTTTGATGAAAGATACGGGATCTCGTTATCTTTCTCGGGGCACTCGGTCTTACGTTTGGCTTAGGGGTAATTTTGATGAAAGATACGGGATCTCGTTATCTTTCTCGGGGCACTCGGTCTTACGTTTGGCTAGGGGGTAATTTTGATGAAAGATACGGGATCTCGTTATCTTTCTCGGGGCACTCGGTCTTACGTTTGCTGCCGGGGTAATTTTGATGAAAGATACGGGATCTCGTTATCTTTCTCGGGGCACTCGGTCTTACGTTTGATTGCTAGGGGGTAATTTTGATGAAAGATACGGGATCTCGTTATCTTTCTCGGGGCACTCGGTCTTACGTTTGGCTTAGGGGTAATTTTGATGAAAGATACGGGATCTCGTTATCTTTCTCGGGGCACTCGGTCTTACGTTTGGCTAGGGGTAATTTTGATGAAAGATACGGGATCTCGTTATCTTTCTCGGGGCACTCGGTCTTACGTTTGGCTTAGGGGTAATTTTGATGAAAGATACGGGATCTCGTTATCTTTCTCGGGGCACTCGGTCTTACGTTTGACTATAGGGGTAATTTTGATGAAAGATACGGGATCTCGTTATCTTTCTCGGGGCACTCGGTCTTACGTTTGCTAGGGGTAATTTTGATGAAAGATACGGGATCTCGTTATCTTTCTCGGGGCACTCGGTCTTACGTTTGGCTAGGGGGTAATTTTGATGAAAGATACGGGATCTCGTTATCTTTCTCGGGGCACTCGGTCTTACGTTTGGTAGGGGTAATTTTGATGAAAGATACGGGATCTCGTTATCTTTCTCGGGGCACTCGGTCTTACGTTTTGGCTTAGGGGTAATTTTGATGAAAGATACGGGATCTCGTTATCTTTCTCGGGGCACTCGGTCTTACGTTTGGCTATAGGGGTAATTTTGATGAAAGATACGGGATCTCGTTATCTTTCTCGGGGCACTCGGTCTTACGTTTGACTGCCGGGGTAATTTTGATGAAAGATACGGGATCTCGTTATCTTTCTCGGGGCACTCGGTCTTACGTTTATTGAGGATGATTTTCTTGTGAGGGCTGACTTTGGTTAACTTTGGTTAACTTTGTCAAGTTGGGGATTGAATCTGAAATTTTAAGGGGCAAAAGGGTCATTTGACCCTTGCAATCTCATCCGCGCGGATAGGGATGGAAAGTCGGGGTATTAATTGGGCCAACGCCCTTCTTCTTCCTCGGTCAATTTTTTGAGATTGTCGAGAGCGAGAGAGAAAAACGAGGAGAGCGGCCATTTTTGGCCCTAGAAGCTTCAAAATTCCTCCGATTTTCTTGATTTTCGAGCAATGGAACACGGGAAGGCGCTTTTCAAGGCCAAGGACGTGGTCCGGTAGCGGAGAGGCGGATTGGAGCTCGTCGGATGAGGAGGCATTACAATCTTTCGCAATCGGTTGCGGAGGAGCATTACCCGTGCTTGGCAACATTGGGCTTCGGATCCGCATCTCCGAACGGTATATTTCGAATCCTCTTGATCCTTTTGTCGATTTCTTGTTTGAAATTTTTGGATGATTTTGAATTTTTTTTTGAATATTGAATATTGATATTGATGATATGCAATGTTGCAATGAATTTGTGAGTGTCCCAAAAATGTGCATTTTGCTTGGGAAAAAGAATTGGCATTTTTGCCACATTTTTTTTAGTTTGAAAATTACATGTGAAAATTCGAAGAATTGTGATTTTTTGGAATTGAATATTGCATGTTCTTGATGATGATGATTTTTTTTTGAAATTGAATTTTGATATTGATGAATGATGATGCAATGCATGCATTTTGTTTGGAAAGAATGGGCATTTTGCCAATATGAGATGTATGTATGTTTAGGATTTTTTTGAAAAGTGGGACGGATTTTTCCTCCCGTAGGAATGTAAGATGGATGATATGCATGTATGCATTTTTTTTTGTTGAAAATGGGACGGAGTTTTTACTTCCGTAGGAATGCATCTTTTTTTTTGATGAATGCATTAGGACTTGCTTTGAAAATTGTTTTCTTTTATGCGAGAAAAATGGGGCTATGCTCATTGTATCTTTGTTATCTTTGTCGAAATTTTTTTTTAATGTAAATGCAATCTTTTTGACATTTTCTCTCTTCTTTTTTTTTTTACGGGCGGACACCGTTTTGTGACGGAGCGGTGAACAAGATGAAGACTCGAGGATCGGTGGAGTACGTGATTGACTTGTGGGATCGGCTTCGGATGCGGGCCGAGGAGCTTTGCGAGTCAGAGACAGATTGTTGTCGAGACGGGGCTCACGGGAGTTCGTCGAGTGCTTGAGGGGGTGGTCAAGTTCCCTAAGTGCAAGGGCTTGATGTTCGCTCTAGCGCGGCATTGGTGGGATGCGACCCACACATTCCACTTCTTACGGGGCGAGGCGGCGTTACGCCTTCGACTATGCTTTGCGATCACGGGTCTGTCCTTCAATGGGCGCGGCATTGAGTGGAGAGATGGCTACGGCGATGCGTCTGCGAGCTCTTCTTGGATTTTCCCCTATTCCCAAAAAGGGGATGGGGATGGAGTATGCCGTGGTCTTCGGCAAGATCGTGGAGACCATCGCGAGTTACGAGGTGGGGAGGATAGGTTTAGCGCCGAAGCGGTGCTAGGTCCTTCCTCTGGTTTACCTTTTCGAGCACACTCTTTGGGCATCTTTGAGGGACGGCGATCTTTGCCTTCTTGAGGTCCTTGGAGGACATGGAGACGGTTGGAGATATTTCTGGGGAGGCGGGTGTTGGCTGTACTTCGCTCTTGATAGATACGGCGGAAGAGGCTGTGAGCTCCTGTCTTGCTTCGAGTTTGCTCTGGAGGTATAAGCTCTCTTTTTGCTTTCCCTCTTTCCTTTGAGCACGCACTTTTATTTGCCTTTGGATTGATTGGATTTTTACCTTTCGCGGTATGGGCGTTGGAGTTTTCCACGTCACGGTGTGGAGCGGCTGAGGCGTACGTCGGGCGTATCCGGCCATGCGGTCTTGGTCCAAGCATGCCGGGAGAAGATAAGCTCCGGGCGTACGACTCTCGGGTACGCGGATTGCCTTCCTTTGACGGAGGCCGAGACGGATGAGGGGATGATATTCTTCCCACAGGATCGCTTTGAGGTAAGCGCGGTGAAGGGCGGCGAGATACGGGCGGTGCGGCGGAGGATTTTGAGGGCACGACTTGCGACGCCTACTATGCAGGAGAGAGGGTGACGCGCCGGCATGGCGTGAACTCGCCTTTGAGGACACCGGTGGAGCCTCCCGCCGATATGATGCATCCGAGCGATCGGTCAGTGACTGGGATGATTACTGAAGCGAGCCGGCACTTCTCGGACTTCGTGGCGATCGAGCCATATGCGACGTTCGTCTTGAGGAGGCGAGGATGCCTCGGGTTTTGGAGAGGGAGGGGCTTGGGATCCCGCGGTACCCTCGGACGGATTTTTCCTACATCCGGGATGGGGTCCGATTGAGGGTGCGAATCCCTCGGCCGAGCGACTTCCACGAGCTTTCCGGCCTCGTCAGGGTATGAAGGTATGGCTTCACCTTTTCCCCTTCTTTTCTTTCTTTTGTTTCATCATCTCTAGCATCACTTCTTTTTTTTTGACGCTTTTGCTTTTGTGCGGTTTTCGGAGGTGGTCGTCGAGACAGGCGAAGCAAGTGATCGGAGCCAAGAGGTTCATACGGAGGATGGTTGCTTGCGGGGCACCTCGGGCTAGGGCGAGGAGACCACGGCCGGCACTGTCCGACGGGAGGCTTCTCCTATTCCCTCGGAGACTTCTTGAGACCCCTCTTTCTCCTCTCATTGATCACCGCGCGCCTTGCCTTCGGATCACGTCATTCTTGGGGATCCGCACGGGCGGAGACACGTCTGGCGGCATGGTGGGTCGTCTCCGTATGTTCGGGAGTCGGACGCCTTCACCTTCGGGTACGATTTCTTCGGGGATGCGGGTTTACCCTATCGAGTGTGCCGGTTGGTCCCGGCGAGCCTCTTTGCGGAGATGAGGACGATTACGAGCCCGAGACTTTCGGGGCTCTGACGAGGCGGGCCCGAGTCGCAAGAGGCGGGGAGACATCGGGTCTTTGGAGACTCCGATTGATTTTTTTTTTATTATTTTGAGATTTAGATTTGTACAGATCATGCACATTTTTTTTGATGTAATAATTTAGGATTTTATTTATGTTTGTTTGTTTTTTTTTTTTTGTACACTCTCCTTTTTTTTTTTTTTGGAATGTAATAATTTAGGATTTTATTTTATGAATGCAATGCAATATGAATGCAGTGTTGCATGAGCCTTGTTTTTTTTTTGCAAGGGTGTTTGGTATATGGGTGGTTTGGGGAGGTTTTTGCACAAGTTTCGAGCAACGGGACGGAATATTCCTCTTTTGGTGTAGCGGCTTGGGCATTTGCGGAATTTTTTACGGGAAGCAATCCCATCCGCGCGGAGGAATCACGCATCGACGGTGTCCTTTAATTTTGGTCCGGACACTGGTCTTGCTTTATTTCAAATTCAAATATCCTCTTCAACCTCCGGTCCAAACGGCCATTTTCGGGAGGAAGAGAGAAAAAACCATGGAAAGCCTTAGAAAAGCTCCCTCAAAATTGTCCCAAGAGTCCCAAATGTCATTTTTCAACAAGTTCAAGGATTGGTCAGGGAAATTATGCATGAGAGAAGGTCTTTCTTTGAAGAACGGTACAAGGTACGATGCTTGTGGTCTCTCGAAAGAATTGGTTCCGGATTATGACCTCTTAAGGGCTTCTTCTTCGTTTTGGGATACTAGAAGGCATGTCTTTTGCCTTTCCTTCAACGAGATTGTTCCATTGTGGAAGAATTTCGGGCCTTGCTTGGAGGTCGGAGGTGGAGGAGATAGCAATTCCTTGGTCAGGAGGAGCTTCTTTTGTTGACAAGTTGTGCAACCTTCTTCATCTTTCCCCGGAGGAAGCACGAGGCATGATCCGCGGTCAGGCCATTTCGATATTTCCGGTCTTCCCGACAGATTTAGGGGCCTAGGCTTGGTGGATGACGCCTATTGGGATGCCTTTGCACTTTGCATGTTCGGCACTTTGTTCATGGTTTATTCCTTTGGGATCTGTCATCGAGCTTTCTTTGGATGTTGTTGTTGTTGCCGCTCGGGCGAGAGATGTCATTCCTTTGATCTTGGGGAGACCTTCCATGCTCTCGGCAGTTAGCTACGGAGACGGTATATGCGTAGGGGCAGCCCGTTTCTCTTGACCACAGTGGGCGATGGAGCGTTTGGGGGTTCTTCGGGGAAACCTCGATATGATCGGGCCTTGGACTTTTGCCGGGAGAGGTGTTGATGTAGATTTTGATGATCGGGGCTCGTGGGAGCGTTGGATGGCGGGTCGCCGGGCTGAAGATATCGAGATGGTCGGTGCCTCATTGGCGGGTGGAGACTCGTAGAGTGCTTCGGGGACGGGTCCCATGTGGTTATGCTTAGGGGCTTTCTCGGTCCGGTTTCTACATTCCGGCTGCAGTCTGAGGCGGTTTGGCTTGGAAGCGGAGTTCCTTTGGAGGGTTTTGATGATATAGCTACCGGGGTGGTGGCTCTTGTTTCCATGGATGATCCTCGGTGTTTCCATTTCTTTCCAGTATGGAGGTACGATGCCTTTCCTCCTCGGGTCATTCTCGAGCGTCAGAGACCGGTGTTCTGACCACTTGGTACCTGGATTGGTACGAGGGCATGCAGGAGAGACTCGGGTGGCTATTTTGAGACGGCGTGAGGCCATTGTAGGTGCGGAGGACCGGGCTGTTTACGAGAGGAGGAGGGCCGAGGCGAGGCCAATCCTCATGACGGGGAGCGGAGACGGCGCGGCCGACTATGAGGCTTACGTCGAGACGGGAGAGGAGGGCTCCTATGCTACCCGGCTAGGCTACGGGGAGATGAGGGATGACGCTAGGGCTACTAAGGCCACTGACGGAGGCTGGTTTGATAGACCTGTCCCTATACGAGCTTGGTAGGAGGAATACCGACATTTTCCGGTTCGAAGAGAAAGACTCGGAGGGGAAGAAGAAGGGAGAGACCGATGCGAGTGGGTTGGAGTGACTACGAGGTTTCCAAGTATCCCTTTCTTGCCATGACAGACACATTAGTTTGATTATGTATCTTAGTTTTCTTTTAGCAGGTTGCCAGTTGTAGGAATGAATCGGGCTTAGACTCATCAAAGAGCTTTTAACTTGTAATGAATATTTGAATTGCTTTAGAGTTTTTTTTTTTGAGACGCTTTCATGGTCTGATCAATTGTATTGATGCCAAAGTATGGCTTTTATTTGTGCTTTAGACCGAACCGTTTCCGGCTGCCTACGTTCCCCTCATTTTGAGGAGCTCAGGTCTTCGTAGTTCAACCGGTGAACTTTTGGATTTTTGTTTTGTTTTTTTTTTTGGTGCAACCACCTGTTTTTACCTAGGCCGCCCTTCTCGGGTTTCTAACCTAGTTGGGTATTACTCTTTTAGCACTCTTTTTTTTTTTGTTTTTTTTTGTTTTTTTTTGGTGCAACCACTGTTTTTACCTAGGCCGCCCTTTTCGGGTTTCTAACCTAGTTGGGTATTACTCTTTTAGCACTCTTTTTTTTGTTTTTTTTTTTTTTTTTTTTTTTTTTTGTTTTTTTTGTTTTTTTTTTTGTTTTTTTTTTTTTTTTTTACGCGTAGTATCTGCGCGGCTTGTCACCATTCATTTGGGTGTACAAAGGGATTCCGTCGAGGTCCGCAAGTTGCATGGCGCCTCAGGAGAAGATCTTACGGGACGACATATGGCCCGACCCATACGAGGCTCCCATTTGCCGAGAGGGTTGATACGGGTGAGGGCTTTTCTTTTAGAACGAGATCACCTTCTCGGATCTCCCGATGCTTTACTTTCTTGTCGAAGGCTCTAGCCATTCTTCCTTGGTAGGCTCGGATGTGTTCCATGGCCTTCGGTCGGCGTTCGTCTAGTAGGGCCAATTCGTCATGGCGACTGCGGAGCCATTCGACCTCGTTGATTTGGCTTTCGGCGGTATACGGAGCGAGGGTATTTCCGGCTCGATTGGGAGTACGGCTTCCATTCCGTATGTGAGGGCAAAAGGTGTTTCCCCGGTTGCCGTTCGGCCCGATGTTACGCGCCCCGAGTGCCAGTGTAACTTCTCGGGCCAATCTACGCCTTGGACTGGCCATTTTCCGGATGATATTTTCGAGTCTTGTTTCTTTGCCTCGACGGCTCCGTTGGTTTTGGGGCACTGTAGGGTGATGACTTGTGACGGGTTATTCGGAATTACGCCGGCAACTTGTCACATTCCCCTTCGAAGTGGGATCCATTATACGAAATGATTTCGGCCGGCAACCCGTATCTGCACATGATGTTTTCTTTGATGAAGAGGGCGACTTTCTTTGAATTGAGGATTTTGTAGGATTTTGCAGAGCATCCTTTCCACTTCCTTCGAAGAAATGAACAATCTGCGTCTCTTTAGGCTCTTCCAGTTCCCAAATTCACACTCGTCAAAATCTCTTCGGCAGCTTGGGCTCGATTTTCCTCTTCCGGACAACCTGCTTAAAGATTTTTTTTGTTGTTTGATTTTTTTTGTTTAATGTGTACGCTTCTTTATCTAATGAATTATTATTAAAAATTTTTTTATTAATTAATTCATCATTAGTTAAAGTGGCAATCAAGGGATACTCGAAAGGTTCGTCATTTCATTGAAAAACGAAAGGGAATACGGTGCTTGCTACGGACTCGTGGTCTTCGGGCGTAAGGCCATCGGACGACCCTAGAGACTCGATCTTAACGAGAGAGAGGCGGGAGGACTTGTCCTAGATTGACACAAAGGGACGGGGTACCAATCCAAGCTTGGTGATCATTTCCTCCTTAGTCGCGGACGGGCTGAGAGAGTTTCCCAATTCTCTTAGCGGCATTGCTATTGGTGGCCTCGTGACTCGGGAAGCTGTCTTTGTTTTGTTTTCCTTTCTCAATTGCTTTGCTATCATCTCTTGGGTGAGCCGAGATCAATCAGTGCGGCACCTGGACTTCTTCTTCAAACAATTCTTTGCATAACCGAGACCATCCCAATCATCGAGGGAAATTCCGTGGCCTTAGCTTTTGGCGTGTCAATTCGAACTCGGGTTTCGGGTCTCCCTGGGCGTAGGAATAGTGGTTGTGAGCTTCTCGGCTGTTCCACCGGGTCGGGCACGCCTACTGAAGGTATACTCACTCTTCGTGGTAGTGGTAGCCCCGGGTATCTTGGGTAGGTCCGGGAACATTCTACGGACCGGGTTAGCCTTGGTTCCCCGAACTTGTTGAGGCTATCCTGTAGCTTTAGCCATCCTTCCGTAGGAGTGGGCTCTGTGATGTTTCTGGTTGTGTGGGACCCTTTACAAAGTAGTCGGCCAAATTAGGACTGAAGGGGAGAGATTTAGGGTTGTCAGCGGGATCTTTCTGTGGCGGCTTCAAATCTCTTTCCCTTTGCGGTGTCCATGGGGAGGCCTCATATCCCAGGCCGTGGCGAGTATTACGTCCTTTCACTTCGATGAGTTTGAAAGTTCCTTGTTGGCGCTTCCCAGGACCGAGAGACCGGGTAGATAGCTCATTTTTCTCATCATTTTCAAGACCGGTGGGATTTTATCCCGAGTGGCCAGTCGAGATCTATGTTGCACACTTGGGCCTTGGGAGGCTCGGCCAGTGGCCCGTTAGCATGTGACCTTCCTCGTCATGTTTGATTTCGAGAATAGGTATTCCGCCCGTATCTGTGCCCTCTAAAGTGACTAAATCCCCGTAAATGGTCGTCGAGATCCCCATTCGAGACGAATTTCACACACTTGGTGGAGGCTTGAGGCGACCCCTTTGACTTGGTGCAGCCGAGGTCTTCCCGACAGGGCATTGAAAGTAATCGGGATGTCGATAACACGGAATTCCACAGGTATCAATTTACGTCCAAACCAGAGGTCTAAAGTAGCAACTCAGAGGGCTGCTCGGGATGTTGAGTCGTAAGCTTTGTGTGAGAGAAGAAGGCTTCAAGTACGTAGTCTTGATATCAAGCGAAGCTCATGATCTTTCTTTGGAAGAATGTTCATTAGGACCCATTATCAACCGGGACCCGAGGGCGTCGTTCATCCCAGTTGGGTGTGATGAAGAGAGGCTCATTATGATCGGCCCCAAATTGAGGGAGGTCGAGATACGTGAAAGTGATTATGTTCCCGTAGTGGATGTTTCCAATCAGTTGTACCACATCATCGGGAGTAGCATCAATAGGCACGAGAGTGCGAGCGGGCTTTCTTCCGGCTTGACTTATGGGGATAAGGCGAAGTGAGTAGAGACCGGAGGAAATCAGTTGGCGCTGTGTTTGCTTCAACTGGGTGAGCACGGGATCTTCTTTTTCGTGGTCTGGAGTTTCATTTGTCTTAGCATAGGGGCGGCGATCTTCTTTTGGTGCTTCGATCTCGTGGCCTTCTTACGCCTTGGGATTTCCTTGGAAAGATCTCTGCCCGAGATCGGGTTAACAGTTAACTTCCTCATCGATCGTCTCTTGATGGATTTCTTGATCTTTGCCATCAATGGGGAGCCCTTTTTGGCTATTGGCCATTGGTTACGACGGGTTCAGACTGAGGCTGAGCCGCACCGGCTCCTGCCTCTTCTGGGCGGCCCTTATAAGCTGCTTCCCAAGTTCTGGCTTCGAGTGCAGGGTTGTGTTTTTGCTCCCTGGATGGCCCGCGCAGCTAGGGCGTCCTCAGATTCACTCTCATGGTCGGCCTTGCTCATTGTTATCATGCAGCAAGAGTCGCCATTGTCGGGGCTTGGCGGTTTGCCGATTTCTTCCTTATAGGTGTAGCCATTCTTGTTCCTTTTCGTAATATTCGGTGGAGATGATTATAGCATTACTCGTGTGGGAGGAGCGTCAGGTATCATGCCAGGGTTTCGGGACTTCTCTAGAAATACATTCGGGAAAGTGATTTCCTCTCCGGTCACCTTCGACAAGAATTGTTACTTTGCTTTCGGGCGGGTTTGATCGACAATAGTGATTTTCTCATTGGAGAGGATGGGAGTCGGTCTCCCTCTTTCTAGCGAGATCCTCAACTATTCGCTTAGACAGATACCCGAAAACCCTTTCCCCAAAGCATGGTAGGCGTTGTGTTGAATTCTAAGACATCCACGTGCTTAGATCCATGAAACTTCGTGGCCTTCATGTCCCTCGGCCTCGTATTCGTCTTCCGAAGTTTCTTCGTTGTCGCTTCTTGATAACCTGACCATTGTGCTGGCTCCCATGGGCTCATTTCGCATGATTGTTCCGCATTGTTTTCCGATCGGGGCCTCCGTCGACTCTTCGCTCTCGTCGTCATCATCATCATCGTCATCGTCATCATCGGAATCGTCTTCCCATACCACGGGGATATCGGGCAGAGAAGCGATGGTCAAATCTGTTAGGGAAGAGGGTGCGTGAGTGGCGACCAGGAGGGATTGTCATATGCTCCCATTCCGGAAGTGATGGTAAGCTGCGATTCGGCTTCTCCTCCCGAAATTGCGGGGAAGAGTGAGAGGGCGGCACATATTTATTGTGAGGTAGGATATAGAAGGAATCCTCCTCTTCGATTCTTCACTATTCTCGGGATCATATTCGGGCTCTCCCAAAGCCAATTTGCGAAGTGTACTAGCTCCGGATGCTCTTCGGCCTCTTTTCTTGATAAGCCCCAGATGAGTGCTCACGGAAACTTTCTTGCTCAATCTTTCTTATTTGTTCTAACCATCTTGTATAAATAGTTCTTTCATGTTACGAGCGGAACGGCCCGCTTCTTCGGTATCGGTTTTCCCTTCACCCGAAAAATAGCGGGCCTCGTATTCTTGCAAGGAGTCTCGACATGAGACCAAGATGGGTCGATTCGTTCGATATCCTCGAGGTGAGGGGAATCCGTCCAGATCCTCGACGAGGTTGGCCACGGGTATTTGGGGACCTTCATCGGCATCTTCATGGTCATGCGAAGATTCTCCGCATTCAATCATATTCACACGATTATGGTTAGTGGCGTAGATTTTGGCTCGTGTTGGGCCCTCGGGGCCTTCCAACTTTCCTTGCTCTATTAGCCCCCTGGATTGCCTTTTTTCAGAGTGAAGCATTGTCACGGATGTCCGTGAGCTTGATGAAAGGCACAATACTGTAGTATCCACGGGAGCATTCGGATTTCCAGGTTGGAAATTCTCCAAAGGCCGCAGCAAGCCTTCTTTCACCGAGTCCCTAAAGATGTCATTCGAGGGCATTCCAAAGTTTTCGAGATTTATGACTCGCGATGCAGGCTCGGCCGGTTTCTGGAGCAAAAGGAGTTGTGTTATTACATTCCTGTCCCGCATAGTTAATCATTTCTTTGCCTTTAGCAGGAGCAGGGGCGGTGTTTGCGGGAGGAGCCCGATATACGTAGCGGAGTGCGACGGCCGGTTGTCGGTGTAGGCCTTTTCAAACTTAGCTGCAGAGTTAACCATGGCCCGTAAGTCCGAGTATGGGAAGTGACCGAGGGAGGCTCTCAGAATGTGGTTTCAAGCATGACCGGAAGATGTCCAGTTGTTCCTCTTCGGAAGGAGGGATGGCCATTTCACCGAGTTTCGAGATTCCACGCTTGTAAAAGTCCCCAACATTCTCATCAGACGCCATGCACCGTTGTTTGTAGGTCAACCCTATTTGTTTCCCATTCCAAGTTGGCCTTATATTTTTTACGTGAAGGCATTGGTGATTTGGTCCCATGTGGCCCCGGCTTCGGGTTTCAAACGGAAGAACCACTTTAAGGCACCGGACTTCAAGGATAAGCCGAAATAGTCACCAAAATGGCGATTGGTGCATCCTTTGGCTTTCATCGCCAAGGTATACGTGTCCAAATGGGTTTTCGGACATGCGGTTCCATCAAAGAGATCCAGATTTGGCATCACGAATTTGTGGGCAGGGGAACAATGGAGTCCGTGCAGTAGGCCGGAAGGCGGACTTTACGCGATCGGTTCGGCAATCTGCGCTTTCATTTCCTTGTGTTGTTCCATGAACCAGGCCGGATGAGGGTCTTGTGGGCGGAACCATGGCATTCAAGCTAGTGGCCGAGCTAGAGAGAGGAGCTACCACTTTGGAGCGGGCGGGTGGAGAGGCCGGCTCAGGGGACGTAGGTGAAAACCCCGTCACGGGCCGAGTTACCACAGGGAGCATGAGTAGGAGCCTCGAGCAAAGGGTAGAACCTTGCGGCTTGCTGTGGATTTTCAACCGGCAAAGTAGGTGGGGGCAGCCCCGATGTAGCCGGATAACTTGGATTTCCGTGAGTGGGGCCCGTAAGTAGGCTTGAGTGCGGGCTGTCCGGATGGTTGAATTGCATGGCCGCTTGTGGTGAAGGTGTGTAACCGGAATGCTGCGGTCTGGTGATTCGGATGACACCGGGATGGAGGCTTGGTAACCCCGTAGAAGTCTGAGTGAGGAATGGATTTGTGTGAGGAGCGGCCGAACTAGTACTGTTACGAGGAGGGGCTCTGGCGTGGTCCGTAACCAAGTTGTGGCGGCATTCGGCTGTAGGCTGTTCTTTGTGAAGGTCCGGATTGATCGGTTCCGAACCGAGGAGGGATCCCGATCACCGTGGCATTCCGAGATAGCCCCAACCACGAGAAGACATTCGTCTTGATTTTGCCCCCACCGATTGTGCCGTCGGCTGCATGGATCCGGTGGTCTCGTGGTTGGGAGGAGGCTGGTGACCCGAAAATCGAGGAGCATGGGTTACGGTAGTGGCACCATAGGAGGTGGGTGGCGGCATCCTGGTGTAATCGTGGCGACCGAGAGTGGGGTTGGCATCCTCGTCTTCTTCCACGGTGAAGGTGCCATCCGGATTGAGGCCGGCGGCCAGACCGTGACTCTTAATAGCCTCCATAAGGCATTTTAGTGTGCTTCCTGTCGTAACCTCATACGTTACGCTGGCGATTCCACTTGTTGCTCTGTACGAGGGTCCGGGAGGCGGAGTGACGTTATCCCCATCATTACCGGCCTGATGCGAGACATTACGAAACCCGGAGTTGGAACAAACGGCGAAGGCGACGATGCGCTTGACTCTTCCCAGCGATCAAACGGTGACCGGTGCCCGAAACCAAGCTTTGTGCGGAGGCTGCGGGGGAAAGGACATGAAGGTTCGAGATGTGCAGGAATGGAAGGAGGGTAGGTGTTTGGACTTTAGGCTCATGCAACATGCAGTTATTTGTTCACGTTTACTTAAAACATGTTTTATTAACCTAATCGGTTGGAAAAGATTGCTCTTCTTTTTCGCAAACTACTTTGATTCCTGGATCAGTGGACCCCGTCACTACGTCTATAAGCCCCTCGTATTCCACCTGTATTTCGACCTCCCAGGGTGGACAGCCCCGGGCGAGGGTCCTATAGGGCAAGCGGGTCCCACCGACCGAAAGAAAAACGATCCTAGAAGTCTGGCGGGTAATCGAGTCTTAACGAGCATTCGATGTAAATTACGGACAAAGCTGACGTCAGAGTCAAGATCGTGTCCGAGAGCTCGACGAAAAGTCGGCATGATTTGGACTGATAAATGTCCGCAATTGATCTTGACTTGTCGTCAGTTAAGCCGTAATTAGGCATGGAATAACCGTTAATCCTTGATGACTCAGTGTCAATCTTTGGGAGTCGATGTATAATTTGTGCCGATCGAGCCGAAGTCAAGGCGCCGGTCAATATCTTGGTCAAAGTCTGCGGCGGAAAACCGGCGAACTTCGGCGATTAGCGGCGATTAGTGGACCGAGAGATATTGAGTCGGTATGCCGACAAAGGCTTGAAAGGAAAGGTCTATACACGGACGGGGCATGACACACCGGTACTAAAACCAACCGGGTCTCTGACAAAGTGTGTCACGGACAAGTGCATGGTCGACACGAGGCTCCATGGGATGTTTGGGTAGTCCTGTGCTCATCCGAGAGGCGTAATAAGACCAAACGGACCGCGACAAGGATTTCCCCGGGTTAAGGGCGTAGCGTGGCAAAGTGTACGGTCACGTGCGCGTAGTGTGCAAGCGATCTATATTCTTTTTCCGAGTAAAATAGAGATTTTTTTTTATGTGTCTTAAAAATATGATGCATGATTTTTTTGGAAATTTTCTTTTTTTTTTTTTGAAAATCTCTCTTTTTTTTTTGAATTTTTATGAGCACATAAGCACGTAAGCATGAAAATTCCGACAGTTAGGGACATTATTCCGATGTCAACATTTTGACTTTCTCCGAGGCGGCCAAAACAACATGAAAACTGTGCAAAAATCAACACACACACAAAAATGATTTTCAAAGCCGGGACGGAAGCTTGACCCTCAAAAGCTTTTTTTTTAAACGGTGATACCGGTACGTGGGATTGTTAGACCACAATTTATCCCCGACTCGTGTTAGGAGGCGATAACGGGAAATTTAGTGGTTTCCACCAATATACCGAATACCATTTTTTATTAAAAGCTTAGTCCCCAAATGAGTCGCCACCGTAACGATGTGTTGCCTTTTCGCGGGAAAAATTCGATTTTGCGTTTCTTTGAAAAACCAAATAAAACCGGAAAAACGGAGTCGCCACGCCATTTTAATTTTGAAGGCCAAAACTTTGAAAAAGCCCGAGATCAGAGATTTAGGTTCGGAGGTCATGTTACGCGTCGGGAAGGACGTTAGTGTGCACCCGACGCGCCTCGTAAGACGAGTCTTCCAAGCTGAAAATCATTTGTGTGTGTGTGTGTGTGTGTGTTTTGGCCAAAATAAGTTGAAACTGGAAAAAGTAAAAATTGGGATGTCTTTTTAAGACTTTAAACTGATCCCATGATTTTTTGGAGAATTTTTGGTTTGAGATTTGGTACTCAAAAACCTTTTGAAGTTGAGAAGTCACTTCTGCCAGAAGGAAATGGCAGCAGACACCTGATTTTGAAATGGATTCAAGGGTCCTAAAACTTCATAATCTGGATGAACTCAGAGAATGAAAGTTTCTCTAGACTCCTTGAATAAACTTTTGTGAAAGAAATTTCCATTTTGGAGAAGATTTGAGGGGTCAAAACCTTCTGGAAACCTCAGATATGAGATCTGGATTCCCAGAAGCTGATGAACTAGCCTCTGAAAGAAAAATTGAAAAGAGGAGTTTTACTCACCCAAAAAATAAGGTAAAAATATGTCTGGAAAGCTCTGGATGTTGGCTACAAAAAGTGTTTTGTAGTCAACACCAAATTCCAAGTTCATCTGTGTCCAAAAATTAAGACCATGGACTGAGGTCTGAGAAAATTGCTACTGGACAGCAACTTCTCAAGAAAGAAAATATGATTTTAAGGGGGGTTTTGCATCCATGCTTGTCCCCATTTCCCTATGTTTTGGTTAGTGATCACTAGACATTTTAGTGGTGAATCAACTATACCAAACCATCCTTGGGGTACATTAGGACTAAGCATTTCATTTGCTTGGGGAGGGGGATTTTACCCTTTGAAATCAAGATTTAGTGCTTGAAAATGGTTTTCTAGGGTTTTGAAAGTGCATTTTTGCAAGCAAACAAGAAGAGCTTTGAAAATAATGTTGATCTTTGTAGAAGATCATCCATGGAGATGGTCTTCCATGGTGATCTTCTTAGATCTAGAGAAAGAAGATGAAAGAACTACATTTTGTAGTTTGAAGATGCATGCATGGATGAGATTTAGGGTTAGGAAGAGGAGGGTTTACCAATCTTCCTTGTGTTCTTGAGTGTTTGGCTTGAGTGTATGAGTGTTTAGGGCTTTAATATGAGAGTGAGTGGATGAGTATGAGTTGGGAAAGATTGGAAAGAAAAAGGTGACAATTCTTGAGAATTCTCACTGTTTTCTCTCTATATTTCGCCAGAACTTCGTTGCTATTGTGTTCTTCCTCCTCTATTTTTGTGACTGGAGGGCTCAATTTATAGCCCTCCTGAAAATGCAAAGGTATCCGCGCGGACAAGGTCGATGGCGTGCACCGTTCATTAATTACGGCTCCGGCCTTAGACAGAAGAATAAAAATTCAAAAACCAAATTAACGGCCGGTTTTGTGTTTCCAGCCTTTCTATTTATGGTTTTATTCTTTTGTTTTGCTTTTTAAGATGCTTTTCTTGGTTTAACTTCATTTGGCAATGCCCATTCTACCCTCCCTTTGTTAGAAATGTTAGGATAGTTAGGAATTGTTAGAAATGTTATAACTTTCGTTAATTTTATAACGAAAATTCTAACAAGCTCAAATTGGAGCACTTACACCTTGTCAAAGTGCTTGTGAGCTGTTCAAAGAAGTACAATTAAGCTAAAGCATGTTGATACAAGGCCGTAAAGCTTGGACCTAGATAACAAGAAGTTAATTCCTAAAATCAATTAACAGAAAACCCTTTCTCCCTCAAGACTATGCATGAAGTCTCAACCACCTCCCACTCTCATCTGAATTTACTCAACAACTTATAAGTAATCCCCAATTCTTTTGAAGAATATAAATATCAAGTATCACCATTTGGAAACTCAACCACGTTCAACCAAAATAAAACACACATCATTACACAAGAAAAAGATCAAGCACTCATTGGTTCTATTAGACTCAATTCTCCCACATGTGCTTACACTCTTGATTATTTTTGTAGAGAGAGTATCGTGGCTAGTATAGAGTTTCGTGGTTGATTTTATTTGTTCCATTGAGCATATATTGTAATAGCAATATGGAACTTTCATCCTTTTACATACGACTCATATATATAGTAAAGGTCTCGCATTTTGAGGCACCCTCAAGTTATATACTCCCTCCGTCTTATTTAAACCTTCACCATTTTGAAGGTGACACAAAAATTAAGAAAAAAGTTAGTGGAGTAAGTGTTGTGAGTATGAAAAGTGAGGTTGGAGAGAGAAAGTGGGGTAGGAAATAGTGAGTTGATTGGTGTTGTGAGTATAAAAGTAAAGTATGAGAGAGAATTAGTGGATGGAATAATAATATAAAATGTTCATTTTAGGAAAGTTGAAGCTTTTAACGGGACACCCGTTTTGGCAAAAGGTTAAGCTTCAAATGGGACGGAGGGAGTACATTTATATAACTTGAGAAAAACAAATTATTGTATTTTTATTCCGCTGCAATTCCGTTTTAAAAAAAAAATATTTTTATTTTGGTTTGTGTGTGTTGTTTGAAGTGTTATCGTTGGTAACGCCAACACTTTTGATGACACTTTCTAAAAACAGGCCATTGACAATTTCAATTGGTAACAGAGCCGTGCACTTGATACACTAAGTGTTCGGTCCAGTTCCTATTCTTGATGGGTTGAATTATATGTGCATATTGGAAGATTAGCCTTCGCTCGCATATCAAATCAATTGATCATCGGACTTGGCGATCTATTATCAATGGTTATTCTGTTCCCTTGTTACCTACGGATGAGGATGGTGATGTTCAAATCAAACATGAATCTGAATGGACCAATGAAGAGAATAACCTAGTTAGTTTCAATGAAAAAGCACTTAATGTCATTTATGAGTGGGTAGACATTCATGTTTTTAAACTCATTCAAAACACTCCCACGCCTAAGAAAGCTTGAGATATTTTTCAAAGATTTTGTGAAGGAGATGGTAGTGTGCGTGAAACTAAGCTTAGGAGGCTAACTAGCAAATTTGAAAGATTGAGGATGCGGGCACTCCCAGACCCGGGACCTATAAACTCATGCTGTAACGACCCTAACCCTAGGCACTAATTTTTAAATATCATAAAATGTGTTTTAATATTATGATTAACTTATGTGTCTATTTTATGTCTTTACATTCTTATGTCAATATTAATTGGGTGGAAAATAATTTAGGACCCTTAGAATTTCTAAAGAAATAAAATAAAGCATTGAGAAAGTATAATAATAGGAAATGAATAAATTGTGGAATAAATAATTTAGTAGGAGGATATTTATTTAAAATGCTTTGAAAATATCTAAAGGAAATTGATGAAAGCATTGGAAGGATGGTTAGGGAGGGGGGACCATCCTCCCTAAATTACTCTCTATTCCCCTCCCAAGTCAAAGCAAGCCATACTCCCCCCATGCTCTCTTTTTCCCCTTCCCATACTTCCCCTAGTCATCCCTTCCTCCTCCTCATTTCATTCTTTCATTTTCCTCCATGGAAAGAGCTTAGAGAAAGCCTTCATCTCTCAAACTCATACCAAGTGAAATTCTTGTCCAACTTCAAATCCAAGTGTCCTTTTGTGAGTAGTTCATTCAAGGGAATTGATCAAGCCTAGAAAATCATCATTTTATCTTGTATTGGCTCAAGTAAGTTGTTATGACTTCTCTTCTCCTACTTGTTCATGAGCTTTTAAAATATTTCCCTTGTTCTTTGATGTTGTTTTTATGCCTTGGAAACCTTAATGGAAGTGGATGATTGGAAAATGAAATTTGTTGAAGTTAGGGTTCAAGGAAGATCAATTTAAAAGGGTTTGAAATGGGTGAAATGGGTAGAGATAAATAATCTAGGGCTAATTGGTTTTGAGTTTACATGTTTGGAATGGGACTTGGTAAGGTAAAAGTATCCTTTGGTGTTCTTGAAGTAAGCTTGGTTAGAAGGAATGGAAACCTAGGCATAAAAGGGTAAAAATCTGAGTTTTGTGCTGGAGGGAGGCTTGGGCGGTCGCCCATGGGGGCTTGAGCGGCCGCCCATAGCCACAGAAACATGTTTGCCTTGGAAGTACACTTGGGCGGTCGCCCAAGTAGGTTAGGGCGGTCGCCCATAGTGGCAGAAACCTCAATTTCCTAGGAAGTTCACTTGGGCGGTCGCCCAAGTGGTTAGGGCGGTCGCCCAAGCCCCTGAACCAACCTTTTTCAATTTAAACAAGAATTGTTTAGCAAGTTGTTTGGCCATTTATAAATGGTGACTCCCACTTAGTAATTGAACTTGAACCTTCATTAAGGCCTTGTATACTTGTATATGGAATTTGTAGGGTAGGTTAATGATCCCTCATTTCCTTACTTGATGTTATATATATTGTTGTTGATATTGTTTAGTGTATTCATAAATTGTTGCACTTTGATATTGTTGGGGCATGAGTATATATTACCATGTGGCTATTGTTTATCCCTTTTTGTGGATTTTATTCAAGTATCTATTATGTGCTTGACAATGTGTGGGTCAGCTGACATTGGGGGTATAACATAATACGATCAATTATGGAAGTGTGACCTAATGTGATCGGATTATGTTATATCTGTGGCCGTCCCCTCATGTGGCCACAGGATGGGGTATAGCATCTGTATTGAGCCAAAAGCCTTACAGAGTTGCTTCGGTCTTATTTGGTTCCCTGAAAAACGGGTCTTATAAGACGTGAGTATTGCTTAAGCGGCTCACATGTAAGATTGGAGTATGATTATACCCAATGTTGTACGACTCTTTGTTCGAGACGGGAAAAGGTAAACCAAGGTAATGGAATGTGTTTATAGCTTTCCCAAGGTGTTATGTGCGACTTGTTATATGTTGCATTTATTTGGCATATTGCTTTGCATTCATAATGGCTTCTTTGAGATTTATTCTCACCCCTCTCCCTTTAATGTTTTTAGATCCCGAGACAGGAGGACCGGCCAAGTAAGGACGGAAAGGAGTTTGGAAGTGAGCTTTTGGGTATTGTCGGGGTATGTTAGGTTGGCGTAGAAAATATTTTGTTATAATTCCTTTTGGGAGTTTGTAATTATAAACTTTATTTTCTACGTTAAAACCAATATCTTTTGTAACTAAACAGTGAATGTTTCAAAAGTTGGTCAACTCCTCCTTCCAAGTGGAGAGGAGTGGAGTTATTTTGAAATGAACATGTTAATGATGTTTTTAGTTGGAAGTTTAATTAAAAGTTTTAAAAAGTTTAGTGATATTTGGGTTAGTTTGAGGACGCTCCAACTCGGGACACGTGTAGGTTCGGGTCGGGGTCCTCACTTGGTTAATATCGAGCTCGGTTAGAGTTCTCGGGTAGAGTCTAGGCGAGTGAGAGTGTGTGATAAGCGACGTCGAGTGTTTAATGCGGGAGTTTGTTGTAATGGCGGGTAATGATGGAGATCGGGATCGGGCTTTGGGTAATGTTGGTAATCCGAATGCCGAGATGATGGATATGTTCAGGGTTTCTTCGACATATGGCAACACGAGAATCGAGAATGCGGGTAGGCAACGGCAAGAGAAGGCGAGACAAGGGCAACATGGTTTGGAGAAGTTCGTGAAGATGTCTCCTCCTAGCTTCAACGGAGATCCGGATCCGGTGAAGGCTGAGAGGTGGCTCGAGGCTATGAATAAGATTTTCGCGGCTATGGAGAGTTCGGATGCGGAGAAGGTGAGATGCGCCGTTTTCAAATTGGAAGGACCAGCGGAGCACTTTGGTGGCGAGGTAGTGAAGGATGGTTGGGGACCGGGATTTGACACCGCGGACTTGGGAGAACTTTACACGCAAGTTCCGGGATCACTTCGTGCCGATGGTTACTAGAGACAAGAAGGAAGGTGAGTTTCTGAAGCTGGAGCAAGGGACCATGACGATAGCACAGTATTCGGCAAAGTTCACAGAGTTGGCTCGATATTGTCCCCATTTGGTGCCAGATGAGGAGAGGCGAGTCTATCGGTTTGTGAAGGGTTTAAGGGTTGAGTTCCGGAAGCAGTTATTGACGCATAACTTCGCCAACTTCCAAGCAGCAGTGAATATGGCGTATCGGATTGAGAATGACATAGAGGAGCATCGTGGCAAAAATGAAGGCGGAAACAGGAATAGGTTCCAAGGTCAAGGTTCGGGACAGAACAGAGGGCAACCAAGGACTTCACTCCGGGAGCGAATAGAGGAGGAAACGTAGCGGCTCCGGCAAATCGTTCGACTTCCGGTCAGTTTGGAGCAACGTGTGGTTATTGCAAGAGGCAAGGGCATTCGGAGGACAAGTGTTGGAGCAAGCAAGGCAAGTGTTTGGAATGTGGGTCGACCGGTCATTTTCGAAGGAATTGTCCTAAGTGGCAGAGTAAGCAAGCTTCGGGTAGTGGTCAAGGGGGACAAGGTAGCGGTGTGAAAAGGGATGTCGACGGGAAACCCAAGGATAGAGTCCAAGGTCGAGTGTTTGCTTTGGGTCGAGGAGAGGTCGATCCTAATGCCGTCATTAGAGGTATAGTTCATGTCTCAGGAGTTAAGGCCCGCATTCTTATAGATCCGGGTCTTCCCATTCATTTGTGGCATCTCATTTTGCATTCTCATTGCACATTTTGCACGAATCTATGCCTTATGTGTTGGAGGTCTCTACTCCTATGGGAGAGTGCCTTGCATCTTCTTTAATATATCGTGGTTGTGATGTGACTATATGTGGGCATGTATTGCCGGTGGATTTGGTCGAGTTACCAATCCGTGATTTTGATGTGATCCTTGGGATGGATTGGTTGAGTCGGTGCCATGCTTTGGTAGGCTGTCGTAGGAAGCGAGTCTCATTTGCTATGCACGATGTGCCTACATTTATATTTGATGCCGATAAATCTATGTTCGGTTTACATGTTATTTACGCCTTAAAAGCTAGAAAGATGCTATCTAAGGGGTGTGCGGGTTACTTAGCTTATGTGGTAGATTCCAATAAGAAGTCTCCCGAGTTAGCTCATGTTAGGTTGTGAATGAGTTTAGTGATGTGTTTTCTAGTGAGTACTCTATGCCTCCGGATCGTGAGGTAGAGTTTTGTATTGACTTAGTGCCCGGTACCACCCCTATCTCTAAAGCACCCTATAGAATGGCTCAGGTAGAGTTAAAAGAGTTGAAGGACCAATTGCAAGAATTGTTAGACCGAGGTTTTATTCGTCTAGTGTGTCTCAGGTGAGGAGCACCGGTCTTATTTGTTAGGAAGAAGGATGGTACCTTACGATTGTGTATTGACTATCGTTTGTTGAACCAAGCCACCATTAAGAATAAATATCCTCTTCCGCATATAGATGATTTGTTTGACCAACTCCAAGGTTCCGTTATCTACTCAAAGCTTGATTTGAGAAGCGGATACCATCAGTTGAAGATTAGGCCGGATGATATTGCTAAGACAGCGTTCCGGAATAGATATGGTCATTATGAGTTTGTTGTGATGCCTTTTGGGTTGACTAATGCTCAGTAGTGTTTATGGATATGATGAACCGTGTCTTCAAGCCTTATCTTGATAGTTTCGTGGTGGTATTCATTGATGATATCCTTGTGTATTCTAAGTCCCGGGAAGAGCACGAAAATCATTTGAGGATTGTCTTGTCCGTTCTTCGGGAGAAACGGTTATACGCCAAGTTCGGCAAGTGTGAGTTTTGGCTTGAGCGGGTTTCTTTCTTGGGGCATGTTGTGTATCGAGTTCGGGGATTTCCGTGGATCCTTCAAAGATTGAAGCCGTGGTTAATTGGAAGCAACCTTCGGCAGTATGGCGAGGTTCGTAGTTTCCCTTGGTTTGGCGGGTTATTATCGGAGGTTCATTGAGGGTTTTCTCGGATTGCTACTCCGTTGACGAGGTTGACTCGAAAAAGATGTTTCGTTTGTATGGGATTCCAAGTGTGAGGAAAGTTTCAATGAATTGAAGAAGAGGTTGACGACGGCTCTGTTCTTACCCTTCCGGATGGTTGTGAGAATTTTGTGATCTATAGTGATGCCTCGAAGGCGGGGTTGGGTTGTGTCCTCATGCAGAATGGGAAGGGTATCGCGTATGCCTCTAGGAAGTTATCACCGGCGGAACAGAATTATCCTACTCATGATATGGAATTGGCGGCGATTGTTTTGCGTTGCATAAGTGGAAGCACTACCTTTATGGGCGAAGTTTGAGATTTTCACCGATCATAAGAGTTTGAAGTATCTATTTACCCAAAAGGAGTTGAACAACCGACAAAGGAGATGGCTTGAGTTCTTGAAGGATTTTGATTGTGTCATTTCCTATCACACGGGGAAGGCCAATGTAGTGGCGGATGCGATTACCCGAAAGGCGTATGTGGCGGCTTTGAGTTCCAGAGAATTGAAGAGTGAGGTAATTGTTGCGAATGTTAGAGCCGTTCCGACATTGTATGGAGATTTGAAAGAAGCTCAACAAGGTGATCCGGAATTGAAGAAAATATTAGATCAAGTGCATGAGGGGAAAGTCGGGGATTTTGCGTTGAATAGAGATGGTATTTTAACTTTCCAAGGGAGAATTTGCGTTCCTTCATCGCCGGAAATCAAGAAGCGTGTTTTAGAGGATGGCCATAAGTCCAAGTTTGCGATTCATCCGGGTAGTACCAAAATGTATCAAGACTTGAAGCGTGGGTATTGGTGGAATGGTATGAAGAGAGAAATAGCGGATTATGTATCTAAGTGTTTGACTTGTCAACAGATTAAGGCGGAACATCAAAGACCGGCGGGACTACTTCAACCATTAGATATCCCGGAATGGAAATGGGAAGGAATTTCGATGGATTTTGTTTCGGGTTTGCCTCTCACCGCGAAGAAGATGGATGCTATTTGGGTTATTGTGGATCGGTTGACAAAGTCGGCTCATTTTCTTCCGGTATCGACCAAGTTTTCGTTAGAAAAGTTAGCTCAGTTGTACATGAAGGAGATTGTAAGACTTCACGGGGTTCCGGTTAGTATTGTGTCTGACAGAGATCCGAGGTTTACATCTAGATTTTGGAGAGCATTGCATGAAGCCTTGGGTTCCAAATTGTGTTTCAGTACGGCGTTTCATCCTCAAACCGATGGTCAGTCCGAGAGAACTATTCAGATACTTGAGGATATGTTACGAGCTTGTGTAATGGATTTTCAATTGTCATGGGAGGATCATCTACCTTTAGTGGAGTTTGCCTACAACAACAGTTATCAGTCTAGTATTGAGATGGCTCCGTATGAAGCGTTGTATGGTAGGAAGTGTCGATCTCCGATGTGTTGGGACGAGGTTGGTGAAGCGAGACTTTGGGGCCCGGATTTGGTTCGAGATTCTACGGAGAAGATCAAGGTGATTCGGGATAGATTGAAGACGGCTCAGAGTAGACAGAAAAGCTACGCCGACAATAGAAGACGAGATTTATCTTTTCAGGTTGGTGACTTTGTGTTCTTGAAGGTCTCTCCGAGGACGGGAATCAAGAGGTTTGGTAACAAGGGTAAATTGGCTCCGAGGTTCGTTGGCCCGTTTGAGATCTTAGAGAAGATTGGGGATTTGGCTTATCGTTTGGCTTTACCTCCGTCTCTTTCCTTACTCCATGATGTTTTCCATGTCTCGATGTTGAGGAAGTATTGTCATGATCCTTCCCACGTCTTGAGTTCTCCCCCCGATGATGTCCAAGCGGACATGTCTTATGTTGAGGAACCCTTGAGAGTCCTAGAGTTTCAAGTTAAGGAATTAAGGTCTAAGAGTATTCCTATAGTGAAGGTCCTTTGGAAGAACCACACCGTAGAGGAAGCGACGTGGGAGCTAGAGTCGGAGATGAGAGCAAAATACCCGTGGTTGTTTGAAAATCCAAGTAAGTTTTCTTTTAAAATTTGGGACGAATTTTCTTTAAGGGGGAGTGAGTGTAACGACCCTAACCCTAGGCACTAATTTTTAAATATCATAAAATGTGTTTTAATATTTATGATTAACTTATGTGTCTATTTTATGTCTTTACATTCTTATGTCAATATTAATTGGGTGGAAAATAATTTAGGACCCTTAGAATTTCTAAAGAAATAAAATAAAGCATTGAGAAAGTATAATAATAGGAAATGAATAAATTGTGGAATAAATAATTTAGTAGGAGGATATTTATTTAAAATGCATTGAAAATATCTAAAGGAAATTGATGAAAGCATTGGAAGGATGGTTAGGGAGGGGGGACCATCCTCCCTAAATTACTCTCTATTCCCCTCCCAAGTCAAAGCAAGCCATACTCCCCCCATGCTCTCTTTTTCCCCTTCCCATACTTCCCCTAGTCATCCCTTCCTCCTCTTCATTTCATTCTTTCATTTTCCTCCATGGAAAGAGCTTAGGGAAAGCCTTCATCTCTCAAACTCATACCAAGTGAAATTCTTGTCCAACTTCAAATCCAAGTGTCCTTTTGTGAGTAGTTCATTCAAGGGAATTGATCAAGCCTAGAAAATCATCATTTTATCTTGTATTGGCTCAAGTAAGTTGTTATGACTTCTCTTCTCCTACTTGTTCATGAGCTTTTAAAATATTTCCCTTGTTCTTTGATGTTGTTTTTATGCCTTGGAAACCTTAATGGAAGTGGATGATTGGAAAATGAAATTTGTTGAAGTTAGGGTTCAAGGAAGATCAATTTAAAAGGGTTTGAAATGGGTGAAATGGGTAGAGATAAATAATCTAGGGCTACTTGGTTTTGAGTTTACATGTTTGGAATGGGACTTGGTAAGGTAAAAGTATCCTTTGGTGTTCTTGAAGTAAGCTTGGTTAGAAGGAATGGAAACCTAGCCATAAAAGGGTAAAAATCGAGTTTTTGTCTTTGGAGGAGGCTTAGGCGGTCGCCCGTGGGGGCTTGAGCGGCCGCCCATAGCCACGTAAACATGTTTGCCTTGGAAGTACACTTGGCGGTCGCCCAAGTAGGTTAGGGCGGTCGCCCGTAGTGGCGTAAACCTCAATTTCCTAGGAAGTTCACTTGGGCGGTCGCCCAGTGGTTAGAACGGTCGCCCAAGCCCCTGAACCAACCTTTTTCAATTTAAACAAGAATTGTTTAGCAAGTTGTTTGGCCATTTATAAATGGTGACTCCCACTTAGTAATTGAACTTGAACCTTCATTAAGGCCTTGTATACTTGTATATGGAATTTGTAGGGTAGGTTAATGATCCCTCATTTCCTTACTTGATGTTATATATATTGTGGTTGATATTGTTTAGTGTATTCATAAATTGTTGCACTTTGATATTGTTGGGGCATGAGTATATATTACCATGTGGCTATTGTTTATCCCTTTTTGTGGATTTTATTCAAGTATCTATTATGTGCTTGACAATGTGTGGGTCAGCTGACATTGGGGTATAACATAATACGATCAATTATGGAAGTGTGACCTAATGTGATCGGATTATGTTATATACGTGGCCGTCCCCTCCTGTGGCCACGGGATGGGGTATAGCATCCGTATTGAGCCAAAAGCCTTATAGAGTTGCTCTTGTCTTATTTGGTTCCCTGAAAAACGGGTCTTATAAGACGTGAGTATTGCTTAAGCGGCTTCAGTAAGATTGGAGTATGATTATACCCAATGTTGTACGACTACTGTTCAGACGGGAAAAGGTAAACCAAGGTAATGGAATGTGATTATAGCTTTCCCAAGGTGTTATGTGCGACTTGTTATATGTTGCATTTATTTGGCATATTCTTTGCATTCATAATGGCTTGCTGAGATTTATTCTCACCCCTCTCCCTTTAATGTTTTTAGATCCCGAGACAGGAGGACAGGCCAAGTAAGGACGGAAAGGAGTTTGGAAGTGAGCTTTTGGGTATTGTCGGGGTATGTTAGGTTGGCGTAGAAAATATTTTGTTATAATTCCTTTTGGGAGTTTGTAATTATAAACTTTATTTTTCTACGTTAAAACCAATATCTTTTGTAACTAAACAGGTGAATGTTTCAAAGTTGGTCAACTCCTCCTTCCAAGTGGAGAGGAGTGGAGTTATTTTGAAATGAACATGTTAATGATGTTTTTAGTTGGAAGTTTAATTAAAAGTTTTAAAAGTTTAGTGATATTTGGGTTAGTTTGAGGACGCTCCAACTCGGGACACGTGTAGGTTCCAGGTCGGGGTCCTCACACATGCCCCAAGCTTGAGGGTCCCAAACTCCTTCTATATAAAAAAAAACACTTTCTTTTCTTTTGTTTAACTTGAAAAGTGAAATACATACTTTAAAATTTTCGACATAACCTCACTACCTGGAGGTGATATAAAAACCTGCTTTAAAAACATAACATGTTTAAGTTACAAACACTACGATATACAGGCTAGCTTACACAAGCCAACTTTGAACAAAACCAACTCCCAGGTTAATTACAATACAACATACTGAAAATGTTTTATAACAGTTTCCAAGTATAAAATAACCACAACTACTCCCAACTCCCACACAAATATATACATACCCTGACAACCCAAAATACGATCCAAACTCCTTCTCGGCCTCACCGGTATGGTCCACCTGTCTCAGCTGAATTTAAAACAGTAAATGGAGAAGGGGTGAGAATAAATCTCAATAAGTTATTATGGATGCAACAATATGCCATATAATATGCAACACACACACAGGTTGCTCATATAATATGCAACACACACAGGTTGCTCATAACCATATTGGTAAAGCGGTAAACACATTCCGTTACCTCCTTTTTACCTTTCTCATCCGAATAATATGTAGTACAACAGTGGGAGTTATACTCCACTCATTTGTAAACTGCTTGAGTATATTCACGTCTTATAAGATCCATTGTCTAGGGAAGATATAAGACATCAGCAATCTTATGAACTGACTGCACATATCCATAGAAGCTGAACCCCAGTCTGTGGCCACAGAGGTGGAGAGGACACAGGTATAAGGAAATCAAAGCACCTTATGAAACGATTCCCATAAGTGATAGTATTCCATATACCCCCACTAATCAATAGATATAAACATATTCAAGCACGTGATAGATACTTGAAATTAATCCACACCTTGGGATATCAATATATATAACATGGTACTATTGCATATGTTAACCCATCACAATAGTGCAACACGTATTTAAACACTATGTGCACAACCAACCATGAATATGCAATCACATATGGGCACAATGTATATCAAATAAGCCTTACATATCCATGCTCAACCCAATGAAGTAGTGCAACATATAATTCACACACTATATAAACCAATAACCACATATAGGTAACCACGTAGGGGTACAATATAATATAAGTAGCCTTACGCCTTCATGCCATAAGGTTGAACAATTTCTATAAAGGTTCCAACCAAGTAAATAGTGCAATATGCATTTTACACACTATTTGAATCAACACCACGTAAATATAACCATGTAAGGGCACAATGAATCACATATAAGCCCTACATCTTCATTATACCATATTAAGTACCTTCTATAAAGTCCAAGAATAATTTACCAAGTTCTATCAACTTTGGTTAAAGTTTTCATATCGCCTTTCAACCATTTTCAAAGCAATATTTAAAGATCTTACCTTTATCATTTTGGGTCATTTAAGACTCCATTGTATAGTACTAATGTTCTACTAGAATCATAGTTAAAGAGGGACTAAATCCATACTAGTTTGATTAGGTTTAAATGGCCTGAAAAATGACCCCCTGAAACTGCACTGGGCACGACTCGTGCCTCATGGCACGACTCGTAACCCAATTCCGCACGAGTGGTTCAGTTTACACGACTCGTGACCCTGGTGGCTACTACTGTCGGACGACTGAATGAAACATGGTCACGACTCGTGCTACAGGGCACGAGTCGTGCCCAACACCAGTTTTCACTATACTTGGCTGGACAACACCAATAACACCCAAGCAACTGCAACTCTCATTTCAGCTGCTATAAGGTCATCCCAACTTCACTCTATAATTATTATAACACATAAATATACACCCTCCAACCATATAACCATGTTTTTCATTCCCTACATCCTAGTCATTTCCAACCCATATATTCATCATTTTAAAGGTCAAATAACTTGGATAAAATTATCAAAAACACATCATATCATCATAATATCATCTTTATATATATTATGAACAGTTATAGAACAGAATCATAATAACTTACCAAAATGGGCCAAAATAAAAAGAAGATTTGATCGGCTCTAAAAGATCCACTCGCTTCCCTGAGCGATAATATGAAGTCAAAACCAAAAACGGATTGATGATTGATTTGTTAGGATTTTTGGAAGATAATTTTAGGTTTAGGACCTCTGGAACGTAGGAGAAAGGGAAAGAAATTAACAGAAGGAAAAATAACCTTCTGGAGAAAGAACTTGGATATTTATATATCCAAGTTACACTTTAGCTCCTCCAAGTTTCAAGTTATTACAATCAACCACCTTGAGCTTATATTTACACCTAAGCTCCTCAACATTTTTATAAAGCTTTTATTTCAAAATTCAAATATTATCACTTTCCCACAATAATTCTCATTTATTCATTTAGACATTATATTATTAAAATTAATTTAATAACATCTAAATTATCAAATTATTCAAATAAACACATAACCATTCACATTTTCATAAAGGCTGAATATAAGGGGCAATACACCCCACCCCCACGTGCTCAACACGTGGTCAAAATAGTGCCTAGATTTTGGGTCGTGACAGAGGATGGGTGAGAATGAAAATATTTCTTCATATTTTGAAAAATTATTTGATACTGCAAATGAATGCCAAGTTTTGGGTGAACCTTTTACCAACAAACAACTTGTTTCAAAAGCAATTAGAACCCTTACTCAGCGCTTCAATATAAAAGTTCATATATTGAAGAAGCTCATAATATTTTGACAATGGATTTCAATACCTTAATGAGTATTTTAAAAATCTTTGAATCAAATCTTGTCGAACAAAGTGAAGCCACTAAAGACAAGAATATTGCTTTGAAAATTCAATCCTCAGATCTACAAAAAGATGAGGAAGAAGAAATTTTTGAGGAATTTGATGAAAATGCTAGTGTTGATTTACTTGCTAAGAAATATAACTCCATGGTTAGAAAATTTAACAAAGAGAATATGCAAGTAAAGGCAAAGGAGTAACAAACCAAGGTGTATGATTCGATGCCAAAAAGGTCGTTTCCATCTACTTAGAAGGCAAACCCAATGAGAAGGGAATCTTCTGACCAGTCAAGGTCTGATCCCAAGTATATTGATTTAATTCAATGTCATGCATGTTCAGGATGGGGTCACTATGCAAACGAGTTTGCAAACACTCTAAGGAAGATGGGAAAGAACTTGTGGGTGTCTCTCAGTGATAATGAAGATGAGGGACCAGCCCAAGTTGAAGAATCTGATCTGACACCAATGTCAGTCACTGTATGTGACTCAGATACTGAAAATGTTATCACAAGTGTTACCCAATCTGGGGTAACACCTGAGACCACACTCAACAGGAATAACAACTTCAGTTTTTCAAATGTTGTTTGTTTCTTGGGTTCAACTAACCTTTATGCAGAAAATTCACAAGAGGATGATCTGAGTAAGGATGAGCTCATAGATGGGTTAAAAAATCTCTATGAAGAACTTCTTGTTGAATGGAAGAAAGAGAACAAGAAGGTGACATTTTTATCCAAAGAAAATCATGAGCTGAAAGAAAGCTTGACTAAATTGGAGGTCCAACTTACCTAGAATGATGCTATGTTGGACAAAGTCAAGGCCAAGTTGTCTCTTGTCAATACCACCTTCAAGAAACTCAACACGGGATCTTTCAAACTGGATAAGATCCTCAATTTGAGTAAACCTCTCAAAGGAGGTATTGGTTTACAAGAGTCTTTAGATAAAATTACTTCTACTTTGTCAAGTGATGAAAGTGAGACATGTTTTTGTAAAGGAACGTGTTCGTGATGAAAATACTTGCTTAATTGATACTTCTGACAAAGCTAAAGTGTGCAAATAATGTCACACAGCTGGACATTTTAAAAATAAGTGTCACTTCTTTTTAAATAAACAATCAAGTTCTACATTGTTACCAGAAGTGTTGTCCACTTGATAACACTGTTTGTTAGAAAGTCATAAGTTTAAAGAAGAAATCATGGAAGCCCAAATCTAATCTAATCTAAGATGTGATGTGATTTATACTGCTTTGAAAACAAATCTAGAAGGTTTATGGTATTTTGACAGTGGGTGTACACGACATATGACGGGAACAAAATCATTTTTAAAAAACTATGAGGCAATATATGGGGGTAGTGTTACTTATGGTGGTGGAAGTAAAAGTACAACCATTGGGAAGGGGACACTTAATGTGTCTGATTTTCCCACCTTAAAAAACGTCTTACATGTTGATGGTCTAGTTACTAATTTAATTAGCATTAGCCAATTTTGTAATGATAATTTAGAGGTGAAATTCAACAAGAATACGTGTGATGCTGCAGAAAACGGTCCTGATCAGCCTCAGTCCAGCAATTAAGGTTATCTCTAGCTATTAGACCTGAAATCACGAACACACGACTAGTTGAATTGGTCTCCGGCTAAGACCCTCCGGCGTGATGATGAGATAATGTGTATTAGGCTTATAAACTCAATTGAATAACGTAATTACTCAAATAGTAAAAAAGACATTACCATTTCACGTTGGATGTTGTAGGGTATTTATAGCGTTGATGTAGGATTGTCTTGGATCCCTAAAATCCTGGAGATAATATTGGCATAACTGACTCCGAGAAAATAGGAGGCGGTTACAAATAACGACGTGGATAAACGCACATGTTGTAGGTTGTAGGTCGAGGTCGACTGAGCAGCCAAGCGCGACTTGAATTTGTGCTTTGACTTGGTAGCAATTGTACAAGTATATAATTGTATGTCGGATAAAGCTAGGTCGGGACCAATGATGGTCAGACAATTATAGGTCGACTGATCGATACTGGGCTGTTGGCAATGTAGCAATTGGGCCGGCCCATTCAATAATAGAGTAGACTGGTGACTGAAATATTGGGCTTCATTCGTTGGGCCTGGCCCGTCACATTTATTCCGTTCACTACTTAATTTAGATATATCAAATAGGAAAGATATATACAAATATAATGTAAAGATATGTGAAGATATTATGATATTTTCACAATATCTCAACTATACTTGATGATGCATTACTAAAAAGAAAATTGCTATGATAATAACATATTCATAAAATCTTGAAATGGAGTGATTGTTTTCAAAGTCATCATCCCTCAGAGTTGAAGAAGCTGACAAACAATTTTATATTACTCCTAATTCTAATTAATTTATCATTATATATTCTTTTTTTTTTCTAGGTAGGAGAGTTGAATGAGGAAGAAACAAAACAAGGATTCGAGATTCAAGAATAGAAGCTTACGCAATTATATAACTAGTAAATAAATTTTATAGAGTAAGATAAGAGTAACGTATTTATCGGGTTAAGATAACTATTAAATAAATGTAGTAAATTAAATAATTAAATAAAATAGTGTTGTAATAAATAGAATGCAGACATATTTTGTAAGCATGGATCCAGGAGATGCTTGCAAACCAATGCAGAATAGAAGGCTTCCGTTTCTGCCCCCAATGAACACATATCCAGTGTTTGACTTTGACTATCCTTTGGAAGTTCTTCCATCTCTCTCAATCTCCAATCCCTTTTTTATTTTCTATTTTTTAAGTTTAATCATTTTTATTACTTACTGATTGCTGACAACTACCTAGCTAGTTTGATACTCATATAATATACTCCCTCCGACCCATAGAACATTGCCCGTTTACTATTGAGAACGGAAAATAAGGAATAATGTTATTAAAGTAGATGTTGTGAGTGGGAGGAGAGAGAATGAGTGGAGAGAATAGTAAATTATAATGGTGTTGTGAGTATTAAAATAATGTAGGAGAGAGAATGAGTGGAGAGAATAGTGATTTAAGGTTTCCTTTTTAGGAAAGTGGGACTTTAAAGAGGGACGCCCAAAATAGCAAAAGGGGTAATGTTCTATGGGACGGAGGGAGTATGGATTTGCAAAAGGCAGTACGTATTAAATCTTGCGTTTATAAGGAGTTAATTATTAAGGCTATTTTAGAGATTTTGTTTGACTTAACGCATCTCATCCTTTATTCAGATTCATTTCATGCACGATCTCGATCAACATTGAAACATTGATGCAGCCCGACTTTTGTAAAGGCGAAATTCGTAGTAGAGCCGGTCTCCTGTGAGAACATGGGATCCGTCTCATGCATGAGACGGGTCGACCCATGACCCATGGGGCATGACCCGCCACGTGGCAGCCTTTTATAGGCCAATTTTTTTTTTTTTTTAATTTTTTTTTTTATATTATTTTTTTTTATGCAAAAGTAATAGTTACCATCTCTTAATGTAATGACTGTATATATATAAAGTAACATTGGTCATAAGTAAACGTAATACCTGTTTTAAAAAAATAAAAGCTCGTTTTTACCCATTTTTTTCAAATGTAATACAAACTATATGTATTATTTTTGAAATGTAATAACTTATGTATATGAATGTAATAGTTTATACAAGTAAATGTACCACTTTGATAGATGAAATTGTAACATATTTCTATAGATAATGTAATACTTTTACATGAAAACATATAGATACCTATACATATGTGTTACAATTATGTACAAATACTATTATATATAAATAACACGTTTGTTACATTTTAGTTATAATAAGTATTACTTTTGCCAAACGAAGAAAACATAGGAAAAAACATTATTACTTTTCTGTAAATATGTATTACTTTAATGTATACAAACTATTACTTTAATGTATACAAACTATTACTTTATGTTGGCTGAAGGATTTGATTCCAGCTTGGGCGGCCGCTGATTCCAGCTTGGGCGACCGCCCATATGCAAAAAGCTTGGGCGGAGGCGTGGGTTGGCTTTGTTGGGCGGGTGATGGGTATGAAACTGACCCGTCTCATGGATGAGACGGGTCATGCTGTTCTCACCCAAGTTTTTGTCTTCGTAGTATACTCCTTCTCCCTGCATCTTTCCCACGGAAAAAACAAGAATCTTGCTTAAATTGATAAAGCCAATTTTTGATTGATTGAATTTTGATATACTACTCCTCCGCCCCACAACAATCTAGTTTGACTTTATACAGAGATTAAAAAAAATAAGTAAAGTAGAAAAGAGAAAGTGGGTAGAGAGATTTTGTCGTGAGAATGATAGGTGGGTATCATTGTCCATTTTAAATAATAAAGCAACTAATAACCTTAATATGAGGCAGGAAAAAAAAAGTAAAAACCTTAGTCTTGTACGAAAAGAGTAAATTTTTTTATTCTCATAAGAGATTAAATTTTTAAAATTATTAATTGATTCACGACTACAAATACCATCTCTCTTAAATTAAGGGTATTTTATGGTACAAATTAATGGTATTCATGCAAACAAATAAACTGATTAAAGAAAATAGGAAAAAAAAAGTTAAAACTTGTCGTGCACTTTAGTTATGGTTAGATAGTAACCTGCCTTTTACATTCATATTCCTCATACGTAAATTTGTGGTAAAGAAAACCACCTACAAGTAGCTGGATTAGGTCAAACAAATTTAAGAAATAAAAGACGTGGCATTCGCACATGCAAGTAGCACACTAGTTGCGTGCATCTTGCGGATCATAAAGCAACATACAACTAGGATCATAGTTATTGAGAGAGAGAGAGATCTAGAGAGAGAGAGAGAAAATTAATTAAGACAGTGAAGAGTGAAGGAAGGAAAGAAAGGAAAGCAGTGAGAGAGAGAGAGAAGGTTTAAAAGAGCAACATTAATGGTGGAAACAGAGAGGTGGACAGAGAGGCAGATGCAAATATTCAAGTGGGTGGGGATGTGTTCAAGAGATAGGTAGGTTTAAGTGTTTATATTCACCTTTATTACTCCCTCCTCTGAGTCTCTTCTATCGGAAAAACAGAGTCAAATTTAACAAGTCAAACTTTTTAATTTCGTTTTTTTTTTCCAAATAAAAGTGTTATGTATTTGCCTTGAGCTTAAAGATTCTCCTCTACTCTCAACCCTCACATTTAGTACTCGATAGTCTAGTTGACAAGTCAAACTTTGTAATACACTGTGATATTTTTATTTTCTTTCTAGAGAGGGGTATCATTTAATGTGTTTCTTTGGGCTTTGCTTACATTTGAAAAGGTACAAATTCAAAGGAAACAAATTTTAACAGCGATTGTACCTCAAAAACCTATGTAAGAAGAAGGCAATCATGATGATGATTCTTCTATGAATCAATGCATGCAGTCTGTGGCACAGCCTAGCTTAATTACCCTACACCATCACCAAGCATTTACACACACACACAAAAGGTGTCATTTTCTTACTAGTTTCCTTTTCTTGATGGGTTGTGGTTGTTGTTGTTGTTATTGTTGTTGTTAAGAGGAGAGGGGCAAAGAAAGGAAAAGGGTCCTGATTTGTTTGTGGGTTTTCTTGTTGCTAGTAAATGGTTTTGGTTTAGGGTTTTATTGTTCAGCAGTATTCAGCATTCAGCTCGGCACTGAATGAGATGAGGAGATTGGGTAGTTTGTTGTTTTTTATTGTCGTTTTGTGCAGTGAGAGAAGTCGTTTGGTGTGGGGTTTGAATTATACAAAGTATAAACAAGTTGGGAGTTTGAGACTTGCTAGGATTCAGAGGCATCTGGATACTATTAACAAGCCTCCGGTTTTAACTATCCAGGTATTTATGTATTTAATCTTATTTTTTATTTGTTGATTGTACTGCTGAGAATTTATTTTCATTTAATTTTTTTTTATAGTACCATATTTTGTTTTCGTTTCATAAATTTCAAATTAATGGAATTGATGATGTTGGGTGAATTTATTTATTTATTTTTGTAGAGTCCAGATGGAGATTTTATAGATTGTGTTCATAAAAGAAAGCAACCAGCTTTAGATCATCCTCTTCTAAAGAATCATAAGATCCAGGTTTGTATCTCTCTCTCTCTCTCTCTCTCTCTCTCTCTCTCTCACTAAGGTGATTGTTCGGATCAGTTTGTGCACATCTGACTAATTGGGTTGCCGGTTAAAGGCAACCCGGTTAACTTATAGAGAATTCATTCAAATTTATTGTTGATTAGCTTGAAGGAGATTCAAATTTATTGTTGTTGTTAATAAGGACCTTAGGGCTCGTTTGATAAATATTTATGTTCCAAAATAAATATTTAAATTTGCTTTTTGCCGTTCAACAAATATAATTTTGAAACTTACTCTCAGGCTCCTTTTGTTTTGGGGGAAAATGTTTTCCGGAAAAATTTTCCTCATTTTTCGGTGTTTGTTTCACACCAGAAAATGGGAAAAACTTTATTTTTATCTTATTTTCCGGAAAACATTTTGCCGGAAATCATTTTTCGGAAAATGTTTTACGCTAAACAAACGGAGCCTCAGATGAAAGGAGTAAACATTTTCTTGAAGAGAAAAATCTTGAAAGTAACTTTTAGGGTTCATGGGTTTATTAAGATTTCTCAACTACCAACCACCTCTTTAGTGAACACACACCTACATTGATCTCTCACACTTCACAAGATTGAATATCGTAAGGATATTTTCGACATTTTACATTGATTTTGTAGAAAGTTCCACCGGAGATACCTAAATTAAGAGTGACAAAAGAAGATGAAATGAGGGATTCAAACATCTCCACCAATAAGACTAGTAGTGATAAATTCATAAAGGGTAGTGCATGGCAAATGTGGCATCAAAAAGGACAATTATGCCCCAAGGGTACCGTCCCGATACGCCGGAGCTCGGTGCACGATGTTTTGAGAGCCAATTCTCTGTATGATTTTGGCAAGAAGAGGCAGCGGCGTTCTGTGTCGCCGCTAGGTCGACGGGCGGATGCACCCGATGTGGTCAGTGGCAATGGTCATGAGGTATGTTCTTTCTTTTTTCATTCCCCATATTTAGATGTCACTTTAATTTCTCTTAGTAAATATGTATTCAAAAGTAGTTGTACCACATGCAAAAAAGTTTGTACAATTGATATGGAGCACATTGTTTATCTTGTCAAATAGTTGCACTATGAGCAAGTAAAGTTATACTCTCTTTTTATAAGAATATCATACTTTTCTTTTTAAATTATTCAATATAAATATCGCGATTCTAAAATAGAAAAAAATATATGCATGCAATGTACAAACTAATAGTGCATGTGTGTTTGAATTTTGTGGCAATTTATTTGTTTATTAGGAATGTTATTGGGTGGATATACTTATATTTATTCACAAGATTTTGGGGAAACAGTAACTATAGTGCATGTGTGTTTGAATTTTGTGGCAATTTATTTGTTTATTAGGAATGTTATTGGGTGGATATACTTATATTTATTCATTATAGTACTAGTATTATTTTTTTGAAAATTATTTTTTAAAAATGCAAAACTAATACTACCTACAGTAAAAAAATCTATGAATTGTGTACTACCTACATATAAGGTTGTACATAACTTACATCTAAAAAAAAAAAAAAAAAGATTGTACTACCTATATAAAAGGTTGTACATTTGGTACAACTAAGTCTAGAAACAAAAAATAAAATAAAATCATTCTAGTTGGAAAGTATTAAATGTGATGTGAATGTGGGTACAGAATATCACAATATGTCATTTTCTTTCTTGTTGTTAGAAGGTCAAATTAATTAGCATTTTAAAGGCAGAGCACAGTTAGGTTAATACTATTTTGTCATATAATAGTATTCAGTTGACTTATGATTTTTTATTAAAACTAATTTTAAAATTCGCCCCTCTTTAAAAAAAAAAATCTGGCTCCGCCACTGATGAAAATGCAACATATAAGTAAATTGATTAATTAAGAAAATGTAGAATTATTTATTATTGGATGGAAGAAATATGAAAATTAAAAGTTAATTAAATAGGATATTTAAGCTAGTGGTGGGCATGTTAGTATGGGAATCAAAATTGTCAACGCATCAATGGTGTCTAACTTTGTTAACATGAAAAAAAATAGGTTCTAAGGTTTGACTTTGCCTACTCTTAGGTAGATGATCTTAGGTTGACTTTGTTATATCAGATAATTTCTCCTTGCAAAATAAATATACAAAAATATTTCAAATATATATTCTATTAATTAATAGCGATTTCGAAAAGAAATTGGACGTTTATTTCAACACAAAGATAGTCTAATTCATTTTCGTAAGGATATAAAGAAAAATGTCTTGTAAAATTTGTCACAAATAAGCTTAATATTTTTTGTTCTCTCAAAATTCTATGTTTGGAAGAAAAAATTAATTAAATGTAAAAAAATAAAAAATTGGTGTAGCACGCGATAGCATACACGGGATCATCGCAAGAAGTGTACGGGGCAAGGGCCACGATAAACGTTTGGAACCCATCGATCGAGGTTTTGAACGAGTTTAGCCTCTCTCAGATTTGGGTACTATCGGGATCTTTCGACGGTTCAGATCTCAACAGCATTGAAGCTGGTTGGCAGGTAACATATTCTTCGATCTTCTATTTTCTTAAATTAATAAGTGATAATTTTCTTAGGGAAATTGCTGGTTAATAAAATTAAATTATTAATTAGAGGGTAATTACTATTTATTTATTTAAATGAATGAATAACTGAAGATGATACTTGTACTAGTCAGGTTAGTCCGGAGCTTTATGGCGACAGCAGGCCCCGTTTATTCACCTATTGGACGGTACGTTTACCTTTCATAATGTCAAATTAAATTAAATTAAATTAAATTAAATTAAATTAAAGCAAAGTAAATAAGCTTATTATTGGTACAACAATAAATTACTAAGGCTTTGTTGTTAACTATGCATGAGCATCTTCTTTACAAATATTCTCTCAATAATAATTACTTTAAATTTCATTTTTTTCGCATAAATTAGATCACTTAAATCATTGTAATAATTGTTTTCTCAAATAGTGTAAGAAAAAAATAAAATAAATAAGATAAAAATTGATAGTCTTTCTTTGCTTTTTTCTATAATTAAATCCTAAAGAAAAGGATTCGGGTCAGTATAGTCGAACGGAACATCAATCTCGTTCATTTATTTGGTCTCGACAGTATCCGTTCATAAGGGTATTTAAAGATGTTTTAAGCATTTAACTTGGCACATTCAACTCGTACGATCTCAGCCCTTGATGCATGTGAGTTTTGAGTTATGTATCCGATCCAAATATCAAAACAACAGTTATTTTGTTGTAAAATAAAATAAAAAAAAAATTAGAAGTATACTCTCTCCGTCTCCGTCCTATAACAAGCGACGCATTTACTGTTCTGCACGAAAATTAAGAAAAAAGTGAAAAGGTTGATGTATTGTGAGTGTAGATAGTTTAGTAGGAGAGAGAATGAGTGGAGAGAATATTAAATTATAATGGTGTTGTGAGTATTATAATAATGTAGGAGAGAGAATGAGTGGAGGAAATAGTAAAGATTCTTTTTCATTTTAAGAAGTGTGACTTATTAGTGGGACACCCAAAATGGCAAAGTGTGTCGCTTGTTATGGGACGGAGGAGGAGGAGGAATTAGTAATGAGGAAAAGTCAAAGGAGTAAAAGAGGGAGAAAGCACATGGGTTGGGAAACGTATTAGAAGAAATGCATTTAAAATGAAACTGACAATACACATACTAAATTAAACACACCTCTACTCTAGGTCCGCCCATTTAATTTCGATCGAGGTCACTATTCTATTTAATTTCACTAACTAACTAGTTGTACGGTACAATATAAACTCAAGAAATCAAAGGATTTGTTGCCTGGAATTACAAGATTTAACATGCCTTGCTCCATTATTTCATCTCTTCATTTTCTATTATATCAACTCAACATTCAAAATCAAAATCAAAATCAAAATTGAGATGTACGAATGAAATATTCGATTGTTGAACAATTAAACAGCAGAAAAATAATCTACAAATTTTCGCATCTAAAAAGAAACTTATGCAGTGTTGTTGTACCGACTAGTTAAATATATTTGTTCACAATTTGGATACATATTTTTAAGGACATGTACGAAATGGAAACAATAATAAGAGTGTTACGCATATGAATGATATATATATATATATACAGAGCGATGCCTATCAAGCAACAGGATGCTACAATCTTCTATGCTCGGGATTCATACAAACCAACAGCCGAGTTGCCATAGGTGCCGCCATATCCCCGGTGTCGGCATTTGAAGGAAGTCAATTCGACGTTACCATCCTTATATGGAAGGTGAGAATCTATAATTTTTCTTTTTTTTTTCTTCTATATATGTTATGTCGTAATCATTATTATTCTCCGAATTCACGAATTTACATAAAAAAAAAAAAAAATTATAAATAGGATCCGAAGCTTGGAAATTGGTGGATGAGTTTTGGCGATAATACCCTAGTAGGGTATTGGCCGGCGGAGCTATTTACGCACTTAGCGGACCGTGCCACCATGGTCGAGTGGGGTGGCGAAATAGTTAATTCAAGATCTAACGGGGACCACACGTCCACCCAAATGGGGTCGGGCCATTTTGCCGAAGACGGGTTCGGGAAAGCAAGCTACTTTCGTAACCTCGAGATTGTTGACTCCGACAATAGTTTGAGCTCGGCCCGTGACATATTGACGTTGGCCGAGAACACAAATTGTTACAACATCAAGAGCTCCTACAACAATGAATGGGGGACTCATTTTTACTATGGTGGGCCTGGGAAAAACTCACAATGCCAGTAGTAGTAGTAGTAGGACTGTTGTGATATAGTAGGCCTTGTTTGTTTGTTCTTTATTAAGCCCGGCCCGACCCGACCCAATCATTATATTCTTTATTATGCAAATCTTGTAAGTGAATACTAATGTTATTTCCACTTTTGTTTATGCTGCTTCCAGAAATTTTGGGGCAAGTTTTAGGGATGTATGTATTGACTAAGATTTTAAGGCATTAAACAGGAAGGGAAATGGCAGTATTCCTAATTTGTTGTATTAAGTATTTTGGTTTCAATTTTATTTGCGTTGATATCTTCTCGCTAGGCACCGCAACAAGAGTAGGTCTAGCGAGAAACGCGTTTCTCCATAAGTTATGGAGAAACGGGTTTCTGGATATCCAGAAGCTTTGGGATTGATATCCAGAAGCTTTGGGACGGATATCCAGAAAAAAGATTTGAGACCAAATCCAAGGCCAAGACCAAATTTCGATTACGGATATCACTTTCACAAGGTTACGGATATCCAGAAACATTGATTATGGATATCCAGAAGCCTTAAAACTTATATCCGAAGCCAATTCTAAATTTCTGGATATCACTTACATAAGGTTGGATATCCTTTCAAAGGGTTCTGGATATCCAGAACCTTTGAGACTGATATCCAGAAGTAACCATGGGCCAAGGTCATGGCCAATACAAAATTTCTGGATATCCTTTCAAAAAGTTCTGGATATCCTTTCAAAGGGTTCTGGATATCCAGAACCTTTGAGACTGATATCCAGAAGTAACCATGGGCCAAAGGTCATTGTCAATACAAAATTTCTGGATATCCTTTCAAAAGGTTCTGGATATCCGTAACCCGTTTCTCCATAACTTATGGAGAAACGCATTTTTCCCTAGATTTTGGCCCGCAACAATGGACCGAGGAAGTGTGTTGTTTGTCCTTGTCCAATTGCTACCACGTTTTTTATCTCAATCTTGGCAAATATATGTTGTTTATAGTGAAAATTTTGAATTTTCATTTGTTTAAAAAATAAAATTGAATTCCACAATTATGATGTCAAAAACATTCGAATCAGATCAAATCTAAAGATAGGTTGAACCCTGTATAATTGAATATCCTGAAAAATAAGAACAAATATGTAAAGGAAGCCGGGCTTCACGAGTAAATGTCATCCGGCGTGAGAGTAAATATTTGTGTTTAGAGAGAAAAATCAATTGACAATAGTTTAAAGCCAAAAGATGTGTTACCAAAATAATGTGAATTATGGCTTGTTTATATAGGCATATCATTGTATAATCCATGTTAAATAGGAATTCGTGTGTGAGGAGGTTATAATCCTATGGGGATTATAACTACCCACCATCCTTGTTTGAGTAGGATTAGGTAACATTATTCTGCATGCGGGCATCAGAGGCACGCTCCTCGGCATATGATGCTTGGTCAGCCTGGTTTGATGCCGAGAAAGAGAGTGATAAGGATGGGAAAGCTCATTTCCTTGCTTTGTTGATGACCGAGGAGGGAACTCCTCGTCTTTAAATGAGGTTTGGGTCGGCCATACCAGATGCTTTTCTCGGCATATGAGAGTTTTGCCTCGTCGACAAATATAATTGATGTGCCTTAGTCATTATTCACTCTGCTATGTCTAGGTCGACATAGTGGAAATGATGAGAAATCATGACGAGCAAAGGTAGGGAAGACCCACTCCCTTTGTCGTAATTGAGACTTGTATGAATTATATTTGGGCCCAACCATTGGGCTTTGCTCGTCCATGATCCACGTTCGTACCTCGGTTTATACCGTTCAGTGGCCCCCAACTTCCTAGCTCGGCTATGCCGAGAAGTGATGTTCTACCTCGGCTTAAACGGATACGAACGGGTTTTTACGAATCACGAGGCATCTCATTATCCGTTGGTTATTTTGGGAACCCTTTAGAGCATTTATGGCGAGGAAGGAGACGGCGCCATACCCGGTTTCTGACCAATACCCATTTCAGATCTGAGTATAAAAGCAAAAACCCATTTCTTTTCTACTCTTTTATTACTATTTGCAATTGAGAGAGAAATAGCAAGCTTGAAAAATTGTCATTTGTGTTCTTGATTTTTTGGGGATCTTTGCTTGATTTTGTGCGCGATTCCTTCATCATCCTTTTAATTAAGGTATAAATTCTTACTCTTCTCATTTTCTGCACATTTCTGAGTTGTTATTGTTCTTGGTGAGTTCCTCTAGAATCCCCCATTGTTGTACTTTTCTTAAAGCTTTTCTTGAGTTTGTTCTTGAGTTTTTTGTGCCTTCCTCGTCCTTAGAGATGGCAAGAACATGGAGAAGTAACCCCCATGCCCTCTACTGCTACCATACCCAAAATCTTAGAATTTACCAAAGAATTAATGGGTCGTGGATGATATTGAGTTTGAACGAGATAGGGGAGATTCTGACGAGGTATCAGTCTCCTAGAACCGACGTACATTACCCAAGTGGGTTTAGGATTGATCGAGTTGATGTAGAGTCCCTCAATGTTGTGTTGTTACACGGCTGGTCAGAAATCATTGATCACATCAATTTGTATTACTTGAAGTCGAGCCATTTGGAGCGTCCATTATTGGGTAAGGATCCCTCCTCGTTTTTAGTTAATAGGACGGGGAGGGATACCTTCCTCGTCCTTGTCCTTCCAAATGCCTTAGCCAAATTATGATGTCTGCTCTTTACTTGTGCAACTATGACGGGAAGGAAAAGTAGCACTGCCCGGCCTTCAACTGGTCCGTCTACATATGGTAGGATAGTGAATGCATTTTCTGAGGGGGCCCAAGCTGGTAACCGAGGGAGAGGTCGAGGTAGGTCTAACCGAGGGAGAAGTTATACCCCTAGGAGCAAACTTGTTAGAGCTGGGGAGCCAATTATAGAGGAGTTACACTCTAAGTACGAGGTGTCGATGGATGAATACCGACTTAGCTACCTTTCCGGTGCCTCCGTAAAAGACGAGAAGGCCATGGAGGACTTCATGTATTCCTTATATACGTACATTTCTTCTATAAGCAGTTCCAGCTTGGGCTTCGTCTCCTCCTCGATCCCTTTATTTGTGAGTTTCTAGAGGATATGTAGGCCGTCCTGGCTATGCTAGGATCCAACTCCTTGAGGTTCCTCACCCACTTTATAGCTTTATGTCGCAGTCTAGGCTTTGAGCATTGTCAATCGACTTTTCATCATTTCTTCACCGTAAGCTATAAAGAGGAAATAAGGATCTTGGTGATACGGAGTGATCCTAACCAGCCCAAATTGATATATCCCATGTTGAGCAAGGTCTCTGGGTGGAACAATCAATTTATAAGGATGGAGAGCCGACAAGGCTAGGAGTTTGTTGCTCCATCGAAGCTTCCTGGAGTACTCGAGCAGGTGTGGAGGCCGGAGTGGAGTGGCCAATTGATTGAGAGACTAAGGCAGTTTGTCGAGGTAGGCGCTCTGTGTTGGTCCACTTTGGAGACTGATTAGAGATATTATGTCCAGGTCGGCATCATGCCTGGTCCATTAAATGGGCTGATGCCCATGGCTCCAGTTGTGAGGGGGAACATATATCCGAACTGGAGGGTGCATCCCGGCCTCATTTTCCACGATGAGTGCGATGTATGCAGGCTTTACGAGAACCGATGTTTAGCCATGGATGACTTTCCCGGACGTAAATTTCTTTCTTTCTCGTCTTTCACATTGAATGCTTTCTATTTAAGACTTTTTACCCTTCTCGTTTTCTACTGATTAATCTTTTCTCAACTTTTTAGATTTGACCACCGAGGAATAAAATAAGATGTCTGAGGAAGTGCTTGACCCACAAGCCCTCATGAAGTTAAGGAGGAGGACTTCACGCTCCTCGGCTAAGAATAAGATGCCGCTGAGATGCAAGCCATATTGTCCACAAAGGAGGCCGGTGCTTTGCCTCTGAAGCTGGTGGGAGGTGATGTTACCTCCACCGAGGAAGGGAATGACGGGCAAGATGCCCACGCTGAGGGACAGAGCTCCCAAGAAGCACCAACTCCTGAGGTCGAGGAGACACTGAAGAAGGCCGGCCTATCTGAGGCCGAGGAAGCCAATGCCTTAGTGAGAACTCCAGCTCCAAAGAGGCCAAGGGTGGAGACCGAGATAGAAGGCTCCTCCAAGAGGGTGGCAACTGAACTGTCCTCGACTGCACTCTTTGCTAGGCATATAAAGACATATGCTAAAATCGAGCAATTTGTACAGGAGGCACGTGAGGCCCCCGAGTTCTGGCAGCTGACAAGATGAGGGGCTATATCTGGGATGAATAGAACTGTCTTATTGTTGTCATCCTCATGAATGTCTAGTGTCTCAATTTCAATTAGTTCGTCTACGTTCTGCAGCTCTCCTTGTCTCAATTCAGGATTGGCCCCCGGTTTCTAGTCGTTGACGAGATGAGGGGTTGTATCTAGAACGGACAGGACTGCATCATTACTGTTTTTTTCGTGGATATCTAGTATCATTTGTTCCTCATTTTCTGTTTCAAAAATCCGATTCAGCCTAGAACCGGTGCTTGTAGTCTTTACAGACTTAGATATTTTCAGATTTTCCTTTGGCGTGTCTACCTCAACCTTTCTGGATGTTTTTCTTCTCCTCATGACATGCTCCAAGAAGTCTTTGGGGGTCGCCCACACGCATTCGACTCCAGTACGAGTAGGAAATTTAACTTGTTGGTGAGGGAGGGAGGCGACCAACCCAAGTTTGCCTTAACTCGGAATGCCTATGATGGCCTGGTAGTCACTTGCCAGATCTATAACCACAAATGTTATTGTGGCCTCTGCTCGGAAGGGATGTTCCCCCTCTTCCAGTAGTTAGTCAATTCTCCCCATGGCGCTGACTTTGTGGTTGGTGAATCCTTCTAGTCTTCCATAGTATGGCTCCAGCATGCTATCTTTCATATTCATCTTCTGGAAGGTAGAGTAATATAGAATATCTCGGGAGGCCCCCGAGTCTATGAGGAGTCTCTCGGATTCACAGTTGTCAATCCTCCCTTTGATCACTAATGGTTGTTCATGAGCCGCGTGACTTCCGGCTAGTTCACTAGGGGAGAAGATGATGACTTCTTCTTCCTTATGAATCCAGGCGGGGATGTGATAGACCATACTTAGCTCATGTATCTGGTCTTTCAATTTTTTGTTGGAAACAGTCTCCTCTCTTATAACATGGAGCTTGACCCGAGGAGGTCTATTTTCCCTTTCATCATCTTCGTCTTCGTTATCTCTTCTTCGCTTGTTATCTTTCCTCAAAACATAGTGATCGAGTTTGCCTTTATCCACCCATCTCTGGATCATTCTTTTAAGGGAGATGCAATTCTCCGTGTCATGTCCATGGTCCTTGTGGAAGGCACGATACTTGAAATTATCCCAGACATGTTTCGATTTATCACTGAGTGGTCGAGAATCTGGTAGGTTTACCAACTATATGATCTCTGTGATAGGTTTGGTGAGGGGGTAAAAACCTCATCTTTTTTAGTAGCCTGAGTTCTATTCTTCCCCATATAATTACTTCCATTCGAATCCTGATTGGTGCCAGTTGCGCCTGCTTCTGGTTTCTCAGACCCCTTCTTACTTTTTTCTTCCGCCATTGCTATGGCGTAAGCCACATTGTACAGGTCAGACTTTGACTTAGGATCTCTGGAAGAAAGTTTATAAATCAACTGTCCGGATCTTAGTCCGGTGTTAAAGCAAACAATCACCTCCCTATCTGTCAGGCTTTCCTCTACTTGGTATGCCATGGCTCTGAATCGATTGTAGTAACTCAGAGTTGTTTCATTCTTCCCCTGCTTAATGTTGGCAAGATCTGTCAGTCTTTTCTTTATCTTTCTTGCTGTAGCGAAATGATCCAGGAATCTCCTCCTCATGATTTTCCAGCTATCGATGCTTCCCTTTTTTTGCTCACGGAACCAGGACAAAGTTGTTCTAGAGAAGGTACTCGCGAATGCCTTGCAGAGAATACCGTCTGCCTTGTTGAGGAGGGCCATAGTGGATTCAAAATTTTGCACATGGTCCCGTGCATCTGTGATTCCCGCATATTTTTCAAAACTTGAGATTTTAAGAGCAGGAATGGGAGGTAGATCATTAATCCACTGGTATAAAGGACGAGTAGCACTGGTATCATCATCATCCACTTCCTTCCTCCCCATTTCCATTTCATCTAGTCTCTTTTTCAAGAGGAGAATTTCTCTTGCATCGATCCCTAAGCAAATATGAGAGCTACGGTGGGTCCTTTATTTGTTTATGTGCCCATTCACCCTACTATGTTCCACATATTCCTAGTGATTGTCCCCATGTCCAGATGGTGTTCTGTCCCTTTTAGGTGCCATTTTTTAATGGAGAGAAGTCATGTGACGAGGAGGGATCCTAGGCCGAGGAGGGATCCTATGACGAGGAGGGCTCCTTTGCCGAGGAGGACTCCTATGTCGAGGAGAGGGGTTACGATGAGGAGGGGATTTTTGCCTTGCCTGACTAAGCCTTGCTCTCAAGTCAGCAAAATTAACCTCCTGTTCCCTTTGGTGGTTCAAATGACTTCTCAATTCTACCTCGTTTCTCGTGTTTCCATGTCCATGAGCCTTATGACGAGTAGAGACATCTTGGGGGTTTTGCTTGGATCTACCAACAATGACATGATGAGGGGGATGTTAGCCGGGAGGAATATTTTCTCTATTCCCCCGACTACCATGCCTGTCAAGATGACTTTCCCTTCCAAGGGAATTTGCAGTACTCGTAGGCCTCATGAATTCAGCCAGAGAGTGCTCAGGATCCAATTGCAGCAAGGCATTTTGTGTTTCAAAAACGTGTTGCAAAGTTTCCATTTGTTGATGCAGGAGAGTTTTGCGATCAATCAGTTAGGGGGAAGCCCCAGTTCCCCCCGGGTGGCGTTTCTCCCCGTCTGGATGCTTGAAGGTCTCCCTCGGTGCCACGAGGAGGAGGGTTTGGCAGTGCTCCCTCGATTACTGGTTGTCCCCTAGAACGCATATTCATTCATAGGGGCGGCAGCCCATCAATCAATGGCGAAGGAGGAGGAAATTCCCCATTGGGAAAAGGAAAAGCAGTCCTAGTGTTGGCATGAGTCTCCTCCACATAAATATTATCCTGATCAGGAGTAATACTAGCAGTATGTCCATCTTCCATTAGGATTAGGAGAGTGGAGTAGAATTTTTCAATCTATTCAATGGATGATAATTGAACCAAACTGATGTTGTCAAAAATGTTCGAATCAGCCCAAATCCAGCAGCAGGTTGTATCCTGGATGATTGAATAGCCTGAAAAAGAAGAACAAACACGTAAGCTAAGTCGGGGCTTCACCGGCGAAGGCCCTCAGTATTTGTGTTTAGAGAGAAAAATCAATTGTTTGAGTAGAATTAGGTAACATTATTCTGCAAGCGCGCCTCAGAGGCACGCTCCTCGCCATATGATGCTGGGTCGGCCTGGTTTGATGCCGAGGAAGAGAGTGGTAACGATGGGGAAGCCCATTTTCTTGCTTTGTTGATGACCGAGGAGGGAACTCCTCGTCTTTAAATGAGGCCTAGTGTGATGAATGTGTGTCCGAAAATTTTCCCATTTTTTGTTTGAAAGAAAATCAACGAAAACGGAGTCGCCACGCCATTTTAATTTTGAGGGCCAAAACTTTGAAAAAAAGCCCGAGATCAGAGATTTAGGTTCGGAGGTCATGTTACGCGTCGGGAAGGACGTTAGTGTGCACCCGACGCGCCTCGTAAAACGAGTCTTCCAAGCTGAAAATCATTTGTGGGTGTGTGTGTGTGTGTGTGTTTTGGCCAAAATAAGTTGAAACTCAGAAAAGTAAAAATTGGGATATCTTTTTAAGACTTTAAACTGATCCCATGATTTTTTGGAAGATTTTTGGGTTGAGATTTGGTACTCAAAAGACCTTTTGAAGTTGAGAGCCATTTCTGCCAGAATGAAAAAGGCAGTGGACCTTTGATTTTGAAAGGGATTCAAGGGTCTTAAAACTTCATAATCTGGATAAACTCAGAGAATGAAAGTTGTTATAGACACCTTAAATAAAGTTTGTGCGAAGGAATTTTCCATTTTGGAGAAGATTTGAGGGGTCAAAACCTTCTGGAAACCTCAGATATGAGATCTGGATTCCCAGAAGCTGATGAACTAGCCTCTGAAAGAAAATTTGAAAAGAGGAGTTTTACTCACCCAAAAAATAAAATAAAAATATGTCTGGAAAGATCTGGATGTTGGATACAAAAAGTATTTTGTAGTCAACACCAAATTCCAAGTTCATCTGTGTCCAAAAATTAAGACCATGGACTGAGGTCTGAGAAAATTGCTACTGGACAGCAACTTCTCAAGAAAGAAAATATGATTTTAAAGGGGGTTTTGCATCCATGCTTGTCCCCATTTCCCTAGGTTTTGGTTAGTGATCACTAGACATTTTAGTGGTGAATCAACTATACCAAACCATCCTTGGGGTACATTAGGACTAAGCATTTCATTTGCTTGGGAAGGGGAATTTTATCCTTTGAAATCAAGATTTTATGCTTGAAAATGGTTTTTTAGGGTTTTGAAAATGAGTTTTCTTTGCAAGAAAGTAAGAAAGCTTAAAAATAGTGTTGATCTTTGTAGAAGATCATCCATGGAGATGGTCTTCCATGGTGATCTTCTTAGATCTAAAGCAAGAAGATGAAGGAACTACATTTTGTAGTTTGAAGATGCATGCATGGTTGAGATTTAGGGTTAGGAAGAGGAGGGTTTACCAATCTTCCTTTGTGTTCTTGAGTGTTTGGCTTGAGTGTATGAGTGTTTAGGGCTTTAATATGAGAGTGAGTGGATGAGTATGAGTTGGGAAAGATTGAGAGAAAATGGTGACAATTCTTGAAGAATTCTCACCGTTTTCTCTCTATATTTCGCCGCAGGTTCGGTGCAAAATGTGTTCTTCCTCCTTATTTTGTGTATTTGGAGGGCTCAATTTATAGCCCTCCTGAAAATGCAAAGGTATCCGCGCGGATGGATCCCGGTCGGCGTGCCTTTGTTCATTAAATGCGGCTCCGGCTTTGGACAAGAAGAATATTTCTTTTCAAAATTCAAATTAACGGCCGGTTTTGTGTTTCCAGCCATTGCCATTTTTGGTTTTCTTCTTTTGTTTTGCTTTTTGAGATTCTTTTTGAGGTTTAACCTTAAATAACAATGCCCATTTTACCCTCACTTTGTTAGAAAAGTTAGGATAGTTAGGAATTGTTAGAAATGTTATAACTTCCGTTAATTTTCTAACGAAAATTCTAACAAGCTCAAATTGGAGCACTTACAGTAGCCCCTCGGCGACGGCGCTTTCGAAGGAAGCGGGGTCGTCGATAAGAGTAAGGCTCCATATTTGGCAGGATGATCGAGTGATCGGGTGGCTGAACCTAGCGATAGGCTACCTACGTATCCCGAATGGGAATCAAGCCGATCGTAGTTCGGGTCTTTGACCACGGAGATGATGGCGTTTTAGGTGCCTCGAACTCCGATGAGCGAGTTCTGCGGTCGGTTGCTTTGGAAAGAAACTCTGCTGGGGATAAGAGATGACCATTTTCGGTCTGATGGGTATCCGCTCTGCTGGGGATAGGGATGACCATTTTCGGTCTCTGCTGGGGATGATTGCGATTTATCGCTTTCCTAGTGATAGCGTCTTAGGTGCCTCAAACCTTGGGGATGGCATTTTAGGTGCCTCGAACCTTGGAGATGGCGTTTTAGGTGCCTCGAACCTTGGAGATGGCGTTTTAGGTGCCTCGAACCTTGAAGATGGCTTTTTAGGCGCCTTGGACTTTGATGATGATGGCTTTTTAGGCGCCTCGGACCTTAATTTGAAATGGCCTTTCGGTGGACTTAAAATGCCTCGCCGGGCGAGAGGGTGACTGTTTTGGTCGAGGGGCTGAGTCTAATGATAGGCTACCTACGTATCCCTAGTGGGAATCAAGCCCTTTCGTAGTTCGAGTCTTACTCGAGATTTCGTTGGCTTTTGGGATTCCGTTAACTTTGCTGGGGATTTCGTTAGCCTTTCTTTGGGGAAAATCGTGACATATTCGTCTCGGGAAATCGGTCTTACGTTTGACTAGCCGGGAAGATTTTGATGAAAGATACGGGATCTCGTTATCTTTCTCGGGGCACCTTGTCTTACGTTTGGCTTGCCGGGGTAATTTTGATGAAAGATACGGGATCCGTTATCTTTCTCGGCACTCGGTCTTACGTTTGACTTAGGGAAGATTTTGATGAAAGATACGGGATCTCGTTATCTTTCTCGGGGCACTCGGTCTTACGTTTTACTGTCGGGGAAGATTTTGATGAAAGATACGGGATCTCGTTATCTTTCTCGGGGCACTCGGTCTTACGTTTGGCTAGCGGGAAGATTTTGATGAAAGATACGGGATCTCGTTATCTTTCTCGGGGCACTCGGTCTTACGTTTGGCTAGGGGTAATTTTGATGAAAGATACGGGATCTCGTTATCTTTCTCGGCACTCGGTCTTACGTTTGGCTAGGGGTAATTTTGATGAAAGATACGGGATCTCGTTATCTTTCTCGGGGCACTCGGTCTTACGTTTGAGGGGGAAGATTTTGGTGAAAGATACGGGATCTCGTTATCTTTCTCGGGGCACTCGGCCTTACGCTTTGATCACGGGGTAATTTTGATGAAAGATACGGGATCTCGTTATCTTTCTCGGGGCACTCGGTCTTACGTTTGGCTCGCCAGGGGTAATTTTGATGAAAGATACGGGATCTCAAGTATCTTTCTCGGCACTCTTGCCTTACGTTTGATCGCCGGGAAGATTTCTGGGAAGATTTTGATGAATGATACGGGATCTCGTTATCTTTCTCGGGGCACTCGGTCTTACGTTTGGCTGCCGGTAATTTTGATGAAAGATACGGGATCTCGTTATCTTTCTCGGGGCACTCGGTCTTACGTTTGACTGCCGATGATTTTGATGAAAGATACGGGATCCGTTATCTTTCTCGGGGCACTCGGTCTTACGTTTGATCGCCGGAAGATTTTGATGAAAGATACGGGATCTCGTTATCTTTCTCGGGGCACTCGGTCTTACGTTTGATCAGCCGGGAAGATTTTCTTGACAAGGCCGACTTTGGTTAACTTTGGTTAACTCGTCAAGTTGGGATCGAATTGCGTAGTCACTGGAATTTTAAGGGGCAAAAGGGTCATTTTGACCCTTGCGTAATCCCGTCGCGCGGAGAGGACCTGAAAATCGTGGGTATTAATCGGGCCAACGCCCTTCCTCTTCCCCATTCATTTTTACGAGAAAATTACGAGAGAGAGAGAGAGAAAATCATCCGCCATTCTTGGCCAAAAGCTTCAAAAATCTTTCGATTTCTTCGATTTTGAGCAATGGAACACGGGAAGGCGCTTTTCAAGGCCAAGGACGTGGCCCGTAGCGGAGAGGCGGTGGAGCTCGTCCGGATGAGGAGGCATTACAATCTTTCGCAATCGGTTGCGGAGGAGCATTACCCCGATGCTTGGCAACATTGGGCTTCGGATTCGAATCTCCGAACGGTATACTTTGAAACCCTTTGATCCCTTTGTTGATTTCTTGCTTGAAATTTGAATTTTTGAAAAAAATTTTTTTTTGAAAATTCGAATGATTGATATTCTTGGCTTTGAATTTTGATTTTGATGCTTTGCATGTTGTAATGAGTATATGAGTAACCCAAAATGTGCACTTTGCTTGGGAAAAAGAATTGACATTTTTGCCACATTTTTTTTTTAATTCGAAAATTACATGTGAAAATTCGAAGAATTGTGATTTTTTTTTTTGAAATTTGAATCTTGCATGTTGATGATGATTTTTTTTTTTTTCGAAATTGAATATTGATATTGATGAATGATGCAATGCATGTATTTCGTTTGGAAAGAATGGGCATTTTGCCAATATGAGATGTATGTATGTTTAGGATTTTTTTTTTTTTTTTGAAAAGTGGGACGGATTTTTCCTCCCGTTGCATGTAAGATGGATGATATGCATGTATGCAAAAAATTTTTTTTTTTGAGATGATGCATGTTATTTTATGAAAATGGGACGGAGTTTTTACTTCCGTAGGAATGCATCTTTTTTTTTTTGATGAATGCATTGGGACTTCTTGGCTGTTTTCTTTCATGCGAGAAAAATGGGGCTATGCTCATTGTATCTTTGTTATCTTTGTCGAAATTTCTTTTTTTTTTTTTTTTTTTAAATGCAAATGCAATCTTTTTGACATTTTCTCTTTCTTTTTTTTATTACGGGCGGAAACCGTTTTGTGACGGAGCGGTGAACAAGATGAAGACTCGAGGATCGGTGGAGTACGTGATTGACTTGTGGGACCGGCTTTCGGATGCGGGCCGAGGAGCTTTGCCGAGTCAGGACGGATTGTTGTCGAGACGGGGCTCACGGGAGTTCGTCGAGTGCTTGAGGGGGTGGTCAAGTTCCCTAAGAGCAAGGAGCTTGATGTTTGCTGCGCGCGGCATTGGTGGGGACGCGACCCACACCTTCCACTTCTTCGGGGCGAGGCTACGGTTACGCCCTCCGACTACGCTGCGATCACGGGCTGTCCTTTAATGGACGCGGCATTGAGAGTGGCGAGATGGCTACGGCCGATGCGACCTGCAGCTCTTACGGGATTTTCCCTATTCCCAAAAAAGGGGATGGGGATGGAGTATGCCGTGGTCTACGGCAAGATCGTGGAGACCATAGCGAGTTACGAGGCTGGGGAGGAGAGGATAGGCGCCGATCAGATTGCTAGGGCCTTCTTGTGGTTTGCTTTCTCGAGCACGCTCTTTGGACATCTTTGAGGGACGGCGATCTTTGCCTTGTTGAGGTCCTTGGAGGACATGGAGGCGGCCGGAGATGTCTCGTGGGGAGAGGCTGAGGCGAGCTTTATTTTGCTCTTGATAGGTATGCAGTGGGAAGGCTGTGAGCTCCTTGTATCTTGCTTTGAGTTTGCCACAGGAGGTATAAGCTCTCTTTTTGCTTTCCCTCTCTTTTTTTTTGAGCACGCACTTTTCTTTTGCCTTTGGATTGATTGGATTTTTACCTTTCGCGAGTATGGGCGTTGGAGTTTTCACGTCACGGTGTGGCGACGGCCGGCGGAGTACGTTCGGGCGTATCCGGCCATGCGGTCTTGGTCCAAGCATGCCGGGAGAAGATAAGCTCCAGGGCGTACGACTCTCGTGTACGCGGATTGCCTTCCTTTGACGGAGGCCGAGACGGATGAGGGGATGATATTCTTCCCACAGGATCGCTTTGAGGTAGCGCGGCGAAGGGCGCGAGATACGGGCGGTGCGGCGGAGGATTTTGAGAGGTCGACCTGCGATGCCTATTATACGGGAGAGAGGGTGACGCGCCGGCATGGCGTGAACTCGCCTTTGAGGACACCGGTGGAGCCTCCCGCCGATATGATGCACCGAGCGATCGGTCCGTGACACAGGATGATTACGGCGAGGCCGGCACTTCTCGGACTTCGTGGCGATTGAGCCATATGCGACATTCGTCTTGAGGAGGCGAGGATGCCTCGGAGTTTTGGATAGGGAGGCTTGGGATCCCGCGGTACCCTCGGACGGATTTTCCTATATCCGAGGATGGGGTCCGATTGAGGGTGCGAGATCCCTCGGCCGGCGACTTCCACGAGCTTTTCGGCCTCGGCCGGGTATGAAGGTATGGTTTCATCTTTTCCCCTTCTTTTCTTTCCTTTGTTTCATCATCTTTAGCATCACTTCTTTTTTTTTGACGCTTTTGCTTTTGTGCAGTTTTCGGAGGTGGTCGTCGAGAAGCTGACGAAGCAAGTGATCGGGGCCAAGAGATTCATCGGGAGGATGGTCGCTTGCGGGGCTCCTCGAGGCTAGAGCGAGGCGACCACGGCGGCGCACATCGGACGGGAGGCTTCCCTATTCGCTCGAGACTTCTTCAGAGACTCCTTTGTCTCCTCTCCTTGATCCCCGCGCGGTGTTGCCTTCGGATCACGTCATTCTCGGGGATCCACACGGGCGGGGACACGTATGGCGGCATGGCGGGTCGTCTTCGTACGTGCGGGAGTCAGACGCCTTCACCTTCGGGTACGATTTTTCGCGAGATCTCGGCTTGCCCTATCGGGCGTGCCAGGTTGGTCTGATGAGCCTCTTTTCTCGGAGACGAGGACGATTCGAGCCCGAGATTTTCGGGGCTCTGAGGAGGCGGGCCCGAGTCGCAAGAGGGGCCGGGGAGACATCGGAGTCTTTGGAGACTCCAATTGATTTTTTGTTTTTTGATTTGAGATTGAGATTTAGATTTGTACAGCTTGTGCACATTTTTTTTTTTTTGATTTAGGATTTTATTTATGTTTGTTTGTTTTTTTTTTTTTTATGCACACTCTCTTTTTTTTGGAATGTAATAATTTAGGATTTTTTTTTATGAATGCAATGCAATATGAATGCAGTGTTGCATGAGCCTTGGTTTTTTGCAAGGGTGTTTGGTATATGGGTGGTTTGGGGAGGTTTTTGCACGGGTTTCGAGCAACGGGACGGAATATTCCTCTTTTGATGTAGCGACTTGGGATTTGTTGCGAGATTTTTTTGGGAAAGCAATCATGTCCGCGCGGATAGGGCGCATACGACATTGTCCTTTAATTTTGGTTCGGACCTGGTCTTGCTTTATTTCAAATTCAAATATCCTCTTGACCTCCGAGTCAACTTGACCATTTTCGGGAGAAAGAGAGAAAAACCATGGAAAACTTTAGAAAAATTCCATCCAAAATTGTCCAAAGAAAGGCAAATGTTGTTCTTTGAAAAGTTCAAGGAGTGGTGTAGGGAGATTATGCATGAGAGAAGGTCCTTCTTTGAAGAAAGATACAAGGTGAAGTGCTTATGGTCTATCAAGGAATTGATTCCGGATTATGACCTCTTAAGAGCTTCTTCTTCGTTTTGGGATACTAGAAGGCATGTCTTTTGCCTTTCCTTCAACGAGATTGTTCCGTCGAAGAATTTCGGGCCTTGCTTGGAGGTCGGAGGTGGAAGAGATAGCGGTTCCTTTGCCGGAGGAGCTTCTTTTCTTCGGACAGATTGTGCGTCCTCCTTCATCGTTCCCCGGAGGAAGCGCAAGGTATGATCCGCGGTCCCGATCATTTCGATATTTCCGGTCTTCCCGACAGATTTAGGGGCCTAGGTTTGGTGGATGACGCCTATTGGGATGCCTTTGCACTTTGTATGTTTGGCACCTGTTCATGGTCTATTCCTTTGGGATCGCCATCGGTCTTTCTTTGGATGTTGTCGTTGTTGTCGCACAGGCGAAGATGTCGTTCCTTTGATTACGGGAGACTTTTCATGCTCTCGGCAGTTAGCTACGGACGGCGGTATATGCGCGGGGGCGGCCCGTTCCTCTTGACCACTGTGGGCGATGGAGCGTTTGGGGTTCTTCGGGAAACCTACGATATGATCGAGCCTTGGACTTTTGCCGGGAGAGGTGTCGATGTAGATTTTGATGATCGGGGCTCGTGGGCGCGTTGGATGGCGGGTCGCCGGGTGAAGATATCGAGATGGTTGGTGCCTCATTGGCGGGTGGAGACTCGCGAGTGCTTCGGGACGGGTCCCATGTGGTTATGCTTAGGGGCTTTCTCGGTCCGGTTTCTACATTCGGCTCGGTCACGAGACAGTTTGGCTTGGAGCGGAGTTCCTTTGGAGGGTTTTGATGATATAGCCGCGGGGTGGTGGCTCACTGTTTCTATGGATGATCCCTCGGTGTTTCCATTTCTTTCCCGAGCATGGAGGTATGATGCCTTTCCTCCTCGGGTCATTCTCGAGCGTCAGAGGCCGGTGTTCTGACCACTTGGTACTGGATTGGTATGAGAGGCATGCAGGAGAGACTCGGGTGGCTATTTTCGGACGGCGTGAGGCCATTGTGGGTGCGGAGGACACGACTGTTTCGAGAGGAGGAGGGCCGAGGCGAGGGCCAACCCTCATGACGGGGAGCGGAGACGGCGCGGCGATTATGAGGCTTACGTCAAGAGACGGGAGAGGGAGGGCTCCTATGCTACCGGCTAGGCTACATGAGATGAGGGATGACGCTAGGGCTACTAAGGCCACGACGGAGGCTGGTTTGATAGACCTGTCCCTATACCGGAAGCTTGGTAGGAGGAACACCGACATTTTCCGGTTCGGAAAGAAAGACTCGGAGGGAAGAAGAAGGGAGAGGCCGGTACGAGTGGCTTGGAGTGACTACGAGGTTTCAGTATCCCTTTTCTTGTCATGGCGAGACACATTAGTTTGATTATGTATCTTAGTTTTCTTTTAGCGAGGTTGCCGGTTGTAGGAATGAATCGGGCTTAGACTCATCAAAGAGCTTTTAACTTGTAATGAATATTTGAATTGCTTTAGAGTTTTTGGAGACAGCTTTCATGGTACGATCAATTGTATTGATGCCAAAGTATGGCTTTTATTTGTGCTTTAGGCCGAACCGTTTTAGTGCCTACGTTCCCCTCATTTTGAGGAGCTCGGGTCTTCGTAGTTCAACTTTGGTGAACTCTTTTTTTTTGTTTTTTTTTGTTTTTTTTTTTTGTTTTTTTTTTGTTTTTTTTTTTTGTTTTTTTTTGGTGCAACCTCGTTTTTACCTAGGCCGCCCTTTTCGGGTTTCTAACCTAGTTGGGTATTACTCTTTTAGCACTCTTTTTTTTTTGTTGTTTTTTTTGTTTTTTTTTGTTTCTTTTTTGTTTTTTTTTTTTTGGTGCAACCTGTTTTTTACCTAGGCCGCCCTTCTCGGGTTTCTAACCTAGTTGGGTATTACTCTTTTAGCACTCTTTTTTTTTTTTTTTTTTTTTTTTTTTTTTTACGCGTAGTATCTGCGCGGCTTGTCACCATTCCTTTGGGTGTACAAAGGGATTCCGTCGAGGTCTGCAAGTTGCATGGCTCCTCGGAGAAGATCTTACGGACGACATATGGCCCGACCCATACAGGCTCCCATTTGCCGAGGGGTTGATACGGGTTTGAGGGCTTTTCTTTTAGAAACGAGATCACCTTCTCGGATTTCCCGATGCTTTACTTTCTTGTCGAAGGCTCTAGCCATTCTTCCTTGGTAGGCTCGGATGTGTTCCATGGCCTTCGATCGGCGTTCGTCTAGTAGGGCCAATTCATCGTGGCGACTCTGGAGCCATTCGACCTCGTTGATCGGCTTTCCGGCGGTATACGGAGCGAGGGATTTCCGGCTCGATTGGGAGTACGGCTTCCATTCCGTATGTGAGGGCAAAAGGTGTTTCCCCGGTTGCCGTTCGGCGATGTTACGTAGCCCCCGAGTGCTAGGTGTAACTTCTCGGGCCAATCTACGCCTTGGACGGCCATTTTCCGGATGATATTTTCAGAGTCTTGTTTGCTTTGCTCGACGGCTCCGTTGGTTTTGGGGCACTGTAGGGAGATGACTTGTGACGGGTTATTCGGAATTCCGCCGGCGGTTTTCACATTCCCCTTGAAGTGGGATCCATTATCACGAGATGATTTCGGTGTGACCCGTGTATCTCGATGAAGAGGGCAACTTTCTTTGAGTTGAGGATTTTGTAGGACTTTGCGAGCATCCTTTTAGATTCCTTCGGAGAAATCACCAATCTGCGTCTCTTTAGGCTCTTCCGCAGTTCCCAAATTCACACTTGTCAAAATCTCTTCGGCGGCTTGGGCTCGATTTTCCTCTTTCCGGACAACACCTTAAAGATTTTTTTGTTGTTTGATTTTTTTGTTTAATGTGTCTGCTTCTTTATCTAATGAATTATTATTAAGTGTTTTTTTTTTTTAATTCGTCATTAGTTAAAGTGGCAATCAAGGGATACTCAGAAAGGTTCGTCATTTCATTGAAAACGAAAGGGAATACAGTGCTTGCTACGGGCTCGTAGTCTTCGGGCGTAAGGCGCGTCGGACGACCCTAGAGACTCGATCTTAACAGAGAGAGAGGCTGGAGGACTTGTCCTAGATTGACACAAAGGGACGGGGGACCAATCCAAGCTTGGTGATCATTTCCTCCTTGGTCGCGGACGGGCACGAGAGGTTTCCCAATTTTTTAGCGGCTTCTTTGTTGGTGGCCTCATGACTCGGGAAGCTGTCTTTGTTTTTGTTTTCCTTTCTCAATTCTTTGCTATCATCTCTTGGACCGAGCCGAGATCAATCGGGTGCAGCACTGGACTTCTTCTTCGAACAATTGCCGCATAACCGAGACCATCCCGATCATCGAGGAAATTCCGTGGCCTTAGCTTTTGGCGGCTGTCAATTCGAATTCGGGTTTCGGATCTTCTGGGCGGTAGGAATAGTGGTTGTGAGCTTCTGAAGCTGTTCCACCGGAGTCGAGCACGCTTCGAAGGTATACTCACTCTTCGTGGTAGTGGTAGCCCCAGGTATCTTGGGTAGGTCCGGGAACATTCTACGGACCAGGGTTAGCCTTGGTTCCTCTAAACTTGTTGAGGCTATCCTGTAGCTTTAGCCGTCCTGCTAGTAGGAGTGGGCTCTGTGATGTTTCCGGTTGTGTGGGACCCTTTACAAAGTAGTCGGCCAAATTAGGGCGAAGGAGAGATCTAGGATTGTCGGCGGGACCTTTCACTGTGGCGAGCTTCAAATCTTTTTCCCTTTGCGGTGTCCTTTGGGGAGGCCTCATATCCCAGGCCGTGGCGAAGTATTACGTCCTTTCACTTTGATGAGTTTGTGAGTTCCTTGTTGGTGCTTCCCAGGACCGAGGCCGGGTAGATAGCTCATTTTTTCTCATCATTTTCAAGACCGGTGGGATTTTATCCCGAGTGGCCGTCGGATCTATGTTGCACACTTGGGCCTTGGGAGGCTCGGCCAAGTGAAGCCCGTTAGCATGTGACCTTCCTCGTGCATGTTTGATTTCCCGAGAATAGGTATTCCGCTAGTATCTGTGCCTTCTAAAGTGACTAAATCTCCGTAAATGGTCGTCGAGATCCCCATTCGAGACGAATTTCACACCTTGGTGGAGGCTTGAGGCGACCCCTTTGACTTGGTGCGGCCAGGTCTTCCCAGCAGGCATTGAAAGTAATCGGGATGTCGATAACCTGGAATTCCACAGGTATCAATTTACGTCCAAACCCAGAGGTCTAAAGTAGCAACTCAGGGGCTGCTCGGGATGTTGAGTCGTAAGCTTTGACTGTGAGAGAAAGAAGGCTTCAAGTACGTAGTCTTGATATCAAGCAAGCTCATGATCTTTCTTTGGAAGAATGTTCATTCCGGACCCATTATCAGGACCCGAGAGGAGGCGTCGTTCATCCAGCTCCATTTTGCTGTGATGAAGAGAGGCTCATTATGATCAGCCCCAAATTGAGGAGGTCGAGATCTGTGAAAGTGATTATATTCCCGTAATGGATGTTTCCCAATTAGTGTACCACATCATTGGGAGTAGCATCAATAGGGACTAGAGTGCGGGGCCGAGGCTTTCTTCCCGGCTTCGGCTTATGGGGGTAGGGCGAGGTGAGTAGAGACCAGAGAGGGAAATGTTGGCTGTGTTTGCTTATTTGGGTGAGCACGGGATCCTCTTTTCGGGATCTGGAGTTTATTTGTCTTAGCGTAGGGCGGCGATCTTCTTCGGTGCTTGATCTGTGGCCTTCTTATCTGTCTTGGGATTTCCTTGGAAGATACGCCCGGAGCGGGTCAACAGTTAACTTCCTCATCGATCGTCTCTTGGTGGATTTCTTGATCTTTGCCAAGGTCGACGGGGAGCCCTTTTGGCTATTGGCCATTGGTTCTGACGGAGTGGCTAGTGAGAGGGTGAGTGGCTGCGGCTCCTTCTGGGCGGCCCTTATAACTGCTTCCCAAGTCACAGGCTTTTGGGTTTGGGGTTGTGTTGTTGCCCCTTGGATGGCCCACAGAGCTAGGGGCGTCCTCCAGGCTCACGCTCTAGATGGCAGGTCTTGCTCATAGTTATCATGCAACAAGAGTCGCTATTGTCGGGACTCGGCGGCTTTTCGATCTCATCCCCGGTATAGTGCAGCCATTCTGGTTCCTTTCTGTAATATTCAGAGTTGGAGATGATTATAGCACTTTGTGTTGGAGGCGCATCCGGTATCATGCCAGTTTCTAGGACTTCTCTGAAAGCTGACATACATTCGGGGAAGGTGACCTCTTCTTGGGTAACCCTGATAAGGATTGTTACCTTGCTTTCGGGCGGATTTGATCTGACCAGGGTTATTCTCTCATTTGGGAGAATGGGAGTTAATTTTCCTCTTTCGATCAGATCTTCGACTATCAGCCTGGATCGAACACCTGAAAACCCTTTCCCCAAAGCATGGTAGGCAGTGTTGAATTCTAAGACATCCACGTGCTCAGATCCATGAAACTTCATGGCCTTCATGTCCTCGGTCTCGTATTCGTCTTCCGAAGTTTCTTCGTCGTCGCTTGCTGATAACCAGCCATTGTGCCTGGCTCCCATGGGCTCATTTCTGGCGTGATTGTTCCAGATTGTTTCTGGATCGGGAGCCTCAGTTGACTCTTCACTCCCGTCATCATCATCATCATCGCTGTCATCGGAATCTTCTTCCCATACTACCGGGATTTCGGCTGAGAGGGAACGCCGATCAAACCCGTTGGGGGAATATGGGTGCGTGCAACCGCAAAAATTGTCATATGTTCCCATTCCCGGAAGTGGTAATTGTGACTCAGCTTCTCCTCCCATAAATTGCGGGGGAAGAGTGAGAGGGGGTGGCACATATTTGACACCAGGTAGGATATAGAAGGAATCCTCTTCTTCCGATTCTTCACTGTTCTCGGGATCATATTCGGGCTCTCCCAAAGCCAATTTGCAGAAGTGTACTAGCTCCAGACGCTCTTCGGCCTCTTTGCTGATAAGCCCCAGTACAAGCGCCCGCCGGAAGCTTTCTTGTTCGATTCTTCTCGATTGTTCTAACCATCTTGTGTAAATGGTTCTTTCATGTTCTGAGCGGAACAGCCCCAGTTCTTCGGTATCGGTTTTCCCTTTATCCGAGAAATAGCGGGCCTCGTATTCTTGCAAGGAGTCTCTGACATGAGACCAAGATGGGTTGATTCGTTCGATATCCTCAAGGCCGAGGGGAATCCGGATTCGGGATCCTCGACGAGGTTGGCCACGGGTATTTGGGGACCTTCATCAGCGTCTTCCTGGCATGCGAAGATTCTCCGCATTCAATCATATTCACCTGATTATGGTTCCGTGGCGGCGGATTTTGGCTGTGTTGGGCCCCTCGGGGCCTTCCAACTTTCCTTGCTCTATTAGCCCCCTGAATTGCCTTTTCAGAGTAAAGCGGTGTCGGTCGGATGTCCGTGAGCTTGATGAAAGCACAATACTTTATAGTATCCACGGGAGCATTCGGATTTCTGGGTTGGAAATTTTCCAGAGGCCGGCAAGCCTTCTTTCACCACCCCTAAAGATGTCATTCAGAGGCATTCCAAAGTTTTCGAGATTTATGACCCGCGGTTTGGGCTCGAGTGGTTTCCTGGGAGCAAAAGGAGTCGTGTTATTGCATTCCTGTCCGCATAGTTAATCATCTCTTTGCCTTTAGCAGGGCGGGCGGTGTTTGCGGAGGAGCCCGATATACGCGTAGGCGAGGTGCGCGGCGGTTCCGGATTGTAGGCCTTTTCAAACTTAGGCTGCGAGAGTTAACCATGGCCCGTAAGTCTCGAGTATGGGAAGTGGCTGAGGAGGCTCTCAGATGTGGTTTCAAGCATGGCTGGAAGATGTCCGGTTGTTCCTCTTCGGAAGGAGGGATGGCCATTTCACCGAGTTTTAGATTCCACCGCTTGTAGAAGTCCCCAACATTCTCATCAGACGCCGCCTTTGTTGTTTGTAGGTCAACCCTATTTGTTTCCCATTCCAAGTTGGCCTTATATTTTTCTCGTGAAAGCATTGGTGATCTGGTCCCATGTAGCCCTGGCTTCAGGTTTCAAACGGAAGAACCACTTTAAGGCACTGGACTTCAAGGATAGACTGAAATAGTCAGCCAGCTGCTGATTGGTACATCCTTTGGCTTTCATCGCCAAGGTATACGTGTCCAAATGGGTTTTTGGACATGCGGTCCCATCAAAGAGATCCAGATTTGGCATCACGAATTTGTGGGGCGGAGGAACAATGGAGTCCGGGTGCAGTAGGCCGGAAGCGCGGCTTCTTCGCGATCGGTTCGCGATCTGCGCTTTCATTTCCTTGTGTTGTTCCATGAACCGAGCCAGATGAGGGTCTTGTGGCGGAACCGTGGCGTTCAAACTAGTGGCTGAGCTAGAGAGAGGAGCTACCACTGGCGGCAGACTGGTGGAGGGAACGGCCGATCCGGGGACATAGGTGAAAACCTGTCCTTGGGCTGAGTTACCCTGGGGAGCATGAGTAGGACCCTGAGCAAAAGGATAGAACCTTGCGGCTTGCTGTTGATTTTCAACTGGCAAAGTAGGTGGACGCAGCCCCGATGTGGCCGGATAACTTGGATTTCAGTGGGGCCCGTAAGTAGGCTTGAGTGCGAGAACTTTGTCCGGATTGTTGAATTGCATAGGCCACTCGTGGTGAAGGTGTGTAGCCCGGGGGTCTTTGCGGTCCTGGTGATTCGGATGACAGGGATGGAGGCTTGGTAACCCGTAGAAGTCTGAGTGAGGAATGGATTTGTGTGAGGAGGCTGAACTAGTGCTGTCCGAGGAGGGGCTCCTGACGTGGCCCAGAACCAAGTTGCGGCGGTATTCGAAGCTGTGGCTGTCTTGTGAAGGTCCGGATTGATCGGTTCCGGCGAGCGGGATCCCGATTAGCTGTGGCATTAGAGATAGCCCCGACCATGAGAAGACATTCCGTACTGATTTTGCCCCAACTGATTTCTGCCGTCGGGCTGCATGGATCCGGTGGTGTCGGTTGGGGAAGGCTGGTGACCCGAAAATCGAGGAGCATGGGTTACGGTAGTGGCACCATAGGAGGTGGGTGGCGGCATCCTGGTGTAATCGGGCGGCGGGAGTGGGGTTGGCATCCTCGTCTTCTTCCACGGTGAAGGTGCCATCCGGATTGAGGCTGGCGGCCGGCGTGACTCTTAATAGCCTCCATAAGGCCTGTTTAGCTGTGCTTCCTGTCGTAACCTCATCTGTCTCGCTGGCTGATTCCACTTTGTTGCTCTGTCTCTGAGGGTCCCGGGAGGCGGAGTGACGTTATCCCCATCATTACCAGTGATGCGAGACATTCTGAAACCCGAAGTCGGAACAAATGGCGAAGGCGATGGCACGCGCTTGACTCTTCCCAGCGATCGAAACGGTGACCGGTGCCCAAAACCAAGCTTTGTGCGGAGGCTGAGGGAAAGGACATGAAGGTTCGGATGTCTGGGAATGGAAGGAGGGTAGGTGTTTGGGCTTTTGGCTCATGCAACATGCGATTATTTGTTCACGTTTACTTAAAACATGTTTTATTAACCTAATCGGTTGGAAAAGATTGCTCTTCTTTTCGCAAACTACTCGATTCCTGGATCGGTGGGCCCCGTCACTACGTCTATAAGTCCCTCGTATTCCACCTGTATTTCGACCTCCCAGGGTGGACAGCCCGGGCGAGGGTCCTATAGGGCAAGCGGGTCCCACCGGCCGAAAGAAAACGATCCTAAAAGTCTGGCGGGTAATCGAGTCTTAACGAGCATTCGATGTAAATTACGGACAAAGGCGACGTCAAAAGTCAAGATCATGTCCGAGGGCTCGGCGAAAGTCGGCATGATTTGGGCGATAAGCGTCCACAATTGATCTTGACTTGTCGTCGGTTAAGCCGTAATTAGGCATGGAATATTCATTAATCCTTGATGACTCGAGTGTCAATCTTGGGAGTCGGTGTATAATTTGTGCCGGTCGAGCCGAAGTCAAGGCGCCGGTCAATATCTTGGTCAAAGTCTGCGGCGGAAAACCGCGAACTTCGACTGATAAGGGTCCCCGAAAGATATTGAGTCGGTATGCCGACAAAGGCTTGAAAGGAAAGGTCTATACACGGACAGGGCATGACACAGACCAGACTAAAAACCAACCGGGTCTCGGACAAAGTGTGTCACGGACAAGTGCATGGTCGACACGAGGCTCCATGGGATGTTTGGGTAGTCCTGTGCTCATCCGAGAGGCGTAATAAGACCAAACGGACCGCGACAAGGATTTCCCCGGGTTAAGGACGTAGTGTGCAGTGTACGGTCACGTGCGCGTAGTGTGCAAGCAGTCTATATTCTTTTTCTGAGTAAAATAGAGATTTTTTTATGAGTCTTAAAAATATGATGCATGATTTTTTTTTGGAAATTTTCTTTTTTTTTGAAAATCCTTTTTTTTTTTGAATTTTTTTTTTGAAATTTAATGAGCACATAAGCACGTAAGCACGAAAATTCCGACAGTTAGGGACATTATTCCGACAGTCAAAATTTTGACTTTCTCCGAGGCGGCCAAAACAACATGAAAACTGTGCAAAAATCAACACACACACAAAAAATGATTTTCAAAGCCGGGACGGAAGCTTGACCCTCAAAAGCTTTTTTTTTTTTTGAAAACGGTGATACCGGTACGTGGGATTGTTAGACCACAATTTATCCCCGACTCGTGTTAGGAGGCGATAACGGGAAATTTAGTGGTTTCCACCAATATACCAAATATCATTCGTTTTTTTTTTAAAAAAAAAGCTTAATCCCCAGCAGAGTCGCCACTGTGATGAATGTGTGTCCGAAAATTTTCCCATTTTTTGTTTGAAAGAAAATCAACGAAAACGGAGTCGCCACGCCATTTTAATTTTGAGGTCCAAAACTTTGAAAAAAGCCCGAGATCAGAGATTTAGGTTCGGAGGTCATGTTACGCGTCGGGAAGGACGTTAGTGTGCACCCGACGCGCCTCGTAAAACGAGTCTTCCAAGCTGAAAATCATTTGTGGGTGTGTGTGTGTGTGTGTGTTTTGGCCAAAATAAGTTGAAACTCAGAAAAGTAAAAATTGGGATATCTTTTTAAGACTTTAAACTGATCCCATGATTTTTTGGAAGATTTTTGGGTTGAGATTTGGTACTCAAAAGACCTTTTGAAGTTGAGAGTCATTTCTGCCAGAATGAAAAAGGCAGTGGACCTTTGATTTTAAAAGGGATTCAAGGGTCTTAAAACTTCATAATCTGGATAAACTCAGAGAATGAAAGTTGTTCTAGACACCTTAGATAAAGTTTGTGCGAAGGAATTTTCCATTTTGGAGAAGATTTGAGAGGTCAAAACCTTCTGAAAACCTCAGATATGAGATCTGGATTCCCAGAAGCTGATGAACTAGCCTCTGAAAGAAAATTTGAAAAAAGGAGTTTTACTCACCCAAAAAATAAAGTAAAAATATGTCTGGAAAGCTCTGGATGTTGGCTACAAAAAGTATTTTGTAGTCAACACCAAATTCCAAGTTCATCTGTGTCCAAAAATTAAGACCATGGACTGAGGTCTGAGAAAATTGCTACTGGACAGCAACTTCTCAAGAAAGAAAATATGATTTTAAAGGGGGTTTTGCATCCATGCTTGTCCCCATTTCCCTAGGTTTTGGTTAGTGATCACTAGACATTTTAGTGGTGAATCAACTTGTAAGTGCTCCAATTTGAGCTTGTTAGAATTTTCGTTAGAAAATTAACGAAAGTTATAACATTTCTAACAATTCCTAACAATCCTAACTTTCCTAACAAAGTGAGGGTAAAATGGGCATTGTTATTTAAGGTTAAACCTTAAAAAGAATCTTAAAAAGAAAAACAAAAGAATAAAACCACAAATAGCAATGGCTGGAGACACAAAAACTGGCTGTTAATTTGAATTTTGAAAAAGATTATTCCCCTTGTCCAAAGCTGAAGCTGCATTTAATGAACAGTGCACGCTGACTGGATCCATCCGCGCGGACATCTTTGCTATTTTCAGAGGGCTATAAATTGAGCCCTCCAGTCACAAAAATAAAGAGGAAGAACACATTTTGCACCGAACCTCTGGCGAAATATAGAGAGAAAACAGTGAGAATTCACAAGAATTGTCACCTTTTTCTCTCCAATCTTTCCCAACTCACACTCATCCACTCACTCTCATATTAAAGCCCTAAACACTCATACATTCAAGCCAAACACTCAAGAACACAAGGAAGATTGGTAAACCCTCCTCTTCCTAACCCTAAATCTCAACCATGCATGCATCTTCAAACTACAAAATGTAGTTCCTTCATCTTCTTGCTTTAGATCTAAGAAGATCACCATGGAAAACCATCTCCATGGATGATCTTCTACAAAGATCAACATTATTTTCAAAGCTTTTCTTGCTTACTTGCAAAAATGCACTTTCAAAACCCTAAAAACCATTTTCAAGCATAAAATCTTGATTTCAAAGGATAAAATTCCCCTTCCCAAGCAAATGAAATGCTTAGTCCTAATGTACCCCAAGGATGGTTTGGTATAGTTGATTCACCACTAAAATGTCTAGTGATCACTAACCAAAACCTAGGGAAATGGGGACAAGCATGGATGCAAAACCCCCCTTAAAATCATATTTTCTTTCTTGAGAAGTTGCTGTCCAGTAGCAATTTTCTCAGACCTCAGTCCATGGTCTTAATTTTTGGGCATAGATGAACTTGGAATTTGGTGTTGACTACAAAATACTTTTTGTAGCCAACATCCATAGCTTTCCAGACATATTTTTACCTTATTTTTTGGGTGAGTAAAACTCCTCTTTTCAAATTTTCTTTCAGAGGCTAGTTCATCAGCTTCTGGGAATCCAGATCTCATATCTGAGGTTTCCAGAAGGTTTTGACCCCTCAAATCTTCTTCAAAATGGAAAATTCCTTCGCACAAATCTTATTTAAGGTGTCTAGAACAACTTTCATTCTCTGAGTTTATCCAGATTATGAAGTTTTAAGACCCTTGAATCCCTTTCAAAATCAAAGGTCCACTGCCTTTTTCATTCTGGCAGAAATGGCTCTCAACTTCAAAAGGTCTTTTGAGTACCAAATCTCAACCCAAAAATCTTCCAAAAAATTATGGGATCAGTTTAAAGTCTTAAAAAGATATCCCAATTTTTACTTTTCTGAGTTTCAACTTATTTTGGCCAAAACACACACACACACACACAAATGATTTTCAGCTTGGAAGACTCGTTTTACGAGGCGCGTCGGGTGCACACTAACGTCCTTCCCGACGCGTAACATGACCTCCGAACCTAAATCTCTGATCTCGGGCTTTTTTCAAAGTTTTGGCCTTCAAAATTAAAATGGCGTGGCGACTCCGTTTTTCCGGTTTTATTTGGTTTTTCAAAGAAACGCAAAAATCGAATTTTCCCGCGAATGGCAACATCATCACACAACTATACCAAACCATCCTTGGGGTACATTAGGACTAAGCATTTCATTTGCTTGGGAAGGGGAATTTTATCCTTTGAAATCAAGATTTTATGCTTGAAAATGGTTTTTTAGGGTTTTGAAAATGAGTTTTCTTTGCAAGAAAGTAAGAAAGCTTAAAAATAGTGTTGATCTTTGTAGAAGATCATCCATGGAGATGGTCTTCCATGGTGATCTTCTTAGATCTAAAGCAAGAAGATGAAGGAACTACATTTTGTAGTTTGAAGATGCATGCATGGTTGAGATTTAGGGTTAGGAAGAGGTGGGTTTACCAATCTTCCTTGTGTTCTTGAGTGTTTGGCTTGAGTGTATGAGTGTTTAGGGCTTTAATATGAGAGTGAGTGGATGAGTATGAGTTGGGAAAGATTGGAGAGAAAATGGTGACAATTCTTGAAGAATTCTCACCGTTTTTCTCTCTATATTTCGCCGTAGGTTCGGTGCAAAATGTGTTCTTCCTCCTTATTTTTGTACTTGGAGGGCTCAATTTATAGCCCTCCCGAAAATGCAAAGGTATCCGCGCGGATGGATCCAAATAACAAGTGCACCGTTCATTAAATGCGGCTCACTTTGGACAAGAAGAATATTTCTTTTCAAAATTCAAATTAACAGCCAGTTTTTGTGTTTTCAGCCATTGCCATTTTTGGTTTTCTTCTTTTGTTTTGCTTTTTGAGATTCTTTTTGAGGTTTAACCTTAAATAACAATGCCCATTTTACCCTCACTTTGTTAGAAAAGTTAGGATAGTTAGGAATTGTTAGAAATGTTATAACTTCCGTTAATTTTCTAACGAAAATTCTAACAAGCTCAAATTGGAGCACTTACACCTAGGTCGGCCTTACCGGATGCCTTGCTCGGCATATAAGAGTTGTGCCTCGTCGGCATATATAATTGATGTGCCTCGTCGGCATATATAATTGATGTGCCTTAGTCATTATTTGCTCTGCTATATCTAGGTTGACATAGTGGGAATGACGAGGAAGCATGACGAGCAAAGGTAGGGAAGGCCCACTCCCTTTGTCGTAATTGAGACTTGTATGGATTATATTTTGGGCCCAATCCATTGAGCTTTGCTCGGCCATGATCCACGTTCGTATTTCGATTTATACCATTCAGAGAAATTTTTGCCTGCTGATTTCGATATGAAGTACACAAATGCTTAGCTGCCCTAACCCCCAAAACACCAAAACACACTAATTCTAACAATAGTCACTATAGTTTCATGAAATCTTCAATTGCACGCTACAAATCAAAATATTATTGGTCTTTTTAACTCTCACTGTTATCTTTAAATCTACGTAGAGGTTGAATGCAAAAGGCCAAAATATAATTAGTCTCCCAAAGTATACATCAATTCCCACTATGCACCCTCTCGCAAATTTTGTCCCAAAATGGCACCTTAATTATCCCCTAGTCCCACTTTTTCGCCTCCCCCAAACGACGTTACAAAATAAACAGCAAATTGCACGTTCCACAACACGTGATGAGTAAAACATTCATTAACAAAACAATTGAAGGATATTTTTGTCTTCTTAAATTTTTGTCCTAGGTCATTGAATTTGGGGGTTATAAAGACGGGAAATAAGATCCAAATCAACGATCGTCTTCCTCCTTCGCTTGTTGTCGCCATGAGAGGCATAAGAGAGATGTCGGACATCAATCTTCATCGTTTGTGAGATGCTACTGCGGTGGATTAGCACCTCTGATTTGAATCCTGGGCGTAGATTTTTTGGGTGTGTAAACTACGAACATGTAGGTTACTTTGAATTCTTTCATTTGTTATAAATTAAGATTTTTCTTTGCAGTTATCAACATTAATCCTTACCCTTATTAATGTTAAATGATTTTCTTAATAGCAAGGTAGAGACTATGGCTTCTTTGCTTGGCATGATCCTCCAATGTATCCCATATCAGCTGTTGTCATTCCTGGTCTTCTAAAAGTAATGAATGAAAGTAGAATTGAGTTGAATACACTCACAGCAAGGCATAATATGGAGCTTAGGTGTTGTGTGGTTATGTTATTCTTTTTAGTGAGTGTCATTGGTGTGTTGCTAATCCTACTGTTAGTGTATTAGAGAAAGTAGGACACTTTGTTTTTTGTAGTGCAAGAATATGTCATTTATCAATGATTGACGTTGTTTTACTTTGTAAAACTCTTTTGAAGCCTATTAGTTTGATCAACATCCTGGTGTATCTTTGATTCTTATGAATGGAACTAGTATATTATGCTCTTTTGAAGCCTTTAAAGAACTTACAGTAATACATCTATGCCCATTCCACATAAAAGATGCACCAGGAACTGATATAGAAGCAATTGTTGTTGAAGATCGAGGTAGGCTTGGCATTGTCATTCTTTGTCCAGGTGCCAACCTAATGGCACTATCTTGAGACAGGCTGCTTGAAGTGTTTCTTCCTTTCTTGGGCATTTTGTTCACTGCATCACCTTGTGACAAAGACTTATCATGTGATCCTTGTTTAACCTGAAACATAAATGAAGTCAATTTCAAAGTGGCCCAAACCAAATGAAGGAATTTTTGTTGAAGTTTGATGTAAGACTTACATTTTTTTCTTGTTCTCCCTTGTTTAGCACCAAATTGGGTTCCAATCCTTCTATCATCTTTTTGTGGACTTGCATTAGTCTGAAAATATGATAATTTTTATTACAAATAACATACTCATTTAAGTTCCTTTAAAAAAACATAAATAACTTACTTGAGATCTTGTTACCCTTGTTGATATAATTCCAACTATTGCTCTGTTATCTCCATTCTCTATTCTTCCGGCTGGTACACTTTCATAGACGTGGCCGGTTGGGCCAACCGTCGGTTAGCCGGTTTATAACCGCCGGTTTTCAACCCCCAAATCACCAACCGGAACCGAACCGCCTAACCGGCTAAACCGGTTACGGTTTAGGCGGTTTACGGTTTTCACGGTTATCCGGTTAACCTCCGGTTTGACGGTTTGGATATGCTCGGTCGAGTCCTTGTTGTTGCTCGGCCGAGCAACCCTTTTAGGGTTTAGGGTTTTGAGGGTTGCTCGGTCGAGTCTTTGGTGTCGCTCGGCCGAGCAACCCTTTTAGGGTTTAGGGGTTGAGGGTTGCTCGGCCGAGTCTTTGGTGTTGCTCGGTCGAGCATATCATTTTTCAGTTAATTTTTTTAACGGTTTTTTGAAAAAAGTTAACTTTTAATTTTTTTTTTCAATTTTTTTTTGGATAAATAAGACTATTTTAGACTTAAGTTTACTACATACATTTTTTTCAAAAAGGTTTATAAAAAAAGTTATGAATTTTTAAAGAAATAAAATTTAACGGTTTTTTGAAAAAGTTAACTTTTAATTTTTTTCAATTTTTTTTGGATAAATAAGACTATTTTAGACTTAAGTTTACTACATACATTTTTTGAAAAAAGGTTTATAAAAAAAGTTATGAATTTTGAAAGAAATAAAACTTAACTTTTTTAAAAGAAATGAAAGTATATAAAAGAAAAAAAAAAGCGAATTTGCATTCTTTAAATTTTATTAATTAAAATACAATTACAACGAGGGTATTGGTAGGAGTGGTGGTGGTAGGCTGGTAGTAGTGGACCTAGTGGTATTGATAGGAGTGGTAGTGGTAGCCGGTAGGAGTGGTAGTAGTAGTGGTAGTAGCGATAGTGGTAGTGGTGGTAGTAGTAGTAGTGGTAATAGTAGTTGTGGTGGTGGTGAATGGTGATGGTGGTGATGTAGACCGGTAGTAGTGGTAGTGGTAGGTAGCGGTAGTAGTGGTGGTGGTAGTAGTAGTAGACTAGTAGTGGTAGTAGTAGTGGTGTTGGTGGTGATGGTGGTGGTGTAGACTAGTAGTAGTGGTATTGGTAGGAGTGGTAGAGGTAGGAGTGGTAGTGGTAGCGGTAGTAGTGGTGGTGGTAGTAGTAGTAGTAGTAGTGGTAGTAGTAGTGGTGGTGGTGGTGATGTAGACTGGTAGTAGTGGTATTGGTAGGAGTGGTAGTAGTAGCGGTAGTAGTAGTGATGATAGTAGTAGTAGTGGTAGTAGTAGTAGTGGTGGTGGTGGTAGTAGTGATGGTGATAGTAGTGGTGGTGGTAGTGGTGGTGGTGGTGATGATGGTGGTGTAGACTGGTAGTAGTGGTAGTAGTAGTGGTAGTAGTGGTGGTGGTGGTGGTGGTGGTGGTACCGGTAGTAGTAGTGGTGGTGGTGGTGGTGAACATAACGGCTAGTTTGAAAAGTAGCCGTTGGAATGAGTTATGGCGTTCGCTTCGGCCGAGCAACTCATATGACTCGCTACGAGCATGACCGTTATTGGAAATTAACACTATCGGAAGGTTATGCTCGGCCGAGCAACTCATATGACTCGCCGAGCAAGCCAAAAAACCGGCGGTTAACCGGCGGTTGGCCGGTTTTTCAAAATTTTAAACCTTAACCGAACCGGCCAATTATCATCAAGTTCGCCATTGTTCCGGTTAACCGCCGTTGACCGGTTTTGACCGGTTTTGGCCGGTTTTCAACCTCCCGGTTGGCCGGTTCGGTTTATAAAATGGACACGTCTACACTTTCATCACTCACATTTCCAATCCGTGCAATAGCTTTCCTCTCACCTGATAGGTGAATGTACGCTCGCCGAAAAATTATGAAATTTTTAGGAGTCGCCACGCCGTTTTAAAGGAAACATTGAAAACCTTTTAAAATGAGAAAATGGGTTCGGGGGTCAGGTTACGTGTTGGGAAGAACCGGGAGTTCACCCAACACGCCTCGTCCGTAAATGAGTCTTTCTATGTTCAATATTCAAAACCATTCAAAAGTGTGTGCAATTGTGTGTGACAAGATATGTAAATGAATACACATTAGTGCTTTGTTTTATTGCTTCAAAAGGGGAATTACAACTTGTGAACCATTGACTCTGGGAGGCCACATCCCATTTTACATTGAGGACTGAATACGGATTACAACTGAAAGTAGCTTCTGCAGAATGACAAAGAGTGTCACGTGACAACATATGTTGTCGCGTGACACAACGTTACCTTCTGCAGAGACCTTACAATTCAAAATCAATTTCAACAGAAAACCAAATAGATTCAAATATTATATCAAATCAACTCGGGAAACAACAAATACACAATGAATTGACCAAGGGGTGTGGATATGGGGATATCCACACTCCCTTGAGAATCAAGCAACAATATAATTCAAATCATATCATGAACAAGCAATTACACCAAATAACACAAGTTAAACAGAGAGATGGCGATTGGACTTGATAATCAGAGCGGATGGAGCTTGATTATCAAGTCAAGAGACAGAAATTGAACTGAATTGATGCAAGGAGCAAATATGAGAGAGAGAGATGAGGGGAAGGAATTCGTTACCCTTGTTGTCCTCAATCTCTACACCAAGTTAGGTGTAGAGATCTTCGAATCAGCTACTGGAATGGGGTTTGGACCTCAGATCTGAGAATAGCCTTGGATCTCCAGTTGGTATGGGTTGTGTGAAGGTATATGGGTGAATTGGATGAGAGGGAGGTTGAATTAAGGTGAATTGGTGTGTATTGGTGAGGAAGGAGGAGAGAGATTTGGTTTCGGGTGCGAATTTGGCAGAGTGACTTTAGGGTGTGAAAAAGGGGATGCCAAAATGAGAGGCAGAGGGTCTTATTTATAGCTGCTGATGATGGTCACAAGGTGTCGTACGACCTTCTGTAACCACTTTCCAGGGCTCAAGTTGTCGCGTGACAACATATGTTGTCGCGTGACACAACATGCCCATAACCGTTTCTGGCGCCAATTTGCTGCTTCTGGAACATTTCGAGATAATTCCTTAAAAGTCCAAAGCAATTAATTCCCTGTAGGTCCTTTTGCATGAAAAATTACCTAACAGTACTCCCTTCGCAAGAAACTTATAAAAAAGATTCCGAAAGTCTCGGAGCGGACCGGGAATTTACCAAAACATCCCTAATGTAATTTTATCATATTAAAATGCACTTATAAAGGGATCGCGAATTGGATTGGCGTACTTACAGAGCCCCTCGGCAACGTCACTTATGGAAGAAGTGAGGTTGTCGACAAGAAGGACCCAATCCCAATGAGCGGATGGGGATCAGGCGGATGGCTGGACAATGATCTGGTGAGATTGGATGGCGGGACAATGATCTGATGAGATCGGATGGCTGGACCTTTGGAGAAAGGATTCCTACGTATCCCTATGAGGGAATCAAGCCGGTCGTAGTTCAAAGACGAAACTATTTGAAGGAGTCTGAACATAGGGGAAATTATTTGAAGGTGTCTGTACATAGGGTGAGAGATCATTTGAAGGCATCATAACCTGAAAGGGATCATTTGAAGGTCTCTTGATCTGAAGGGGATCATTTGAAGGTCTCTTGACCTGAAGGGGATCATTTAAAGGTCTCTTGACCTGAAGGGGATCATTTGAAGGTCTCTTGACCTGAACGAGATCATTTGAAGGTCTCTCGACCTGAAAGGGATCATTTGAAGGTCTCTTGACCTGAAGGGGATCATTTGAAGGTCTCTTGACCTGAACGAGATTATTTGAAGGTCTCTCGACCTGAAGGGGATCATTTGAAAAGTAATTGACTGAGATATGCCTTCATACCTGTGTTGTGCTTACCTGCAGCTGCCGGAGGGACTGATACTACGGCTAATGATTGTGGAGGGTTGTAGCTGCCGGAGGGACTTATGCTACAATTGATGATGATCGTGGAGGGTTGTAGCTGCCGGAGGGACTTATATCACTGTTGTTGATGAGGAATGGTAGCTGTCAGAGGACTTGGGCTACTGCTTGTTGAAGAGTTGCTGGATGGCCATTCACGGGACGGTCTTTGTTGATGATTTGTCATGCAGAATAGGCTTTTTAAGTCGCCGAGACTGGTGAGCATTATTGCTTAGATATTGGGGCAGTCGAAGCCTTTTTTTTCGACAAGCATTGCTTGGAGACTGAGGCAACTAAGGCTCTTTCAAATGATGCTGATGAGTCCGAAGATGACGGGCCTGATGAAAATGATAAAGGCGGGGTATGCCACCTGCAGGATTTGAAATTTTTGTCCAAGATTGCGATTCGAGGAGCAGTCCTCACGATCAAATTATGATCACTTGATTATTGTACCCTGCGGGGGAAAACACAACACTCAAGGCACTTTGCATTTTATTTGACTTTTTGCTTATGCATTATTGATCTTTTGTTGCACGAGTCCATCTCAGCTGGGGATGGAAATAGAGTGAAGATTTTGCACGGCTTGACGAGCAGATATGTATGTAGCAGTTGTGCTATGAGGGATTGTGTATGAAACGAATGTGTATATATGATGATGATGTATGGGTTGGACCCTCTCCCATGAGGTGGGGAAATGTATGAATGATGATGATATGGTGTAGCCTAGGCAAGTCGGGGATGCTCCCGGGAGTACTGGTTGTAGTAGGTTGAGCCGGTGATTGATAAGAACAGCAAGCCTCATATGTAGTGCAGAGAATGTCCCAATTTTGAGGAGATGACTAGGTGAAGCCCCAGTTCTTGATGAGGTGACCATGGCGAAGCCCCAGCTTGAAGAGATTCGATGCAGCCTTGTTGCAGACAGAGTCATCTTTTGGCCAAAGAGGCAACTCATCATTTCAGACATTAGTCAATCAGTCTTTGGACAAGACTCGGAAATGTTTACGTGCAGGGGCACATCTTTTGGAAAGTGGGAATGGATCCTGAATTTGTGTATGACACTCTCGCTTTTGAGTTTGACTCTTTTGGGAGAGTATAAGCATCACAAGGTGTGGAAAAGTGTATGGAAGCCCCTGCTGACCGAAAACAGTGTTTGGCTCTATTTTCCTATGATGTAGAAAGAGAAGACTTGTCGAGACACTTGAAAACTTGTCTTATTCATGATGATCACAAAGCTACTTAAAACCCTTTATTGATGTCCGGGTTATTCAACCGCTAATCATGATATGAACAAATATTTCAATTAACCATGAGGAGAAAGCCTACTGATATCAAGAATCAAACTCGGAACGGTGGAACGAAGGATCTGTGTATAGGGACGGCCCTTGAGGAGACCGGATTTTCTAAGATTTGTTTGTGATTTCGACCGGACCAATTATGGTTGCCTACGTTCCCCTCCTTGGGAGGAGCTCAGGTCGTCGTAGTTCGGGCAAATCCTGATTGGAAGAGAATCTTTGAGGATTGACAATTTGAAGAACATGTCTCTTTGGAGTGTCAATGAAAGACACGGATGCAAAGCCCCAGTGAGATATTCACGGCAAGTGTTTGTGGAGGAGAAATGAAATATGCTCACATGAAATGTCGAATGAATGGATCGAACTTGCACAATCTTTGATTGATGATCTTGAACCGAGATAGATTAGGTTCCAACTTAAGCAAGCAACGAAGCATTAATCTGATTTAGATCTTGATGATATTGGAATGAAACTGCAATCCGGCAGGAACCGTAGCTGGGTTTCAGGGATTCGATCAGCCATCGGGTGATTTGGGATATCATGACCTCTTAAGATGAGAGGTCGGCTGGGCTTTTTTGCTGACTGAACCTCTAAAAATGAGAGGTTGGCTTTTGGGGATGTGTTTGGGATTTCTAAGGTGAGGGAATTGATTGCCTCTAAGAGTGAGAGGTCAAATTTGGCTTTGGCAAGGTCAAAGGTAAGGGTAAGGGGAATATCCTCTAAAATCGAGAGGATGGCTTAGGATTGATTTTGGTAATGGGAATATCCTCTAAAATTGAGAGGCTGGCTCAGGATTGGCTGGAGCCTGGAGGTAATGGTAAGGGGACATTCGTGTTGTCTCTTTATTTGCTCTGAAACTCCTCTTGAGTAACGACCAGATCCTTTGACTTTTGCTTTTGAGAGGATCGCTAGGGACTAGGCTCTCTTTCTTTTTCCTTTTTTTTCCTTTTTTTATTTTTCTATTCCTCTCTCTTTTTTTTCAATTTTGTTTTTTGAGAGAAAATTTCAGCTAGTCCCCCGGATGGATCATTGTATTCCGTCGTTCTTGAGCTTGGAGACGGTCAATCTTTTTTTGAATCATGGGAGCCTCAAGGATAGCCCCTCTTCTTCTGGAGATGGTTAGACGGGTTTCAAAACACGCCGATCTTGAAATGAAAGGTATTGTTTAGTGAGGGTGAGGTAATGGATTCTCTAGGGTGAAAGGCTTCAACCGCAATCCCTACCGGAAGATCTAAACGAGATTAAGTCTTCATTGCCTGATTAAGCTAACTTGAGGAAGATTCATACAAATTCATCGAGCAACGAGATGATGAGGATAATGAAAGAGATGTGAGCATATGAGATGCGAGATGGGGAGTTGGTAAGCCCCAATTTGAGAAAGATATCAGTCGATTTTCTCACTCTGATTAATTTAAATATTAACCATTTCAATGCATTAGTAATTGAGAAGCACAAGTGATCATTTGGAATAAAACCATTTCAATTAAATGTAACGTGAGTGTGCAAGTGATGCCTCGAGTCTAGCAAGAAAAGAAACAAAGATTTTTATTACTGCAAAGCAAAAACTGGTCCAACTTGGACTCAACATACTCATGACAACGTAAAGGACATTCTAGAACCTATGACGCTGACTGACTGACTTCTCCTTCTTTGATGGGAGGGCCTCTTTGAATCATGGAAGAAGATTGGTGACCTCGTTGGGGCGAGCCTTCTCAATTTTACCCTCGTCCACAAGCTTCTGAATGAGCATCTTCAGGGGAATGCAATCGTTGGTGACATGGCCGGGAAACTGATGGTAGCAGCAGTACTTGCTCATATCCAGCTTTGGGTTGCAATGCATAAGGCTGTAGTTATCAAGGGGCTTGACCATTCCCGCCTTAACCAGACCATTAAATGCTTCTTCCGTAGTCATGTAAAGATCGTCAAACTTCCATGGCTGACGAGGTAGAAATTTCCCACTGCTTGGGCCAGTGCTTCCCCTCTGAAGGTTGTTGATACTATCGTCTTTTGGGACCCGGGAATCTGGATTGACCATCTTGGACCCATAACCATTAACATTGCCGGCTTTGGCTTCCGGGGTAAGGTTGAAGAGTCGATTCTCACTGCGAGCTCCCATACCTACCATCTCCCTTAAATCGGGGTACCAACCACTCCCAATAGCTTTACGGAGAACTGGCTTCACACATGACAGAAAGATGTCCTTATGATCTTGTAAAGGGATTGGCTCAGAAAGCTCATTCAACTTAGCGTTCCATCTCTTGTAGAACTCGGTGATTGACTCATCCTGTTTCTGAATTGTACCGACCAAGTCGTCCCTAGTTGTGCGCCATTCAAGGTTCCCACGGTACTTTTCAAGAAAGGCCTCAGTGGTCTGACTCCAAGTAGATCGAGCTTCTGGCTTGAGAGTTAGAAACCACGTCAAATCAGGTCCTTTGAGTGTGAGATGAAAGTGCTGAGCCATAAACTCGGGAGTGCAACCCATTGCCCCCATGGTCATCACATATGTGTCTACATGAGTTTTCGGGCATGCCGAGCCATCAAATTGTATTTTAGGCATCTTTAACTTATAAGGGAGAGGCTCTACTTGCCTTGGATCAACAACCTTAAGTCCACTTGATCCTGCCGTCAGCTTGTCAATTTGCTGCTGCATCTGTTTTAACAACGCGGTCACCTCTGGGGTCATCCCTGGAAGCTGAGGAATAGAGGAAACAGCGGTTGAAGAAGGCTCAAAACTGGCTGATTGGAAGAAAGACAGATGAGCTGACCCAGGTGCTGGAGCTGGCAACTGATTAAACTGACCAGAATTCTGATTTTGCGGAAAAGCACCAGCAGGCATGTAAGGAGTTGACCCCGGATATTGCATAGATGATGAACCAAATCTAAAAGCTGAATCCATTGAAGGCTGAGACATATATCCTTGAGACTGAGGCTGTCTAGCAGGAAACTGCATAAATCCATCATTGCTGAACTGATTCCCAGAGTAAGGATGCTGATTCGGATACTGGGAGTTACCCTGGAAGTGAGGACCATGAAACGGACCCTGCTGATACCGAGAGTCTGGAAACCACAAGCCTTGACTGTCCGAAGGCTGGGACCCAAATTGGCTTAGAGGCACAGAAGCATTGGGAATTGGTGAGGAGGTCAAATAATAGGAGTTCGGTTGTGGTCCTCCAACTAAACCAAAGCTTGTTTGAGGGTTTGACTGCACACCATGGCTTGGAACTTGAATTGGATGAGATGTTGGAGCGAAGGGAGGAAGTGAGACATTCTTGGTCTCGACATCAAACTCATTGGCATCGGTAACCTCCTCATAAGTCCCATCAGCATGTCGGATCACAGCAATACCACGGCTTCTCATTGCTTCTACGAACTTAGAATGTGTTGCCTCTTCTCTGTCTTGAGAGAGTAATCGAGCCTCACGCTCTCTAACTAGAGCGGCTTCCAAATTAGCCCTCATCTCTTCCATAGACAGATCATGCATGCTTTGTTGACCCGCGGCAGATGAATCCCCAGATTGAGTGGTCATACTCTTCTCTGCATTAGACATCTCTGACTGAATCGGATGCAAGCTCTGCTGACACTGCAACTGCCTCAAGACGCGAGCTAAATGAACACTGGGAGCCGGAGCGCACACCCAACTTGCCGTAACCCTGAGAGGAGAGAGCGAGTATAAGGTGGAGGATAGAAAACTTTGAGATGGTATGGGAGAGGGAGGAGTACGGAAGGAGATGGACTCATGCAACATCTTATTAATGTTCAAGTAGAAATCGGTGTCTTTTAAATCCTAGAGACGGTTGGAAAAGGGGGAAACCTTTATTTACGCAATCTAGACCTCGGGGAAACCTAGAGACACATCATCCAAAAATACACTAAATGTATTGATTAAAAATTAATAATAGGCAATAATACCTAAATAAAACCGAAGCATTTATGGGACGGACGAGCAACCCCAATTTCTGGAGAAATTTGGGCAGCATAACGGGTATTCCTGAAGAAATTCAAGGAAAAATCCGGCATGACCTCTCGTCAGTGCACGTTGACAAAGCGACATGATCTCTCGTTAGGACATGCCGTGGGAACGACATGTCCTTTCGTGAAACCATGTTGCGATGGTAACATGCCCACACGTGCTAGGTTTTGGGGTAGGTACGAAGGTCTATTAAAATTTTTGAAACAATCCATTTTTAGTGTATTTGAAAATGTCGTGTCAAAACCAACCGTTGGGTAAGCTTTAAAAGTGTGGCTCCACCTATAACGCACTAGGGGGATAGGTTTGACATTAGGCGCTCAAGCGTAGGCGACATACATCACCGTCCGCGATGCCGTCAATCGCACCCGAGGGTTCTAGATCTACGTGAAGTAGTGTGCGGATGACTATGTTCCTTTATTTGAGAAAATGATTTTTTTTATTTGAAAAGGGGAAAGAAAAGGAAAATAACTCACACACACCCCCGCAGAGCATAATAATCAAGGATCAATAATTTGATCATGGGGGACTGCCCCACAATCACAACCTGCACCAGAATCCAACACCTGCAAAATGGTCACTTCTGTCGCGCTACACAGGACTGGTGAGACCAATCCTGTCGAGTGACATAAGGATTCATGCATCCAGAATCTGAGCAATGAACAGAAACAGCCCCAGCCTCCAAGCACAATGCAATAACTCCAACCCAAACTCATAATGACAACACAAGAAGCAACGGATGGGAAGAGCAACAACAAAGCATGCAAAAATTTATTTAAGCACATAAAATGTCACACAACAAAGCACACACAAATGAATGAAATGAATGTTGAACAAGCTCGTAAGTTTGACCCACTTTTGAAAACAGGTTTCAAGTCCCCAGCGGAGTCGCCACTGAATGTACGCTCGCCGAAAAATTATGAAATTTTTAGGAGTCGCCACGCCGTTTTAAAGGAAACATTGAAAACCTTTTAAAATAAGAAAATGGGTTCGGGGGTCAGGTTACGTGTTGGGAAGAACCGAGAGTTCACCCAACACGCCTCGTCCGTAAACGAGTCTTTCTATGTTCAATATTCAAAACCATTCAAAAGTGTGTGCAATTGTGTGTGACAAGATATGTAAATGAATACACATTAGTGCTTTGTTTTATTGCTTCAAAAGGAGAATTACAACTTGTGAACCATTGACTCTGGGAGGCCACATCCCATTTTACATTGAGGACTGAATACGGATTACAACTGAAAGTAGCTTCTACAGAATGACAAAGAGTGTCACGTGACAACATATGTTGTCGCGTGACACAACGTTACCTTCTGCAGAGACCTTATAATTCGAAATCAATTTCAACAGAAAACCAAATAGATCCAAATATTATATCAAACCAACTCGGGAAACAAAAAAATACACAATGAATTGACCAAAGGGGTGTGGATATGGGGAGATCCACACTCCCTTGAGAATCAAGCAACAATATAATTCATATCATATCATGAACAAGCAATTATGTAACGACCCCAACCCTAGGCACTAATTTTAAATATTATATTATATGCTTTTAATATTTATGTTAGCTTTATGTGTTCAATCATGTCTTTAAATTCTTAAATTAAGATAAATTGGATGAGTAGTAAGATTAGGATCTTTTGAGAATTTATTGGATATTAAATAAAGAAATTTGGGGAAATAATAAAAATGGAAAAATGATAAATAGTACAAGAAGGTAAATGGGTAGGATGAATTATTTGAGTAAAAGTTAGTTTTAAATTTTAAAAGGAAAGCCTTAGTTTAATTGTGTGGAGGGGGCCAAATTGTCTTACCTTCCTCCTAAAGCCCCAAGTGTCCCTCCCCCATACCCTCCTCGCCGCCCCCTCTCCATCATCCTCCTCTTACTCTCCTTCTCCCTCCTTCATTCAACATTCATTCTTCTCCTAAGCAAGAAAGCTTTAGAAATTCCATAGAGCTCTCAACCCCTCTTTCTTGAAGTCAAGCCATTCTTCCATCATTTTCAAGTCCAAGGATATCATTGGAAGTGGGATCATCTAAAGAGAATCCATCTAGCTAGAAAGATCAACCTTCCATTGCAAATCCAAAGGCGAGCTTGTTATGACCTCTTTTCATTTATGTGCTCATGAACTATCCATTGTTGTTCTTGATGTTGTAATGGTTGTTACATGTCTTGGAAGTCTTCTTGGAGTTGAGGAATTAGTTAATGTTATGGAATATTGTTGTTGTTCATAAGAAATGATTAAGAGTGTAAGAAAATGTGTCGAAAGTCGATTAAGATGGTAAATCATGAAAAATGGAGGTAAAATGGGTTGGGAATTAAGTGGTAATTGATTTGGGTTTAGGTTATCTTGGGGTTTAAATGAAGTAGTATAATGTGTATGAAGTTTAGAAGTCCTTATAAGTTCACAAACAAGGGAAAATCGCTTTGGGACAATTTTCGTTAGGGTTACTAAAGGATTTTTATTCTCGTTCGACTCGGGGTTCGTGGCACGAGTCGTCTCCGCGTGGCACGAGTCGTGCCTTGATGGGGACGAGTCGTGACATGGATTAAAGGGAAGTCGTGCCTAGTGGGGACGCATGAATCCGAGGAAGGCCAAAGTGGGCACGAGTCGTGGCCCCGGGGCACGAGTCGTGCCCCCGGCCCGGCGACATACTGGGTCAACTTTGGAGCCGTTTAAACCTAATCGAACTAGAACCAAAATGAAATCTCTTTAACCTAGATTAAAGTAGAATACTTTGGCTACTCAATGACATCTTAAGTGATCAAAATGGAATTGTGGAAGTAGTTTAAATATTGCCCCGAAAATGGTTGATAGGTTTCGATTTCAGGACTTCACCAAAATAGTTCCACTTGGGAAATAGAACTTGAACTTTAATTAATGTTATTCGAGGTCGTATAATGACTATGTAAGAGTGGTTTATGATATATAGTAGCCTCACTCCCTATCTTTAGTGAATAGTTGCAATGGTAGAAGCCATAGGTTTCACTATTTAACTAATCGTAACGGGCATGTATCTCCTCGTGGCATTATTATCCCAATTTGTGGAATCATTGAATTTGGTGTATACCTTAATACCCTAAGTATGGATTATTTGGCAAGTTGTCATGTGTTGTATCCCGTGGATTAATTGGTACATGATTGTATCAGATCCCTATGGATTAATTGGTACATGATCAGATTGCATCCCAGGGGATTATGTGGTTATATTGTTACCTTAATTGAGTTCATATGCATTGATGATATTATGCATTGGGTATTACATGAATTGTTGTACTACGGTTCTCGTTTAGCATGAGTATACATTACCATGTTATTATATTGTTATCCCGTTTTGCGGATTATCTCAAGTATCTATTACGTGTTTGAGCGTGTTTATGTTCGCGGGTATGATGGATTTCAATCAATTATTGATTTGTTCAATAAGTGATTGAAGGTTCGTCATACGTGACCCTTCTCCACTCTGGCCACGGAGTGGGCCGTAGCTAACGATCGTATTGACCCAAAAAGCTTGGCGCACTGCTGCGATCGTCAGTGAGGGACGAGATTATCGTTGGATACTCTAATATAGGTATCCTTACTTATATGGATCTCTCGGGGCATGAGACCTATAAGAGGTGAATGTGCGGAGGCAATTCACCAAAGAGTGGAGTTTTACTCCCACGTTGTACGACTTATTGTTCGTGGGAAAAAGGTAAAATGAGGTAACGTAAGGTGTTTCCCGCTTTTATAATGTGTTATGGGTTACCATGCTAGGTGTTGCACTTTGTTTGGCATCTTGCTGCATATCATAATAGCTCATTGAGATTTATTCTCACCCCTCTCCCTTTACCGTTTTAGATTCCGAGACAGTGTGACCCGAACCAAAGAGGCCGGGATATCATCGTGACTTTTGCTGGGGGCTTCGACAAGTTAAGTATAGGAAATGGGTTATTAGGAGTATTGGTTAAGTATTCCTCTTTTATAATTTGTATGGAAAACCCTTTTGTTAAACAAATGTTAATTAAGGTTTCCAATGTAATTGATCATATTACGGTTTAGTAAAGTTGTGGTTGGATTTCCTCTAAGTAGAGATATTATCAATTGATTTTTATTTGGAAGTTTGAAAGGTGGTTTTCTTTTAAAGGCAAACAAATGTTTAAAAATTTAAATGGATTTTCTTAGTTTGAGCTCCCTTAGCTCGGGACACGTGTTAGGTCCCGGGTTGGGGTGCTCACAAATTACACCAAATAACACAAGTTAAACAGAGAGATGGCGATTGGACTTGATAATCAGAGCAGATGGAGCTTGATTATCAAGTCAAGAGACAGAAATTGAACTGAATTGATGCAAAGAGCAAATATGAGAGAGAGATGAGGGGAAGGAATTTGTTACCCTTGTTGTCCTCAATCTCTACACCAAGTTAGGTGTAGAGATCTTCGAATCAGCTACTGGAATGGGGTTTGGACCTCAGATCTGAGAATAGCCTTGGATCTCCAGTTGGTATGGGTTGTGTGAAGGTATATGGGTGAATTGGATGAGAGGGAGGTTGAATTGAGGTGAATTGGTGTGTATTGGTGAGGAAGGAGGAGAGAGATATGGTTTCTGGTGCGAATTTGGCAGAGTGACTTTAGGGTGTAGAAAGGGGATGCCAAAATGAGAGGCAGAGGGTCTTATTTATAGCTGCTGATGATGGTCACAAGGTGTCGTATGACCTTCTGTAACCACTTTCCAGGGCTCAAGTTGTCGCGTGACAACATATGTTGTCGCGTGACACAACATGCCCATAACCATTTCTGGCGCCAATTTGCTGCTTCCGGAACATTTGAGATAATTCCTTAAAGGTCCAAATCAATTAATTTCCTGTAGGTCCTTTTGCATGAAAAATTACCTAACAGTACTCCCTTCGCAAGAAACTTATAAAAAAGATTCCGGAAGTCTCGGAGCGGACCGGAAATTTACCAAAATGCCCCTAATGCAATTTTATCATATTAAAATGCACTTATAAAGGGATTGCGAATTGGATTGGCGTACTTACAATAGGAAAAAAACCTTTAAACATTAATATAAAGAATATGGAATATTAAGTAAAGTAACTAAAGTAAATAAATTATACTTATAGTTAGTTTCTTTCTTCCTTTGTTGCTTGTCCCTTCTTCTGATGGTGGTTTTTTGGGACAATATCTTGCATTGTGATACTCCTCACCACACAAGCCACATCTTACAATATCCTGGTACCTCCTTAGTTCGTGTGGGTTGTTATTAATCTCATCAGGTTGCCTAATTCTTCTTCTCTTAGGCCTGCCAGGCATCTTCTTCTCGATGGGTGGGTGAATAATAACACCAGATCTTGGCATATATCCCTATGTCTCATAGGATATACCATATGTTCATAAGCTTTCATGTAAGTCTCTTTCTTGTACCAATCAGCCACATAAATGTCAGGATCAAAATTACAATGATGTAATGCAGAGATTGCATGAGGACAAGGAATTCCAGAGATTTGCCATTTTCGACAAGAACACTCTTGCACATTTAAGTCTACTTCATACTGATCTTCATACATTCCCTTTACCTGGTATTTCATAACCCCTGCCCAAATAGTGATATATCTGTGAGATTGTGTGTTATTAATGTCTAATTTCCCTAGTATTCTTGGACAAAACATACCTTCAATGGCTCTCATCTTCTCCCTACACTTCTGCAGCCTGGACATCATATACATCCTTATCCACTCAAGCAAATCTAAGATAGGTTTGCACCTAACTTTAAGAATGCAGGAATTAAATGCCTCACATAGATCGTTAAGCAAAATGTCATAGCATTGATGTGTTGAGAAGAATGCCTGCTCCAATGTCCTGGTGTCTTACCAACCAACCACTCATATGCATCTGAATCCATCTTCTTAAGATCTTCCATCTGATAGCTGAACCTCTCAACATAAGTGGCTTTAGCATAAGCATACAATTGTTTTTTCAAAGCATTGCCCCTGAATCTAAGCTTGAAGTTATCATGCAAGTGTTTGACAAAAAAACCTAATCTCTGCTTCAGGTACAAGTGTCTCAAGACTTGGAATAAGACCCTTTTGTTTATCAGAAATGAATGTCCACGCATTTGAATTCACACAGTTAATATCCACAAGTAAATACTTAAAAAACCATGTCCAAGACTCTCAGTTTTCTCCTTCAACTACTGCATATGCTAAAGGACACATACCATTGTTAGCATCAAATCCAACTGCAGAAATAAACATGCCCTTCACTGGACCCTTCAAGAAACAACCTTCCAATCCAATAACTTTCCTACACCCTTCCAAAATCCTTGTTTCAATCCACCAAGACAAATGTACATCCTCTTGAATACATGTTTCCATGTTTCATAATCACATTGAACTTCACACATTGTTCCTGGATTAGATCTGATCAATTCAGCTTTATAGTCCAACAAACAACCATATTGATCCTTAAGAGACAACTCCACATTCTTCCTTGCAACATACATAGCTCTGTAAGCACTACTCTTGGACATTTCAATCTCAAGCTCCTTACCTACAGTATGGAAAAAAGATTCAGGTTCCCATGTTGAATTTAGTTTCAGTCTCTCAGTATATTTATTCCCAATCCATCTAGAATTAACACATGAGCTTTTACCTACATTGCTGCAATTATAAATGTTAACAGGAGTCCTGATTTTAAAAGTGTTATCCCTTTTTGGCAACTGAGAAGCATAAATATACCAATTACAACCCTCTTTACATCTTGCACTCACTTTCAATTTCTCATTCTTAACAAAAGAAATACCCTTATTTTTTTAATGGAGTATGATCTCACTGCATTTCTAAACTCTTTGCTATCAGTAAACACCATCCCTAGTTCAAACTCAAGATTATCCATGTCAGTTCTTGGATTAAATGTCCTACACTTAGGTGGATGTTTTCTTCCCATGCCATACCTAGGATCATCTTCATCATAATCAGACCCCTTAACACTTTCAAAATCATCTGAATCATCATCATATTCAGATTTCACATTCCACTCACTCCTAAGTGTCTCTGCATTTGGTTCTTTAATAACAACCCTATGTGGCTTTTTCTTTCTTTTTTTTCCTCTTCTGCCCCTCCCCATTAACTTCACTAACTTTTTCTTTCCCATTACGTTTTCTTTTTTCAGCAAAACTCTCATTATTATCCTTATCTACTTGTCCCTGCTCATTTACTTCTTTTTCTTTCCCCTTATCACTTTTCTTTTCATTAGAAGGGAGTATCCACTTAGAATCATCCACCTCATGATCACTCCCCTCATAACAACTATCACTATACCCTGAACTGTTATCATTTTCCTCATCTTCTTTTGGCACATCTTCCCTATCATAATGTTCTTTCTAATATTCCTCATCATGCTTGCAATAAACATCAATAAATCTAGTACTATCAACAATTGCATGGCCTATAATTTTTCTAACTGCAACATCATTCGACATTAAAGTCAAATCAGTGGCAATCACAGTACCAGGAATGCAATTATAGTAACTAGCATATGTTGTGTACCCCAAATTCTTGAAACAATTATCAAAATCCTTAATAGACACATTATCCACATGCATTTTAAGCACTTCTACTTCACCACCCAAATAAACAGTAAATGAGTGGTATATAACTCACCACTATGATGTAATATAAAATAGAACCAATCACCGTCTGCATAAAATTAAAAAAAAAAAAAAAAACAAATTTTAGATTAAATATGGACAAGGGGGACCATTTTTTTATTGAATATTCAACTTTTGTCCCCACATCACTTAAGTAATACAAACATATCACTTTCTAACATAAAAAAATAGCTTTCTGCCATAAAAAACAACACTTTATACAACACTTTATACAGACTATCACACTATTCAAAACCATAAAAGATTCTTTAGCAAAAAAACTAACTATTATTAAAAAAAAGTCATCAATTGCAGTACACCCAAGTACAAACAAACAGAATAAATCATCAATTTCAGTAAAAAAATTGAATCAAACAAAGGAATTTGATTTCAAATTTTTACCTCGAATATGATTTTCATCGTCAATAGCAGTAGCAATTCCATCATTTGCGCTCTCCATACTTGCTTTTCTTCAAGATTAACACTAATCGCCTCTAATAGAAAGCCTAATTTGTGATTTCTTCAAACCCTAATTTCCTCGTCTTTACTCACCAAACAGAAATGGCGTAATTGCTCTGAACCTAGATGTTTCTCCCTCTTTCCCCGTAACACGTACGTAACACGTAAGTGAAATGGACAACTATTATTTCCCCCATTATATAAAGACCATTTTACACATCACGGGTTGTGGCACGTGCAATTTGTCTTTTATTTTGTAACATCATTTGGGGGAGGGGGCAAAAGTGGGACTAGGGGATAATTAAGGTGCCACATTGGAATAAAATTAGCGCAAGGGTACAAAGTGGGAATGTGTGTATACTTTGGAGGGCTAATCATATTTTGGCCAATGCAAAAATTGTGTCGATTGATCCTCACTCTTACCTTGACTCAACCCACTCAAACACTTATAACTCATTCCTCTCTCACCTTCTACTTAAAATTCCCTACCTCCGCCATCCTCCCCAGTTCCATCTTCTTACTCTCCTGCTCTCACTCCAACAACCTCCTCCTCGACACATGCAACCTCTCTATCACCGTTGTTATCACTTCCACCACTGATTCACCTTCAATTTGACCCCCACTAAAGGCCATTTTGTCACTGTCTCTCTGCAGTCGCTTCCAATTTCCCATTAGTGTAAAAACGTCAATGCGCGCAACATTCATTGCTCTCCTCTATTAGCTTCCCACCTAAGACATTCAGCAAGACTTCCCCTTTTGTTAGGAGGTATAAATGGAGGTTTAATTTGTTGATTTTGTTGTCTACTTTTCCTTGTGGGTTAATTGAGAAACTATGGATGGTGTTTTTTTTCAATATCTTCTATTTATCAAATCTACATTTGACCTAGAGATGCCCAATCGGGTCTGAACCGGCGGTTTGAACCGGAATCGAACCGGCCCAAAACCGTAGGGAAACCGAACCGGCTGAACCGTGAATCGGCGGTTTTCCGATCCGATTACGGTTCGTATATTCAAAAACCGATGAACCGCCGGTTCAGGAACCGGAACCGTGAATCGGAACCAGAACCGCCGGTTCACAAACCGAAACCGTACGGCTAACGGCTAGTTGATCTGGGCCGTTGATTTCTTGATCCGACGGTGCCTGTTTAATGACCGTTAGCTAACGGTCATTTTGAATGTTTAGTGACCAAAATGTAAAAAAAAAAAAATCTTAACCGTTTTGGTCCCTAAAACATTTTTTTTTATTTTGGTCCCTAAAATGTTTTTTTTTTCTTTTTCTCTCCAACCGATAAATACCCTCCCCCTCCCTTTATTTTTTCACTACTCATTCTCTCAATCTCTCTCTCAATCTCTCATTCTCTCCTCTCTCAATCTCTCAAATCTCTCTCTCAATTAATCTCTATATTATCAAAAACTTGCAAAGTCTCAAACTCAAAGTCTCCATAATTTCATTTTTTTCACATAATTTCATCTTTTCACCAAAAAAAATGTCTTCATCTCGTGGCGGCCGTGGCGATAAGGGAAAGAGTGTATCAACTACGCATCCAATTTCCCCCCCCCCCCGATGATTCCATTTGGGATAATCTTAATGTAGAACCACTACCACATGAAACGCTTGATTTGAGCGACGACGAAGTTGATGCAACATTTTCAATGGGTGGTCATGGTCATACCGAAGGGAGTAACACTCAAACCACTCAAACCCAAAGTGAAGCGCGAGGGGGTGGTCAAACTCAAATCCGAGGTCGAGGTCGAGGAGGTCGAACCACGGGGAGGTCGGACATCATGACCGTGCACTTTTCAAAAGTGTCAATTGAAGGTACCAACCAATACACTGTTTCTTGCAACCATTGCAAACAAAAATTTGCCTTTACCCATGGAGGTAGTTATGGGACATTTAAAAGATACTTGACGTCAAGGCACCCCGACCAAGTTGGAGATGCTCAAGATCAAACAAAACTACAAGGATTTACGGGATCCTCACAAGGTACGTCTTCGCAATTATTTAAATTTGATAATGCAACGTATAGAAGAGAAATGACAAATATACTACTGCTAAAGGATTACCCTTTAATTTTACTAATGATAAATTATGGTCTAATATGGCACAACTTTGTTTAAATCCCACGGCTAAAGAAATTAATAAAAATACAAGTACTCGTGATACTAAAGTCCAATATCTACAAGGGAAATTAACTTTAATTAATACGTTTAAAGATTTACCCCTAAAATTGTCAATATGCGCCGATATATGAAGTGACCATTGGCAAACTCATAGCTATATAGGAATTACATGTCATTGGGTTGATAGTAGTTGAAAATTACATAAATGATTAATTGCATATAAATCTTTTGATACTGTTCATAATGCTCAAAATATTTGTAACAAAATTGCTAAAGTTTTACAATAATATGGATTAGTTCACAATTTTTTTTCAATTGGATTTGATAATCCTGCTAATAATACTGCTAGTCTACCATCACTTATTGATATTTGTCAACCATCCATTGGGGGTAAATTTTTTCATGTTAGGTGCATATGTCATATTTTAAATTTGTGTGTGCAAGATGGTTTAATACTTTAAAGGAACATGTAGGCCCAATTAAGGAAGTTCTTGCTTATATAATGAGAAATCATAGTGTAACAAAATTGTGGATTAGATTTTGTAAAATAAGTAATATCCCACCTAAAAGATTTTTCCTAGATGTTCCAAACCGATGAAATTCCACTTATAAAATGTTATCCGACTCTTATGATTTTCGTGAACTATTGTGTCAGTTTATTCAACAAATAGAGTATTCAACTATAATATTGCCTCATTAATGGGATGTTTGTAATAATTTAAAGAAAATTTTGAAAGTTTTTAAAGATGCTACCGTACAATTATTCGGTTCTTACTATCCCACTTCACCGTTAGTTATAGAACACGCCGCTAAAATTAATTATATATTTATGCATTTTAAAGATTGTCCAATTTTAGGTGAATGTATTAGCAAGATGAGAACAAAATGGCTTAAATATTTTTTGAACATTTTCCCATTGTTTTTAGTAGCTAAACTATTAGATCCTAGGATAAGAGAAGATGGTTTAGAACAAATACTTGATTATTATTATAAGAATTTATTTTTCACCGACTTTGATTTGTTTTTAGATAGACCTATCCCAAAGGCAAAAGACGTTGTAACTGAGACTAAAAATATTGTATATGCACTTTATAGAGAATATTATGATCTTTTTGGTAATATTGTTTATCCTAGTAGTGAAAATGTAGGTGGTAGTTCTCACGAAGATAGCGATCCCTTTAACTTTATAGACAATTTAATTAGTTCGAGAACTCAAAAACGTCAACGAGGTGGCTCCACTTATGTTGAACTTGAAAATTATTTAGCCACTTCTTTTGAGCCTATAGAAGAATTTGATATTGCAAAGTGGTGGGCACGAAGGGCAAACAACTATCATATTCTTTTTTTTTTTTTCCTTTTTGAGACTTGCCCATCTCAAGGCAAGCCTTTTTTTAAGTTAATTTACAAATCAGTCCCTCAATTCTCTGAAATTCCCTTAAAATTCCCCTCCCCCCCAGAGGCGCCTAGTATTAACTAGGGAAGGATAATCATCCACTCTAATCACTGGGGGGCATTGGGGGGGGGAGTCGAACCCAGGACCTCCGTGTTGGTGTCCCAGTGCTCTGGCCATCAGGTCAAGTCCTGATGGTTAACTACTATCATATTCTATCATTGATAGCAAAGGAGATCCTAGCCGCTCCCGCCTCAACCGTCGCCGTAGAAGAAGTATTTAGTGTAAGAGGAAATGTCTTGTCCGATCGAAGGTCAAGATTGTCTCCATATAATTTAGAATATCAAATGGTGCTCGGCGATTGGCATAGAGCCGAACTACGACTTCAAGATAAAAGAAGTTGTTTCGAGGAGGAGGAGGCCTTTGATGAAGATACATCGGGGAGCGAAGCCGAATGAACTACGCCGCTCTTTAGACTTTAGATTAGGTTAATTGTAATTTTATAGATTAGATTTTAGATTAGGTTTATTTTTATTTAATTGTAATAGTTAGGATGAGGTAAAGGCTCCTAAATGTCCCCCCTTATTTATAAAAGGGTAAGGTTGGTTGCCCCCCTCATTTGTAATTTTATTTTAATTCATAAAATTTAACGGTACCGTCCCTTTTTCTTTTATATACTTTCGTTTATTTTAAAAAAAGTTAAGTTTTTATATGACTTTTTGCAAAAAAATTAACTTTTTTATAAAACTTAACAGAAATCGTTAAAAATTTAACTTTTTTTTTTTTGAAAATCTGTACACTTGGGCGACCGCCCATATCATTCGGCTCTCTTGGGCGACCGCCCAAACCAAGTAATTTTTTTTTTGAAAAACTGTAGACTTGGGCGACCGCCCAAATCATTCGGCCCATCTTGGGCGGCCGCCCAAGCCAATTATTATTATTATTTTTTTTAATTGTCGGTTTAAATCAGGAATCGAAATCGTACGGCCGGTTCGAACTGGGAACCGTGACTAAATTCGGCCGATTTCGGTTCAATGGTTGACTGAACCATGAACTGCCGGTTCGAAACCGGAACCGGCGGTTTGAACCGGATGGTCACCTCTAATTGACCCATACATTACTTTATATATAACACCGTTAGGGTTAGGGACTAGTCCGATGCAAATGTAAGAAACATGGACTAAATGTGTATTCCATAAAAGCACATGGATCAGTTATGAAGTTATCTCCCAAAAAAAGTGCGAACAAAAAAAAAATACAAAAGAAAGAGGCGGGTTGGTCGGAGGTCTTTTCTCCACCCCGCCGAAACTTCGCAAACCCCACCGTGAGCTGCCGTCACCATTAACTGTTCCGCCGCACTTGAGAGAATGAAAGAAGAAGAGATGGTAACGCCAGGTGAAGTACTGGGGATGGTGGCGGACGTAAAAGCCGGAAAAGGAGCGTACGTCGCTCCACACAACAGCACCGTCTACGCCGCCCTCACCGGCCGCCTCTCCACTATTCCTCCTTCACCGGACTCTCTCGACCAGGTACATATCTATATATTACCATATCCTTAAATCAAAATTTTCTTTTTAATTTCCTTGTCCAAATATAAACAAGCCAGTAATGAAGTGAGTTAATGCCCAGGGCGTCCGTTGTGACTACTAGGTCTTAATCTCTTATCCTTGCAGAGCTTAGCATTTAGTAGAGGCCTAGCTAAAATTGAGCTCGCTTACCTGGATTTTTCTTAAAAATTTATCATTTTCTTGTGGTGACTAAATTGCTTTGTGGAATATTTTGGATGGCTAAATCCTTATGTGAATGTTTTAGATGAATGTTAACTATATTCATATGGTCGATTTTTTAATTTTTTTTTTTGAAATCTCATATGGTCGAACATTCAAATTGTCAATTGATAGTCATTAGTGTTTCTAGCAATAAACTTTGGCGATTCTATACGAAGATTCCTATTAGCTGACCTCAAATCATTTTGGGATTAAGGCTTTGGTGTTGTTGTTGTTGATAGTCATTGGTGTTTCTAGCAATAAATTTTATAGTTGTGTGGTTGGAAATTCGATTAGAGCATTAGGATGATAAAAAGTGGGTTGTACTGTTTAGTAAGCAGACTTTTCGGTTAGGATGAAGAATAAGAAAAGGGAGCTAGAGTCATTAGGGTATATGATAATAATACTTAAAAGAGTGAGGGCTCTTAGTTATTTAGAGCAGGCGTAGTATTTTGAATCGGCTGGGCTTCTATTTTGATTTCCCACCTTTCCGTAAGACGTTAGTGGTAAAGTTATCTATCTTATGCTCTTCATTAAAAAAGCATATGAGGTGTTTGATCATATGATGAACCCCGGTTGTTTGTACAGTATTTCATAGGTGCACAAGTACACTGACATGCATATTTAGCATTTATCTTTTTGTTACACTTCTATTTTATGCTTGCAATTTTTGCTTTTTATTGTTTATAATGGTCTCTCACGTGGATTTTCTTTCTTGTTGTTGATAATCAGAGGCCAACTGTAGAAGTAACTGGTCACAAAGCCCATGGTGTAGTTCCTGAGCCTGGCTGTAACGTCATTGCCCGAGTAAGATTTTTCGACCTGAGTCTCTTACATTGCCTTCCGTGATGGATGATTACTTGGATGTGATTTTGCTATGATGGGGATGTAATCATTTATGTGCATTTACTGCTATTGTTCTATGATATTCTTGAACTTTTTTGTTGTCCCATTTGTCATATTTGGAACTCGCAAGTAGATGAACTCGAACACTTGCAGATAGGCTTGAATAAATTGCTTGAAGCGCTGTTTATGTGAATGACTTGCCTATTGCTTTAATCAGCAAAGGAAATGCTAGTGGATCGAGGGCTTATGTTAGGAGAAATGGAAATCTGAAAACTTAGTGTGAATATATTGTTGAAGCATTAAACCCACATCTATTAACTAGCCTTCAATTAGTAAAGATCCGGGGCTACTCCTCTCATTGCCAATTGGTTTTGAAGTGGAACACCAATCTTTAAGATGGTATCAAAGCAGGCTCTCTGCACGTACATGCCCAATGGCCTGTGATAGTTTAGCTCCCCCCCACCCCCCTAGCCAAAGAGTCGACGTTGTAAGCCTTGAGTCTGGCTACGGGTGAGGGGTGTATGTTAAAGCATTAAACCCACATCGGGTATTAACTAGCCTTGCTTCAATTAATAAAGATCCATGGCCACTCCACTCATTCCCAATTAGTTTTGACATGGAACCCAAACTTAAAGAAATACTTTCATGGAGATTCCCACACTCAGGAGTTACCGTGATTGGTATAGGATTATGGATCTAATCCAGAACCTTTAAAAAGGCGAAAGAACATGGAGATGGATTGTTCTCATTTCACTGATCAAAATTAAAAAATATAGAAATCTATCTCTTGTACAAGCCTTTTTATAACAAAAATGTGTAACAAACAGTAACACTTAACAACTTCACTGCTGAAATGGCATCACTTGACCACTTATTTCCTTCATTAACAGCTATAGTTAACTTAGTTTAGATTTTGTATACTCCATATTTTCTTCTTTTCAATAGTAGGTTGCTGATCATTTTAAACTTGACTTACGTTGCTGTTGTACCCCCCCCCCCCAAAGGTGAAAGAGATAATAAGGTAAACACTTTGATAAGGTGGATTTGGTGAAGTGTGGTGTATGAATGGTTGGAAATTGGAATGCGAGCTGTGGAAATAATGAGCAAATTTTGTCCATAATTAAGTGATTAAATGGAATCAGTCAAATATCTGAATCTTACATTGGTCATCCCCCATTGTTTAGAGTTTGAATTATGCATATTATGCTACTTCTCCCGTGTGAGAAGAATGATGATATCATGAAGGGAAGGGTGATTTGACTATATTATATTCTCGTCGTAATCAAATAGAAAACAATAACGTCTTTGCTTTTTGTGTACCCACATAATAACTACTGACTTTGAAGAGATTCAATTATCTCATAGCATCGTACTACACTTTATCCGTTTAGAATATTCAATTATCTCATAGTACTGTAAACTTTATCCTTTTCAAAGAGATTCAATTATCTTGTACTCCCTCCGTCCCACTTCAAGGGTCCTAGGGTAGTATTTCACGCTTTTTAAGAATTTTTGAAAAATGAATAAAAAATTGCAAGTGGGTAGAAGATTAGAGGAGAGAGAATGTAAAAGTTAAAACATTTATGATAAAACCTCTTTTTGATTGGTTTTTTTGTAAATATGTTAACATTATAAGGGCATATAATGAATGATTTTTTTGTAAATATATTTACATTATAAGGGTATAAATGTTCGAAACACTGTTCAAAATTTGCCATTTATAGAATGGGACTCTTAGTCTGGACGGACCAAAAGGGAAAGTAGGACTCTTGAAGTGGGATGGAGGGAGCAGTATTTTTGATCCAATTATGTCTTAACTAATCCGAGTTTAGTGGTTAACTCCCTAATATGTTTTGCTTTGACCTGTGCTGTTTCCTTATTCATGCCCCCTCTTCTTTTGTATTCTCGTATATCAATTTAATGTTTTAGTTAAAGTATGATGGATTACTTGTAAATTGATTAAGAAAGCTAGTCATTTATATTATTATGGCTAAAGTTGGACAACCTCTTTTTAATTGAGCATATTCATGGTTCGTTTCTTTGAAACTTGAAATGCATATTTGACTGTCAAACTGGATTGCTTATGATAGGTTACTAAGGTGATGGCTAGAATGGCTTCAGCAGATATAATGTGCGTTGGTTCCAAGTCTGTACGAGAGAAGTTCTCGGGCGTCATAAGGTACTTAGTGTTTTTGTGCTACATCAAGAAGTTAATAACATTTGTTAGACGTAAGTGTGCATGGGTTTTATTTTATTTCATTTCATTTCATCTTATTTATTATTAATATATTATTATTATTAATATATATGTGGTGTTTAGTTGGTTTTAGTTAGAACATTCACGTAGTATTGAGGTGAAGGATATTTCCATCGTTCGTCCTTTTACAACTACTAGAGTAAACTGGTTGGATACATCAGTATTTCTGTTTAGATTTTTCAGCCCATATATCTTTTTTTATTTTTTAGGGCCAAAATACGTTTAGCCCCACAAAATATACACCAAATCCCACTTTGCACCCCCGCATGAAATTCGTCCCACAATGATACCTCATGTTTAAATTATCCCACTTTGCCCCCTAGGTCCTAACGAAAGTTACTAAATTAACGAAATTGAGTGTGCATCTCACATGCTGGGTATTTATATATTTTGACTCCAAACTTTAAGGTTATAATTGTCATTTAATCAGAAAACATCTCAAGTCTTCACCCTACCACCACCCTACCACCAAACCATTACCAGTAAACCACCACCATAAATTAAATCAACACCAATTTCAGTCTTTAACATAACATCAAAATAAAAACAATATCCCAAATCAAAGATCAAAACTAAATTTTAAAATCCAGATTCAGGTTCTTCATATTGGTGTTGCCATGGTGCTCTTCCAAACCTATCAATTCCGCAAAATTTCCATCTTCCAACCGAATTCCTTAGTTTCAATTCCAAAGTTATGCGTTCATCCCAAATTGAGAAGACAAATTCAAATATTGCTGAAATGTTTGGGTTAGAGAGAAATTGATGCTGGACATGGGTCGAGATTTTGCAGATAGTGAGAAGGTCGGAGGGCTTAAGGCGTTAATGTTATAGAGAGAGAGGACCTGAGATTGAGAAAAGGGGTTGCCGGTCGCGGAATTGAATGTGGGTTTCGACCGCTGAATTGGAGACGGTTTGACTTTTGAATCCGGGGAAGAAGAAGGAGGAGGAAGGAAGTGGGGAAGGGTCGGAAGCTGGAGAAAGGAGGAGGGGAATGAATGAAAGGTAGGAGAGACATGATTATTGGAGGTAAGGGGTGGGAGGTTGGTTTTTTTTTTTACTTTTTTTTCTTTCTTTCTTTCTTTTTTCTTTCTTTTCTTTTTCTTTCTTTTTCTTTTTCTTTTTCTTCTTTTCTTTCTCCAGATTGATTTTTTTGTTCTTATTTATTTTTAGTGTGTTACATTCTAATTATTTATTTATATTTTTGATGTATGATAATAATAGGTACAAACTTGGTATAAATTACCTTTTTGATTTATAAATTAGTTTTTTGTTTATTTTTCTTTTAATTTTTAAATGAAAAGATTTATTTAATTAAAATTAGTGTTCTATGTTTAATATTACAATTTTTATATTTTTGATTCATCAAATACTCTTTTTTTGTATTTATTGTCCATGAGAAGAGTGAATTTTTTTTAAAAAGAAATTAAATGTTATGAGAATGACCAAAATGTCGGCCTGTGAGATGCACATGATCGTTCTTGGTAGATTTTTAACTTTCGTTAGGATCTAGGAGCAAAGCCGAATAGTTTAAACATGAGGTACCATTATGGGACGAATTTCGTGCGGGGGTATAAAGTGGAATTTAGTGTATACTTTGGGGGATAATCGTATTTTGGCCATTTTTAAGGGGTATTAATTCATTTTCAACCATCGTACTTTCACCCGTATTTCATTTAATCATCATACATTATATTTTGCACAAAAAACCAAGGTTCTAAAAAGCGCTAGGCGGTGGAGTCGGGCCTAGCGCCTAGGGACCTAAGCGGGGCCGAGAAATTAGACAAATTTATAAATATATTCCATATAAAATGAACTTTCAGTTTCAATGTTACCAATAAGAAGAACATAAGTCAACAACAATACAACATTTTCATGTGCCAAAAATCATAGAACCATTAATTCACACTTTTTAAACAAAGTAATCAAATACCCAATTTATTTGAGACGACAAAGAGAGGGCTTACAATTTAATGAATTTATAGTCGATGATCGAGATGGTGAAGTCGACTCGTGGAGACGAGGAGAGAGACCGATGAAGATGATGGACTGATGGAGAGAGAACGGCGGAGAGGAGAGAGTAGAGATACGGTGTCGTCGAGAAAACGAGAGATAGAGCCCTAACAGAGATGTTAGAGAGAATAAAAAATAGGGAGAAATACCAAAACCCCCTTCTGAAAAACTTTCATATCCAAAAAATCTTAAGAATAATTATTCAATCTAAAAAGTCACAAAATTCAATTTTCAAAGCCAAAAAGTCCAAAAATTAACTATTTAACGAATGTCGTTATGTTTGAAACTTTTATAAAGATGAAAATTTGTTTTCTAAAAATAGTGAGGTGTTACATGCGCTTTTTACTCTAAGAATGAAAGGCTTTATTATATTCAGAAATAATAAAAACATAATAATTAAAAAATATATTATTATAAAAAGTAATAATAATAAGATATATTCTTAATCCCATATCCAATAATAATTAGAAAAACAATTACATTGTCTTATTAAATTTAATTGTTATAACTTATAATTATAAAAATTAAAAAAATATGATTATAGTAATCATGAATTATTTTCCATATATCATCACTATCAACATTATTTTAAATTATTACTTTAATTTTTTTACAATTATATTAATAATAATAGTAATATAATTATTTGTAAATTATTATTACTATTATTGTTCAAGATAGATAAATTTTATCTTTGTAAAACTTATAATTGAAAAGAAAATCAAGTTTTCATCATTTTAAATTATTAAATTAATGAAATTAGTTAAATCGTTAAATTTTGGACTTTTTGATATTACAAATCTAGTTTCACGGCTTATTTGATAGAATAATTATTTATAAGATTTTTTGGATATGAAATATTTTTAAAGGGACTTTTCGATATTTTTCCCTAAAAATTATCTAAAATTAACTTGACTTTATTAAAAAAATAAAAAATGACCCGTTTCCGCCTAGACCCGCCCAAACCCGCCTTACTCGCCCATCTCCGCCTAGTCCGCCCAACGCCTAATCTCACTGCCTTGAAAGGAAAGCGCGGCGCCCGGCCACCGCCTAACACCTAGGCCGCTTTTTAGAACACTGCAAAAAACACTCAACTTTGGAAAACCTCCCATCGCAACCACAACTTCGTGTCTAATCCGTGCCCTAATTTGCGAATTTTGGGTCGGAAACTGAGGTTTTTCAAAGTAGAGTGGTTTTTGTGCAAAAAATAAAGTGTGATGGTTTAAGTGGAAGTCGGGTGAAAGTACGATGGTTGAAAATGAATTTAAGCGTTTTTAATATAATGTGTTTGACTCACTTTCAACCACGGAAATGCATATCACCGCCGTCGTTAGGACAGAATGCCGCTGGTAGTATTTTTTCGAAGGAATGTTTATGTAGGTTTCATGGATGCCGTTTAAAAAGATAACAGAATTGCTGAGGTTGATTTACTACGGACGGTAGCATGCTATTTCGTTTTATTTTTTAACGACATTCATGATTTTTCTTTAATTGAAAACAAAAATGAAAGTATGCTGCTATATTTGTCAAATTTAAAGTACGCTAGTCTATTTGTAACTCTTGGAATAGCATGCTACTCTAAATGGTAGTTAGCCCAATCAGTTAAAGAAGAAAGTTAGTTACTGCAAGCTTTAGAAACTCAATCTTGTTTGTGAAAAAAGTAAAAAAATAAAATAAAAATCTCCGTGGTGATAGGATCACTATGTTGGTTTTTGATGTTATTTCATTGCATGACTTTGTTCTACTGATTCCAATAACATCTCCGGGATAATAATTTTGAATTTTGCTGATTTGAACAGGCAACAAGATGTCAGAGCAACTGAAATAGACAAAGTAGATATGCATGCGTCTTTCCGCCCTGGTGACATTGTTAAAGCTTTAGTAGTATCCTTTATGCTTCTACTCCCTTGTTAGAATTAGGTTTCCATTTGATTAATAAAGTAGTTCATCTTTCTCATAATCATGCCATTCATGCTGAGTTTCTTTTTTGTTACACTGGAAAGCACAAAGGTGTTGACACATCATGCTGAGTTTCTTTTTTGTTGATCATGCTTAGGAGTGGTGCACCTGTGTAAAAGGCTTCATGTTAATTCAGAGCAATGATTTATCTTCTGCAGAATTTGAACTTACTGGATGCACGTAACATTCTTGCCAAAGGCATAATGTTTACTCCCTTCATTCCACGTTAATAGTCCACTATCCCCTTTTAAAAGTTCCATACTAAGAGTCCACTTTCAAAATTAAGCTCTAAATATTTGTTTATTTTTCACAATTTTTTTCTTTCATGTTCAAGTTATGATAGTTTTATGGCATATTGTAGAAAAAATATGTAACTTTAAAATAAATGTTGATGAATACAAAGGTGTAAAAGTACAAAATGATTTACTCCGTTTGTTTTACCATGTGAAAAGTGAAAACACACTAATTTGTTACCCCTTAATATGCGTAAATCTCATTTATCATAAAATTTAGCTATAAACTCATTCTAGAACTTCAAGTATCTCCAGTGCAATTTTGTTGAGGGTAAGTTTTCAGCAAAGTTGCTTGTAGAGGGGTGCATATCTCAGAGATTCAGCGAGATTGAAAGCCTGGTGTTTTAATTTTGCGAAGCAGTTTGTCTTATTCCTTTTCTTGCATTTTCTTTCTTTTGATGGATGTCTTGTCCATCTTTGTAGTTATTTTCCCTTCAATCTGGTCCTTCCATTCTTATAAAGGGAAGGAGAAAATACTTATGCAAATGATTTTATTCATCGGCAAGTTTTAGAATGTAAGGTGGAAAAGAGGTTAAAATTTTCACGGTGGGGCAGCTAAACCAATAATAGCAATAGCAATAAAAAATAATGTTATTATTGCTATTATTATTATTAATAACAATATAGTAGTTGAATTTATAGCAGAAATGATAATAGCAATGATGTATTAGTTGTAATATAGTGATTATTAGAAATTAATGATTATGCAGTAACTATGGCTCCTTTTGTTTAACGTAAAACATTTTCCGGAAAATGATTTCCTGCAAAATGTTTTCCGAAAAATGAAAATATTTTCCGGAAAATGAGATAAACATGTTTAGCGTGAAACATTTTCTCAATTTTCCGGTGCGAAACAAACACCGGAAAATGGAGAAAATGTTTTCCGGAAAACATTTTCCCCCAAACAAACGGAGCCTATGTTAAAATTCTGGAATTGGGTTTGTTGGCCTTGACATTCTTCCTTGATAGCTTTCCCTTGGGGATGCAAGAGCTTATTATCTATCAACTGCAAAGAATGAACTGGGTGTCGTATCTGCTGAAAGCCCGGCAGGCAAGAACTTATTTTCTATCTATATATGCACCTTATTTTTGATGGGTTCTCATGTTATGCCATGCCATGCCCTGACCCTTGATTGATCTAGTAGCATATTCTAGTAACATTACTTTGTATATTCCTTTCTGCGCTTTTTGTAATCATGAAAAAGTAGACACCACTTGATAGGTCATTGTTAATATCTGAATGAGTTGATGCTTAGCATGCATGACAATACATCATTTGCCAGTACTGATTCTTACTTGTTATAGGTGGATATTACGCACCCGAATTAATATGTTGTGTATTAAAATAAAAAAAAATGTCTCTGTAAGTGGATAGATAATACTAATATTATGTAGCCGAAGTAATAAGAGTTGTGTATTGATAACTGTTATAGGTGGGACGATGATTCCAATCAGCTGGACAGAGATGCAATGTCCACTGACAGGTCAAATCGAGCAGAGAAAAGTTGCCAAGGTCGTCGGATCTTCAACTTGAATATCTTCTACATGAACCCCTCCCTCCCTGCATTCAAATGCCTTATTTCAGCTCGTAGCATAGACGACGGGAAAGCAGCGATTGTTCTCTATCCGAATTCTATTAGTCATTATAGTCATTGTTCTTCTCCCGCCCGGATTAAGGATGTAAGAAAACCATAACATTTTCTGTATGTTTGGTAGTGTAAAATGTATTTCTATTTCTTTTATTATATGATATTTTTATTCAGATAATTTTGTTTAAATATGCCCTCATTTTTCTCCACACAAAATAATTCAAACTTATTATTAGTTACAAAACTGACCTCGTGCTATTTTCATTTGCCGAATGATTGAACAAACTGTCGAGGGCCGAAGTGCATACTATAATAAATACTCCCTCCGTCCCAGACCAAGGGTCCTCGGGGGGGATTTCACGCTTCTTAAGAAATTTTTTAAAGTGGGTAGAAAATTTTAGGAGAGAGAATGTAAAAGTTAAATGTGTGGTAGGGAATAGGAGAGAGAATGTAAAAGTTAAATGTGTGGTAGGGAATAATAGAGAGAATGTAAAAGTTAATAATATTTAATAGGAGAGAGAATGAGTGGGAGGAATAGTAATGGTTTTTTTGTAAATATATGAAGATGATAAGGGTATAAATATATGGAAAACTTTCCATTTAAGAAAAGGGACTCTTGGTCTGGGACGGATCAAAAAGGAAAGTAGGACTTTTGGTTGGGGACTGGGACGGAGGGAGTACTACATTCAAATAAACTCGAACAAGGTGTGAGAGATTATTAAATATTAATTCATTACATCAGTTATTTCTTGATAAATTAATTATTTTCTTGACACAATTATCTATAAGTTGTGCTATTGATAGAGGTGCTCATGAGATTATTTTGGTATGATCCTCATTTACTCCATTGGATTTTTTTTGTTTTGTTTTACTTCTCGTTATATTAGGTATTCTCTTTTCTATCGACAATCTAAGCCTTCTCTCCTCTCCTCTCCTCTCCTCTCTATTGATAGAGCTGTTTATGAGATTATTTGGCTGTATTTTTTGGGGGCGAAATTTATGAAACCGCAAAACACCAACGTACATATGCACCCACCCAGATCATGTTATTATTTTGCATTGCAAGTCTCGATTCCGCATTGAGCTTCTTTCATTAGGGTAGGTAGAGTCCTCGTATGCTAGACATTACTATAGTAAGACCAGTCTAGATGTGAACTAAAACTTACTGTATGACGAGCAAGGATATACTCCAACCGTCTCATTTGAAAAGACATAAAATTAGTTTTACAAGGGAATTAAAAAAAGTGTATAGTTAGACAAGTGTTGCGAGTACGAAAAATGAGATAATAGAGAGAGAGTGTGGTATGAAATAGCGAGTAATTATAGTGAATATGATAAACGGATCCTATAAATAAAGAAGATTAAAAAATATTTATCTTTGGAGTGTGCCTTTTTAAATAAGACAACAAAAATAGAATTTTTTGCTTTTTCAGGTTGTAGTAGTAGTAACTTTCTCAAACCGCCTAGAAACATGCTTGGTCAGAAAATCATCTGTTGGGCTCCCTACGTACGACTAGTCTGGCTAGGCACCGCTTACCACGAAATCCGCTTTGCTATTATATATTTATATAAAATATTTGGTCCTAAACGACATTGTTTCTTATCCTCATAAATTTCAAAAACTGCTTAAAACTGAAAACTTAACCGGTGGATTGATTCATTGAAATCTGAAATCTCAATCTAGCGTTTACAAACAAAAATCTCTAATTAATTTTCCTCTTCATTTCAGTTATCTATTAATCCTCATCTTCATCGGTTCTTTTACGACACCAATTGTTAAGTTAAGAGTTAAGACTTAAAATTTGAGAGGATTGATCATGCTCCTCCATCTCGCAGCCATATCAAGTTATTACACCAGAATATTATAAATCATGTCTAATTCTCGACTCTACTCAGATCCCGCCTAGAGGCTTTAGGCGCTAGGCCAAACTTCGACGCTTACTTAGTGGTCGCGTAGCGATTTTTTGAATTAGTATGTTTTATACAAAACTAAAAAATACTGCTCCAAACCAAACCGTTAATATTGGGTCTTGGGCTCTAATACGGACCCATAATTAATGTTGGGATTTTAGCCCAAATACTCCCTATTAGGTCTGGGCTCATCAATTTTCTTCCCAAATTTTCTCGGACAAAAAGGAGTGAAGCAGGGGGAAAGCATCGTTTCAAAAATCAAATAAACACAAAACGTTCACTAGAAACACATCACAGAGGACAGAGAGAACTTGTGGAAGAACGGAAATCGGACGCCGCCGGCGAACAACAGGTATATTCTTTTCCTTGTCCAACTATCGCATCCTCATCGATTTCTGTGTTAGCTCAGTGATTCGACCTAGATTTTTGCGAAAGCCGACTGAATTCGGGTCCAACCTATCTGCATTGGAGAAATTACAGCCATAATAAATTAATCCATGTTTGAAAAATCAAATGTTTTACTGCTTTCGAGTTATTGATTATATTCTAATTTGCAAATATTGAAACTTAATTGGATTTGATTCATGTCGTGGTTAAATTGTTTTTTTATTTGAGCAGGTCATTGTCCTTGTTTTAATCACTTGTATATTCTGGATCGGGTTCAATCACCTGTTGCACAAATTGGGTTAAGTTATTTTTGCTACTTGACCATATTATTTCATTCTGTTTTGTGATTTCGTTTGTCTTTGTGTTTCAGTAGGATGCATATATTTAATCTCATAGTTTTCAATCTTCCTTCCCGTAGTGAAAGTTTTTATGTTCTGCGTCTCAAAGTGCTTTTCTTACTTTTCATAGTTATATACTCCCTCTGTCCCACGTGAGTGTAGACTAAAATTTTGGGCACAATAACTAAGGAATAATAGTTTAATAAGAGGAGAGAGAATGAGGAGGAGGTGTTGTATGAAAATGAAAATAGGAGAGATAATGAGTGGGGGAATGGTAAGTGGATTGTTGTTGTGAATATGATGACAAGTGAGTCCCATTGAGTATAAAATGATAAAAACTTTGTCATTTTGGGTAGTCTACACTCACGTGGGACAGACGAAAAAGGAAATAAGCCTACACTCACGTGGGACGGAGGGAGTATACAGAATGTCTTATAAAAAACTAGTAAAAGCCCGTGTCCGAGGATACGTTTTTTTTTTAATTAAGCCCGTGTCTGTGGACACCTTTTTTTTTAAATTTTAAAAAAATAAAAAAATTTAAAGGGAAAAATGGGAAAGGGACAACTTAGTGAGGGCAAAATGGGAAATTCGGCAGATGAAACTGTTCATAGTACTGTAGATAGTGGAGGTGCCATTTATACTATAGATTATGTATAGTGAATGTGGCTTACTGCACTAATCTATGCTTTGTTTGTGATCATGGGAATAACTTAGATAAACCGAAATTGAGAACCTCTGACAACAATTCTTTTTGTCATCCACTCAACTGATTCAGCAATATGATTGTTAACTTGGAAGGTCAAAATACAAAAAGAAGCTCCTGCCATTTTGCTAGTAAGGCTTAGAGTAAGAACCATTATACATATAAGGCATGGTGATTTAGGTACTTAATTTGATGTGTCATTTTTTGAGCAAGTATACTTATCCTTATATTTTCTTGCTATATGCAAAAGTTGGTATATGAAGTTGTATCGAGCAAAGACCACTAAATATCCATAATATTGACTTGTATTTGGTATGCCAAAGTCGTTTGTTATAGTTTTAATTTGATGTAAAGGGTAAGTTAAATGGGGAAAATGATTCCAATGGCAATAAATAGGATGCTTATCCATCCAATCTGAAAAACGTGTTAGTTAAGCGACCCACGGCTAGAAAAACCTTTAAGTTACCCGGATAAACGTTGATTTGATTATCCCATATCTAAATCGTGTGAATTTAAAGAAAGGTATACCCAGTTTACAGAGCATTGAATTCATCTCCACCTATAAGCGAAATAGATTGATGCTTTAATATGGCAAGCAAAGTTGCCCTCATGCTACCCCTACTTTACTTAAGCGATATTTCTTCTTACCAACTCACTTTGCATAAAACCTAATACAATCAACAAAAGAAAACAAAAACGACCTTTAGTTGCTTACATTGAACTCCAATCCGCCCTAGATGAAGAGGGACACTTTGACTTTCTGGTCCACCTGGCCAAGTTACTATCAGATGGTACATTGTAATTTAGTTGGAATAATAAACACTTCACTTTTGAAACCATGTTTAATATCTTTGTCCAAAAATGCATGTCCACTTCTTGTGAAGTTTCAAAATTTACCTTGTCTACAATTATGTTCCTATTTAGATTAGCAACGAGATAAAGTAATGATTTAGGGTATTTAGGTATATGTGCTGCTAAAAGAGCTTAAAATCGAGTCCCCTTAATTTTTAGGAAATCTTAAAACACACTCATTTTGGGATGTAGTTTTAACTCTACAATTTTCGGAAAAACAAATAACAATGTCAAATGATTGGTTATATTGACTACAAGTGTCAAAGGCAGCCATCCTCTTCTTTTGGGTGGAGGGAGTATTGATTTACTATATAGAGATTATTGCCCCCTCTCTCTCTATCTCTTTAATTGAGCAGTTTTAGAGTAAAAAAACGTGTACTTGTTAGCAAGAATAGAGATGGTCATATGCACATGGAGGCGGGGGTGTGATTTAGACTACCCTGTTTTGGTGAAATTTGAATTGGATTATTGATTTTAATTTGTAATTATCAAAATTTTATTTTTAGTAGTTTTGGTAATAATAACAAATATTAGCATTTATTGGCAATATCCAGCTTCTAAGAAATCTTGATTTGGATTATTTGTTTGCTTATCCGCCGATAACTGGATGTAATCCATATTCATTCATTTAAGCAAATGGGAATTCGTTCTGGTTCATGAAGGATCTATTTAAGCCCTAACCCTAAGTTATCAAAATTTCTGTTGTATTAGTTTTTGGTGTTAGTTGCTAGTATTGTTTACTTTCTTAGGCTGATTGCACTCCATTTGACCTACTTAAGGCAACTTGTTCTTTCTAATAATTCCTCTTGTTTCTCAGACAATATCTGATCTTGAATCATCGCCTCATACTTAGCTTCATCATGTTCTTTTGCATAATTACTGATGCCAGAACTCTTACTTAGTCAACTTCATTGCTGTGAACAGTTTATTCCTTGTAGATTTTTGTCCTTCAATCCTTTTTACTACTACATCAACGGACAATGGGGCAAACACCTCAGGAGAGTGAACAAGCTGTTGTGGATTTCCCCTGTCAAAAGACTCAAAACAATCAGCCTGGGATGGAGAAATCTGTGCTGAGGCCAGAAATTTGTGGCATCCAGCACCAGGAAGCTAATATCTTATCTCTGACACCAGTGAAGACAAATGAGCCTTTGCATGATAAGTTCAAAAAGGAAGGAGCTCAACTTCCAGAAAAGTGGGTCTCTCCCCAAGTAAATTTAGCTTTGCCTATTATGAAAAGCTTCTATCTAGTTTTATATTTTATTTGTATGGATCTTCCTCTTATTCCAGGTACAAAACCCTATCTCAACTTTTTGATCGTATGACGACTTCGTTGAGGTTGCTCAGCCTGGGGAAAAAGGCACCTACTTTTTGCAATGTCAGTAGGCAGGTCAAAGTACTAACAAAAAGGTATACTTTTGTAAATATAATTTTGAATTGTTTTTTTTCTGTTTAGTTGTGAATATATTCTCTCTTTAGAACTTTTGGTCAAAGTTCAAACCACTCTAATGTTGACAGTTTTTTTATTACAGTAGAAAACCACTTATATTACAACCTTTCTCAGACAAAAGATGCACTTAACTTGGCCATCCTCTTCCACATATTAGCCATCCTTAAAGATCCCACTTTTAAAAAAGTATTTATTTAAGAAATTTCTAGGGTAAACATTCTCATAAGAATATAGATGCCGTTGTTGCAAGGGTCCGCGTAGCATGCTCAGGGAATATGAACAAATCAAACATGAAGATTTCAGTTCAAATTTTGAAATGGAAATGGGTGGTTAAGGGTCTTTTCCTTGGGCATTTGGAAAAGCGTTCTCCATTTCAATTTTTAAATTTCAGTTAAGTATCTTCTGTATATAATACACAAACTACTGATTGTATTTTTTATTAATATTCTTAAAGTGATGTCTTATGATTAAGATTAGCCATGCACTTGCTTTTCAGTATTTCTCAAATTATATTGTGAAATGTGAATTTGAATATGAAAACAAGTAGTTGTGAGCATAACTAACCAATCAGCTTCTAAGCCATGAACTGAAAATGTGTTTAGCAAAAAAATCCCCTCACAAGTCACACCTACGACCAAGTAACGATTCATGATATCAAATCATGCAACCAGCAGATGATTTACAAGGATCAAACATGCACATTCTATTCATATGCTTCTCCTGTGACCTATCACTTTTCAATAAACAAATCAAGCCCAACTAGCTGGTAGAGCTTTACTTGGATTGTATGTAGAGCCTAATGTGAAACCTATGATAGAGGCCATACACACTTCACTTCCCTTCTCCCTTTTCTTAGCATTGAGGAGACTCTACTATACCCTGTTAAACTGCAATAATGCTAATTAGTTAACACTAACTTTGGGCTACGCAAATACTAGTTTCCTCTGGGTCTTTCTTTATTATATTTATACCATTTCTTACCAAGTTGATTAATGTGAATTTCTTCTAAATCTCCTTTGCCTTATCCTCTATTCCTTGTTTTTATCAGCTTACCACAGTAAACATTGATAGACGTCTTTATGAAAAAAATTTGGCTGGTAATGGAGGTATGGAGTCTAATTAGACCAGACAATTTTTTTTTATGATGATTTGGTAATAGGGTTTTATGGTTAGAGGTGGCACTGGACCACCCAGGCTGGTCAAGTGAAACCAAGTGATCAAATGTCTACTCGTGCACTAGAAAAGTACCTACATGGTATGTACTAGGAGACCTTGAACTTGATTCACGAGGATAGCCCATAGGCTTGAAACATTCAGAGTATGCAAGGGTTGAAGAGTTGTAGAAGGAGACATAGCTTGATATCAGCCAAGCCATGCTCCTTGAAAAATGGTAGAACCTGGGTCTAAAGTAAAAGCTACAAGATCTTTGGTCACTAAATTAACACTTTATAAATGGAACCTGGACTGTGAAGAAGTCTCTTGTTCATAACAGTGCTTGAAATCTCTTCAAACATCACTTTGAGAGTAACTCTAGGTAGACAGATGACTTAGGGTATCTCATAACCAATTAAGTGTGTGCATTATATTATCTGACACCAATTTCTTAAATTGTCCCAATCTGCTAAAATAATTAGTCTCCTAATTCATTTCAAAGCAGTTGTTGAGTATCTATGATCTTCCATGCTTCAATGTCAATGGCATTACATGGATCCTATATTTTAACTTACTTTCTCGAGATATGCCCAAGTTTCGCTTGTGGCTTCTTAAAAATGTACAGGAACCAGGATCCTTGGGAAAAATGTGTTATAAATTTCAAACTAACCTTAAGAAAGATCTTGAGGTGCTAATACCCTGGAATTATCCTACAGATTTAACTTCCCTTAATCATTTAATCCTCATGTTATGTTCTACGTTGGGATTGTTCTCAATTTGTTTCTGGGATGATCCTAGGTACGAGAATATCTCTCTCTATGTTTAGGTGGTTGACCTTCTATTCCTCTTCTTGACTCTACATATTATCATGGTGCTCCCATGTCCCTTTTTATCATCAATGGAGGTGAAATTGTCTTGTAATACTCCTTTAAATCTATATGATAGAGACTGCAAATTGTCTTTGTTTGGAATATTGTCTTTCTCCATGCTGGTTTGTTAATGGGCGGATACAAATGCTTAACTACTGGGTTGGACTATGGTAATGACGTCTTTGCCTTGGTCTGAGCAAGCTGTTACTACGTTCCCAGGTTTATTCAGCATGTCTAACTTCTCACTGTCATGCATGACTGCTTACTTCAAACCGGGCATCTCTGTATGGGTAAAAAGGCGTTACAAACACTAAATCTCTTGAAAAATGGCTGATGTCATATTTTCATACAAAAGGGTTAATATCCAGACTGCGTACTTGATACTACAGCTTCAAGAATCTTTATTTTCATTGCAATGGATGGCTAATGTCTTAATGCAACTAGTATTAACTGAAACTTGACGTCCTGGTTTTTAATCTTTTTTTTTTCTTTCTTATGGATTCAGGGAGTTCTCATACAGGCATCTTGCTCAGATAAAGTTTATTTTTCCGGAAGCTATGCAAATTGATAAGATACTCATACATAATGAGAAAACAATGTGCATGGAGCCAGAAATGAAAATCAACTTGCTTTTTGATATCATTGAAGGTCATAATATGCAATCAGATTATACAGCTATGCAACAGCTTTTTTCTTCTAGGCTCTTTAACTACATCAGTATGCATCCTGAGGTAATTGTTTTCCCTTTTATATAAAGATGCTATGGAATATGATCTTCATACAAGAGGCTACAAAACGCTGATTTAAGATTACTAAGGCCAACAGGAATATTTCATAATGATGTCTCAAGAGATGGCTATTCCCAAAGCTAGGAAGATAGCGTCTAAAAATTAGCACATTTATTATTATTATTTATATTTCATAAAGATATCACGACTTCTTGATCTAACATAAGGTTTCAAGGTAGGTGACTTGGCTTAATCATGAAAAGAGAATATTATATCTGAAAGTTAATATATACGAATGTATAGTGTCATGTCGCATGTGTTTAAATGCTGTTAAGGGGATCCATGTATAAGTTTACAATGATTTATGCTGGAGACATTAGGTTGAGGAGCACCTAGTCAGTTTATTTAGAAGGATATTTTCACCTTAGTTATTTGGCATATTTATTCATGCTTATGACAGATGATATTGTTTGAAACATTAATGGGTGGGTCAGGGGAGGAAGGATGGGGTCAAAGGGATGTGAGAGAATAATTCTACTGAAATCTAACCAAACCCTATATTTTCTTGTTCAAACTATGGTACTATGTAACAATTTATCCTGACCAATCATTAATTTATTAAGTTATACATAGACAAATATACAATATTTAATCGAATAAGCTAATGCTTATGCTTTTCAATTAGGGCTGTGAAATCCCAGAGGCTGATTTGCCAGAGCCATTCAACAAACGAAGTATTACCATTGCTACGGACCTACTGGCTAAGGATTCGTCAATGGAATCTCTATCAGAAATCGTTGACCCTGAGCTACTCAAATCCTCGCATCTGTGTCCATCATTCAGTAGACACTTCTCGACAAAAGCTGTTGATGTAGAAACAGAAAAGAGCCCACTTTTACCATCTGAAGTTCCTCTTTCATCAACCACAAATGATTGCATGACAAATCAAGATACTGGAGGCGGGCTACAAGAACCGTCTAATTTATCTGCAGAACCATTTTTGCCCGAAAAACCTCTCCAATCGGCATGTCCTCCAGAATCCTATGCACATGAAAGCACTCCTATGAAACTTGCACTGGAAAGTGACAACTTGATCATTGAAACTCCGGCGCAAGCAACCCCAAAGAGATCAATTTCCAGTGATAACAAGCCCAAGACAGCAATGAGCCAAAAATGGCTGGCATCCAATATATCTGTAAAGAGATCTCTACACTTAAAATTTTTGGAAGGTGAAGAACTATTTCTGGATTCCGATGCAGATGCTATGGAGCGGACTGAAGGAGAAACAAAGGTATGTTTTGGAGGACAATGCCACCTGTTCTTTTTTTATATACAAACAATGCCACCTGTTCAACTATTCTTTCTATGATGTTCTGAAATTACTTCAGTGTTCTTCCTCTATCCATGCCAAATATGCCATAATAGCAGTTCCAATATCATTGACTCGGGGTATTTCTAATATTACATGTGCATATTTTATTATATATATATATATGTTTATTATTTATGCCTTAAAGTAAGATACTGAGAATGCATATAATAGTCAAGCCTCAATTTCCATGCTTATATTAATACTCCCTCCGTCCCACTTCAAGTGAGCCATGGTATACTATAAATGCACGCTTCTTAAGAAAAATGAATAAAGAATTGAAAGTGGGTAGAAGATTAGAGGAGAGAGAATGTAAAAGTTAAAACATTTAACTTTTACCCTCAAATGTAGATTTTTACAATGTGCCACTAGTAATACCTTTGTAAATATATGGACATTATAAGGGTATAAATGTCCGAAACACTGTTCACATATTTCCATTTATGGAATGGCTCACTTGAAGTGGGACGGACCAAAAAGGAAAGTGGCTCACTTGAAGTGGGACGGAGGTAGTATTACTTTCCACTTTGAGTGATAAAACCAATCATGCAGAATAAAACAATTATTCTTCCATCAATTTAATTAGGTTTTCCTACTAGGTTTCACATTCCTATAATTATTGTTATTATATTATTATTGTTGTTCATGCTATTTTTCTTGTAATAATTATTCTTTTAGTTGATTTGCATGGGTCAATAAGAGATCTGTCAACAAAGCTATTTATCATGACCACAAATCATTATTCTGCCATCTTGAGAAATGTCAGGTTCTGTTAGAATGCATGATAGTGCCAAATAGTGCAGCAGCTGTAAAAAATCTATTCTGCAATTACGGTATATCTCTGCTACTATAAATATTTTTTATGCTCTATGATGTTTCTGCTTTTCTCAAGATATATACTTCTACAGCCATTATATGTAAATAGCTCTTCTCATATTCATGTAGCGTCTGAACTGACAAACTCATAGTTCAAGATGCATCAAACAGGTGAAGCACATTATTTAATCCATGAACATAATTAAAACCACGGTTATTTTGACTCAATATGTTTGTGATATTCTAAACCTAAAATGATTACATGTCTAATGATATTTGGATTTGGACATACATTGGTCTTTACCTGTTTGAACTTACTGCCGGTTTCTTGAGTTTACTGACGACATAATTTGCTCTAATAGGTAGAGGAAAACAGTTCCTGCGCTTCCAAGGATGCTGTTTCCAATGAAGATCAATTAATGCCCCATCAGCAAAAGCTACCTTATCTGTCTGATCTTGTCTCCATAATTCACCATATATTTCAATCTGCCCCATGCTCTTCAATTACACAACAGGAGCTTGTCCATAAGATAATGATGAACAACTTAGATGTTGTTGATAGCAGTACGTGCAAAAGCTTTTCATCCCATTTTGCTCATCTTACCTGGAACCTTATTTTTGAAGTCAATATTTTCTTCTCTATGCAGGAGAGGTTGAGGAACAACTAGGGCTTCTTGAAAAACTGGTTCCAGATTGGATTATCAAGAATGTGACTCCCAGTGAGGATATCTTATACAGGTGTGTTATTATTGTTTTTTATGATGAAAAAATATGAGCAGTTTCACATATTAGATGTCATGTATCTCTTTGCAACATGCCGTATTGTTCATATACAATTACACAACAGTAAGCTTTGCAAATAGTCTCCAATAATCTTTCTATTTGGTTTGCCCAGTAAAAAGACATTTGACATGTTGCTCTTCCAAATGTATCCTTAGTTGTTGTTTTTACGTCATATGAAAATTATCTAGTTTCAATGCAATTTGAAGGGAGCATATGAAAGCCAAAGGACACTGCTCCCTTCATCCCAAATTGTGAGAATTATCTAGTTTCAGTGTATAGATTTGATTTTGTTCTTAAGCATCTCTGACTTTAAAATTGCGAGCATTTTCCATGTAGCAAGCTCTGGAAATGGGGAAAACTTGAAACTTTGTTCCACGTATCTTGCAACCAGGCACAGTGATAATTTTTTTGCCTCATTTATGTCATGCAAACCTGGAAAAGTATATGTAGAGAAACACTGACACATACAACTCTCTCTCTCTCGCACACACCCACACACACACACTTTTGGGAATCAGACGAGTCACGATAACTCCTTGATGAATGATATCTAAATTATACTAGTGTCAAATTCAACCATGACTACATAGTTACCCTTGCAAAATATCAACGCTGCATATTCTAAAGACATTTTGATGTGCTTGTTTAAATTTTGGAACTAGTTATTTGTTAATACGTGACGTAATGACGTTCCATAATTTACAATATGTTTTGAAGAACTGAGAAAAAAGGAAATACTCCCTCCGTCCCGTTTGAAACTACACATTTTGGCTTGGGCACGGGGATTAAGGAAAAGTGTTAGTGGAGTAGGTGTTGTGAGTATAAAAAGTGAGGTAGGAGAGAGAAACTGTGGTAGGGAATAGTAAGTGGAAAGTTGTTGCAAGTGTGAAAGTGGGTCCCATTGATTAAAAAAGTATTATAAACTTTTCCGAAATGGAAGTGTGTAGTTTCAAATAAGACAACCTTTTGGGTAAAAAGTGTAGTTCCAAACGGGACGGAGGGAGGGAGTATATGCTTAAAGTCTTTCTGAAGTATAATACTCTGTATATAAAGTTTGTGAACCTAATTATTTGTAGGATACATTCCTAATCTTGCTCTGATCTGAACTATCATTGTTTGGCTCTGTGCAGTATCAAGAATGTACCAGATTTGAACTCTGTCCGTGAAAATCTTATCTAAGCTCAAGGTTAGTCAACGGAACAAATCATTTATTCTTTTGTAGTCTAGTCGGGCACCCTACTTTCCTGTTATTAGTTGATTTTAACATTCTTTAAGGAATTAAGGACAAATTACACCAGCCATCCCTGCACTTAACCTTGCTACACAGTTAATTGTTGGATCTATGAGTCCAAGATTTTCTACAAGTACACATTAGTAACTGCTTCAATGTTGTCCTCCAGCCTTCAATCTTATTTAGGGGTCTTTTTGAGATACTTCCACCGTGTCGAAAAGTTTTTCCCACTTTGGCTTGAACTTTGACCATAATTTTATGAAAACCTAATTATCCCTATGCAATTCTAAAAATTGTTATTGAAAATCAATAACAATTTTTAGAATTGCATAGAGATAGCTAGATTTTCATAAAATTGTGGTCTAAGTTTCATAGAGTTGACCATGAAAGTGAAAGTGGGACAAACTTTGCGAAACGGAGGAGTATTAAATTACCATAGATTCTATGAATTTCCAAAATCACCCTTGTTACACTTAATAAATTAAGTAAACTGTTTTAATCCTTACTGCTTCTTTTTGAATATATGCCAGATGATTGGCGATGGACTGATTCTGGGTATTATTGAGAGAATGAGATTCTTGGTCAGTTGCTCGATTTGAACACTCATGGCAAAGTATGGAACACGAAAGATCAAATTTGTTTCCGGGCACTTAATTGTCGTAGTAGGGTTTGTTTTTTTAGGTATTAGACCAAGCTTTGACCAACTTTTTACAGATGAAGTAATTGATTTTATTAATTTGATATCAACTTAATTTTCTTCTTTTGAGGGTCCTTCGGTGTTTGTTATTTGAAGTCATTTTGCAGGTTTTTTTTTTCCCTCATTTTCTTGGTGACTGAGCATATGGTATCTCTCTGTTTTTCCCTCGGTTGTTTTAACCATTTTAAGAAAAGAAAATAAGGAAAAATTCCCAAGCATGTGTGTGCATGAACAAATTTATAAAATTCTGTACAGAAGACAAACTTCTCAGAAATGGAGGCTGTAACTACAAATCATGCCAGCTAAATATATGGCTTCCTCCTTTCCTTCCTGGAATAAATGTTGCACTTTGATTTTATTGGTCAACTAAACTAAGTCAACTTTTATCGAAAAGTTGTGAAAATTTGATTATTTTTGTACTATTCTAAAAATGGTTATTGATACACCTATATAAACCCTATCTATTACTATTTCTAAATTTTCATGAGTTAAATAATTTATACTTAAATATTGGTTAAAAGTTACTCAAATAAAAAAGTTGACATGTATTTTGGAAGGAAAGGAGAGTACTCCCTTTGTTTTATCCGAAAAGACACAAAATGGATATTATATGAAAATTAAGGAAAGTGTATGAGGTAGGAGAGAGAATGTGGAGTAGGAAATAGTAAATGAATAGTTATTGTGAGTATATCAAATGAATCACATGAATAAAAAAGTATTAAAAAAATTTCATTTTGGGAGTGCCTTTTGTAATGGGACACAAAATAGAATTTTGTGCCTTTTTTCAAGTGGGTCGGATGGAGTATTCCTTTAACTCCTCAATCATTACTGCTCACTCTCATGTAATTTTTTTTCTAAAGTTTCTTCATGTCAATTAGTAAGCTTTCTTAACTTTCATTTCTTGGATTTTTTTCTCAAAAAATTCCTTTAAAAAAATATACTCCCTCCGTCCCACTATACTTGACACCCAAGGGGTGGGTTCAAAAACCAAGGAAAAAGAATAAAATAAAAAAAATGTGTGATGGAAAATGAAGAGAGAGAATGAGTGGGGTAAATAGTAGTGTTGGTTGAATAAATGTGTGGTAGAAAATGAAGAGAGAGAATGAGTGGTGGGGTAGAGTGAATATAAAAATATAAAAACTTGGTTATTTTTGGAAGGTGTCAAGTATAGTGGGACGGCCCAAAATGGAAAAAAGTGTCAAGTATAGTGGGACGGAGGGAGTATTTCCCAATGAACAACTCTTACAAACTATTTACCAAAATGTCCATTTATTAAAACTCGCTAAATGGTATAGCACGTTTGACTTTTGTTCGTTCAAACTCGTCAAATGGAATGACGAGTTCTTTTTTTTTTTTCAAATTTTTCTTTTTTATTCCTGCATTTAAGAAAAATGATGTGGTAATAAAACTCGCCAAATCAATTAGCGAATTTAAGCGAGATTCAAGCAAATTTTGTTTTTCAAATAAGATTGGAGACAGATTCTTACAGTCCCTAAACTCATTGTTGATAATAGAGAGAAAGGGAGAAGAAGAGTGGCTTGAAAAATACTCAATTTTTACATTTTTTAACTTCATAATTAGTAAAGAGTATAAATTAAGGCAAATCTTCAATATCTCAATTATTATATATGCTTGTGTTTATATATATATATATATATATATATATATATATATATATATATATATTGAACATACCAAAAGTGCCGAGTTGGGCCCAGTAAAGCCCAATCACAAGCGGCCTTCGCCATCACATTCTCAATGAAGCCGGCCAATCGTAACAAGGCCCAAAGCCCATCTCTTGTATCCCGACTAAGCCCACGGTCCGACCTACCAGTCCCGACCTAACTTAGTCCGACCTCATGATCCAAATCACAATTCGGGTACGAACCATGCTGCAGAACCAGATGCCGACCATTCCACGAGTGACGACCTCGACCTAAATCAACAAGTGACGACTTAACACTTGCACGACTTATTTGGTTGAACAATCTTCATAACCACATCCCTATAAATCGAGGACCGTTATAGACATGTTCCCACGTCCAAGTAATCCCGCTATAATCTCTGAGGACATGTCGCCTCCCCAAAATACATCACTCTTGCCTATAAATACTTCATCACTACCAAACGGTGAAAGGTAACCGCCATTTTGTATTCTCGAGTTCATTATTCAATACCTTTTGAGCTATATACAACCGTGATCTTACTCACGCCCGAGCGTCTTCGCCGAGACACATCCGCTAGTCGTGGGTCTCCGTTTTCAGGTCAAGAAGCCCAGTGATCACTCCCGCCACGTGGAGGAAGATTGATAAGCACATTTCCCGCCGCTTCAGCTTGGTTCCATTGCACGGAAAGTGCTTTAGAGCTTGACTTCGAAAACTCCATCAAACCCGCAACAATGGTGACTTCGTAAGGACACGTATCCGAGGCTTCACTTGGGCACGATGAAGTGAACAACAACAACAATGCAAACGTTGGAAATGCAGATTTGCCTCCTCCTCCCCTCCTCAACGACATCATGCTAGGCGACACGCTCTAACAGCGTGGCCGATGGCAGGGGATTGCCAGATGCAAGGAGAGAAAAGCGTCCTATGGAAGGACAAGGAGCTCCACCTCACCCAAAACGCATAACCGGGCGAGGCTAATGTGGGAAGCGGGGCAGGTCCCTCCACTAATCCCATGAGCAAGAAAGAAATGATGCCGGAGCGAGCCTGCATTCTGGCCGACTTAATAGCCATGGAGGAGGCAGAGCAGGCCGACATACGCCCGAGAGAGTGGCACCCGCTCAGTTTCTAATGGGCAACGAGCCAGGAGTGCTAGGCCAAATGAAGGTGTGGGACGAACGGCGAGGACAGAATGGTACGTCGAGCTCCCACTATAGTTCATGTGCCGAGTAATGATTTAAGAGCTAGCCTCAATGTAAACAGAGAGCAGGAGGCTCAATCTGATTTGAGGACTCAGCTAATGTACTCAATAGAAACAGACATGTTTCCCCAGTAACACAGAGATCGTGGTCTCAAAGAGACAGAAATGGGCATAGGTCGCCTGTGAGAAGGGAAAGGCGCAGTCGCCACATGGAGATCACAGGCGCAGTCGCCGTCTGCTGCCGAGAGGCGCAGGTCGCCTCAAAGAAGTAATGTACATAGATCTCCAATAAGATCGAAAGGACCAATTCTCACAGGGACGTAAGGAGTAGGCGAGTGACTCCCCCGAAGTGAAGGCCAGAGGTCCAATGCCGCTCCTCCAGGAGATGAGAGACCCGATGCCAGAGAATGGTTGTTGATGAAAAGAAATTTGAGCAATGGGAGGAGGAGAAGAAAAAAGAGACGGGAAAGGTTGAACGAATTGACTTTGCTCTTCGACCTTTTTCCAAAGAAATCGAGATAGTCGACCTCCTCCTACTTTCGGGTTGCCTCTTCGGAGAAGTACTCTGGGTCGACAAATGCCAGGAGCCACATATCACATCCGGAAGCCACTATGTGTTTTGTCGCCAATGAGGACGACAACATGTGCAAAGCTCTCCTAAGCACATATTCTACCGGGGCAAATTCTCTTTAACTTGGTTCAATGGTTTGGCTGCTGGTAGTATCACCACTTGGGCATGCTTCAGAACAAAATTCTTAGATCGCTTCTCGACTGCAGGAGCTCGGAAGATAACCGTCACTGATCTGAATAACTTGGTGCAGGGTAAGAATGAAAGCTCGATGAGCTATTTCACCAAGTTCAAAGAAATGGTTGATAAGATAGAGGAAGACCTCACAGACAGAGAGGTAATAAATTGCTTCCGAAGTGGTATTTCCTCAAAAGACATGGACTACGAGCTCACAGTCCGAACGGTCACAACCTCGACAGGAGTTGTTTGAAAAGGTGTATAACGTCGCTCTTGCTGAGGAAAGGAAAGAAAAGAAGAATGGTAAGAGCCCCAAGGTTGAAGTCGCTGACGATAAAAAAGACTCCAACAAGAATGGGGGGAACAATAAAAATGGAAAGAACAGAACTAGGGCGACAGAGAAGGTGCCCGAAGCTTTCACTCCCCTCACGGTGAGTCGAACGGAGATTTTGAACGCTGTTGAACTGGCTCCTCCAAATTCCAATGAATCCAGCAACAAGTTTAGGAGGGACAACAGCAAGTACCGCGACTACCACAAAGACACCGGTCATCTCACGGAGGATTGCTTGGGATTAAAGCGTATTATCCAGAGAATGGTCGACTGTGGGAGACTCGAAGCTTATGTGAAGAGACCTCAAGCCGGGGAGGTGAGCAGCTCACAGGTGGACAACAAGGACCTAGGCGGCCTGCTAGACTAACCCTGGGGGTCATCACTGAACAAGCGAGCAACACGGCCATCAAGCACAAGATATTCCAGCTCAATAAGGCCCCACATGTGCCTCCCAGGAGAGAAGTAAGAGATGAGGCGATCAACTTCTACCCCCACGAATTGGCAACTAATATGGCGGCTAGGGAGCAAGTTCTCGTTATCCCAGGTCTCATTGATGGATGTACGACGAGCGCACTCTTAGTCGACACTCTGGCCTGCAAGGATATTTTGTTTTACAAAACTTTCAAGGAGATGGGTCTTAATGATGAACAGTTGGAGAGATATGATGGCAGGTTGGAGGGCTTCACCAACCACCGAGTTGATGCTAAAGGCCAGATAGTGCTCGACGTCGACCTAGGCCAGCACCCCCTCAGGATTGTCTCGAAGGTACAATTTATCGTAATTGATGTAAATAGTGACTATGCCGCCATACTTGGAATTCCTGGACAGGTCGCTCTTGGAATGGTAGCATCAATTCCTCACCAGCGAGTAAAGTTCCCCACACCTGCTGGAGTGGGTTGCGTACAAGGCACAACTCGTGCTTATCTGGATCATGTTCTGAGAGAAAGAAAGAAAAGGGAGCTGGAGATTGAGACTGCTGATGGTTACTTGAAGCCGTCTCGCCCGGGCCACCAAAACTACCCGATCGTCAACAATCACCGACGTGGTAGAGTCGACCTATCGCTCAAATGACGAGGTCATGCTTGAGTCGACACGTCACTCTAACACCACTGAGGTCGATTCAGATGTAGTTATGGTCGATCAAGTCGTCATAGGTGACCTATGCCTCCAGATAGACAATAACTCGGGGGCCCCTACCAACAAGGTTGCAGACAAGCTTGATGATATGATAGCTGAGGAGGCTCCACACTTGGGAGCTGAGGAAAGACAAAAGGTCAGGGAGATCATAGTGGAGACTCTACAATTCAGATGGACCAGAGCTAGAAGCCGTGGAGGAGCTAGAGTCAAGTAATCACCAACCCTTCTTACCCCGATCAAAAAATTCAAATTGGAAAGCAAAGCCTATCGCTTGAGGAGCGAGCAAAAATTATCAAGCTACTCAAAGAAAGCAGTGATGTCTTCGCATGGAGAGTAGAGGACATGAGGGGAATCAAGGAGGAGGTCGCTGTTCATCGGCTCGAAGTCAACCCGACCATTAAGCCTAGACCCCAGAAATTGAGAAGCTTTGCTCGCGACAAGGAGGAAGCTATAAAAACTGAGGTACAAAAACTTTTGAGTGCAGGGATAATCAAAGAGGCCACTCATACAACGTGGTTGGCCAACGTGGTCATGGTGAAGAAATCAAATGGCAAATGGCGGATGTGTGTCGACTTCACTACTCTTAATCTAGCTTGCCCAAAGGACAGTTATCCCCTTCCAAGGATCGACAAGCTAGTTGATTCTATTCTGGTCATCGCTCCACTCTCAGTTTCCTCGACGCTTACTCGAGCTACCACCGAGATTAAAGATGCACGAGGATGATATAGTCAAAAACGGCATTATTTCAAGCATTTCTGAGGCATCTATCGCTACAATATGATGCCATTTGGTTTGAAGAATGCAGGTGCAACTTATCAGAGAATGGTGAATAAAGTCTTTGCCTCACAAATTGGTCGAAATATGGAGGCTTACGTTGACGACATGGTCATTAAAACCAAGGCCGGGAGTCACGTAGTCGACCTAAAGGAAACATTCGCCAATTTACGAGCAAACGACATGAAGCTCAATCCCAGCAAATGTGTGTTTGGAGTGGCAGCTGGCAAGTTCTTGGGATTCATGGTATCTCAAAGAGGCATAGAAGCTAATCCAGAAAAGATAAAGGCTTTAGTCGACATGAAGGCTCCCACCACTATCAAAGAGATGCAGCGACTTAATGGAAGGGTAGCAGCTCTTGGTCGCTTCATATCAAAGTCAGCAGAAAGGTCTCTCCCCTTCTTCAAAGCATTGAGGGGGACGAAAAGTTTTGAATGGACGACCGAATGTCATTCGTCGTTCCAACAGCTAAAGGATTACCTCGCTACTCCACCCCTGCTAAGTAGCCCGACCACTGGAGAAACTTTATTTGTGTATCTATCTCAGCAGGAGACAAGTCGGTTGCGGCAAGATTGATTAGAGAGGATGAAGGGCTTCAAGCCTGTGTACTATATCGCAAAGCTTTATCGATGTGGAAAGTAGGTATTACAATGTCGAGAAGGTCGCCTATGCTCTAGTCGTGGCTTCAAGGAAGCCGCGAGCTTATTTTCTAGCTCATCCAATCGTGGTTCTTACCAATGCTCCTTTAAGAAAAATACCGCACAAGCCGGAGAGTTCAGGTCGACTACTCAATTGGTCAATTGCCCTCACCGAATTTGACATTGAGTATCGACCTCAAAGGCGTTGAAGGCTCAAGTTTCCTCGACTTCTTGGTCGAGCTTACGCTCACCAAGGAAGATGACGAGCAGCGAGCTCCAAAAGAAAAGGGCAAAGGGAAAGAGCCGGAGTCACAAGTCGCCATCACTCTACCCGTCGATTGTTGGAAGGTCTATTCGCACGGGTCAGCAACCAAAAATGTCGGTGAGCCGGAATTGTCTTGGTCGAGCCGTAGTCTGGGACTGTTTACGAGGAATCGCTAAGGTTCAAATTTGACGCTTCCAACAACCAAGCTGAATATGAAGCCTTGATTGCAGCTATCGAGTATGCCAAGTGTTTTGGAGCGACTAAGATCATGGCTTATTGTGATTCGCAGTTGATAGTCAACCAGGTCAGAGGCGAGTACGAAGTGCTTAGTTCTACTCTCATCAAATACTGCGACCTGGTGAAGGAACTAATAAAGGACTTAGAATTCTGGGAGATTCAAAGGATTGGAAGAGAAGATAACGAGCTAGCTGATCTCCTTTCGAAACTGGCTACTTCAGATGAGCCACATGGCGAGCCTATCTCCTTCCTCGAAAATCCAGCTTATGAGAGGGTAAAAATTCAGTGCATAGATGATCCCTCAAGAAATTGGACTCAGGAGAAGTGTTGGATCGAGGAAATGAAAGCATACTTAGAAAGTGGCGAGCCGCTGCAGGACGAGAAGAAGGCTCGAGCTATCAAAAAGAAAGCTCCGAGATATGTCATTCAAGGAGGCGACACTGCTCAGAGATCTTATACTCGGCCATTGCTAAAGTGCATCCATCCCCAAGAGGTCGCCCTATTGATACACGAAGTGCATAGTGGAATTTGTGGTGGACACCCGGGGGCCAGGACTCTTGCTGACAAGTTAATCACATTGGGATACTACTGGCCACACATGAGAGCTGACACTCACAACTTTGTTCAAGAATGTGATCAATGCCAAAGATTTGCCAACCTTCCCCATGTGCCTACAACGATGGCGGGACTCCCGCTGATCGCAGCCTCGGCCATTTGACATGTGGGCGTCGACCGATTGGACCCTTCCCTCCCGCCCGAGGAAACTGCAAGTACGTGATAGTGGCCATAGATTACTTCACCAAATGGGTTGAGGCCAAACCACTAGCTCGCATCACAGAGGAGAATGCTATCAACTTCATACACGACTTCATTTGGTGTCGGTTTGGTTTTCCTCGAGCTATAGTGTCTGACAATGGGTTACAGCTTCTCCTGCACTTTCGAAACAGAGATGAAGCGAGTGGGAATCAAACATTGGAAATCCTCTCGTCGCCTATCCTCAAGGAAATGGGCAAGCCGAAGCAAAGAAATAAACTTGTTCTATCTTCACTCAAGACTGGGCTCGTAGGTCGACGAAACAATTGGTTGGACGAACTCCCCGCTCTTCGGGGCGGTTCGTACAACCACTCGGGGGCCTACGGGGGAAACCCCTTTTGCTCTCACATATGGGTCAGAGGCTATGGCACCTGCCGAGCTCGATTCCCTACGGCTAGAGTGACCTTCTTTGATCAAGAGCGTAATGACACCAACAGGTTGATCGACTTGGATCCGATCGACGAAAAGCGAGAAACACTTACCTCCGAATGGTCAATTACAAGCAGCGGACTAAAAGTTATCACGACAAGAAGGTCAAGGCAAGGTCTTTCCAAGTTGGAGATTATGTATTGAGAAAGATTGAGGCAACGGGTAGAAGGACCCAGCAGAACAAGCTATCTCCTAACTGGGAAGGTCCCTATGTGGTCACTCGAGTCGTCAAAGAAGGAACCTACATGATAGCTCATCCCGGAGGTGACGAGTTGAAACATCCTTGGCATGCTACTCACCTCATCAAATACTACTTCTAGTTTCAATTTCAAAGTTCAAGTTTATGTTAAAGCTAGTTTCGAATTGATGTAAAGCATGATTCCCACTTCAATGAAAAGAGCAGTTTATTCGATCAAACATAGTGTTACATAATATCAACAAGCTCGACTCTTAGTCAGCTTCGTACCAACAAAGCTCGATTCTTAATCAGCTTTGATTACTTAACAAGTCCGACTCTTAGTCGACTTTGCTCTAATGAGCTCGACTCTTAGTCGGCTCATCTTAGCTCGACTCTTAGTCGCCTTCACCCTAATAGGCTCGACTCTTAGTCAGCTTCGTTCTAACAAGCTCGATTCTAAATCAGCTTCGTTCACTTAACAAGTCCGACTCTTAGTCGACTTCGTTTTAACAAACTCGATCCTTGGTCAGTTTGTTAGATTTAGCTCGACCCTAGGTCGGCTACAATAATAATAACAGGTTCGACTCATGGTCAACCTTGTTCACAGGAAAAAGTTAACCAAGTCTGAGGTCGACTAAATCAACAAGATTAGGTCGCCTCTAGGCTCAAGTTGACTCATTTACCCTATCTATATCTAGCTCGACACTCACTTCAACAAGCATACAACATTCATGAATCAAAAGTCAGCTAAGATTAGATGCGATAAGTCTCCCAAAAGCGGGCCAAGACTTAAGAAAAATATACTTACAAAAATATTTTGCCTCCCAAAAAACTGGGCCAAGGCATTCGAATAATGCTAAAGCAAAAAACAAAAAACTGTTTGGAACTTGTTCATTACAAACCCAACAAAACAATTCAGGAGTCCTGACCGACATCAGCTTGGTCGTCAGTAGCAGCTCTACCCTCTTCCTCTCCTTGTTGCTGAGGGTCCAAAGGTTTACCCGACTCCGAATAGATTTGCTCATCTACTGTCTCCATGGCTTCAGCATCGTCAAGCTCCGCCAAGACCACATCAAAATTTCTGTCAAGGACAGGGGGAGCCTCCCATTTCTCACAGTGATCTTCTTCATCTTCCTGGGCAATAAAGGCCAAGTCATTCTCGAGATAGGGAACAAGCGAATGACCTTGACGAGCTGCCATGTCGCACCGGGAGACTCGGAAAACCAACGAGCTAACCGCTCGATGGTAACCGTAGCGTAAGGATCCACCAGAGCTCGACGGGCCATGTGCCTTTTCCCAACATCGAGAAAGTCTTGGGCTCTAGCCACGATGGCATCATAATACTCATCCCCGCCTTGAACTTCTCAATTGCAGGCTTCGGTGGCCTCCTTATTAGTCTTCTCGATGGCACCTTGTGGTCTTTCCCGGCTCTTCTCTCTCTCAAGTCGATGCTGTTCATGCAACTCGAGCAAAAAGGCATCCTTCTCTTTTAAAAGTTTGTTGACAGTGGCCCCGCCTTGGCCTTCCCAGCCTCTTTCTTCTCGGCCTCCCTCTCACCCTCCATTTCCTTGAACTTGGACCCGCAGCCTCCAGGTCGGACGAAGACTTGGTCTTCACAGCTTCGATGGCTTCATACGAATTGTCCAGGTCATTATACTTCTCTTTCCATTCCGCAAACTCCTGAGCCTTTTTGGAATAATCACGGAGGGCTTTTCTCTCCCTCTCAATGGAGGCCCTCCAAGAGCTCTTGGCTTGTTCAATCATTGTAAGATTCTGCATTCCAAAGGAAACAAAGAAGTATTAGCTCGAGGTTCAAGTAGAGCGAGTAAAGGAACGGACGACTAAACTGAAAGAGAAAGTGGGAAGTTACCTCGCAATGAGCCCGGCCCGCATCCGAGCCGAGAACTCCTCGGGGTCATGCCCTTATCAGCCAAGTGAGCTAGCAGACCCACATCCACAGCTCTTCTCACAATCACCTGGCCCAAGTTCATGTCCGGTAGCCGCGACTCGTGCAATTTACTCCTGCAAGAGAGGGAACCTCACTCAGCCTCTGCATCCTTTCTTCAATAGTTTCTTGGTTGGGATAAGAAGAAGTTGCAGGAGGTGGAAACAGTTGGCTCGAGGAGACAGCATTCCCCTTGTCAGATCTCAACCTCTTAGTCCTCAGAGGCTGATCATCAACTTCAGTTTCCATGGCGTCGTCATCAATGTTTACGACATCCAAGGGGACCGGTTCCCGCTCCGACAAAGACGGAGGTACCTACGTTGGCATCAGTAGTTGGGTCGGAGCTCACGTCAGGCCTGCCAGATCTGTTGGATTCATTACCTTCTTCAGTCACGCTCAAGGTATGACTGCTGCTCAGCAAAGGATCTTCTTCATCTACCCCTTCCATTGGCACCATCCCAATGTTGTCCTTTGGAAGCTGACTGGTCCTCAAAGCGGCTTCCTCTCGCCCGGTGAGCACGAGCATTGGCCTTCCCATGGTCCTTCCTCGCTTTTTTCTTATCAGAAACCCCAACAATACGCACCATATTTGCTTGTTGCTCGGGAGTTAAAACTACACGACATCGAAGAAATCAAGTGTTAGCTCGGCAATTCAAAACAGTTTTACGAGTAAACCATTGACGAGATAATTGATACAACTCAAGGCAGTTCTATGTACGAGCTAACTAAGTTCTACATACGAGCAAGTAATTTAATAAAGTTGCAATTCGTAATAGTTCTATGTACGAGCTAACTAAGTTCTACATACGAGCAAGCAACGGACGACCTAAGAGTTGCATACAAATACAAGATAACAATAGACGAGTAAAGGATTGCAGAACAAGATCTTACCACCGGCATGCTCCCCGTTATCCTTGCAGTAATTTTCTGTCTTCTTGCAGCGCTGGCACAAATTCCCAAACCTCCCCAGAGAATGAGTAACCCAGTCGGGATATATTTGTCCTCTCAACACAGGGACAAGGGGCTCTACCACTCCATCTCCAGGCATCATCCCAGCCTGGACGAAGTTATACTTGGTGGTGATCAGGCTCTCCCAGCTAATGGGTCTTCTCTTGACTAAGCGACACAAAGCCCTATACAAGTTAAGATGCCAGGTCGGCTCCCAATAGCTCCCCTCATCTATGGTTTCTGTTTCATCATTGGGCAAGGGGAATTCCCATCCTAATCTACTCTCTACCACAACAACATGCGAGTTCCAGCCACTATGCTTACTTGGGAGGTTGGTGAAGAGCTTGGGAGATTTAGGTTTAGAGGGGGTACTGATGCTCAAGTCCTCTCCACTATACTTTATACTGAAAAACTCTTTGAACACTCTCATACAAGGTTCATATCCTAAGAATCTACACACCATAGCAAAGCATACAAGGACCCTACAAGTATTGGCTCCGAGCTGAAGGGGGAGAGCATTGGCACATTCTAAAAATTCATTTATGAAGGGATCAAGAGGTAACCTAAGGCCAGCTACAAACTGACCATAGAAGAAGGCTACCTTAGTGGCATCTGAGGTAAAGGACGACCTAAACAACTTCATAAACTCCTCTCTGGGTATAAATGGTCACCCTATAATCTTCCTTACTTACCTCACGTAAATCCCAAATCATACCGTACCTAGAGGGCGTGTTCTTCTTTCCACGTAATGGCCCTTGGGGGACATAACCCCTCTCATTCTTTCCTGGTATGGCTGTATCGTCAAATGCATCAACAATTCTGGGACCAGAGGAAGTAGATGCTGTAGCTCCGCCTTGAGTTGCCATATCTGTACAAGAAGAAGGAGAAACAGGGGAGTCAGGCCTATGAACAATTTCAGTCGACCTATTTAAGGGCGACCTAGACTCCCCTGGAAAACCTATTCTATTCCTAAGGAAGGAGGGCTTTTGGACGTCTCTAACATAAAACAAGGTGATATGGTCAAGCAATTCATGGAATAGATGAAAAGCGACAACATTCGAGTCGTCAATCATCACATTTTCAATTCCCCCTACAATGGGCAGCCCAATCTCAGTGTAATTCAATCCCCAACTAGTCAAAATGGAGGCACACTCATCCAGGGACATCACTCTCCACTCACCGTTCACATTCTTGCATGCCCTACTTAGCAAGGTAAGAACCATACCACGCTCCTGGTTCGCAACTAAAGGTCCTAGCCATGGCGGAAACGGAGAACAATACATAAATTAAAACCCTAAAGCAAAGGTACGAAGGAAATACCTCAATTAATTGCAGAAAGTAGGTCCGTTGCTGAGGCCGAGAGAAAAATTTAAATCTTGCTGCAATCCCTTGATTATCGCCGGAGAAGAAGAAGTTTTAGAGCAGTAAAAGTTCTGAACGAAGAGGGATTTCTCTATTTATATTTTCCTAAATTTGGAAAGGGAAAGAAAAATCAAAATTAATTTTCCAAAATTAAAGATTGAGGCGGTTTTCGAGAAGGAGTTCCAAACGTCAGGGCTGTAATCATTACAAAAATCGGCGCTCCTTCATCTCCCACCGTTCATAGCCAACGATCGTGATGTTGCCACGTCATCATGGTCGACCTACTTCAAAGACTAGCATCGACCTGCGAGTGAAGCAATTCTCATCAAAGAAATCTTCTTAACTTCCAAGTCGACGAAGTCAACTCGAAAGTTGGGGGCCACTGAACATACCAAAAGTGCCGAGTTGGGCCCAGCAAGTAAAGCCCAATCACAAGCAGCCTTGGCCATCACATTCTCAATGAAGCCGACCCAATCGTAACAAGGCCCAAAGCCCATCTCTTGTATCGCCGACTAAGCCCATGGTCCGACCTACCAGTCCCGACCTAACTTAGTCCGACCTCATGATCCAAATCACAATTCGGGTACGAACCATGCTCTACCCGACAGTCAGGCCGACCATTCCACGAGTGACGACCTCGACCTAAATCAACAAGTGACGACTTAACACTTGCCGACTTATTTGGTTGAACAATCTTCATAACCACATCCCTATAAATCAGGGACCGTTATAGACATGTTCCCACGTCCAAGTAACTGCCGCTATAATCTCGGAGGACATGTCGCCTCCCCAAAAATACATCACTCTTGCCTATAAATACTTCATCACTATCAAACGGTGAAAGGTAACTGCCATTTTGTATTCTGAGTTCATTATTCAATACCTTTTGAGCTATATACAACTGTGATCTTACTCTCACGCCCGAGCGTCTTCGCCGGAGACACATCCGGCTAGTCGTGGGTTCTGTTTTCAGGTCAAGAAGCCAGGTGATCAGTCCTGCCACGTGGAGGAAGATTGATAAGCACATTTCCTGCTGCTTCAATATATATATATATATATATATATATATATATATATATATATATATATATATATATATATATAAATGTTAAAAGAACTCTTACAAACTTTTTAAGATGCAAAATTATCAATAATAATAGTATCAATGTTAATATATTCTAATATATCATTCTCAATACACAAAATTTAAAAACTGCTCAACCTTTCTTGGAATATTAATTAATAACCACAAAATTTTGAATAATTTCAACTTTGACAAACTTCTTTCAAAGATATACTAAAAAAAATTGAACAATAAAAATAAAAATATAACATTTATTTTGGAAAGGAAGAAATAGTAATTAGCTTAATAGAGAATCATAATTCACATAGGCTCAAGAATTCATCCAATAAAAAAAGATCATAAGAGAAAATACTCGCATTACTTAAAAAAAAGAGAATGGCTAAAACAATACCCAAAAAATTCAGAGAAAATATCCGCATTACTTTAAGGGAGAATGGCTAAAACAATACCCAAAAAATCCGGAAAAAATCATTACACATGTTAACATAGGGACAAAATATTCTATGATTATCTTTAAACTTTGATTCTCATAATTAATTTTCTTTTTATCATAACTATTTCAAGAGTTGCTATTATGAAAAACTAGTTTTTTCATAACATTATAAAAAAATTAATTTTTGAACCCGATTTAAACTTATGATATGCGTATTGAATCGGAGACCGATTCAGTAACAAAATTTAACCGTCTTGTCAACTCAAATCCAAACGAACACACATTCACACACAGTAAAACACAGAGTTACGACGCCGCAACAGAGAAATTCATCGAGCTAAATCAAAATTCAATCGAAAATCATTCCGTTTCAGACAATTTAGGTAATATATGATTCACTGTCAATTATAGACTATGAATTCATATATTTACAATCATTCCTAATTGTTTTATTCAATACTGACGATTTTTGATTAGGTTAAGATGGACTTACGTGATTTTGAAGATGAAACTGGAAATAATGCTACTGTAATTGATCGAATTCAGCACGAAGATGAAACTGGAGATAATGCTACTGTAATTGATCGAATTCTGCACGAAGTTGATGATAATCACGATACAGGTAAGCCAATTTCATAATGCCAATTTTTTTTATATATAATGCTAGTACATTGGTTTTGATTGTCTTTCCAATATCAATTTTTTTATAATATGTACCAGTGATTTTGCCAGTTTTTGTTATTATATTTGCCGGTTAGTGTAGTTTGAAGTGCCAATTTTAATTTTTTTAATTTGCCAGTTTGTGTTATTATGAGTGCCAGTATTACTTATTTAAAGTACCAATTTGTGTTATTTGGAGTGCCAGTCTTACTTATTTGTAGCTTCAGCCACTGTCTTGTTATTGAAGTGCTAGTTAGTGTGGTTTGAAGTGCCAGTTTTAATTTTTGAATGTGCCAGCGTTTTTTATAATATTGTCCAGTGAGTGTTGTTTAGAGTGTCAGTAATACTTTGTTGATTAAAGTGCCAGTTTGTGTTATTTAGAGTGCCAATATTACTTATTTGGAGTGCCAGTGTTACTTATTTGTAGCTTCAGCCGCTTTGTTGTCATTGAAGTGCCAGTTAGTGGGTTTGAAGTGCCAATTTTAATTTTTGAATATGCCAGTGTTTTTTATAATATTGTCCAGTGAGTGTTGTTTATAGTGTAATTGATACTTTATTGATTGAAGTGCCAGTTTGTGTTCTTTAGAGTGCAAGTATTATTTATTTGAAGTACCAGTTTGTGTTATTTCGAGTGCCAGTGTTACTTATTTGTAGCTTCAGCCAATATCTTGTTATTGAAGTGCCAGTTCTTCCTTCAAATATCTGGAAAAATGTGTACAATTGATAAGTTTGTCTTTAATGGTGAAATAGTGATAAGTTTGTTTGTAATGGTAAATGCATTGAATTCATTGACCATAAGCTGTTCCATGGACACATGTCCATAAGCAGTAGTGCCAAATTCAAATGCATGCACTAGGACAGGTGTTCCAAGTTGAGTAATAAAAAACAGACACGAATTTAATAGTTATCCCAACTAGTACTGTTCCATTTTATCCATAAGCAGTAGTGCCAAATTTCAACTGATACCACACGGATTCAATAGTTAACTCCATTTTATCAGTATAAATAAGTTAGAACTTCACTTCTTTTTTATTTCTAAATTTCATCTACAACTCAAAAAGCAATCAATTACTTGATATGAGTACGAGTAGGTCAGTCAAGTCTGAGCAAAAGGTTGAAGATTATGAAGAAGAAAGAGCTGCTAAAAAAATTTCAGATATCTTAGAAGATATTAAGGAGGGATCTTATAGTTTGAGGAACAGGTCAGGTGAACTCCACTGCCCATTCTGCTACCTCAAGAACAGCAGGAAGTCATCATGGACTTGGGATTCTATTCTGGTGCATGCCAAGGATCGTGGGGCATCTAAAGCTAATGGAGAGAGAGAGAGATATGTTTTCCCACCTGGCTCTGCACAAGTATATGACAGACCACCATTAGTATTCCAGTGAATGTTGTTTGAAGTGCCAGTTTGTGTTATTTAGGAACATCAATTTCATTTCCTCTTTGTGTGTATCTTTCCAGTACTTGTTATTGAATGTACCAGTGTTTAATATTTTTTAAGTAGTGCCAGTTTTCGATATTGAATATGCCAGTGTTTGTTATTGAATGTGCCAGTGTTTAATATTGAATATGCCAGTGTTTGTTATTGAATGTGCCAGTGTTTAATATTTGAAATACCAGTGATGGCCTGGTTCTGTTTATTAAATATATTGCCAGTACACAGGTTTTGTAGTGCCAGTGTTTGTTATTGAATGTGCCAGGTCTGGTTGTGTTTTTTATTTGTAGCTTCAGCCACTGTCTTGTTATTGAAGTGCCAGTTAGTGTGGTTTGAAGTGCCAGTTTTAATTTTTGAATGTGCCAGTGTTTTTTATATTGTTGTCCAGTGAGTGTTGTTTGGATTGTCAGTTTTACTTTGTTGTTTAAAGTGCCAGTGAGTGTTATTTGGAGTGCCATTATTACTTATTTGAAGCACATTCAGATAACAATACATCACCTATATTACAATACATCAAAAACAACAATATTAAAAACAGAATTTACTACCATTAAACACTACCACTACCACTTGCACCATCATCGCCAACGTTGTCATTCAATTTGTTTTTTGGATCATATTCATTCCAAATACATTCCAAATACATTTGCAATGCCCTGTGGTGAATCCTAGCAGCTTCATCAATATTGTGAGCGTTGCCAAACTCATGAGCATGATTGACTATCCCCACGTAATCCTTATCCCTACAATTGCGTCCCTTACATGGATTCAATGGACAACGAAATGAGGGAGTTCCATTTCCAGAAGAAGGCTGCAAAACAACAAGATGACCATAGTGGAATTTTTGGTAGCACACCATGTATATTTTCCAACTTTTGTCATCATTTGAATCACCCAAAGTTGGCTCACTAGAATTTTCGTTGCCTTTGTTCATCATGTAAATAATAATAATAATAAAAACACAATATAAATTATTAAAGGTAGAATTTTTCTTGAACTTGATATATATAAACCAACAAAATTGGACAGATTTATATAGGCTGAGTACTTCAAACCGGTCAAAAAAATTGGTCAATGAATTCAATGCACTTACCAACTGTACACATTTATTACTCTTGGAATTCAATGGTAAGTTTGAATGCTTTTTTGCCATTAAAGACAAGCAAACTTATCATTATTTATTACTGTTGAAGGAGGTATATTCCACGGAATATACTTCCTCAATAAATATAATATCCAGTGAATGTTGTTTGAAGTGCCAGTTTATGTTATTATGAGTGCCAGTATTACTTATTTTAAGTACCAGTTTGTCTTATTTGGAGTTCCAGTCTTACTTATTTGTAGCTTCAGCCACTGTCTTGTTATTGAAGTGCAGTTAGTGTGGTTTGAAGTGCCAGTTTTAATTTTTGAATGTGCCAGTGTTTTTTAATATATTGTCCAGTGAGTGTTGTTTGGATTGTCAGTTTTACTTTGTTGTTTGAAGTGCCAGTGAGTGTTATTTGGAGTGCCAGTATTACTTATTTGAAGTACCACTATTTCCAATATAATATGCCAGCATCTGTTTTTTCAATATTATTGCGAATCTAATTTTTTATTTTTATTTGCAGCAAGCCATATTGATATTACTTCATCACTGCTGGTTATAAAAGCAAAGACATGGGAAGAACTGTATCAATTGTACAAGAATCATTCCAATGCATTGGGATTCAGTGTTAAAATGACAACCTCGCGTGTCTCTAAGAAAATATCAAGGCCAATAGATAAATATTTTATGTGTTCATGCCAAGGATACACACAAAGAGGAAATGAAATTGATGTTCCAGCTCCAATAGAAGTCAGTGAAGTAGAGATTCCATCTCCATTGGAAAGAATTGAAAACCCAAAGAGAAATTGAGGAAAAAGAAAGCCCCTTCTAAAAGGACAGGTTGTCAGGATCTTATGAGAGTAAAATTGTTAATTAAGGAAGACTTGTATGTGGTTGCACGACACGAAACTGAACACAACCATGAGATGACAAGACTAGAATGGAACCACTTCAAGCGTAGCGAGAGGTCGATATCAGAAGCTACAGGAAAAATAATAGAGCAATTTGAAGAAGCTGGCATCAAGCCAACTGATGGATTTAATGTTTTGCCAAAAACAGCTGGTGGGGAAGAATATGTTGGGCATACAAGAAGAGATCATATTAACTTTGTGCAGAGATTGAGAATGGAAAAAATAGAAATGGGCGATGCACAAACTGTAGTTGATAGACTGAGCCAAATTCAGGATGAAGGATTCTACTTCAAAATGCAGTTTGGGGAAGAAAGTAGACTCAGTACTTTATTTTGGTGAGATGGTATGATGAGGGAGGATTATAAATTGTATGGGGATGTTGTTGTGTTTGATACAACTTATGACACAAATAAATACAATTTGATTTGTGCACCAATAGTTGGGGTGAACAACCATTGGAACACTGTGATGTTTGGTTGTGCTTTCTTAACAAATGAAAAGACAGAAACATTTGCTTGGCTTCTCAAAGAATTTGTAAAATCAATGGGTCGAAAAGAACCAAAAACAATTTTCACCGATCAAGACTTTGCAATGTCGAAAGCGATTGAAGAGGTATCTTTTATTTTATTTCCAATGTTTCATTTATTGTTTTTTTACTATGTTACTGTTAATTTAATAGTAGGTGATTTGTAACAGCTTTTTATATGTGCCATTGCATGTGTTAGTATGTGCCAGTACATGTTTTAGACAGTGCCAGTACTTGTGTTAGTAAGTGCCAGTATATGTTTTAGACAATGCCAGTACTTGTGTTAGTAAGTGTCAGTTCATGTTTTAGACAGTGCCAGTACTTGTGTTAGTAAGTGCCAGTTCTTGTGTTATAATGTACCAGTGTTAGATTTATATGCACTTGTATTTATAATTGCCAGTGTTATTCTTTTATAGTGTTTGACTATATTATAAATTATTGACATGTTTTTGAGGGAAGAACAAGACATAGGTTATGCTTGTGGCACATTCAACAAAATGCTATATCACACTTTGGACAACTAAAGACAGATGAAGAATTTAAAAAGGAATTCAACAATTGCTTGAGAGGATGTAGTGATGAATCTGAGTTTGAAAATTGTTGGCGTTCAATGCTAGAAAAATATAACCTTCTTGAGAACAGATGGTTCAATCGTTTATATAGCTTAAGAGAGAAATGGTGTACAACATTGAGTAAAGATTTCTTCTCAGCTGGCATATTATCTTCACAGAGAAGTGAGAGCACAAATCATGTCATATGTTTCAAAGCAAATAGAAGCACGTCCCTAACACAATTCTTTGATATATTCAATGAGACGGTAAAACGTTGGAGAAGTATGGAGCAACGAAAGGAATTTGATTCAATAAACTCAAAGCCTCGCACAGAAATACATGGAGCTTTAATAAGACATACAAGGGAGGTTTACACGGAGGAAATATTCAGATTTTTTGAGAATGAGGTCAAGGCAGCTTTTGCTGCAAAGTTTAATATTGACTTTTGCTTAGATGAAAACAACAAGTTGTTTGATGTTGCTCATGAGAACCATCCAGAAAAGTTTGAAAGTGTACTTTTCTCGCGAAATAATGAAAAGATAACTGTCAACTGTACATGCAATCATTTTAGTGAGGTCGGTTGGTTGTGCTTTCATTGCATTAAGGTTCTCAACTTGACAAATATTGATCGGATACCGAAAGAGTACATTCAAAAAAGGTGGACAAAGACAGCCAAATCAAATGTGTGGAATAAAACTTACCAAGGTATATCTACTACTCCAACTGAGCAACACAATTCAATTCCTTGGAAACAATAAATGGCGAGAAAGTACTACGATTTAATGATGACATGCCATGAAAACAGTGATGCAAGAAAAATTCTAGAAGATGGGTTTAATAGAGATACATTGCTAGTACAAGAAATACTCTCCCGAAAAGTACAAGGTGTTGGATCAACAACAAGTGAAAATAATAGTGCTTCAACAAGCACAACATTCAATGCACCTACAGTGACGGATCCTGTACGTGCAGATACAAAAGGTAGAAAAAGAAAACCTAAAACAAAGTTTGAACGGAGAAAACCAATTACTAATGAGTATGGTTCGAAGATCCCGAATGAACACTTGATTTGATATTTTTGTAACCAAACTTTATTGTTTTCACACTGTTACAACTGATTGTATTATAATTTTTTAAGTAGTGCCAGTTTTTGATATTAAATATGCCAGTATTTGTTATTGAATGTGCTAGTGTTTAATATTTGAAGTACCAGTGATGCCTAGTTCTGTTTATTAAATATATTGCCAGTACACAGGTTTTGTATTGCCAGTTTTTGTTATTGAATGTGCCAGGCCTGGTTGTGTACACTGATTTTGTAGTTTAATATTAACATTGCCAGTTTCATTATATAAAAATACCAGCATCAATGTAACAAAATGCCAGTATCATTGTTTAAATGTGCCAGTGTTTATTATTTGATGAACTAGTGAAGGCCTGATTCTGTTTATTAAATATATTGCCAGTACACAGGTTTTGAAGTGCCAGTGTTTGTTATTGAATGTGCCAGGCCTGGTTGTGTACACTGGTTTTGTAATACAATATTTTAAAGTGCCAGCATCAGTGTATAGAAATGCCAGTATCAATGTAACAAAGTGCCAGCATAATTGTTTAAATGTGCCATCATCAGTTTATAAAAGTGGCAGCATCAGTGTTTCAAAAGTGCCAGTGTTGTTTTTCAATAGTACCAACATTGCATCAATAAAAATGTTAAAAATAACACTAATTCACCTATAAAAAAACAATAATTCAAATACAAACAATTCTAATTAAAGAAGTATTGAAACTAATTCATTGTTTTGTTGTTGCTTTCCTAGTTCCATACTTCTTCCCAGCCCTCTTATCATCATCTAATTTTTTTTCTTCTTTTCTACCTATTTCTTTTTTTCTTTCTTCTTCTTTCCTTTTCTTTTCTTCTTCTTTATTTTTTTCTTCTTCTTTCCTTTTCTTTTCTTCTTCTTCTTCTTCTTCTTCTTCTTCTTCTTCTTCTTCTTCTTCTTCTTCTTCTTCTTCTTCTTCTTCTTCTTCTTCTTCTTCTTCAAGGCTTCTCTTTTATCGCTTGAAAACAACCCTAACTGAAGCAGTAAATGATGCCCTTCAGTATTAATATCACAGAGAAGTAAGCTTGCTAGAATCTCGGCCCTCATACGCACTCTTGATGAATTATCACACAGCTCAGAGCATGAGTAAATTGCGCCATTAAATTGTATCATTTCAGCCATTATGTATACTCCACAGTCATTATTACCACAATTTTCTTTCAAAATCCATTCAACTTGCATATGCTCAAAATGAAACTTTGATATATTTGCAGCACTTGGATGATTTATGTGATTTAAGAAGTGTTTGAAGGGTGCTTGCTGAAAAAAAATAAAAACAGCAAAATTAATATGGAAGTTTTGGTAAAGAAAATAACAAAAAATAAAATAAAATAATTCAATAAATAATATTACCATGCTATGAGCAAGTTTTGGCACGTTCTGTCTCTTCCAATCATTCATTGGCAAGTTGTCAAGATACTGAATTGATTGACTCTCAATATTGACAACAAAAAGTGTGTAATGGCCACTATTGTTGTCACCTCTATGGCAGAGCAAGAAGAACTGCGAGAAAATAAGTGCCAGCATCAGAGTTTGAAAGTACCAGCATCAATTGTTTGAAAGTGCCAGTATTATATTTTCAAAGTGCCAGCATCAATTGTTTCCTACTGCCAGTGCAAGTGATCTTTTATACCAGTGTATTGATTAATAAGTGCCAGTATATGTATGTATAAAATGACAATGCATACCAATTTAACTTCACTCAAATTAGCTCCCTCAGCATCATTAAAATTAAGATCAATCCAATGTTTTAAACAATCGGTGATTTCTTGCCCAGCTTTTGATATAACATCGGCAAAACTCTTCGTTGTACGTTGAATCCAAGCAGCCTGTATAACACATTAATAACATCAAATTTAAAAATGCACACAAATATAATTTATTTAACAAACAATCATAGATAATATAATTTTTGAATGTACTAGCATCATAGATAAAGAACTTACACAATGACTAAGCCCAAACATAAACTTCTTCATTCTATCAGACTTTCGCTCCATATTATTAAGAAGTATATGTTGGGTTTCGAGGGTCCATGCGCAGCGGAATAATGAAATAACTCGAAAACCCCAAAGCCCTAGAATCCGCTCAATATTTTGTGTTTCTCCTAAACCAAAAACGTCACTTGGCTGCTAGGGTTGAAGGGGAATAGTATTTATACCTTATAAATATTATACCCTATTAAAACCCTTAACAAAAACGGTTTCAGCGTTTCAGCGTACATGGGCGGTCGCCCATAAGGAGCTGGGCAGTCGCCCATGTGTACAGCGCCTAATCCCCTTATACGAAAACCAACATGGGCGGTCGCCCATAAGGGCAAGGGCGGTCGCCCATCTAGACAGTCTCCAATGCCTAGTTTTCGAATAACATGTGCGGTCGCCCATGACCATTGAGCGGTCGCCCAAGTCAACCATTGACTTGTGGGCGGTCGCCCATGGTACACTTGGGCGGTCGCCCAACACACCAGAATCCATAATTCCATTTTTTTGACAATTCGTTCGATGCGTGTGACCCCATAGGACTATACTATGTTGGCAATGAGTCCGATCACATCGATCCTCATAAGACATGAGCGGACTCTAGCAAGCCATCATGCCTACCCAAATAGTATAATATCAAGTTCGATTTTCCTACATCGAACATATCACAATCCCATTGTCACACGATGTTATATTGAACATGAGTCATGGTCCACGTCAACTCATATTGTTCAATGCTTTCTCGTTACCAAGTAAATTGATTAATCGAATGATATTAATCACATTAATTCATTCGGGCATGGCCATGCACTACATCAATCTTACTTACGAGTGGCCTAGCAAACATCTCTCTTTACGAGGGACAAATTTCCATCTTGACTTATCATTCTTCCCAACAAGAATCATATCATGCCAATGATAGCCCTTATTGTCATCCGGTTAAAGACAACGTTAAACTATATCCAACATGATATTCATCGAAGCGTAAGACGATGATAATCTCAAGTCGAAAGGATATCAATGATATAACTATATGAGATTTATTTATGACATACGACCATGACATAAATCTCATAATGGGTTAAGTCCAGTACCTTGTTCTCTAACAAGTACCCATGAATCTAATGTGCATCTTCATGCATATAATCATCACATGATTATCCATTAGACTTCATACTAGTGCTTCATAAGTACTAGGGACACGATTATTAAAGTAAACATGCAAACACATATAATAATCAAAGAAACAATCTCTTATATAAATGAACAATGACATTACATAAAGGTCTATCTCTATAGGCCTAGGGCACTAACACCTACAGTCTCCCACTTGCACTAGGCCCAATCATTCATGTATCTTATACCCATGGACCTAACATGACCATCATGTTTAGCTTGTGGTAAAGGCTTGGTGAGAGGGTCCGAGATGTTGTCATCCGTTGGTACCTTGCATATCTTGACGTCCTCCCTTTCACAGATTTCTCTAATGAGGTGGAAACGTCTCAAAATGTGTTTGGATCGCTGATGTGAACTTGGTTCTTTTGCTTGGGCAATAGCACCATTATTGTCACAGAAAAGCTCTATCGGGTTAGTGATGCTCGGAACGACTTCTAAGTCACTAACGAACTTCTTGATCCAAACCGCCTCCTTAGCCGCATCCGATGCTGCTATGTACTCGGCTTCAGTTGTAGAATCAGCAACAGTGCTTTGCTTGGAACTCTTCCAACAAACAGCACCTCCATTTAGCATAAACACAAACCCAGACTGGGATCTATAGTCATCTTTGTCGGTTTGGAAGCTTGCATCTGTGTAACCCTTTACAACCAGATCATCTTCCATTCCTCCAAATACCAAGAATACATCCTTAGTTATTCTCAAGTACTTAAGGATATTCTTGACTGCTATCCAATGGTTCTCACCAGGATCAGATTGGTATCTACTCGTTGCGCTTAGAGCATACGAGACATCAGGTCTGGTACATAACATGGCATACATGATAGACCCAATTGCCGAAGCATATGGAATATCATTCATCCCCTTTCGCTCATCATTTGTCTTAGGACAATGATTCTTGCTAAGAGTAATGCCGTGTCCCATTGGCAAGTTCCCTCTCTTAGAATTTTCCATGAGGAATCTTCTATGGACCTTGTCAATATATGTACTCTGACTCAAACCAATCATCCTTCTTGATCTATCTCTATAGATCTTGATACCAAGGATATAAGCCGCTTCACCCATATCTTTCATTGAAAAACATTTTCCTAACCAAGACTTAACAGTCTCAAGTGCAGGAACATTGTTTCCAATGAGCAAGATGTCATCGACATATAACACCAGAAATAGAACTATGCTCCCACTTATTTTCTTGTATACACAAGGTTCATCTTCGTTTTTGATGAACCAAACTCTTTGACTGATTCATCAAAACGTAGATTCCAGCTCCGGGAAGCTTGCTTCAATCCATAAATGGATCTTTGCAACTTACACACTTTATTAGAATTCTTTGGATCGACAAACCCTTCAGGCTGTATCATGTATACATCCTCAAGTAGGTTTTCGTTAAGAAACGCTGTTTTGACGTCCATTTGCCATATCTCATAGTCGTAATATGGGGCTATGGCAATTAGGATTCTAATAGACTTAAGCATTGCTACGGGCGAAAAGGTTTCATCATAGTCAGCGCCATGAATCTGCCTATACCCCTTAGCAACAAGCCTAGCCTTATAAGTATGTACCTTCCCATCCACGTCGGTTTTCTTTTTGAAAACCCACTTGCAACCTATGGTTTTTACACCTCGGGTGCATCAATCAAGTTCCAAACTTGATTATCGTACATGGATTTGATCTCGGATTCCATGGCTCCTAGCCACTTGTCCGAATCAGGAGTGGACATCGCCTCTTGATAGGAAGTAGGTTCATCATTCTCAATGATTTCTACTTCATTACTTTCCGTCATGAGAAATCCATATCTCTCAGGTTCGGATCGTATCCTATCCGATCTGTGAAAAACTTGTGTATCTTGAACCGGTTCCACAACAGCTTATGAATTTGGTTCCGTCTCTACTATTGGCTCTATGTCATTTTCAGGTTCTTGAATTTCTTCAAGATCAATTTTACTCCCACTAGTTTCTTTAGAGAGAAACTCTTTCTCTAGAAAGACACCGTGTCGAGCAACAAACACTTTGTTCTCGGATCGGTTGTAAAATTGATATCCTTTCGTTTCCTTAGGATAACCAACGAAAATACATTTATCAGATCTAGGTGCAAGTTTATGTTCAGAAACCAATTTCTTTACATAAGCCTCACATCCCCAAATCTTCATGAAAGATAAGCTAGGCTTTCTTCCATGCCACATCTCATGTGGGGTTTTAGGAGCCGATTTAGTAGGGACCTTATTAAGTGTGAAAGCAGCTGTTTCCAGTGCATGTCCCCAAAAGGAAATAGGAAGGTTAACTTGACTCATCATCGATCGAACCATATCCAATAGAGTTCGATTTCTCCTCTCAGACACACCATTCCATTGTGGTGTTCCTGGTGGAGTAAGTTCTGAAACAATTCCACAACTTTTAAGATGATCGTCAAATTCTTGGCTCAAATATTCACCACCTCGATCGGATCGAAGTGTTTTAATAGTTTTGCCAAGTTGATTTTGTACTTCACTTTGAAATATTCTAAATATCTCAAATGCTTCACTTTTGTACTTCATCAGATAGACATAGCCATATCTTGATAAGTCATCAGTGAACGTTATGAAGTATCGAAATCCTCCCCTAGCAATGCTATTCATTGATCCACATACATCAGTATGTATGTACGAGAGCCAACAAATCACTAGCCCTTTCACTACTCTTAGAGTAAGGTGCCTTAGTCATCTTGCCTAATAAACAAGATTCGCAAACATCATATGATTCATAATCATATGAGTCTAAATATCCATCTTTATGAAGTTTAGAGATGCGTTTCTCGTTTATGTGCCCAAGACGGCAATGCCATTTATATGTGTCATTCACATTATTTGGTTTGGATTTCTTATTTACATGATAGATATTATCAACATTATTTTCAACATCCAAGACATAAAGGCCATTAAAAGAATGAGCAATACCGTAAAGCATATCATTCAAATAAATGGAAAATTTCTTATTCTCAATAAGAAAACGATAACCCTCATTATCTAAACAAGAAATTGAAATAATGTTTCTGCTCAAATTCGGAACATAATAACAGTTATTTAAAACTAAAATTAATCCGCTAGGTAAAGTGACTTCGTAAGTCCCTACGGCCAATGCAGCAACTCTTGCTCCATTTCCAACCCGTAGATCTACTTCACCCTCTTTGAGCGACCTTCTATTATTTAGTCCCTGCACATTTAGTCAAATGTGAGATCCACATCCGGTATCTAATACCCAAGAACTAGAGGTAGAAAGTAAAATATCTATCACATAGATACCTGAAGTCATGGCAATCTCATTGCCCTTCTTCTTCAGTCCTTCCTGATAAAGCTTGCAGTTACGCCTCCAATGCCCAGTTTCCTTGCAATGGTAGCACACCACATCCTTTTGGGATTTGGGTTTAGGCTTCTCAGCAACGGCAACCTTTGCCTCCGGTTTAGCAACTTTTGCTTTAACCTTGGGTTTGAACCCCTTTCCTTTATTCACCATCAACACTTGATTGGTTTTCTTGGTAATATTGTTCTCTGCATTCTTTAGCATCCCATGAAATTCAGATAGAGATTTATTCATCCCATTCATATTATAATTCAGAAAAAACTGATTATAACTTTCAGGGAGTGAATGCAATATCATATCCGTAGCCAGCTCTAACTGGATAGGATATCCAAGCCTCTCAAGGTGTTCGAGGTGACCCTTCATTTTCAACACATGAGGCCCAACAGGTTGTCCTTCAATCATCTTGCATGAATGAAGAGCCTTCATAGTGTCAAACCTTTCCTGACGTGCTTGCAACTGGAACATTTCCTTCAAATGATTTCCCAAATCATAGGCTTCCATGTGTACAAGGTCCTTCTGAAGGGCCTTACACATGGTAGCAAGCATCAAGCAACCAACATCAATAGAATCATCCACATGCTTCTTATGTTGGTCCTTTTCACTTTAGTTGCATTAGCCGCGAGCTCGGGTGGAACGGGTCCATCAAGAATGTACAACTTCCTTTCTTGTTTGAGAACAATTCCCAAAGCTGCGGATCCAATCCACATAGTTGTTGCCATTCTCCTCTAACTTGTCCTTCTCAAGGAGCGATCGCGATGACATGTTTTGATTAGTGTTTACAGCCATTGATCTACAAAGATATGCAACATATAAGTACCAATTCATTTAAAAGATTAATTAACGTATTTCACAAATACTCCCACTAAATTATATAACCTTCTTATACAAATATGCATAATATAATTTAATAGGCTAAGACCCAACTTTAATTTAATTTCAAGTCGGCTATGGCACGACTGCTCAAAATTAAACTAAAAAGGTAGATAACATTTATCAATCATATCTATATATGACTCTTAGATCATTATGAGATTATAGACATCATATGTCACATGTTTCAATCTCATCTTATGCCTTAGGCCCAAAACTATTTTGATAGCCTAATTGAGTTCAACCATATTAAACGTATAGCAATCACTGTTTGCTCATCTTGATCATACAAAGATAGAATCAATGTACCTCGCTGTGGCGTAGCCTACATGAAACTATCCGTGTACTCACAAGTGTTTAAACATGGGTGGCATAAAATAAACTCAAATTACAAAGAAGGTTCAATTTTCATGTTTATCAATTAACATGCCAAGGTTGATTCATGAAAACTATATGAGCATAATTATGAACATGGAATGATGCAACACAAATCACATTTGATCAGTAATTACTAGTACGCGGCCACGTGCTCCAAATTTATCCCACACTTCCATCGAAGTGCCTGTGGGGAAGGTTTTGGTGTCCAGCCAATATACTAAGTAATACTTCACAAATATCCTAGATTAATCACATTAATCATATTAATGAAATTGACATCCCATAATCTAGATTAATCATATTAATCATATATTTCAATTTCATAATCATGGTATATCATTATATACAATTACTTCACAAGCAAAACTCATACAATTTCACATTCTAGATCATGTACATCATGAAAATTAACATAATCACATTATCTAATTATCATGATTTTCTAATATAAACATCATGAACCTGGCTCTGATACCACTGTTGGGTTTTGAGGGTCCATGCGCAGCGGAATAATGCAATAACTCGAAAACCCCAAAGCCCTAGAATCCGTTCTAGATGATTAATTAAGAAAGATGAAATAGAAATACCAACCTTGAGTGCTTTTGTCGTTGATAAACGTGACCCAACTCCAGATTGACGATCTTGCGAATCCTTGATGAACGATTGTTGAATCACGAACAAAAGATCTTGAAGAGCGAAGATCCTCTATGAGTATCCACGCGATGAACGAACCCTAGAACTCTTCTAGGAGGATTGCTAGATCCCTCGATTGAAACTCCTTTCAATCTATGATATATTATGGAATTGGTGTGATTTGATTTTCAATTCACAATTGAGAAATCGATATTTTGTGTTTCTCCTAAACCAAAAACGTCACTTGGCTGCTAGGGTTGAAGGGGAATAGTATTTATACCTTATAAATATTATACCCTATTACAACCCTTAACAAAAACGGTTTCAGCATTTCAGCGTACATGGACGGTCGCCCATAAGGAGCTGGGCGGTCGCCCATGTGTACAGCGCCTAATCCCCTTATACGAAAACCAACATGGGCGGTCGCCCATAAGGGAAAGGGCGGTCGCCCATCTAGATAGTCTCCAATGCCTAGTTTTCGAATAACATGTGCGGTCGCCCATGACCATTGAGCGGTCGCCCAAGTCAACCATTGACTTGTGGGCGGTCGCCCAACACACCAGAATTCATAATTCCATTTTTTTGCAATTCGTTCGATGCGTGTGACCCCATAGGACTATACTATGTTGGCAATGAGTCCGATCACATCGATCCTCATAAGACATGAGCGGACTCTAGCAAGCCATCATGCCTACCCAAATAGTATAATATCAAGTTCGATTTTCCTACATAGAACATATCACAATCCCATTGTCACACGATGTTATATTGAACATGAGTCATGGTCCACGTCAACTCATATTGTTCAATGCTTTCTCGTTACCAAGTAAATTGATTAATCGAATGATATTAATCACATTAATTCATTCGGGCATGGCCATGCACTACATCAATCTTACTTACGAGTGGCCTAGCAAACATCTCTCTTTACGAGGGACAAATTTCCATCTTGACTTATCATTCTTCCCAACAAGAATCATATCATACCAATTATAGCCCTTATTGTCATCCGGTTAAAGACAACGTTAAACTATATCAAACATGATATTCATCGAGCAGAAGACGATGATAATCTCAAGTCAAAGGATATCAATGATATAACTATATGAGATTTATTTATGACATACGACCATGACATAAATCTCATAATGGGTTAAGTCCAGTACCTTGTTCTCTAACAAGTACCCATGAATCTAATGTGCATCTTCATGCATATAATCATCACATGATTATCCATTAGACTTCATACTAGTGCTTCATAAGTACTAGGGACACGATTATTAAAGTAAACATGCAAACACATATAATAATCAAAGAAACAATCTCTTATATAAATGAACAATGCCATTACATAAAGGTCTATTTCTATAGGCATAGGGCACTAACACCTACAGTATAGCCCAACAATCGATAGTATTTGAAGTTATTTTCGTGTCTTCATCCAAGCTCAAAATATCTTCAAGCGTTAAGCTATGAAACATTGTGTAAATAGGATGGCAATTGCTATAAAAGAAAAATAAATTAGTAAATGCTTTTACGTACAAGCGTATACATTCATAAAAAGGTGCAATTGTTTGGGTATTGATAAATTTATAGCTTACTCCTTAAGATTTCTTGAAAAGTGTGTAGACATGCACATGTCAACAGCCTCCTTTCTCAGCTTCAACATCGGTCGCAAAACATCAGCGTTGGTAATCATAAACTGAGAACAGTATACAAATTCCTCGTTAGCTTCCCCACAATCCAGTGTGCACTCTACGTTCAACATCTCATAACAACTCCTAAAGCTGCTCTCATTTATATTCGCAATAATATTTTCAACATCTCTATCAATCTGTTCATCATCATCATCTATCTCCCGCAAAATCTCATTTAATTGCTGTTATTTCTGCTCTGTATGTTCTCTTCTTTCCTCACCAGATACCTGAGATAAAAGGTCAAATGATGGAATTGAACCTTTTTTTTTTTTATTATATTAGCTTTTGTTGTCTTCAAAATGTCTGAAACAATATTATCAATCTCAAAAAAATATTCATCGTTAAAAATATCATCTTCTACTTCCTCCCCCTCCCCCTTCCCCTTATTCTCTTTCTCTTTCCCCGTCTCATCTGCTGCATTATTTCCCATATCCTTCTTGATACATTTAAGTCTTTCAATGTGTGCATGGACAACATTATCAAGGTCCTTCCTCAATATATCCCATGACTCCTTAGCAGCCTACATCAATGAAAATAGTAAGAGTGAGTTCAATTGTGCCGGCGCTCGATTGCAATGTGCCAAGTAATCAATAGTGCCAGAGAAGCAAAAAATTTGTGCCAGTGTGTGTATTTTAAGTGCCAGTACATGTTATTCATTGTGCCAGTGTAAGTAATCAATAGTGTCAGTATAAGAAATTCAAAGTACCAGTGTAAGTAATCAATAGTAATCAATAGTGACAGTACTTACATTGCTTGACTCTGCATTTCTTTCCTTTACGCCACTTTCAATCCTTAACTGAATATATTCTTCCTCAAACTCACTGGGTACTTCCTCCACAAAAATCATCTTCAACTCTACTTATAGGATAAACATGCTGTCCATAAAAAAATAATTTTCCCCAACCAACTTTCGCTTCAGAATCAATCCTCACTTTGAATTTTTCAGCATTCCAATGATTAATCAAAGGGAGAACAGTTGATTCTTTCACCCTTTAAAATGGAAATCTTTGAAGGTAAGCAATCACCAACACCATCACACATCCACTACAATTTTTTGAATTCTTTTTTTGATTCTTATACCTCGTTACACCCTCACATAATTTATCCAAAACATATTGACACCAATCAAACTTGCTTATCTGTGAAACGTCTTCTACAAGACTTAACAGTGACACATCAATTGTTTTCGTAACTACTGGGGCAAAAAAAATTCCAACAACAAATAGCACAAACAAGCGTTTAAATTCATCCCCACCTTGATGTAACTCAGAAATGCGTTCCAAAAATTTATAGACAGGAAGACCATCTTTAGCATGCCCAAATTCTTCAAAATATCGATTTCTCAATTCCATATTTATGCTGGATGATCGATTTACCTTAGCCTTTGCAACATTCCTAGGTAGACAAAATATATCATAAGCATCTGATGTTATAATAACATATTTCTCTAATGAATTAATTTGTTGTATCCTTGTTATTGGTTCAAATCTCTCAACAAGAAACTGAACAAGCCTAAGCGGCAATACCTTAACCTCAAGACTCAACAAAGATCCAAATCCAATAGCCCTAACATCACTCTTCTGGTCTGGAGTTAAACAGAGCTCAACAAGTATTTTAGGAGTACACGAATGCTCAAATTTATCACCCCCTTTAGGCCTCTTACTAGTGATATCAAAATCATCATCATCCACAACTCTTTTACGCTTTGATAGAACTGAAAATAAATATCAAAAAACATTACATCAGTGCCAGCAATATGATTTCAAAGTGCCAATGTTATGATTTCAAAGTGCCAGTGTTATGATTTCAAAGTGCCAGTGTTATGGTTTCAAAGTGCCATTGTTATGGTTTCAAAGTGCTTGTGTTACGGTTTCAAAGTGCCAGTGTTACGGTTTCAAAGTGCCAGTGTTATCAATAGTGCCAACATTTGCATATGTTTGCAATTAAATGTGAAAGTGTAACTGTTTCAATAGTGCAAGTGCAAGTAAATGTGACAGTGCAACGGTTTCAAAGTGCCATAGTTAGGGTTTCAATAGTGCCAACATTTGCTTATGTTTGCTTGTGTTTTCTAAAGTACCAGTGTCACGAACATAATGTGTCAATGCATCAATCCATAACAATAGGTGAAAATCGAAGAAAAATATGACTGAAAACAAGTAAAATCATACCTTCGTTACGCTGCTTGCTCCTGATTTCTTTGGCTTGGCCGGTCATAATGTCGGAAAAGAAGTAAAAATACGAATGAAAACAGTTCGGAGATGAAGAAAATTGGTGGAAATTGATGAAGAACAATGACGGAAAATCGAATTGAAGGGCACAAATGACGAAACGAAAAATCAAATTGAACAAATACGCCGCGAGAAATTGAACCGAACCGGAAAAGCGTATGAACTGTACGTTAAATTGAACCGCGGGTGAAAAACACGTTTTTTGTTAAGCTTAACAAAAAACGCGTTTTATACAAGATTTTTGCCTATTTCAATCATCAAAAGAAAAACAAGTATAACAAAAATTAACTAATTATTTCAATTTGTTTTGAATAATACTATTTAAAAAAAATAAAATATTGCATAATATATATGCATAGGCCCCCTTAACGGGGCCGACCCAAGGGGTGGATCAGAATGGGTGATCGCCCAAGGCCCACGTCAGCCATGGGCCCAAATTTTATGTCCAGTATATTGTATAACACTTGTATTTTTTTACTAATACGAAATATTAGTGCAAAATAATTTAATAAGTAATGTGTTGATTTGATTGTAAGTGAGCAATATTTAAATAGCTAAATAGGAGATAAGTTTGAGCTCGAATAATTGAGGCCCCAATTTTAAGTTATCTTTACAAGTGTTATAAATTTGTTTTTATTTGTATTTTTATCTCTAAATTATAAGATTAAATTTTAGCTCTTCGTGTTATTCTATATGTAAAATATTTTCTCCCTCTCTCTCATAACATACTATATAATATACAGTAAATAGTGAAGTATGTGTTGTAAAAATGAAAAGTAAACTAGTAAAGAAAAGTTGGGTAGTAAATACTAATTGGATTGTTGTTATGAGTGTGACAATTAAGTCTCATTGAATAAATAATTACTATCAAGTTTTTATTTTTAAAGTATAACATCTGTTATTATGAGAAACCTAAAATAGAAATAAGTAACATTTATTATGGGACGGGAGAGTATGTTTATAAGGTTCAAAATCTTGAAATCTAATATATTTAATTTGAATCATAATTTTATTTATATATAATTCATAGATTCAAATCATATAAAATCATAATTCTTTTTATCTGTTTATAGATTTTTTTTTATCTATTTATAGATTATTAATTATGGTTTTATAACCTTTCATTTGATGTTATCTACAATACAATGCATTTATATATATATATATATATATATATATATATATATATATATATATATATATATATATATATATATATATATTTATATATGTAATAATTCGAATATTTATTGCATTTATTTAGTAATTATTTTTTTTCTCTAAATTGGTTATTTGATTAATTGGGTTATCTTTTTCTAAATGGACTAAGTTAAGTGGGTTTAGTTTATTAAAATTGAGATTAGATGAGTTGGGCTTTAAGAGTGGGCCTTAGACTTGTTTTAAATAGTTAACCCAATTAGTATTGAATTGAGTCTTTTTAAATCCTTGTTGAGTTGGGTTAGGGGACCCATGTTATAAATATATATTTAGAAACACTTAGACAATAGTTATTTTACAAAAAAAAAAAAGGAGAGAACGGCAGATGGATAGAGAGAGCGGGCGGCGCTAAGGAGAAAGAGAGAAGAAAGCCGAGAGAGAGAGAGAGAGAGAGGAAGAAGGTAGGAAGAAGGAGATCAAGGTTTTGTCCATTAAGATAATCCTTACAATCCTTAATTATTATCTTTTGATTTGGGGTAGAAAGATGTAATGAAAACCTAATTTAAATTTATCAAAATTAGGATTTTCAAGTGATTATGTTGGTGAGTGATATGAGTTTTGATCATCAATATTGCATGTATTTATGAGAGTGAGAAATTAGGGTTCGTACCATAATAGAATTGATTTATTTGGGTTGGATCTAAAGTATTATGTTGGAACGGAATATCTAAAGTATTTATTAAAAATAGTGTTATGTATGTGTGTGCGTGAACTGTGTATGTGAACAGTGTGTGTATGCGTGAAACAGTGTGTGTGTGTAATCTGTGTGTGTGCGTGTGTGTGTATTGTGTACCGTGTGAGTGTGTGTAATATTATGATTTTGTGTGTACTGAAAAAGGTGTAATTAGTGTGTGTAAATGTGTTTTTGATTAAAGTAAAGGAAATAAAAATGTTAGAAACCTAAGGATAATTTGGGTAAACCCTAGGGGTATTTTGATATTTATGTGAAGGGTATTTTGAGAAACTCTAGAAGTGGAAAGCAACTTGAGACGGAGTTAAATAGAATTAAATCATAAGTTAGTGAAGTAAAATAAAGTTAAGTTGAGACGGAGTATTAAGTAGTTAATCCATACTTAACGGATATTATTTATTTGTGTAGATCCGATCGGAGTTAGCAATTGTTCGAGTACAAACAACCGAGGTAAGAGATTATACATTTTTAGGTTAATTGATTTTCGCTCCATTTCATTATTTAGGCTTTCGCATATTTCTTGGCGATGTACGTTTTTTGATGCGTAAAAGCTGACCTCGCGTCAGTATTTGTTTTGACTCCCTCGTTTACCGTTAATTACAAATCTTTTGTTATTCGTTTGCTAAATCGTTTTTTTGGTTTCGTAAATTCAGAATTTTATTGTTATTGTGAAAGTTCGTATTCTGTATAAAAATGAGTTTTGATATGATATGATTTTTGTTCCATCAATGATCGCTAAGTTAGACAACCTGCTTCGGCGGGGTATATTTGATATTTGGCCTTCGGGCAAACTTAGTGCACCGCTTCAAATTAGTGGTGGGGTGTTCCAGATACACTGTTTAGGACTCTCGGAGTCATTTTGTTCCCTTTATGAGATTTTGGTTTGATAAGATCAGTGGACCGCTTATGTGATCATGATGTCTGTGAATGATTTGATTATCTACGGCTGATATGGGACGGTTGTAGATAATTAGATCATTAGAGTCAACTTTGTTAAGCTTTTCAGTCCTTTGCATTTCCTTATAATCTGTGAATGGTTTATTTAGTTAAAACTGGTATGGGACGTTTTAATTAAGTAAATCATTCGAGTCAATTTGAATGGATTTCGTCATCATTTGAAACTCCAAAATATTTATCAACTCAGTTTGTGAAACCGTTGAGATTTTGAAAGACATTTAGTTTGAGATTTGGTAAATAGCTATTTCGAAATTGTGTTTTGTTATGTCTTCGATTGTTATTTGAAATTTGTATCGTTTGATATTCCTTCAGGTCAACTCCTCCTTAGTAACCGAAGGGATTGTATATGAACTTACTGGGCATTGTTCGCTCACCCTTTCATCTTTTTTTCTTCCAGATTTCATATAGGAAGAATGTGAAACGGTTCAAGAGCACTTCATAAGGAGTTCAAGGATCGTTTTAATTTATTTTCATTTTAGACTCTTTAGTTAGTTATTGCAGTTATTTGAGAGTTTGTAAGACTTTTTGTTGAGCTAGTGGATTGTATTGGTCGTTGAAATTGTTACCGTTATCCGCATTTAAGTTATATTCAAATTTTGATTAGTGTTTGAATTATGATTGTAGTAGCCGTTGGAGGTTATTTTAATATCAATTAAGTACTATTATTGTTGTGAAAATTTGGGGTCGTTACAATATATATATATATATATATATATATATATATATATATATATATATATATATATATATATATATATATATATATATATATATATATATATATATATATATATATATATATATATGTATAAATTTATAAATTACAAGTTTAAACTTTGGTTTTACATAATATCTATCGCGATTTTTCTTTTTCTCTGGATCAAATAAAATAAATAATTTTGTCATACATAATCTCTGTTTCATATTTATTGTTTTCATAAGGTTATAGTACTTCTTTTTTAATTTCGTTTTGCGTAATCGGTAAATATCTTTCAAATTTGAAAACATAAAGTAATTTTTCTAAAATTCAATTGTAATTTTTTTTTTATCTATAACATTACCATATCAACTATAAATATTTCATATTTAATTTACACACATATTCTCAATTCATAAATGTAAGTTTAATTTTTTTTTCTTGATTAAAATGAGAAAAAAATATAACGAATAATAAAAATAGAATAAAGTTATAAAAGTTTGAACACTAATAAACATATACTAGTATACATTAAGATATTATACTATAATATTATTTTTAATAATATATAAATATATGTGTATAGATATATAAAGTCATTAAGTTCCATTATTTATTTCACAAAATCTGGGGAGAAACGCGTTTCTCCGTCGCTTCTGGAGAAACGGGGCTTGTTTTGTCGCGCGACATACTTAGCCACCACAACTGGATATCCTTTCCAAAGCTTCTGGATATCCGAGAGTTTCTGGATATCCAGGAAAGCTTTGGAAAGCGATATCGAAAACCAAATATTTTTTCGCCTATCCTTTCCAAAGCTTACGGATATCCATATTCAATGCTCGGATATCCGTAAGCTTTGGAAAAGGATATCCGAAAAAATATTTGGTGTCTGGATATCCTTTCCAAAGCTTCTGGATATCCTTTCCAAAGCTTCTGGATATCCAGAAGCTGATGAAAGTATATCCAGAAACTGGCTTATTATGTCGCGCGACAAAACAAGCCCCGTTTCTCCAGAAACACGGAGAAACGCGTTTCTCCCCAGACCGACTCTATTTATTTTCACCCTGGATGTACGAGAAACGTTAGTAACGGCCTGGTTATATTGATGCTGACTAAATAGTGCATGGGTCAGTTGGTAGTTCACTTGTTAGAAGCATAACAATGGAAGAACAACCAAGGAAAATAAAGACATTTCCAGCAGGATTACCCCAAAAAAGAAGAAAACATAGAGTACCTTTTCGAAAAATCTGAGTCTATTGTGGATTTTTTTCCCTCAAAATAACACATTTTCGAAATGTAATTTCCAAAATGTGATAGTAAAAAAAGTATTACCGAAAATAACCTAGTTTTGATGCTGCCAAAAAATTTGGTTGCACAGGAACTGAAAGGAAAAAGAATACTTCGGCTGATCCTCCTTCGCTAGGTCTCCTACACACATGCAAACACGTTAACTAGGCCGGGGGTGGCTCCGGCAAAACCCCTCCGGCGTGAGTAAGATTTCTGCTCTAAACTGATAAAACAACAATGAAAGTTCTAGAGAGAGAGAGAGAGAGAGAGAGAGAGAGAGAGAGAGAGAGAGAGAGAGAGAGAGAGATAGAGCTTAGAGAGTAGAGAGAGTCCGTACCCTAACAATGACACTATTCCTCATGTTTTATACTACCAAGCCCCCATGTGCCTTGCACATGGGGGACACATGTCAATCATCCAACAAAGATCCTCAACCAACTCTCAACTTAGTGAAATTTTTCTGTTCTCCTTGTCAAATCACCCTACAGTTGATTGATAGGTGGGTCCAATTGGCAGGCCAACGCTGTGCGGAATTGCCTTCTACACAAGCCGCCAGGCGACACTTGAAGGATGGCGGCAATACTCACAATGCCGCCAGCTCCCATCCCCCGCCAGCGGGGTTCTCGCCATCGACCACGCCGTCTTCGAATTACACTTTCCCAAGGTATATTTCCCGCTTGCTCTTACTCTCTCATACCGCACTCCGGAGGTCGCCTTACTACCCAGAACTTACTTTAATACTCATTTTAAGAATATTGGGCCCATTTGTACCTATTGGGCCTAATTCCTTATTTGGGCCCAACTCCTTTTTTCATAGTCGCATCAGTAGCCCCCAAATTCGAGACCTGGACTATTCATGGTCCAGGCGAGAATTTTCAAAGGCTGCTCAATAATCCCGCTACGACTCTTTTCCTTCAGCGAGATAAGGACCCTACTTGACACCTACATGGCCACGTGTCGTCTCAGGGTTGAGGGGTCTGAACGGTTTGGCAGAGCCGTACTACGTCTTGATATTCGTGCGTTTTAATAAATGATCCATAATAATGAGGAGGGAATTTCAAAATTCGAACATTATTAATAATACTAGAAAACTCCCCAACACCCCTTCGTCTCCTCAACGCTAAAGGTTAGTCCCTTACCCTTCACTTTTCATTTTCCAGTTACACAACCTCCAAACTCTCTCTTAGCACTCCGGCGAACCTTTTCTTGAGAAAACCCCCATTTCACCACAATTTCTCCCATTTCTACCGTTCGTTCTCACTCTTTCTTTACTTCGCTCACGTTCACGGTTACGAATCTTCGATTTGGGACTTCCCAGGCATATTTCTGGAAATTCTCCTCATTTTCTTGAAGTTTTCGGCCAAAATTCGGCCAAAATCATCATCTCCGTCAATCTCTTCAAACTCTCCAGGTAAACACTTGAATTCTCGCACTTTTCTTATTTTTAGCTTTTTGGCCTCCAACTTTATTTCTCGCTCAATGGCGGGAACTAAATCTTGTGCTAGAACAATTAGGTTTGGGAAAAGTTTGAAAACTGGGGGTATTATAGGGTTGACATGGGGGTATGGGCAAGGATCCCGCGCGAGGACCTTAGCTCTATGCTTATACGACATGACGCTGATGTCGCAATCTTAGATGCTTTAGAGATTAGGGGTCCCCCTTTTCTGCACAAGTCCGCGCCCATGCACACCTTCTATAACACTTGGGAGTTATGCTCGTACATTTGCGACTTTTATCATTCCCGCTTTGATTCTAATTATTCTGATACTGACTATCCTACAGCCCCCAATTTACGTAGTCGTCGCTTCTATAAACAGGTTCTTTCCAACTCCAGCGAAAGGAGCGACATGTCTTCCACCAATTCTACTTCCAGTCATGATGTCTCGGACACCCTTGCCGCGGAGACATCATCCCATAATCAGGTTTCTTCTGACCAACTTCTTCTTGTCAATGTCGCAGAAGCTAGTACCTCTTCTACTGACTTCCAAACTCCTTTGCATGTCAAATTCGGTATCAATCATAATAATTACCATATTGAGCCGTATACCGGCGACTTGAACCTAGCCGTCATGCGACAATGAACCGATGGGGTTGTCGCCTATGTTTCTCAATTAGAAGCCGGCCTTAGGTTTCCCTTAGACCAATTCATTTGTGCCTTTCTACACAAAGCCCAAGTTGCCATAGTGGACCTCCACCCCAATGCTTTCCGCATTCTGACCAGTTACATTGTTATCTGTAGGGCTCTAAAACATGAACCCACTATCTCTCTCTTTGTCCATCTCTTTGAGGGTTACACGGCTGTTTCTCAGCGAGAAGGTGTAACCGAGAAACGTCTGTCCATTAAATATAGAAAGCCTAAGATCCTCACTCCTCTTCCCGGCAAAGTTTATAATTGCCAATCTAAGCCGGTGTTTATTACTTCTCGCATTGGGTGGACACACTCATGCGACTTAAGGGAGATTATTCCCAAAGTTGAGACCAAAAAGGCTCTAGTTTCCGGGGATACTCACCTCAAGGACCGCATCTTACAAGTTCTTGCCAATGCCTCTGATACTGGCCTGGCCCTATTCTCGTGGCGAGAAATCATTTCAAGCCCTTCCCTTTTACGATAATTTGGGTTTCCTGACTTTACTTGCCCCATTGATGAATCTCTCATAACAATTGTCCATACCGCACCGTATCCCGGATGGGGCATCCATACCAAAAATTGCTTTAGATCTGAATGCGGACCTTGCCAGCGAGAAGGTCGTTGTTGCAATGCCATGTATGACGTATACAGTATGAATTCTCGCCTCAAACTTTACTTTGTTTACTTTATTCATTACTTTATTCATTTCCTTTAAATAACTTTCTCTTGTTCTTCTCGCAGAATTCAGAACCATGTCGCTTGCCCAACGACGAGATGCTTACACAAACATGGATGGCCACCGCAAACGGCTGGCCGATGCTCGTCAAGCCGCTCATAGCCAATCAGCCGAGAAAGAAATTCCAATTTCCATTCACGGTGATGACTCCAATGCTATTGCTCGAGATATACCCTTGCTGCTGCTGAGAAAGCCGTGGGAAAAGCTGTGGCTGAGCCTTCCCGCAAGCGCAGGAAATCCAAAACTCCGACGTGGGAAAATGGTCTTAACCTGGTGGATGAGGATGATGAAGATGTTGACATAGAGATCATTCATGAACAAGAAACTGAGCCCCCAGCCACCGATATCGCCGCGACAACTGAATCCACTGAGCTTTTGCAAAGTCCTCCTTCCCGCCCCCTGAAGCGATCCTGCCCTACTGATGGCACTACCTCTGAGCAAACCGAAGGACATGTTTCTGCGGATACTGGACCTTCCGAACCCCATGTCGCGAGTTGGCTCAAGGCCGACTTTCAAATGCCCACCGATGAGCCTAGCCTACTGGAACTCAGCCGCGAGATCGGCGATGTTCCTGACCTTCCCGATTTGGATCTTCTCTCTGCCAATCAAGACTACAACATGCTTGGTGGCGGCGTCATTCAGCTCTCTTGTGTGTCACAGCGGGTTAAGGAGTATGAATATATTAATGAAGAATATGCCGTGAACGATGACGGCCTTTGTCTCAGCGGCGTAAGTCACTCATTTATCACCTTACTCGCTTTATTTCTCGCTTTCACTAACCACACATTATGCCGTTTTTAACAGATCTCAAGCGTGATCTATGGCCTAAGGAACCGATGTCGCCACGTATCCACTGAATTGGAAACTAGCGAGAAGGCTCTCAAGCGGGCTCGCTCTGACAGAGAGAAAATAAAGAAAAAATTCCAAGACCGCGAACAAGATGTCGCCGCTCTTCAAGCGGAAAAAGACAAATTTGAACAGACTGAAAAGGATCTTCGGGGCGAGATGGAGGCCCAAAAACTAAAGTTGGAAGAGCAGAACAAACTCTTGGTAGCAGAACTCGCTGCGGCCAAAGAAAGTGATCAAAACAGCAAAACTTTAATTGCCCAGCTTCGAGCCAACCTTACCGAAACAAAGACCAAGGCTGAGGTAGATACCATGTAACTATACGACAAAGCCTTGATCCACTGTATGCGCGCAGCTTGCGCAAGCTTAAGCGACATACCTGCAATTACTTATGAGCTTCTCGCAAAATGGGGATCTGAACCCATTTACAGTGACATTTGTCGCCTGGGTCATAGCCTGGTTCCGTATGAAGAGGATGAACTCGAAGAGCTCGCGGCCGAGGATCAACTACTCGGGAAACCTGTCTGGAAGGTTCCCGACATGGCTACTCCTGACGCCCTAACTCTTTGGGTCGAACTCATAACTCATAAGTGCTAAAGCCAAGGCGCACAAAAAGGCCAAAGACGATGCTCAAGATGCACTAAAGGCCCAGGCTACACCCAGCGGCAACCGTGATCCTCCTGCTTCGTGAACATTTGCTATGTTTCTCAAAAACAATCTTTTTCTTTAATTTGGGTCTGTATTAAACAATTTACATTTCTGCCTTTTCTGAATTTGGTTCATCACTTTTTTGGATGGCGCGATTTGCGACCTAACTTTAAACTTTGCTTCCCGCCTTGACGCATGGTTACTTTGACATTCACTTTATGATATTTTGGATGCCGCATTTTATGACTTTGCTTTAACTTCAACTTTCTCGAATGCCCTCATTTTTCTTATTGCAATTTGCTTTAAATTCTACCTTTAATATGTCGCCATTTTTGCTTCGATAGTTTATCGAAGATTCATTTTACCCAGCGACAACTGCTTTCCAATCTTCACCTTTTGCTCCGGAAAATAACAATTAATTTCAACCTCCTCCAAATCCTCGCCCGCCTGGATGCCAGGCTCATCCCGCGTCTGTAAAGTTTCCACCTCAATCCTTTTCCGCTTTTTCCCTTTGGCGGCAACCACTCTCCGGGGATCAGCGAACACATTTCCCATAGGTCGCCTTTCTCTATCTTCGACCTCCACGGTCTCACAGTCCTCTTCCGAATTGTCGCCTATCTCATCAACGATTTCCACTATTTCCGGTTCATCCATCTGAACAAACTACACCATTCTAGCAAAACTCAAATTAGGAGTTACACTCACAACCTCCATCCCAAAATCATTCTCGCCAGCGACTTCCTACTCAGCACACTCTGGCTCAGGTTCTCGCCAAGCAATCACTTCCCTCTCCTGCATCTCTTCAGTCTCAGCAATCCTAGTCTCAGGTACTTCATCAACAACCTCAACAATTTCAACTTCCACATTTACGGGGACCATACTCGCCTCCGTGACAACCATTGCAGTGCCATTCCTCATGCTCTCAGTCACTATCCAATCAATCTCGTCTTCAACAACCTCCTCAATCACATTGATTCTTAATTGGTGAGCATCGGACTTTTTCGTCATAGAACTCGTTTCCACCTCTTTGGCTTTTTGCATCTCCTTCTTCTTCCTCACCACTGTAATTGCTTCACTTTTCAAACACCCTATACCGCCATGAGCCAGATACTTCACCCTCTGGTGCGGGATAGGCAACACCATTTCGAAACTTTGCATAAAAGGAATCCCGACTATTGCGTTGTACGGAGAAACCAAGTCAATCACCACAAACTCCACATTCTCGCTTCTCGCCAAATGACCCTCACCAATTTCAACCTCTAACATGATCGTTCCCTTAGCCTTGACATAATGATCGGTGAAACCTTCCAAACACCCTTTGTAAGGAACCAAATTCACATCAGTATAATTCATCCTCTTAAAGGCCTCATAAAACAAAACATTTTTGCTCGCCCCTGAGTCCACCATCACTCTCTGCACTATATTGTTTCCCGGACAAATGGTAATTATCACCGATTGATTCCCGTGGCTCTTCGTCACTGCTAACTCCCGCCTCGAGAAACTGATTACCCTATCTTCATTGGCGGCATACTGAGGGATATCAAAACTGTGCGACAACATCATTATCTGATTATTCAATTGAGCCACGCTAGGCAACGGCTCCTGAATGACATCCACCACATTTCTCTCCGCCCTACCTTCCTCAGCTCGCCTTACATTTTTCTCGAGATACTCCTTCAACTCGCCTTTGTCAATCTTCCCTTGAATTACCCTTCTCAAATTATAACAATCTTCGGTCACATGCCCCTTGTCCTGATGATACTCGCAGAAACTACTTGGGTCCCTGGCCATATAAGTTCCCTCCCTGATGGGAAAAGGTGGCGGCAAATTCCCCCTTCTCATAATCTCGCTGATTGTTGTATTCAGCCTATCATACTTGATAATCTTTCTTTGATCACGGCCTCCATCTCGACCACCTCCACTTCCTCCAACTCTATTCCTGCCGCGACCTCCTCTCTCACCTCTTTTCTCGTCTTTCACATAATAAACTCTTTCCTTAACAACCTTCTTAGCTGTCAAAGAAGATGTTGCATGAGTAACCTTGACCTCCTGATCCTTAGCACCTCCACAAAATCCTCTGACCCTTTCATATAACTCGCCCGTGGTTTTCGGCAATCTCATGCCCAATTCTTGCTTAAATGGGCATGGCAACAAACTAGCATTGTACAACATAATTATCTCGCCTTGGCTAATATCAAAAATTTGGTTCGCGACTTTCATAAACCTGTCTGTAAAGCTCGCTATCCCCTCTCCTTCCTTCTGTTTAAGGCTACACAACTCTGTCTTCTGCACGGACTGCATCCCCGATCCACTGAACCTCGCCAAGAACTTCCCCTTAAAATCCTGGTAACCGAGAATCGACTCTGCTGGCTGGGCCAAAAACAATTCTAATGCATGATCAGTCAATGTGCTCGCCAATGCTCTGCACAACACAACTTCATTTTCAATCAATAGCGACAAAGTAACCCCAAACCCTTCGATATGGGTGTTTGCTCTCGAATTCCCCGAATAGCTCGGCAGGTTCGGCATACGGAATGTTAAATCGGGGCGGCCATCTGAATGCTCTTCGCAAATGGGGCTAAGTAGGAACCCTTCACCTCCACAGGCTTGGTTCCCGCTTCTAACTCCTTAATTTTTCTGGCCATCTCAGCCATTTCCGCTTTCCACTTATCTTCCTCCTCCTTCTTAGCCCTCTCCAGCTCTGTGTCTTTGGCCATCTCGGCGGCTTTCAAAGCCTCTGCAGCTTTCTCATCTTCTGCGGCTTTCTCTGCTTTCTCTCTTTCCTTATCCCTTCCCCTCCTTTCAGGTCGCCTGCGATCTCTATCGCGTGGCGACCTCTCATCTCGGCGGGCCACCTCCGAATGTCGTGAACGATGCGACCTCTTCTCCAAATAAGCACTGTCATCAGAATACTTTGAGCGACTAGGTCTGTAATCCTGGTCTGCAGTCGACCCCTCGTCACTCTCATACTCATAGTAATGAGACTCTTCACGCGAGTTCCCTGACTTGTGATATAACCTCTTCCTTTTTCCTCCATCATGTTCATGACGCTTCCTCTTAATTACAGCACCCTCCGATCTCACCTTAGTCACATCCCGCCTATGTTCTCTGACCCTCTCCTTAGGCGGCGGCATGTCCCTCACCCGCCTATCATCCCTTTTCGCTATACTTTGGCTTACAGCTCGCTCTTCCACCGGGGCCTTTCCCGCAACCCCCGCCGACACCTCTGGCGGGATTTGGGAGGGCTCTTAACCCATCTCTCTCAGCTTCTGATTATTCGCGAGAACTCTTAGCAATAACTCATTATCCACCCTTAACTGGTCGGCCTTAGCTCTTATCTCATCTGTCTTCGAAGGTGCGGGATCCGGCTCATCAGCCCTTGCCTTTCCCTTTCCAACTCGCTCCCTTTCTTCCTGCGCCCTGGCACTCCTGATTGTCAAATCGATATCAGTAGTTTGCACATCGCCATCCCGCGCAGAACCTGACCTGTTCTTGCGGGTATCCTTTGGGTGGGTTGGGGGTCTCCAACGCCGGATTCTGGGTAACTTTCGCCTGAACACCTTTATCTTGACCCATTCCGTCCACTTTCTGGGTTTACAAACAAACACAATCTGAAACAAAACTAATCCACACCACCAGCAAAGCTATACAACACCAGCAACAACCCTAATAGTAGGGTTTCCAAGCTCCCTACCAAGAACTCAAACACGCCACACCACTGCAAATAACCAGAACCACAACAACCGTCTGACCAAACAAAGAAGGAAAACTCAGTCTCGGCAACGGAACCAACTGATGCTGCCAAAAAATTTGGTTGCACAGGAACTGAAAGGAAAAAGAATACTCCGGCTGATCCTCCTTTGCTAGGTCTCCTACACACATGCAAACACGTTAACTAGGTCGGGGGTGGCTCCGGCAAAACCCCTCCGGCGTGTGAGTAAGATTTCTGCTCTAAACTGATAAAACAACAATGGAAGTTCTTGAGAGAGAGAGAGAGAGAGAGAGAGAGAGAGAGAGAGAGAGAGAGAGAGAGAGAGCTTAGAGAGTAGAGAGAGTACGTACCCTAACAATGTCACTATTTCTCATGTTTTATACTACTAAGCTCTCATGTGCCTTGCACATGGGGTGTAGCGATGTGCGGATTTTTTCCTTTTTAAACATCTTTTGAGTCGCCACCTATATTATTCGTTTGGAAACATAGAAAAACCATTTTTGAAAGAGATTTTGGGTTCAGGGCTTAGGTTATGGAATGGGAAGGTCAAGGAGCACCCATTTCACCCAATCCGGAGATCGGTCTTGCTAAAGAAAAGAGAGGTTTTCAAAGAAGGAGAAGGTTTCAAAATTAAATAAAATAAAGATCCATTTAATGGGGTTAAATGGAATATAGGATCGATTGCTTCGAGACCATCCCCATGATTTGGGGAGGCTCTAGGCCGATCCTAGATTCGATGTATTTATACCACTCTAAAAATCAATTAGAAAGGAAAGAAAGGTTACCTTGCGTGAGGTAATTTGGGCAGAGTTTCGACTCAAGTTTAGAGTTGAACCTTGACACGGACAAAGCTTCGCCTCAGTCCTTGATTCGGGCTTCGATGTTTGTTTATCAACAAGGTTGACAAACAAACTTTAGGTGATTTTTAGGGGTGATTTACAGGAATCTTTCAAGGAAAGAAACTAGTAAATGTGAGGTTTTTTGACTTGGGATTTCAAGATTGTGGACCTCTGAAATACTGAAAGTCTTCAGGTATTTATAGGTATTGGAGAGGTGTTGAAGATGAGATCAAACACCTTGAGAAGGTTCCAGAATCCAAAATTCATTGGCTGGCCGGATGGATGAAGTTTTATCCCGAAAGAGGTTGAAATCGATGAGGAAACTGCTATCTGCATTATGCAGAACTCCTTTATCTCGCGCGAGATACACTATTCCGCGTGAGATAATGCAGTCTGTGGACAATTCTGCCCTTCCCTCGTTATCTCGTATGCAGTTTAGTCCCAAACTAACGGTGGTTAGCCAAAACTTAACGAAACATGACGAAATGGTGGATTTCTACTTCTTGACTCAAAGCAAGACTTAGAGCGGTATAAATGTGATCCGATGGGTTCAGAATGGGGTGTCTACAGAGCCCCTCGTCGACAAGTCTTATGAAAGAAGTCATGTCGACGATAGAAAATACATCATTCTGAACATCGGGATGGTCGGGCCGCACGGCTTCCTACGTATCTCTATCGGAGAATCAGAACATAACGTAGTTCGACTTCAAAATACGAAAAGGCTGCTTTAGGTATTTTGAAAATCGAGGATATTTTGTTTTTGAAAAGGTAAACTCATACCGAGGAATCAAATCAAGACCCAATTCTGAATATACCGATCTCGAAGATTCGCACATGCAGGCTCCGAACACTGGGAAATATGTTAGAAAACAAAGGCTTACAGTCGGTTCTTTGAGTCTGTCGGTTTTGTGACGATTCGCACATGCAGGCTCCGAATCGGGCTTTTCCTTGTTGAGGATGACGATTCACCTGTTCGGGCGTTGAATCGGGCTTTTATTTTGACGATTCACATGTTTGGGCATTGAATCAGGCCTTTCGTTTGACGATCCACTTGTCTGGGTGTTGGATCGTGCTTTTCTGTATATGATCCACCTGTCTGGGCGTTGGAACAGGCTTTTCTATTGACGATCCACCTGTCTGGGCGTTGGACCAGGCTTTTCTGTTGACGATCCACCTGTCTGGGCGTTTGACCGGGCTTTTCTGTTGACGATTCACCTGTCTGGGCTCTGAATTGTGTGGAATGAGTTGATCTCTGGATCAATCATTTTCGGGTGATTGGTGCCGTACCCGGCGATCGTGCGGGTGTCACGTTCGGCTTGTTTTGTGACTTGCGGTGCCGATTTTTCCACGTTTCCTTGTTAGTGTGTCACTTCCAAGGGTAAATGTGTCAAAATTTTGAATTTTGACGTTGTGTAGACGCTTATTGTCGAGGACAATTTCGTACAATTCCAAAAGGTATATCTCGTGCGACACTTCTACTGTCGGGGCAATATAACAGCAGCAGCTATTTCATTTTGAAAATGCCTCTTTTCATATTTCCCTTCCTAGCTTGAGCCAAGGCGAATTTTCTCTGTGATATTTGTGTGTTTCTTGTTGATTCCTTCTTACAATCAACCCTCAATCCTTCCTCCTTCCAAAATCGATGGCTCAAGAAAGAAAAAATCCAATTTTGGGAGTCATTTGCTAGGCAAGGATTACCCCCGTGATGACCTCACTTTCGATAGGGACGTGCACATTTCTACCGCCGTTCGTGAAGGTTTGGTAAGAGCTTCTCTCTCAACTCTTATCTCATGCATTTGAATCCCATTTTTTGAATTCCAATTTCATCAATGACAGTTTTTTTTTTTTGATTTTTGTCTAGAACTTGGTTCTATCTTGCATGCTTCGATTTTTTTGTTGAATTTGTTGAATGTTTTGCGTTGCATTGTGTGTGTATGAGTTCCCTACATATCATGGATTGTAGGAGGGGTTGATTCGGGTAGTCAAATGCATCTTTGGGCATGCTTTTCTTGTGCGCACGCCAAATGTTCGATGAAATGCCTCAATGAGAATTTTCTTCTATTTCTTTGAGATTTTGCCATGGGATGCTGCCTAACATTGCCTTTTGCTTTTCCTCTGTTTTGCAGTCGTACAGGCCAACGAAAAACTGTCGTGGGAGTCCGAAATTGGCCAGAGCTTTGTGGGACAAGATCAAGGGCCTTAATGGGGTTCAAACTAGGATGGCTCAAACGGGGCTTTTGACCTTCGTTGACAACATCCAAGGGATGAGACGGACTCCCCAAGTTCTTCAGGCAATCCGGGAGAGGTTGTGGGATACTACTCACACCGTGCATCTGCGCTTCGGGGAAGCTACTATGACTCCGACGGATTTTCTTGATATTACAGGGCTAGAGTTCATCGGTGAGCCCCTCCCGAAGACTACGGTTATAATACTGCGAGTCCGGCTGTATGGAGGCAGCTGATTGGTTTTGCCCCTAACAAGGTTAAGGGGTTTGCTGCTGAGTTGTCACCTCTCCGGGCTCAGCTTGAGGCTTATGCGCTTAAGCCAAATGCGGACACTGGTTGGTGCGGGGCGCCCTCTGGTACATTCTGTCGGAGACCATTTTTGCGAACCATTCTTCTACGGCCCGTCTCTCCCTCTTAGGCTTATTGGTGGAGTTGGATGATGTGAGTACTTATGATTGGGGATCAGCGAGGCTGGCCTTTTGTTATCACGCCATGGATGAGGCGTGTAGGCAGACCAAGGATACTCTATCAGGGTATTCTTATGCTTGGGAGGTATGCTCCTAACTCTGTTTCTGTCTTTTATCTGTACTCTTTGTCTGTATTTCGTACTGAATCTGTTCTGTTTTCTTGTACAGATATGGGGCTATGTTGTCTTCGGATTGTACAAGTTTGAGTTGGAGAGCCGGGACCCTCTGTTTTCGGATATTAGGAGGTGGAGCCACCCCAATCGGAGTGTTGATGAAGAGGAGGATCAGGAGTGGACCCTGACGGTTGTAGAGGCACGGGCCATGTTGGACGCCTTTGAGTATGAGCGGATGGGCCTTTATCCATGGACCTTGGTGGAACGGGAGGCTCACCGTGCTTGGGTTGCCACTGCAATGCAGAGGATATTGGTATCTCTGGAGGGGGATACCATGTACTTGGGCGAGCGAGTCTTCCCTCAGCATGGCCGGGGTTCACTGCCATATAGGGTGCCAGCGGAACCGCCGAGGGCGATGTACCCTACCCACTTCATTCCAGATGATGATTATGCCGATCTTGTGGAGGGTTGTGAGGCGACGGCTCGTGTTGTTCGAGGAGCTTCCTATGCGGAGTTCTTGCCTCGCCTGATGGGTCCCCTTTCAGTAGGTGCTAGATGATCGCTTGCTCGGGGTTCCACCTCTGCCTCTGCCTCAGGTTCGTCAGCCCCTAGCATTTCTTCCCAGTATGCCGGTCCTCTGCCCTTCGCGCCAGATTACGGTCCTCCGAGCTACACATATATGATGGGAAGTATGCCGATGATGGGCCACATCCCGATTCCGGACCATATTCCCGAGGGTTACCGCCTTCCATCTGATGTCTCCTCGGTACGTTTCTATTCATACTATTTCATGTATTCGTTCATATAAGTGTATATGTCCGACTTCATCTGAACATCTCTTTTCTTTTGTTGTCAGATCACTATGTCCGCGGCTGATTATAACTGTGGGGCGAGCAGGATGGCAGGATTGATGTCCCTGGTGTCGGACATGTTCGAGCGGCTGTTTCAGAAGGCGTCTTTGGCAACTTCAACGGTGGCCTCTGCGGTGACCCCAACTTGTCGAGCAAAGCGGTCGAGGAGGGACGGCAGCCCCAATGGTGGTGATGGCGGAGGTGCCGGTGGCTCGGGCGATTTGATGGCGTGACCCCCCTTTTCTCCCCATTTGTTTTCTGAGGATTTGTAAATATTGGCCGTGTGGGCCCAGACAATTTCTTTTCTTCCTTTTTGGTACCTGTTAGCACGTAGGTGGCACAAAAACAAAATTTTCTTAATTCTTAGTCCTAAGTCTAATTAATTAATTTCTTTACTTTCTCGACTTCCATGATTGGAAATGAAATGACCATTTGGGTCACAGTTTTGAGCTTGATTTTGGTGTTGCACTGCATGTTAGGAACTGTACGTGCAGGTTTTCGAGACTTGCTTCGTCAAGTCGGGGCTAGATTATTTGTTGGTGCAGGACTGCTGCTGAATTTGCCGAAGGGATGTGTCGCGCGGGACAAGGCATCTCGCGCGAGACACGCTACTTAGGCGAGATTCTTTTACTTCTTCGAACAGGATTCTGTCAGTTTTCCCTATAAAAATACACTGTAGTTCGACCAGATAACTCATCCTAGCCTTTCAAACTCTAGAGATATTCTGTTAGGGTGGAGTTATTGTCTTTTTTTTTTCAACCCTGTGATCCATGGCTTCCAAGGAGATCGCCCCAACGTTCATGATTCTTGATGATTTTTCTTTGCCGTCTGAAGTGGTTGAAGCCTTCAAGCAAGCATCAAGAGATTTCGTGAGGTCGTTTCGCAACCGATCTCGCAATAAGTTCATAGCAAAATTCGGATTCAGAATCCTCTTCACTTTGAAGAACCTCCAACCGGATTGGAATCTTTTGCAGGGTGCTGCTCGATTTTGGGATCCCTCTGTCCATCTCTTCAATTTTTCTCTTAATGAGATGGTGCCTACTGTTGAGAAATTTGCCATTATCCTGGATATGCCTTTGACTGGTGAGATTGCTGTTCCTAAATACAATAGGAATCATTCAGAGGCTTTGAATGAATTGCTAGGGATCCCCCTTGATACTTGCTATGAGCTGGTTCACCGCAGGTGGGTAGATTATTTTTCTTTTCCTGAGCGATTCAGCGGAGATTCAGATGATGACGCCTTTCATGTTTACAAACGGAACTTTCTGGCCCTTTCTCTTTTTGAAGATGTTTTGTTCGTATGCAGGGATGGCTTGGTTGACTCCCAATTGGTAGAAATTGTTCTGCAAGCTAGGAAACGTTCTAGGAATATTATTCCGTTAATCTTGGGTGAAACCCTGCATGGTCTTGACGAGTTGCATAAGACCGGTGCCATGACTCAAGGGAGTCCTCTTTTGTTGACTATTTGGCTTAGGGAGCATCTCAAGTTGGTAGGTCCCCCGTTGGAATATTCCCCATTCACATACCATACGCGAAAGTTACTGATCAAGGATCTCTCGGTGGATGAGTGGGCTGAGCTGATTGCGAAGACTATAACTGCTGATATCATTTGGTGTCCACCCTATTGGAGATTGAACAAGTATGTTGCCAATACCAAGGTTTTTGACAGGGTTGTTCTCCCGGTTTTGCGAGATTCCTCCTTTTATTTTCCCAAGCGGGTGCTCCGTCAGTTTGGTCAGCAGCAGGACACTTATCTTTTCGAAGGGGCCTCTCGTGATGTGTCTTATATCGGTGTAGAGTTTGCACAGGTGCTAGCTCAAGCATGGGGTGAAGGAACTAGTCGGGACCGCTGGTCGAGCCTTCGGACCTTTGATGCAAGCGTCTTCTTATCTGACAAGTATTTGGATTGGTTCCTTCATACCGGTCACCCTAGCGTGGAGAAAATTGATGATCTGCGGCTTTCACTGTTAGGAGATTCCTTCGTGGCTAGTAGTATTTTGCGAAGGAGCGAGGTTCAGTCTGATCTTGCTAATGTACGGACCGATCCAACCCAGGATTTTCTTGACGGGGATTGGTATGAGAGGCGAGGCAAAGGGATGCCAGGAAAGACGCAAGCTTTAGATAGGCCCAATATCTTCAAGAGGCTTTCGGAGTCCGTTTTTACTCGTCTCGGGGGATGTTCTACTTCGAAGGGCCCAAAACGCAAGAGAGATCGCGATGACGGTGGGGATCATGTCCGCCGGCCTACCAACTCAATGAAAGGCTAGATCTTAAAGAGTACTAAGAGATTGCTTTGATAGATCAATAATTTTATTTTATTATTTCTTTTTCAAGATTGTTAGCTTAGCAAATTAGTCGTTGTGGTTAGGATTTTCCTTTTGTCATTAATAAAATGCATTTGATTAATAAAAGGACAAGATTAGATTTATTTATTTGATTAGACCGAACCCGAAGGCTGCCTACGTTCCTCTTTTACAGCAATTAAATAAGAGGTTCAGGTCTAATCTAGTTCATTTTTGAGAGAAAAAGGACAAAATACGGTTTCAGGCCGAGGGGTAATCTCGCGCGGGACAAGGCCTCCTCCCCCCCTTTTTTTTATGCACATCCTTTCTTTTGCCTAGACTGCCCCTTTGGGTTTTCAATCTAGCGGGCTTCTTTTCTTGTGCAAGCTCTAATTTTTGCCTAGGCCGTCCCCTTCGGGATTTTCAACCTAGCGAGCATTTTTCTTTTAAGAGGCCAAGTCACGCGAAGTATTTCTTGAGTTTGTCCATGTTGACTGGCTTCGGTAGCTGATCTCCGTCTAGGTCCACTAGCTGAAGGGCTCCCCCAGAGAATATCTTCTTCACGATGTAGGGTCCTATCCATCTGGGTCCCCACTTGCCTAGCGGGTTAAAAGGTCCAGGACGATGCTCACGGAGAACCAGGTCGCCTACTCTGATGTTCCTTGTCTTGACCTTTTCGTTGAAAGCTCTTGCCATTCTTCTTTGGTAGGCTTGAGTGTGCTCGGCTGCTTTCAGCCTCCTTTCATCTAGCAAGGCTAATTCTTCGTATCTGCTTTCTAGCCAGTCGACTTCATTCACTTGGTTTTCTAGGAGAACCCTTAGTGATGGTATTTCCAATTCTATTGGCAAGACAGCCTCCATTCTGAATGTGAGGGCGTAGGGAGTCTCTCCTGTAGATGTTCGGACTGAGGTGCGGTATCCCCACAGTGCGAAGGGTAACTTGTCAGGCCAGTCTTTCCCAGTGATTGCCATTTTTCTGATGATGGTTTCGATTGTCTTGTTTGCGGCTTCAACTGCTCCATTCGTCTGAGGCCTGTAAGGAGATGACTTGTGCCTTGTGATTTTGTACTCGGTTAGGAGGCGATCGGTTTCTTTCTCGAAGTGCGAGCCATTATCAGATATCATCTCTTGCGGGACCCCGTATCGGCAGATGATGTTGTGCTTGACGAATTCTGCAACCTTTCTGGCATTCAAAACTTTGTAGGAGGCGGCCTCGACCCATTTAGTGAAATAGTCGATGGCTACTAGGACGAAGCAGTGTCCATTGGTTCCTGTGGGGGTGACCTTTCCGATCACGTCTATCCCCCAGGTCGAGAACGGCCAAGGAGAAGTCATGGGGTACAGTAAGGAAGGCGGCGCGTGCTGAAGGTTGGCGTGTATCTGGCACTTATGGCATTTCTTGACCATTTTGGTACAGTCGGCTTCCATGGTTAGCCAAAAGTACCCTTGTCTGATGATCTTTTTGGCGAGCATATTTCCGCTCATGTGGGTTCCACATATGCCTTGATGAACATGGTCCATTATTTCTCGGGTCTCTTCTTCGGTGGCGCAAAGGAGGTTTCCTTGGGAATGTTTCTTGAATAGACGGCCAACAATGATGGAGTAATTAGCGGCCAGCCTCTTAAGGGCGATCTGAGTCTTCTGGTCTGTCTCAGGCGGAATGGTTCCATCTAGGATGAAATGCCAAATATCATGGTACCACGGTTTCTTTTCGGAATCTTCAACAGTGGCACATTCGGATAACCATTTGTCTTTTCAGTCATGGAGATCTATAACGGCGCAGAAGGCAGGAGTTGAATGTCGTGTTATTTTGAAAGGTTTGACTGCCTTTCCTTTAGGGATTTCGACCAAGGAAGCAAGTGTAGCCAATGCGTCAGCAAACCGGTTTTTGTCTCTAGGGAGATAGAGGAATGAGACATCCTGAAATTGTTGCGCCAACTCTTGGAGGTGGACACTGTATCTTTGAAGGGTTGGATCTTAGATCCTGCACTTCTTCAGCGTCTGATTGATGATTAACTGGGAGACCCTGAATACCTCAAGTTTGGTCACGTTGCGCTCTAGGACTGCCTCAAGCCCCGCTATACAAGCCTCATATTCTGCGGTGTTGTTGGTGGCGTCAAAGTCAAGACGTATTGCTAGTGGAGTATAGATGTCATCAGGGTCTACTAACAACATTACAATGTCGAACCCTCTCTTGTTGGCTGCGCCATCGAAAAATAATTGCCACTTATTTTCGTCTTCTATACTCATGATGTCTTCATCATGGAATCGCGGGTCTTCCCTCTTCACTTCGTCGCAAGGAAATTCGGCCAACTAGTCTGCGAATACACTCCCCCTGACGGATTTCTTAGTGACGTAAGTGATATCATATCCCGCGAGCATGAAATACCATTTAGCCAGTCTCGAAGACAAATTTGATTTGTCTAGGATGTACTTCAAAGGATCCATTCTTGCAATGAGACGAACCGGGAAGGCTTCCATATAGTGCTTTAGTCTTTGTGATACCCAGACGAGAGCAGCGCAAGATTTTTCAAGTGGAGAGTAGTTGATTTCGCTGCCTTGGAATCTGCGGCTGACAAAGTAGATGGCATTCTCAGTGTGTGAAGCAGGCTGTTCTTGAGCGAGCATAGCCCCTAGCGCGTTGTTAGTAACCGTGAGGTATAGCTTTAAGGGTTTTTCCTTGTGCGGTGGAACCAGGATGGGTGGGGAAGTTAAGTAATGCTTAACTTCCTCGAATGCTTCTTGACATTCCTCGGTCCACTCTTGAGGTGCGTTTTTCTTAAGTAGCTTGAAGATAGGATCGCACATTGTAGTCAGTTGATTGATGAATCGACTGATATATTGGAGTCTGCCCATGAATCCCTTTACTTCTTTCTGCGTTTTGGGTGGAGGCATGTCTATGATGGCTTTTATCTTGGCGGGGTCTGCTTCTATGCCACACTCGGTGACCATGTACCCTAAGACTTTCCCTTTGACCACTCGAAATGAGCATTTTGCGGTGTTGAGCCTCATCTTGTGTTGTCTCAGTCGATTGAAGAATTTTCTGAGATCTCTAAAGTGCTGACCATCTGTCCCTTTTGAGTGGACGATCATGTCGTCCACGTATACCTCTATTTCCTTGTGGATCATGTCATGGAATAGTTTCGTGACTGCCCTTTGGTAAGTAGCCCCAGCGTTCTTGAGACCAAACGGCATGACCGTATAACAGAACGTCCCCCAAGGTGTGGTGAAGGCTGTTTTGTCCTGATCCTCCTCTGCCATGAGGATTTGGTTATACCCTGCGAAGCCATCGACGAATGAGCGGACTTCGTATGCTGCTGTGGCGTCGACCAACATGTCTATGTTTGGTAGTGGGAAGTCATCTTTAGGGGATGCTTTGTTAAAGTCTCTGAAATCGACACAGACTCGTATTTTCCCATTCGACTTGGCTACTTGTACCGTGTTTGCTAGCCATTCCGGATACTCGATCACTTTGATAAACCCCACGTTCAAGAGTTTCATGATTTCCTCTTTTACTTGCATTGACCATTCCGACTTGATTCTGCGCAGTTTCTGTTTGACTGGTTTGGCGTTGGTGTGAATGTGTGCCCAAATTTTGGATTCACGTGAGTTTGAAGACATCCGGTTTAATTTGAAAAACGGAGTCGCCACGCCATTTTGATTACCTCAAAACTTTGAAAAAAAGGTTTTTATGGGTTCGGAGGTTAAGTTACCCCTTGGGAAGAACGGATCGTCGTTCACCCAAGGTGCCTTGCCGTAGCAAGTCTCCCAAGATTCCATTTATCGTGCTTGCTTGCGTGCTTTCTTGTGTGCATGTGTTTGAAAATAAGGGGGGGGGGGAATGTCCCAAGTTGTCTTCCGGACGTACAAACCATTTATTGGTTGTCGCTCGGGATTCCTTGGATTTTATGTATTCGGGATTATGATCCCGTCCTCATCTTGGACTTGTGATCATCGCATTTTGACCTCGGGACTTGCGTGATCGAGAGAGGGACTCCCTTTTATAGTCCAAAAATGAGGTTCTTTAGGAAGGAATGTCCTTAGCCCATCAATCCTACACTTTAAGACGGTCGAGCTCGTATAGATGCTTCATACTCATCTTAAGTGGTAATCGGAGATATAGGGTTCAAGGTTATCCCTTTTCTAAAGAAATTATGAAACCTTTAATGGAAGGAACGATGTAAAGATATGATCTTTTACACCGGTTCGTTCCAAGGTTGCTAATGGGGAAATGCATGTTTTAAAATGACATTTTTAGTGAAAAGATGACATTTTAGGTTGCAAAGGATGTTTTTGATTTGTAAAGAATGTTTTTTTGGTTAAAGAAATGATTTTTGTGCAAAGGATGCATTTTTATGTTGGAAAATAGCATTTTAGGTGCAAATGATGCATAAAGATGTTATTTTGAAAGCAAAAGATGCATTTTTATGTAAAGAAATGACTTTTAATGCAAATGATGCACCTTTAATGTGAAAAGTATGTTAATTTTGAGTGCAAAAGGAATGATTTTGATGCATGAAAATAGGCTTTAGGTGTAAAGGATGCACCTTTATGTATGAAAAATGGTATTTTAGTGAAAAGATGGCATTTTTATGTATGAAGATACTATCTAAATTGCAGATAGACATCAGATTATAGCATGGGGGTTAAAATCAGATTACAACTTGAAAATATGAAGTTTCTGCAAACTGGCTATGTTTGTCGCGTGACATAGGCTGCCTATGTCGCGTGACATACTTAGCCACTTGCAGAGACTTCATCAACTGGGATTTGCAGAGGTATCAAGGCACCAATATGGCCAAGTTACTTCACAAACAGATCTCAGAGAGCAAGTTTGTCAATGGTGAACACTTCAAGAGGGTGTGGATATGAGGGATCCACACTCATCTCGAGTGTTCATGAAAAACAATGCCAAACCGGGGCTTTTACATGAAATGATATGCAAATGGATATGGATCTAAGCAATATAACACTAAAGCACGTAACTTTAATCAGGATATATCATTATTAACACATTTAGCATATAGATCTCATGTATAATGAAGATAGGGAAAGGAAAAGGGTAGAAAATCGTTACCCTTGAAGACCACGACTTCCTATATCACGTTAGATATAGGAGCCTTCAAAACAGCAACTTCTGGGGACTGAAATCAAGCCTTAGTTCTATGAGAATCTTTGGTTCTTGATGTGTGTGGGAAGTGTGTGTGTATTGGTTGAATGGTGGGTGATTTGGAGGATTAGTGTGTGTTTTAGTGGGTATGTGAGGAGAGAGGATGCTTCTGGGCGTATTCTCTATAGAGGGGGACTGAGGGATGGAAAAGGGGTGCCCAAAATGAGAGGTGAAGGCCTCTATTTATAGGCTGCCTGCATGGGCTTATTATGTCGCACGACATAAGTAGCCACTTCCAGTTCCTTCTAGAAACATGCAAGGTGGCAGTTTTCTAGAAGGTTTTTCTTGAATTAAGAAAAACGTGTTTCTTAATCTCCAAGTAGTCCCTTTACCCATTAGAAGGTTTGGAACATTTCCGTAATTGCTCCAGAACTCTAGGAAAGTCTGGAGAATTGCCGGGAAACTTGCCGGAATTGCCAGGAAAATTATCCGGAAGGCATGAGCCAGATTTGGGTACTTACAGAAGCCCCTCGGCAACGTCACTTGCAGGGCGAGTGGGGTTGTCGATAGAAAAGGATCCAATCTGGCGAATGCCGAGACGGATTGGGTGACCCAGTTGGTCGAGTGGCTGAACCGTTTATGAAAGGCTACCTACGTATCCTGAGTGGGAATCAAGCCATAATCGTAGTTCGGAATCCACTGGGGAAAGGGGGCGTCATATTGGCTGAACCTAAAGTAGGCTACCTACGTATCCCGGAGGAATCAAGCCAGACCGTAGTTCGAACTCTTACTGAGTCGAAATGTTATTCTTTCATCTTGGAATAACGGAGATCGAAAGAGATATCGAAATGTTATTCCTTCAACTTGGAATACCGGAGATCGAAAGAAATATCGAAATGTTATTCCTTCAACTTGGAATAACGGAGATCGAAAGAGAGCGAAATGTTATTCCTTTAATCTGGAATAACGGAGATCGAAAGAGATATTGAAATGTTATTCCTTCAACTTGGAATAACGGAGATCGAAAGAGAGCGAAATGTTATTCCTTTAATCTGGAATAACGGAGATCGAAAGAGATATTGAAATGTTATTCCTTCAATCTGGAATAACGGAGATCGAAAGAGAGCGAAATGTTATTCCTTCATCTTGGAATAACGGAGATCGCGAGAGAGGTCGAAATGTTATTCCTTCGTCTTGGAATAACGGAGATCGAAAGAGATATCGAAATGTTATTCCTTCAACTTGGAATAACGGAGATCGAAAGAGAGCGAAATGTTATTCCTTCAATTTGGAATAACGGAGATAGCGAGATAGCGAAATGTTATTCCTTCAATCTGGAATAATCGGAGATCGCGAGAGAGCGAAGTGTTATTCCTTCACCTTGGAATAACGGAGATCGCGAAAAAGGTCGAAATGTTATTCCTTCACCTTGGAATAACGGAGATCGAAAGAGAGCGAAATGTTATTCCTTCAATCTGGAATAACGGAGATCGCGAGATAGCGAAATGTTATTCCTTCAATCTGGAATAATCGGAGATCGCGAGAGAGCGAAATGCTATTCCTTCACCTTGGAATAACGGAGATCGCGAAAAAGGTCGAAATGTTATTCCTTCACCTTGGAATAACGGAGATCGAATGAAAGCGAAATGTTATTCCTTCACCTTGGAATAACGGAGATCGAAAGAGAGCGAAATGTTATTCCTTCAATCTGGAATAACGGAGATAGCGAGAGAGCGAAATGTTATTCCTTCACCTTGGAATAACGAAGATCGCGAAAAAGGTCGAAATGTTATTCCTTCACCTTGGAATAACGGAGATCGAAAGAGAGCGAAATGTTATTTCTTCACCTTGGAATAACGGAGATCGCGAGATGGATTTTATAAAGAAGTAGGAAGGAATCAATAATTTTTTTTGTAAAGAAAGTGGGACGTACCCGGATAATTTTATTAAAGAAACGGGACGTACCCTGATAATTTTTGTAAAGAAACGGGACGTACCCGATAATTTTTTCATAAAAAAGTGGGAAGGACCCGATAATTTTTTATAAAGCAACGGGACGTACCCGATTTTTTGAATATAGAATTGAAAATGCCAAGGGCAAATAAAATGAGTCACAGAGATAAATTTGTAAAATAGGCCTCGGGGGCACTGGAGGGAAAATTTGGTTGAAAATGATTAGAAATGCCAGGGGCATAAAGGGTAAAAGAGGCCTACGGGGGACAAAATTGTAAAATGGAGCCTTCAAGGGCAAAATTGTAAAAACAAGCCACAGGGGCTTAGTATGTCGCACGACATAATAGGCCAGTTTGACAGATTCATTTAAAATTCGCACAGTCGCCATTTGAAATTCAATTAGGCTTGAAATTGAGAGGGAGGCGACAGTGAGAAGAGAAAGAGAGCAAACATCAGAGGGAGAACTTGAGAGGAATCGAGAGAGATTAAACATCTTGAGCCCGATTCAATTGGAGAATGCCTCCTAGGTTATATCCGACTAAAAGGGCTCCTCAACATGCCGAGTTAGCCAATCGATGGAAAGGGGTGCAGAGGAATCAAAGGCCCTTTCTTCCGCAAGCTCAAAGGGGAGATTTCTATCCGCAGCTCGATGAGCATACCTCGGATGTCGGGAAGAAAGATGTGGTAAGTGACCTAGGTTTTTTTTGAAAAAATTTTGATTTGGGTGAAATTGCTTCGAACTGAATGCCTTCAGACTGTGCTATGAATTGAATCATGAACTGGCATGAAATCATAGATTGACCTAGGAAATGTGATGCTAAATGCATGCTATACATTGATATATTTTGACCTATTTTTTTTGCTTGAGATGATTTCAAGAAATAGCATGAGATATTTATACCTGTGCCATGTTTTCTTGCAGAGATTACGCACCTGTGGTTCCCTGGAGGTGATCGTGTATGGCGGCGCAGCTTGCCGGGTAGCCAGGAGCAGATAGACTCGCCTAAGGGCATGATTTACACCGCTGGGCTAGGGCAATTCTTTGAGATGGCGAAGGCCATTGGAGACACTCAGAGGAATGTAGATTTGGTGAGGGACTTTAGAGAGTTTTGGTGGGAGACCACCCATTCATTCCACTTCTCTTGGGGTGAGACGACAGTCACACCGCTGGATTTTGCGGTCATCACAGGATTGCCTTTTACGGTATGAGCCACTCTACATAGAGGAGCCTCGCACAGTGAGCCGAGCCCCACTCTATCACCGATGCCGATTTTATGAGTTTGCTTGGCTTCGTTCCCCAGATCAAGAAGGGGAATGGATATGAGTTGGGCGAGCTACATGGCTTGGTTGGGGAACAGAGTAGGGACTACATTGTGGTTGATGATCCTGTTGAGAGCCGGCTGAGAGCCGAGAGATTAGCGAGGGCTTTTGTATGGGTAGGCTTTTCTCGACATGCCGTTTCATTAACAGCGCCATGCCCGATTTCACCGCCGGAGCTTCGAGAGCCCGGGATGCCGTGGGAATTTATCCCTGGGTGAGGCCGGTTTAGCCGAGATGTATTTGGCTCTAGATGACGTCAGTAGAGGGAGGGCGAAGTATTTTACTTGCTGTCATCTGGCTTTTGAGGTATTCTCTCATCTTGACCTCTTTTTTTTGCGCATTTCATTCTATCCTTTTTCCTTGTTTTGACTTCTTCTTCTTTTCAGGCTTGGGCCTTCAAGTATTTTGGTTGTTACGAGTGGCAGATACAGGATGAGTTTCCTGCCACCACTTTTCCTGCTCTCAGACAGTGGACGAAGAGTGCCAGGAGACAGACTAGGACACCGGAGGGTTCGAGGTGCAGGATTACGGCCTCGTATCATGATACGCTGACATACCTGAGAGGGACTCCACAGAGGATGAGTTTGTTCCCCTGGACTGGCCGTTATGGCGATTTGGATTTAGATCATGCTGCGCACTTGACAGAGTGTAGCAAGCTGTTGGTGGGTTTGTCTGGAGACGCCTTATATTTAGGAGAGAGAGTGTATAGACAGCAATGGGCCCAATAGGCATGCTCGGATCCCTGATGATCCTCCAGCTAGGATATGGCTGCCTCGCCAGTTGGCGAATGTAGATGCTTTGATCGTAGGCATGGCGGAACATCTCTTCACACGGGATGGGGATTACACTTTGTACGTGTCTATGCATCTTCAGTCCCCACAGACCAGGGTTGGTTATGGTGCTCAGAGTGCGGGACCCTCGACTGGCCATGTGGATAGACCTCCTTTGCCCCCGAATTTCATTGATTACCAGGGTGGTGGTCGCATGAGGCGAGCTCATATTGATATGTCACAGACTCATCCTCATCTGGTGCTCCCGCGAGGTTCTAGATCTGTAAGTACTGTTCCTTACGTCTTTTGGATTGATTGCATCTCTTTCTGTTATCAAGAACTACATTCTGACACATATTATGTCTGCTTGTAACAGGTGTCGGCTCAGGCTTACAGGCACTTGACCAGGGCTTATACCGGCGCTGTGGGCATGATTGGCAAGATCCAGAGAGGTATGAGCTTTTGGAAGAATCAGTGTCGGTCGCAGGATTCGATCGATATCTCTCCACCTGGCCAGCCGAGAAAGAAGAAGAGCCGCACTGATGACGCAGGCACCAGTGGGGGCATTAGTGGACCGAGGCCTTGGACAAAGAGGCCAAATGTGCCTCTTCATGGACCCATTGAGATTGACGATGATGATGATGAGGATGGTGGGGCTGAGACAACCACAGATTATGAGCTTGATTCTACTGTCATCACTGAGCTTGATGACTATTACCGCACGGGGACCATAGCCTACGAGGCACCTTCTGACGATCCCGACGATGAGCCTGAGGAGGTTGAGGATGACGGCGAGGATGAAGATGATGGAGAGGATGATGGAGATGACTCAGAGTAGCCCCCTTTCCCCTTAGATTTTTATGACTTTTTTTAGTTATTGTACCCTTTTAGGGAAAACGCATCTTTTAGACTTGGTCTCTTTTTATTTTATATGTACATTGCTAGCCTTTTTCTTTTTGCACACATTTATGAAATGATGGTAGTAAATGGCTTGAACTGGATGACTTGAATGGATTTTTGGCTTGAATGCATGGGTGTACATGGGGTACATGAACCCTCCCCTATGCATTTGAGAAGTGTATGACTGGCATTTGCAGCTATTGACATGTCGGGGATTGCCCTGGGGAAAGCAGTATACTGCTGATGTCTGATGTCTGATGTCTGATGTGGGCTTGTTATGTCGCGCGACTTGGCTTGTTATGTCGCGCGACTTAGTAAGCCTGAACTGTGCTTTTCATTGCCTTTGGAACTGGAATGGAATTGCAGACACAGGTTGGAATTGGGTGACCAAAAGAGGTCACCTACCTGGCCTCCTTGGGACAATGGCAAAGAGATATTTGGTCCCTTCCTATAAGGATGAAAACGGGGTGACCTGTTCGGTCGAAACCTAACGGTTTATTTTATATCCGCAAGCGCACGGGCTATTGTAATATAGCGGGTGCAAGTACGAGTCGATCCCACAGAGACAGGGTTTACTTAAGGGATATTTTTGTCTTTAGAAAATATAGAAAAGATTGGGGGTAGATAAAATTTGTTTTAGAATAATAGAGAGAGCATAAACAGAAAATACTTTAATTGAAATCTTATAAAACGAAGCATTCTCGGGATTGGAAAGCATACGCATATTCTTATTCATCAAATTGTCATTGTCTTAGAAATAAAAGGTTTTCATAAAAAGCAAGGATGGTATGTTAAGCCTACGCTATTTCGGGCTAAGACAATAGCGTTTGTATTCTTCACTAATTATGTCCTAACTGTTTGAGAAATCCGTTTATGTTTGCCCCCGCCCTGTCACAAACGGGCATTCCGGCTTATCTCTAGCTGACCATAATTAGTAAGAATCCATTAAGGAAGGAAGTCAACATACTTTCCATTAAAGGAACATCCCTAGGCCATTGAACTACTCTCGTGATCAATGAACCTAGTTTCTTTATATGGTTCCGTCAATCGAGATTCTCCGCTAGGTACTTCTCTCAATTGACTGAATCATACAAATTGGATATCGCCAAAATGTAAGGCATTTAGAGAATAATATAAAGAGATTGTTTTAGATGAAGAAAGAAGACAAGACTAAATATTTTTAAATGATGAATAAGCATGCTTTTGAGTTTCCAACCCCAAGAATATGGGGGATTACTCACAAGCCATAAATAAATAGAAAAGTATAAATAGAGATTGAGTAAGAAAGACTTATGATTGCTGAGAATAATGCTTCACTTTTATTGCTTTTCCTCCAAAGTGATTCCAAGAACAAATAATGACTTTGATCTTCAAACTCCTTTGGAAAATTGTTGTTATAAATCTTTGTATCTTTTATCTCTCTAATATCAGTAATTTCTCTCTAAGAATTCGTATCTAAGACTGATTACAAGGGTCCTATTTATAAATGGGAGGAGACTCTTCAATTGGGTGCCATCAAAGGGTGCCTTTACATCTGCAGTCACGATTTGCACGACCGTGTCAAGGATTTTGCACGGCCGTGTCCTCTTTGGCGCCAGTTTTGAATTTGAATCTTGGAGACTTGCACGGCCGCTCCTAAAACAGCTGTACGGCCGCTCCTGGTTTGGCACGGCCAGGTCACTTCAGTGCTCGGCCACTCCATGGGCCAAGATGGCCGGGCATGGCCTATGATGCACGGCCGCTCCTGGTTTTGCTGCACGGCCGCTCCGAATGGTTTTCAGCTTGGAGTGCTTTATTTTGCTTGGTGTTCCTCCATCCTTTCGGACCAATTAGCCCAAGTATCCTTTAGTCATAAAATGACCCTAAAACCTGTCTAGAAATGTATAAAATATACCAAAAACGTAAAATCTAATAAAATAGCAAAAGTAAGTAAAAATACTAAAAACTAAATAAAAAGTGATGATTTATTTGTGTAAAAGTATATAAAAACTAGGATAATTGACTATATAATAGTCACTTATCAAACTCCCCCACACTTAAGCCTTTGCTTGTCCCCAAGCAAACTTAGAATGAAATACGGAGAGGGAGAAAAATACGATTGATCCCTCAGAAATAAAGTAGCAAGCCCTTAAATGCCTTGTAGATAATGCCTTTATCTATCTAATCATATTTTGAATACCTTTAAAAATTTATTTTAGGAAGAAATATTTTAGGGATATTTTTAAAGAGATAAAATGCAAGACAATAACCTAATATAGCATATATAGAATTTTGACCAAGTAAAGCATGCTAGAAGGAAGAATCTTTAGATTTATTTCTTGGTAGAAAAAGCTGTCACTTTTTAGAGTGATTTTTTTAGAAAAGATGAATTTTATTTCTTTAAGACGTACATGAGAAGGTATAAACATTTATTCACAATTTAGAAGTTCCGAAGAATTTGTATTACATTCTTGAATCACAAGGGTGAAGAATGGATGATGGTAGTGGAAAAATCTCGTCAAAGTCAAACAAATTTATCTTATTTTTGTACGTGTTATATTTTTGCAAAAGACCTAAGTTATTTTTGATCCTTTCAAGTAGGAGACATTGTGGTCGCGAGCCCCATGTTCCTAATACTTAGATCAAGAATACTTTTGGATATTATTTCCGTTTTGGCAAGGAAGCATCGTCGCAAATAACGCCGTGCCCCGAGTTACTTAGGAGATAATATGTTTCTTTTTGCTTGATTGGTGACAATTGTCACTCTTTTTAGCAATAAGATAGAAGTGTTTTACTTTGACTTGATTTGAAAAAATGGAAGGATGGAATTTATGAAAGGGTGTGATTCAAGGGATGCAAACAAAAAGGTGCTTCTAAAAAGAGAATAAATATCTAATAAAGATAAAAAATGTACAATCTTAAAGGGATATATTCAAAATTTGCATAAATGATCAAGCATAAAAGAATTCCTTCTAATCAAATGCATTTTCCTTGATGAGATTCTATATTGTGCTATACCAACTTATGAGGCTTTCAATTATTTCCTAAAAATATCCTTTATACTTTTCCTTTTTATAGATTTCTAAGTGTATAGAAAATATGAGAGGAAAGATAAAGGTATTTATACTAGGGCAATTGGCAAGCATAACGATAATGATTTTTGATCATCATAGGAATTTTTATATATTTTTTTATATACTATTATACATGCATAAATGAAAATGCAACTAAGTTAAAAAAAATTACACTAGAAAGCAAGTAAATTAAAACTAGAAAGCAAATAGATAAATACCCCCCCCCCCCCACACTTGAAGTGAACATTGTCCTCAATGTTTCAAGGACAAAGAGTAAAGAGATAAGCATGTGGTGGTAAACAAAATTATGATAAACAGTAATATAATCCATCGGTTTACTATTCCGATGATGCTTGTTTAAGGTCATAAGCTCGACCCCTTTCTATCAGTGACAATGGACGGTGAGTGGTTTTGTAATGGTCTCTTATCCTTAACAACTCGCCATTCCTTCCCCTTTGGCGTGATTGAGCTCTTATGATTGATGCACATACGACATCCCGGTGTGCCTTTTTTTCTTAGGCCCCCTACCCTTTGATTTTTCAATTTTATTAGGCTTTTTAGGGTGCACATTTTTTTCACCTCTATGATCTAAGGGTTTTTTAATTATTATTTTTGAGTCCTTGGCTTGCAATTTTTCACCCTTTTTGCTATCATTCTCAGGAGGGTCAACTTCATGGCACGACTTCTTGAGATTTATGTTTTTAAATTCGACCTTCTTATTTCCAATGTTTAGAGAAAGAGTGCCATTCTTTACATCTATTACTGCACCAGCGGTGGCAAGAAAAGGTCTTCCTATAATTATTGGAATTTGGTGATCTTCCTCCATCTCAAGGACTACAAAGTCTACCGGGATGATCAATTTCTCGATTTGACAAGGGACATCTTCCATAATACCCATCGGGTATTTAATGGAGCGATCCGCTAGTTGGAGAGAAATAGTGGTGGGTTTCATTTCCCCCACACCTAGTTTCTTACCAACTGAAAGCGGAATGAGGCTCACACTTGCCCCAAGATCTAACAAAGCATTATCAACATTGTATTTACCTATTTTGCAAGGAATAGAGAAAGTGCCGGGATCTTTTAATTTAGGAGGAAGTTCTCTTTGTAAAATGGCACTTACTTCTTCTGTTAAAGCGACAGTTTCATGCTCCTCAAGTTTTATTTTATTTGCAAGAATATCCTTTAAGAACTTAGCATAAGAGGGCATTTGTTGAAGGGCATCGGTAAAAGGTATGTTGATATAAATAGATTTTAAGACTTCTAAAAATTTTGCAAATTGTTTGTCAAGTTTGGCTCTTACCAACCTTTGGGGGTATGGAATTGGAGGGTCAAAATTTCTAGAAATCTTAGGGGATTCTGTCCCATTTTCAACATCTTCATTAGTCTCAACCATCGGTGGGGTCGGACTAACGTTCTCCTTATTTGGTTTGATATTTTCCTTAGGAAGGGGATCTTCAATTTCTTTTCCACTCCTAGTTTATACCGCACTAACATGCTCGTCGGGCCTTTGCGATTGACCGGGAAAACTCCCTTGTGGTCTATGCAAGGTGCCGGCTTGTTGAGCTTGTTGATTTTCAAGCATTCTATTGTGGGCGGCTAAATTATCAAATCTAGCATTCAACGACTTAATGGATTCCCTTAACTCATTATTGGTCTTCTCTTGTTCGTTTTTATTTTCAATCATAAAATCCATAATAAGATCCAATTTAGACTTAGGGGGAGGGAAAGCACTAGTATTGCCATTAAAATTCTTTTGTGTGAATCCCGGTGATTGTGTAGAAGATTGCGGGTTTAAAATATTGTTATTCTTATAGGAAAAATTTGGGTGATTTCTCCATTCGGGATTGTATGTGTTTGAATACATACCACCATTTTCCCTATAAGAATTAACAAAATTTACTTGATCACTAGAAGTAGTGTCAAGCAATTCACAACATTCTGTACTATGTGAGTTTGACCCACATAGTTCACAAACAACATTAATGTTGGCCACGGGATTTACATTAAAGTTTTCAAACTTTTTAAGAAGCATATCAACTTTAGAGGACAAGATATTAATGACATCAACATTATACTTACCTGGAATCTCTTGCGGTTTTTCCCTCTCATTGAACCATTGATAGTGATTCGGGCTATGTTCTCTATAAAGTCGTATGCTTCATCCATCGTCTTATTCATTAGTGCACCTCCTGCGGCGGCATCAATTGTCTCCCTTATTCTACATGTGAGACCATTGTAGAAAGTGTGCACAATTAACCATTTTTCAAGCCCGTGGTGAGGGCACGTCCTTAGGAGCTCTTTGAATCGCTCCCAAGCGTCATACAGTGATTCGCTTCCTGTTTGGCTAAAATTTGTAATCTTCGTCCGAATTTGAGCAGTCTTGCTCGGAGGGAAGAAACGTCCAAGGAATGCTGCTTCAATTTGGTCCCAAGTTGTAAAAGAGTTGGGTGGGACTGAAATTAACCACTGTTTCGCCTTATCCTTTAGAGAGAAAGGAAAAAGGCGCATCCGAATTGCTTCCGGGGTGACATTCTGAATACGTGTGGTATCACAGTATTCCAAGAATGTTTGGATGTGGAGATGAGGATCTTCGAAAGCGGTGCCGCTATATTGGTTATTCATAACCATAAGCAAAAGTCGCGGCTTTATCTCAAAGTGTGCCGCTTCGGCATTCGGCACAACAATAGGGGATCTAGTTCCCGGGGTACTTGGATTTACGAAGTCCCGTAGGGTCCTAGCGGGTGTCTGCTGCTCTCCGTCCATATGCTTTTTCAAAGTTTCTCTAAATCTTCTTAATCTCTCGTGAAAGCTTCTTTCGGGTTCCGGATCAAAGTTGTTAACGTATGTCCGAGACCGTTTCATAAACTATTAAAAAAAAAAAAACACTTGAAGAAAAATTAAACGCAACAGATTATATGACGAGAAAGCAAAATAGTATAGTAAAAATAAAATAAAAACTAAAAATTATGTAGTAAAGACAAAAATAAAAAGTAAACCGTTGTCCCCGGCAACAGCGCCAAAAACTTGTTCGGTCGAAACCTAACGGTTTATTTTATATCCGCAAGCGCACGGGCTATTGTAATATAGCGGGTGCAAGTACGAGTCGATCCCACAGAGACGGGGTTTACTTAAGGGATATTTTTGTCTTTAGAAAATATAGAAAAGATTGGGGGTAGATAAAATTTGTTTTAGAATAATAGAGAGAGCATAAACAGAAAATACTTTAATTGAAATCTTATAAAACGAAGCATTCTCGGGATTGGAAATCATACGCATATTCTTATTCATCAAATTGTCATTGTCTTAGAAATAAAAGGTTTTCATAAAAAGCAAGGATGGTATGTTAAGCCTACGCTATTTCGGGCTAAGACAATAGCGTTTGTATTCTTCACTAATTATGTCCTAACTGTTTGAGAAATCCGTTTATGTTTGCCCCCGCCCTGTCACAAACGGGAATTCCGGCTTATCTCTAGCTGACCATAATTAGTAAGAATCCATTAAGGAAGGAAGTCAACATACTTTCCATTAAAGGAACATCCCTAGGCCATTGAACTACTCTCGTGATCAATGAACCTAGTTTCTTTATATGGTTCCGTCAATCGAGATTCTCCGCTAGGTACTTCTCTCAATTGACTGAATCATACAAATTGGATATCGCCAAAATGTAAGGCATTTAGAGAATAATATAAAGAGATTGTTTTAGATGAAGAAAGAAGACAAGACTAAATATTTTTAAATGATGAATAAGCATGCTTTTGAGTTTCCAACCCCAAGAATATGGGGGATTACTCACAAGCCATAAATAAATAGAAAAGTATAAATAGAGATTGAGTAAGAAAGACTTATGATTGCTGAGAATAATGCTTCACTTTTATTGCTTTTCCTCCAAAGTGATTCCAAGAACAAATAATGACTTTGATCTTCAAACTCCTTTGGAAAATTGTTGTTATAAATCTTTGTATCTTTTATCTCTCTAATATCAGTAATTTCTCTCTAAGAATTCGTATCTAAGACTGATTACAAGGGTCCTATTTATAAATGGGAGGAGACTCTTCAATTGGGTGCCATCAAAGGGTGCCTTTACATCTGCAGTCACGATTTGCACGACCGTGTCAAGGATTTTGCACGGCCGTGTCCTCTTTGGCGCCAGTTTTGAATTTGAATCTTGGAGACTTGCACGGCCGCTCCTAAACAGCAGTACTCGGCCGCTCCCGGTTTGGCACGGCCGGAGTCACTTCGGTGCTTGGCCACTCCATGGGCCAAGATGGCCGGCCATGGCCTATGATGCACGGCCGCTCCTGGTTTTGCTGCACGGCCGCTCCGAATGGTTTTCAGCTTGGAGTGCTTTATTTTGCTTGGTGTTCCTCCATCCTTTCGGACCAATTAGCCCAAGTATCCTTTAGTCATAAAATGACCCTAAAACCTGTCTAGAAATGTATAAAATATACCAAAAACGTAAAATCTAATAAAATAGCAAAAGTAAGTAAAAATACTAAAAACTAAATAAAAAGTGATGATTTATTTGTGTAAAAGTATATAAAAACTAGGATAATTGACTATATAATAGTCACTTATCAAACTCCCCCACACTTAAGCCTTTGCTTGTCCCCAAGCAAACTTAGAATGAAATATGGAGAGGGAGAAAAATACGATTGATCCCTAAGAAATAAAGTAGCAAGCCCTTAAATGCCTTGTAGATAATGCCTTTATCTATCTAATCATATTTTGAATACCTTTAAAAATTTATTTTAGGAAGAAATATTTTAGGGATATTTTTAAAGAGATAAAATGCAAGACAATAACCTAATATAGCATATATAGAATTTTGACCAAGTAAAGCATGCTAGAAGGAAGAATCTTTAGATTTATTTCTTGGTAGAAAAAGCTGTCACTTTTTAGAGTGATTTTTTTAGAAAAGATGAATTTTATTTCTTTAAGACGTACATGAGAAGGTATAAACATTTATTCACAATTTAGAAGTTCCGAAGAATTTGTATTACATTCTTGAATCACAAGGGTGAAGAATGGATGATGGTAGTGGAAAAATCTCGTCAAAGTCAAACAAATTTATCTTATTTTTGTACGTGTTATATTTTTGCAAAAGACCTAAGTTATTTTTGATCCTTTCAAGTAGGAGACATTGTGGTCGCGAGCCCCATGTTCCTAATACTTAGATCAAGAATACTTTTGGATATTATTTCCGTTTTGGCAAGGAAGCATCGTCGCAGCGAACGCCGTGCCCCGAGTTACTTAGGAGATAATATGTTTCTTTTTGCTTGATTGGTGACAATTGTCACTCTTTTTAGCAATAAGATAGAAGTGTTTTACTTTGACTTGATTTGAAAAAATGGAAGGATGGAATTTATGAAAGGGTGTGATTCAAGGGATGCAAACAAAAAGGTGCTTCTAAAAAGAGAATAAATATCTAATAAAGATAAAAAATGTACAATCTTAAAGGGATATATTCAAAATTTGCATAAATGATCAAGCATAAAAGAATTCCTTCTAATCAAATGCATTTTCCTTGATGAGATTCTATATTGTGCTATACCAACTTATGAGGCTTTCAATTATTTCCTAAAAATATCCTTTATACTTTTCCTTTTTATAGATTTCTAAGTGTATAGAAAATATGAGAGGAAAGATAAAGGTATTTATACTAGGGCAATTGGCAAGCATAACGATAATGATTTTTGATCATCATAGGAATTTTTATATATTTTTTTTATATACTATTATACATGCATAAATGAAAATGCAACTAAGTTAAAAAAAATTACACTAGAAAGCAAGTAAATTAAAACTAGAAAGCAAATAGATAAATACCCCCCCCCCCCACACTTGAAGTGAACATTGTCCTCAATGTTTCAAGGACAAAGAGTAAAGAGATAAGCATGTGGTGGTAAACAAAATTATGATAAACAGTAATATAATCCATCGGTTTACTATTCCGATGATGCTTGTTTAAGGTCATAAGCTCGACCCCTTTCTATCAGTGACAATGGACGGTGAGTGGTTTTGTAATGGTCTCTTATCCTTAACAACTCGCCATTCCTTCCCCTTTGGCGTGATTGAGCTCTTATGATTGATGCACATACGACATCCCGGTGTGCCTTTTTTCTTAGGCCCCCTACCCTTTGATTTTTCAATTTTATTAGGCTTTTTAGGGTGCACATTTTTTTCACCTCTATGATCTAAGGGTTTTTTAATTATTATTTTTGAGTCCTTGGCTTGCAATTTTTCACCCTTTTTGCTATCATTCTCAGGAGGGTCAACTTCATGGCACGACTTCTTGAGATTTATGTTTTTAAATTCGACCTTCTTATTTCCAATGTTTAGAGAAAGAGTGCCATTCTTTACATCTATTACTTGCACCAGCGGTGGCAAGAAAAGGTCTTCCTATAATTATTGGAATTTGGTGATCTTCCTCCATCTCAAGGACTACAAAGTCTACCGGGATGATCAATTTCTCGATTTGACAAGGGACATCTTCCATAATACCCATCGGGTATTTAATGGAGCGATCCGCTAGTTGGAGAGAAATAGTGGTGGGTTTCATTTCCCCCACACCTAGTTTCTTACCAACTGAAAGCGGAATGAGGCTCACACTTGCCCCAAGATCTAACAAAGCATTATCAACATTGTATTTACCTATTTTGCAAGGAATAGAGAAAGTGCCGGGATCTTTTAATTTAGGAGGAAGTTCTCTTTATAAAATGGCACTTACTTCTTCTGTTAAAGCGACAGTTTCATGCTCCTCAAGTTTTATTTTATTTGCAAGAATATCCTTTAAGAACTTAGCATAAGAGGGCATTTGTTGAAGGGCATCGGTAAAAGGTATGTTGATATAAATAGATTTTAAGACTTCTAAAAATTTTGCAAATTGTTTGTCAAGTTTGGCTCTTACCAACCTTTGGGGGTATGGAATTGGAGGGTCAAAATTTCTAGAAATCTTAGGGGATTCTGTCCCATTTTCAACATCTTCATTAGTCTCAACCATCGGTGGGGTCGGACTAACGTTCTCCTTATTTGGTTTGATATTTTCCTTAGGAAGGGGATCTTCAATTTCTTTTCCACTCCTAGTTTATACCGCACTAACATGCTCGTCGGGCCTTTGCGATTGACCGGGAAAACTCCCTTGTGGTCTATGCAAGGTGCCGACTTGTTGAGCTTGTTGATTTTCAAGCATTCTATTGTGGGCGGCTAAATTATCAAATCTAGCATTCAACGACTTAATGGATTCCCTTAACTCATTATTGGTCTTCTCTTGTTCGTTTTTATTTTCAATCATAAAATCCATAATAAGATCCAATTTAGACTTAGGGGGAGGGAAAGCACTAGTATTGCCATTAAAATTCTTTTGTGTGAATCCCGGTGATTGTGTAGAAGATTGCGGGTTTAAAATATTGTTATTCTTATAGGAAAAATTTGGGTGATTTCTCCATTCGGGATTGTATGTGTTTGAATACATACCACCATTTTCCCTATAAGAATTAACAAAATTTACTTGATCACTAGAAGTAGTGTCAAGCAATTCACAACATTCTGTACTATGTGAGTTTGACCCACATAGTTCACAAACAACATTAATGTTGGCCACGGGATTTACATTAAAGTTTTCAAACTTTTTAAGAAGCATATCAACTTTAGAAGACAAGGTAGTAATGACATCAATATTGTACTTACCTGGAATCCCCTGCGGTTGTTCCCTCTCATTGAACCATTGATAGTGATTCAGTGCTATGTTCTCTATTAAGTCGTATGCTTCATCCACCGTCTTATTCATTAGTGCACCTCCTGCGGCGGCATCAATTGTCTCCCTTGTTCTACATGTGAGACCATTGTAGAAAGTGTGCACAATTAACCATTTTTCAAGCCCGTGGTGAGGGCACGTCCTTAGGAGCTCTTTGAATCGCTCCCAAGCGTCATACAGTGATTCGCTTCCTGTTTGGCTAAAATTTGTAATCTTCGTCCGAATTTGAGCAGTCTTGCTCGGAGGGAAGAAACGTCCAAGGAATGCTGCTTCAATTTGGTCCCAAGTTGTAAAAGAGTTGGGTGGGACTGAAATTAACCACTGTTTCGCCTTATCCTTTAGAGAGAAAGGAAAAAGGCGCATCTGAATTGCTTCCGGGGTGACATTCTGAATACGTGTGGTATCACAGTATTCCAAGAATGTTTGGATGTGGAGATGAGGATCTTCGAAAGCGGTGCCGCTATATTGGTTATTCATAACCATAAGCAAAAGTCGCGGCTTTATCTCAAAGTGTGCCGCTTCGGCATTCGGCACAACAATAGGGGATCTAGTTCCCGGGGTACTTGGATTTACGAAGTCCCGTAGGGTCCTAGCGGGTGTCTGCTGCTCTCCGTCCATATGCTTTTTCAAAGTTTCTCTAAATCTTCTTAATCTCTCGTGAAAGCTTCTTTCGGGTTCCGGATCAAAGTTGTTAACGTATGTCCGAGACCGTTTCATAAACTATTAAAAAAAAAAAAACACTTGAAGAAAAATTAAACGCAACAGATTATATGACGAGAAAGCAAAATAGTATAGTAAAAATAAAATAAAAACTAAAAATTATGTAGTAAAGACAAAAACAAAAAAGTAAACCGTTATCCCCGACAACGGCGCCAAAAACTTGTTCGGTCGAAACCTAACGGTTTATTTTATATCCGCAAGCGCACGGGCTATTGTAATATAGCGGGTGCAAGTACGAGTCGATCCCACAGAGACAGGGTTTACTTAAGGGATATTTTTGTCTTTAGAAAATATAGAAAAGATTGGGGGTAGATAAAATTTGTTTTAGAATAATAGAGAGAGCATAAACAGAAAATACTTTAATTGAAATCTTATAAAACGAAGCATTCTCGGGATTGGAAATCATACGCATATTCTTATTCATCAAATTGTCATTGTCTTAGAAATAAAAGGTTTTCATAAAAAGAAAGGATGGTATGTTAAGCCTACGCTATTTCGGGCTAAGACAATAGCGTTTGTATTCTTCACTAATTATGTCCTAACTGTTTGAGAAATCCGTTTATGTTTGCCCCCGCCCTGTCACAAACGGGCATTCCGGCTTATCTCTAGCTGACCATAATTAGTAAGAATCCATTAAGGACGGAAGTCAACATACTTTCCATTAAAGGAACATCCCTAGGCCATTGAATTACTCTCGTGATCAATGAACCTAGTTTCTTTATATGGTTCCGTCAATCGAGATTCTCCGCTAGGTACTTCTCTCAATTGACTGAATCATACAAATTGGATATCGCCAAAATGTAAGGCATTTAGAGAATAATATAAAGATATTGTTTTAGATGAAGAAAGAAGACAAGACTAAATATTTTTAAATGATGAATAAGCATGCTTTTGAGTTTCCAACCCCAAGAATATGGGGGATTACTCACAAGCCATAAATAAACAGAAAAGTATAAATAGAGATTGAGTAAGAAAGACTTATGATTGCTGAGAATAATGCTTCACTTTTATTGCTTTTCCTCCAAAGTGATTCCAAGAACAAATAATGACTTTGATCTTCAAACTCCTTTGGAAAATTGTTGTTATAAATCTTTGTATCTTTTATCTCTCTAATATCAGTAATTTCTCTCTAAGAATTCGTATCTAAGGCCCGATTACAAGGGTCCTATTTATAAATGGGAGGAGACTCTTCAATTGGGTGCCATCAAAAGGTGCCTTTACATCTGCAGTCACGATTTGCACGGCCGTGTCAAGGATTTTGCACGGCCGTGTCCTCTTTGGCGCCAGTTTTGAATTTGAATCTTGGAGACTTGCACGGTCGCTCCTAAAACAGCTGCACGGCCGCTCCTGGTTTGGCACGGCCAGGTCACTTCAGTGCTCGGCCACTCCATGGGCCAAGATGGCCGGCTATGGCCTATGATGCACGGCCGCTCCTGGTTTTGCTGCACGGCCGCTCCGAATGGTTTTCAGCTTGGAGTGCTTTATTTTGCTTTGTGTTCCTCCATCCTTTCGGACCAATTAGCCCAAGTATCCTTTAGTCATAAAATGACCCTAAAACCTGTCTAGAAATGTATAAAATATACCAAAAACGTAAAATCTAATAAAATAGCAAAAGTAAGTAAAAATACTAAAAACTAAATAAAAAGTGATGATTTATTTGTGTAAAAGTATATAAAAACTAGGATAATTGACTATATAATAGTCACTTATCATGACCTAGGAGGTCAAACAACCAATCCTACTAGGAATGTGCCAAAAGCTTACGCACCATCGAGGAACGGGGAAAGAAAAGGTGACCAAAGTGGTCGGATGGCTGAACCTTTTATGAAAGGCTACCTACGTATCCCGGAGGAATCAAGCCTTGATCGTAGTTCAAGCATCACTAGATAGTTAGGAACGATGTCTACGATTCTTGAGGTTTTAACGATTAGTGGAGGTTATCACCTGAGGAGGCTAAAGCTTACGTCACTATCGAGTAGATAGAGGCAGCTATAGCTGGAAAACTTGAGCATACTTCTCAATCTTGTGATAGAGGTAGCTAAAGTTAGATTTTTGACAATTAGGAAACTGTCGCCTGGCGTTATCTCGTTATAACGGAAGTAACAAAGGCGCTTTTGGGAGAAAATGTTATCATTAGCAATTGGCACGTTACTTGAGCCTGGGGGTGATTTTTTCTTGGAAACATGGTAGGGACTGGGTCTGGATGTACATATGGAATGTGCTTGGAAATTGTTTAAGACAGGTTTCAAGCAGGTGGGGTCGTATCCCTTGGGTGCGGACTGAACTGCTGTTGTTGCTGAGATGTTGTCAACGTGGACTAGGATTCCCTCTTGGGCTGAGACTGGGTTTAAACCTTGGGTCTCGATGAATGTTCCTTTCTCACATTCTGGCATTTGAAGCTGATAGGCTTTTATAACCAAAGACTAAAGCAGATGTCGCAGTGACCAAACCTCTCTTCTAGGGATGGATGCGACTTATCGGAGCCCCGGTCTGAGGAAGAACTTTCTGCAAAGCCCCATGAAAGATCCTTTCACTGGCAAAGCCCCGGTTGGATGAACTGAGCAGGCGAAGTCTTAGGTTTTGAAGAAGTGACTTGGTAGAGCCCCAGTCTGATGACCTAGCGAAAATCCCAATATGATTGGTACTGCGGAAGTGATCCTGAGGTTGATCTGAACAGAACTGAATCCGTCTAGAGACCTAGTGAAGAACCCGATGTGAACCCCAAAAATGGCTAAAGAAGCCCCAGTTTAAAGGAATGCTTTGACAAAGTCCTAAACTTGAAGAGTTTCAAGGCAGCCCTAATGCGAATTGTAGCAGAAGAGGGAAAACCTATCCTTCTCTCTTTTTTTTTATTTAGTCAATCAGTCAACCTTAAGAAGATGTGAAAGAAAAGATTCTCAGAAATACATGCAGGGGCATATTTTTCGAAAGGTGGGAATAGATCCCGATTTTGTGTTATTCCGATGGCCTTATTCGATGTAGGCACAAAACTCGCTTTGGGTTTGACTCTTTTGGGAGAGTATAAGCGTAGAGAGGTTTATAAAAGTGTATGGAAGCCCCTGCTGACAGAAAATTAGTGTTTAGCACTATTTTTCCTAAGATGTAGAAAAGGAAGACTTGTCAAGACATCTGAAAACTTGTTTTATTTACAATGATCACAAGATTGCTTAAAACCCTTTATTGATGTTCGGGTTATTCAACCACTAATCTTGATATGAACAAACATTTTGATTAATCATGAGGAGAAAGTCAACCAATGTCGCGGATCAAGGTTGGCTGGTGTGAAAGAAAGGTTTGTGTATAGGGAGATTATTGATGAGACCGGGTTTTCTGGGATTTGAATGTGTTTATGGGAAAGGTCATTGATGAGACCGGATTTTCTGGAACTTGCTTATGACCGGACCATTTCTGGTTGCCTATGTTCCCCTCATTGTGAGGAGCTCAAGTTGCCGTAGTTCGGCTTTGGCCGAATTGATTTGGGAAATGGGATTTGTGGTTCCTTTAGTGAGAAGGCTCGGATGAGAAGATTGGATGATGAGGCATGGGCCTCGGGATGATTCCTTGACCAAGTCACTTTGGACGGTTGTTTCTGATTGCTTCCTCTTTCATTGGGGGAGAAAGGATTTGCACGTGCCTACAGGCTTATGAAATGCTTCTGGCTTTGCTTCGACCGCCCCATTGTTATCGACAACTTTCATTCTCTGAGCTTTGATTTTGCCTGTCCGTCAAGCTTTTGATGGGCGGTGCTGGGTCCTTGGCCTCATTTTTTTTATGTGCAACCCGTTTTTGCCTAGGCGCCCTTTTTTTGGGATTTTTCAGCCTAGTTGGGTATTACTCTTTTTGCACTACGTTTTTCTCTTTTTTTTTTTTTTTTTTTTTTATGTGCAACCCCGTTTTTTTGCCTAGACCGCCCTTTTTTGGGATTTTTCGGCCCTAGCCGGGTATTACTCTTTTTGCACTACATTTTTTTCTTTCTTTTTTTTTATTTTCTGAAGCACCTGAGGGCCAAGGCGAGCCCCTGCTTGAACATTCTTGATACCCTTGAGGTCTAAATCAAGCTCCTATGTTGTTGTCGACATGGGGTCAATTTTCCGAAGCTGAGTGGCCTCTTGCTGTCCCTTGATGTTGCCGCCGTCGTTGACTTGGTCAAGATGAAGGTGGGGGCATGATTGGGAAAGTGTATGGCTTGATGGAGGCCTTTTGTGGGTTAAGGAAAGTGTATGGGGAAGGCATTAGTTGACTTTCTCACACTGATTAATCGGAACGTGAATTATTTCGAGAGATTATTTGTTGAGCAATGCAAGTGATCATCTAAAATAAAACCATTTCATTAAATGTAATGTAGGTGTGCAAATAATGTCTTAAGTCTAGTAAGAAAAGAAGAAGACTCTTTTATAGAAAATTAAAGATTAATTACAATGTCCGTGGAGGACTTGATTGAAAGAGAAAAGTACTAGAACCTACGAAGGTTGACTGAGAGACTATATATTTTTTTTCTTAATCTTACTTAAGGATAAGTAAACCCTAGTCTAGCTACTCTTCGCTGGTTGGAATTTGCCCGGGGAGCTTGAGCTTTCCTTCGTAGATCGGCCATTGAATTTCTTTCTTCGAGATCCAAACACTTGTCCGTCACGTGACCATAATGCTTGTGGTACTCACGTAACTTGGTTCCCGTCAACTCTTCCTGGGTTTCTTGGCTTATAATTCTCGAGAGGTGTGAGAAGGCCTCGTTTCACCAAATCGCCAAAAATTTTGCTCATGGGCATCCCAAAATCATGCTGACGTTTCTGACCTTGCACCCCCTGAATTGACCTCTTACCATAACTTTCTGTTTTTGGCCCACGGAGGTTCTCGAGCTTCCCATCTTCTATCAACTTCTGGATCTCATGCCTCAAATAGCAGCAATCATCAGTGTCGTGCCCGGGGTATTGATGGAAAAGACAATGCTTAGACTCATCCAACTGAACGTTGGGGTTCTTGGGCTTCCAATTCTCTAGTGGCTTTATCAGCTTTTCTTTCATCACCTCTTCCAGCATCTTGCTTAAAGGCATATCCGTATTGCGGAGTTTTTAGGAGACATTGTTGTTCTCAAGACTCGGATTTCCATGGTCCAATTGGTTCCATTGTTGGATTTGGCTGAAGGAGGATACGACACTCTTTCCTTTGTGAGGAACTGGTGCTGATATGGGTACGGTTGCTGTTTGGTGCTGGTGGCATTGGGTTATGCTTGGTGGAGTCATTTCCTTGCCTAGTTCGACGTCTTGGGTCAAGGGAGTATTGATACTCATCATGAAGTCAAACTTCTCTTGCATTTGTTTCACTTGTTCCATCAATATTGCCACATGGGGGTCAACGGGGACTCTCGAGTTACCGGAACTCACAACAGGACTTTTATCGGCGGAGGGAACCACAGTAGCAAACTGGTGAAACTGACGGCTGGATTCATTAAGCCCGGTAGGTGACAGCTGAAAACTTGAATCATCCTTTGGCAACTCATGATTGCATTCAGGTGGTGAAATTACCCGGGATCCGGCTCGCGCGCGGAGGGCCCCGAAGCATCTCGCATTTGTCCGCTTTTCGTGAATGTTCGCCCGGATCCGAGAGGCAGCGCATTCGCGCCCCGGCATCTGGCTTTATTCCGCTTCAGCGTTGGTTGGAGGTGTCTCGCCGTTTGTTTTCGCATTTGTAGAGTCGCCACGCCGTTTTTATTAAGCCCAAAACATTGAAAAAGGGCATCAGTTTAAAGATAATTTTAAACTGTTTTTGTGTAATGAGATTTTGAGTTCGGAGGTCAGATGACTCCTCGGGAAGAGAATATTAGAATATTAGAGCTCACCCGAGTCGCCTCGTAAAACGAGTCTTTCGGATACCCCTAATATCCTTTAAATGTTGTGTGAGTGTGTGTGTGCTTTTTTAAAAATGCATGCTGTATCGGATGTCTACATTGTATACTATGTATTGAAATGTATTGAAATAGTGATGGAAGGAAGCCTTACCAATGTTGGTTCGTGTCCTGTCTTCCGGCGAGGAATAGTGTTTGAGGTCGGAGTAGCGTTTAGGTATGAATGCTGGATTGCTTCGGGAGGGGCCGGTTGTACGCGGACGAGTTTCGGCGTGAGTTGATGTTGCAGGCTGCGTTCGGGCAGAGGTTCGGCGTGCGTGGGGATCGCAGGGATCACTCGGGCAGAGGTTCGGCGTGCGTTGGGATCGCAGGAGTCACTCGGGCAGAGTTTCGGCGTGGTTTGGGATCGCCGGTTTGACTCGGAAAGAGCCGGGACACCGTGGAAAGACCAGGCAAGGCCTCGGAGTACCACGAGGGGCCTCAGAGTACCTCGAGAGTGCCTCGGGGCAGCGCGGGAGCGCTCGGGAGGCCGGAGCACCAGGAGGGGGCTCGGAAGGCCTCGGAAGGATCCGAAAGGGGCCGGGAATGCCTCGGAAGGACTTAGAGGGGAAGCCAGAAGGCCTAGGGAGGAAGAGAGAAGTGGGAGGTGTGTGAAAAATGAGAGGGGGAGCCCTCTATTTATAGTGCCAGATTTGGTGCAAAGAGGTCCGTACGGACCTCCCTGGTAATCCAGACTTTTGGTTTTCCTCGATTTGAGGGAATCTGTGATGATGGGGAATATTTGCAATTATGATGTTCCCTGTGCAATAAGGTCCGTACGGACCAAGTTGACATGCAAAGAGGTCCGTACGGACCAACTCTGCAGGAGGGTAATCATTTTCCCCGGGATTTGAGGGAATATTGTGGACTTTAAGAGGATTCAAGTAATTATTAGAGCAAAGAGGTCCGTACGTACCATTATTGCTTTTCCAATTTCTGAAAATTCCCAAAAGGTCCTTTTGTCCCTTTTTATCCCGTAAAGGATCCTCCTTGGTTTGGTGGGGGTTTTGAGAGGGTTTTGAGTGCCGGAGGTTGTCGGGGCTTTGTGTTGATGAGTCTCGCGGTGTTTTCCGTGTGCTTGAAAGGGGTGATCCAGTTGGGATACTTACGAAGCCCCTCGACGACGTCACTTATGAAAGAAGTGGGGTCGCCGATAAGATAAGGGTCCTAACTGGATCGCGTCTTTGGGAGATAAAGTGGCCAAGGGAGGTCGGTGTGAGGACGTGGTGGTGTCCTATTGTGTGACCATTTAGGTCGGTAGGGCCGGACCCTGTGATAGGATTCCTACGTATCCCTGGCGGGAATCAAGCCTGGTCGTAGTTCGGGTGTAGGGTGAGTGTTTTGTGAATGCGGGCGTGGTGGTGCCCTGAAGTGTCATGTGACCGCCGAGGTCAGTGGTAAGGACGTGGTGGTGTCCTGGGTGACCGCATGGGTCGATGGCTGGACCCTGTGATAGGATTCCTATGTATCCCTGGCGGGAATCAAGCCTGGTCGTAGTTCAGAGGTCGTGAAATTGTGAGTGCGGGCGTGGTGGTGCCCTGAAGTGTTGTGTGACCGCCGAGGTCAGTTGTGAGGACGTGGTGGTGTCCTAAAATGTGGTGACCGCCGAGGTCAATTGTGAGGACGTGGTGGTGTCCTGGGATGGAAATTTTACGATTTTCCTAATCGGGTGGTTTAAGGCCTTCCGGGCCGGAGATAATGATTTGGGAGATTTATACGGTCTTCCGGACCGAGTGGTTTAAAGCCTTCCGGGCTGGGGATAGCGTGAGGACTTGAATCGTCTTCTGAATGTGGTTGCGCCACGCGTGAGGACTTTGAATCGTCTTCTGGCGGCGGTTGGTGCCACGCTGGAGGACTTTGAATCGTCTTCTGGCGGCGGTTGGTGCCACGCTGGAGGACTTTGAATCGTCTTCTGGCGGCGGTTGGTGCCACGCGGGAGGACTTTGAATCGTCTTCTGGCGGCGGTTGGTGCCACGCGGGAGGACTTTGAATCGTCTTCTGGCGGCGATTGGTGCCACGCGGGAGGACTTTGAATCGTCTTCTGGCGGCGGTTTTGGTGCCACGCGGGAGGACTTTGAATCGTCTTCTGGCGGCGGTTGGTGCCACGCGGGAGGACTTTGAATCGTCTTCTGGCGGCGGTGGTGGAGGCATGGCTGCCTTGAGCTTCGAGAGGTTTAGATGTCTCGTGCTTTGTGTAAGTACCCCAATCTGGATCACCCCCTTTCAAACACACGGGAAACACCGCAGACTCATCAACGCAGTCTCGGAGACCTCTGGCACTCAAAACCCTCTCAAAACCCTCTCAAACCCCCAACCAAACCAATGGAGGAGCCTTCCCAGGATAAAAGGGACAAAAGGACCTTTCGGGAATTTTCAGGAAATTGGGAAAGCAATATTGGTCCGTACGGACCTCTTTGTTGTCATAATTACTGAATCTCCTTAAAGTCCACAATATTCCTTCAAATCCCGGGGAAAATGATTACTCCCCTGCAGAGTTGGTCCGTACGGACCTCTTTGCATGCAAGATGGTCCGTACGGACCTTATTGCTCGGGGACACCATCATTCGAGAATATTCACCATCATTGCGATTCCCTCAAATCGAGGAAATCCAAAATTACGGATAACCAAGGAGGTCCGTACGGACCTCTTTGCTCGAAATTTTTACTATAAATAGAGGGCTCCCCCTCCTCATTTTCGAGACACCTCCCTCTTCTCTCTTCCTCCTTTAGCCTTACGGCTCCCCTCTAAGTCCTCTCGAGGCACTCCCGGCCCCTTTCGGATCCTTAGAGGCCTTAGAGCTCCTTGTGGTACTCAGAAGCCTCCCCGAGCGCTCCCGCGCGCTCCCGCGCTGCCCCGAGGCACTCTCGAGGTACTACGAGGCCCCTCGTGGTACTCCGAGGCCTTGCACAGTCTTTCCACGGTGTCCGGCTCTTTCAGAGTCAAACCGACGATCCCAAACCACGCCGAAACTGCTGCTCGAGTGACTCCTGCCACCATGACGCACGCGAACCTGCCCGAGTGATCCCGACGATCCCCACGCACGCGAACCTCTGCCCGAACGCAGCCCTAGCAACCTCAACTCACGCCGAAACTCTGTCCGCGGACAACCGGCATCTCCCGAAGCAATCCCGATCCGTACCGGAACGCTACTCCGACCTCAAACACCATTCCCCAGCGGAAGACAGACGCGAACCAACATTGGTAAGGCTTCCTTCCTATACTATTTGTATACATTTCCATACATAGCATACAATGTAGACATCCGATACAGCATGCATTTTTAAAAGCACACACACACACACACAACATTTAAAGGATATTAGGGGTATCCGAAAGACTCGTTTTACGAGGCGACTCGGGTGAGCTCTAATATTCTAATATTCTCTTCCCGAGGAGTCATCTGACCTCCGAACTCAAAATCTCATCACACAAAAACAGTTTAAAATTATCTTTAAACTGATGCCCTTTTTCAATGTTTTGGGCTTAATAAAAACGGTGTGGCGACTCTACAAAAACAAAAAACGGCGAGACACATCGCTCCCAGCCTTGAAAGACGCCGGATGCCTGCGGAGTGCTGAAGCCTATTCGGATCCGGGTAATTTCGGTTAGCGACTCTGCTTGGGGACAATTTTGTTTTAAAAACTTTTAAACAAAACAAAAGATTTTTTAAACGATGATGAGGGTCAAACTTTCATTTTACCCCTTCCTTTAAGCATTATGTGTGTGTGCGCGTGCTTCGTTTTTATTTTACAAAAAAAAATAAAAATACAAAAAAAAAATGCATCAATATACATACGTGCATACATTTAAAATTCTTCATAAACTTACATTTTACTCGGAAAAGGAATTTTAGAGACCGCACACTACGCGCGCCTTCTTTGCCTCGGTTACACCGCACTCTACTCACGCGATGCCTCGGTTACACCGCACGCCTTACTCACTGCTCTTTGCCTCGGATACAGCTGCACACTATAACCCTCGGCCGGAGTGGTCTCGGTTGCGATCCGTTAAGGTCTTCCTAGGCCTCTTGGACGCGCACGGGATCATTCCAAACATCCCATCCCTAGCCCAGCGTCAACCACCTTGCCGTTTGAGTCTTGAGTCACACTCTGTCCGGACTCGGTTGGTTTTACCCGGTCAGGTGTCATACGGCTGGATACATATACCATGCCGGCCATTTTCGAGTCAAGGCTCGGAACTCAAGATCCCTTGCGCAAGCAAAGTGATGAAAGGTCATGCTAAAATCTTGACTGATCTTGATTTCGAAGCTACACTCGAGCGATGTTCCGTCCGGATATACATCCATGCTCGCATGACACCATGTCATCACGCCTTTGATACGTCGGCCATGACGATATGACCCGGCCAACGCCTAACGTCACGGATCCCTTGCGCAAGCAAGGTAAAGAGAAGGTCATGCCGAACTCTTGACACGATCTTGACTTAGTGGCCGGCTCGGTTCACTATTCACATGGCTAACGCATCAAAACGAACATGACGAGGCTCGGTCCTTAGGTTCGATTTTTCTTTTAGGCCGGTGGAAACCGCTTGCACTATAGGACCCTCGCACAGAGTGTCCACCCTGGGATGTCGAAATACGGGTGCAAAACGAGGGTTTATAGCGCACGAGATGGTCTCCGCGACCCGGGATCTAGCATAGTTGCGAAAAAGAAGAGCAATCTTTTCCAACCTACCTAGGATTACGAGAAAACATGTTTTAAGTAAATTAAAACAACAAAAAAATCAAAAATAAAATAAAGAAACGGAAACCGCATGCCACGTGAGCTTTCCCCTTTTATCCCGTTAGGCCATTCCTGTGTCTAAACCTTGCCCATCACCCCCTCCAGCTAACAGAGAGTGGTCGAGAGTACCCGGGAAACCGTCTCCCCGTGTCAAAACAATAAGGTCCTACCCACCTCTGTCACCGGGACGGTCAGTCAATTCCCATGGCCAAGTCGGTGGATAACAACGATGAGAACGGGACCTTACCCCCAAGAAATTTCCCAACAATGGAAGAAGTTTGGCGGAGTCCTCATGGCTATTGAGAAACGTCAAGGTGAGCAACAAGCCTGGATCGAAGGTGCCATGCACCACTTCGGAACCTTAGCCACCCAACTACACGGGGCTTCCCGAAGCCATGGCTTGCTCCTACGGCCTCTAACATCTCTCATTGTCTCCCGAAGTCAACTTGTTACCTCGTACGAGCCATGCCGGTTATGACGTAAGACCACAAGGCCTTCCGGAGGAAAGCTTGCCCATCCCGGCCTCCACGAGGTCCGGTACCACCGCCGAACAACGAACACATCGGTGGGACGTCTGCGATTGCGGTGCTTGTGCGGAAATGGAATTCCCGAGGATGCAATGAACGAGGGCCGTCCTCGACGAAGGAAGAAGCTATCTTCTCAACAAAAACTGAAAAAGAGGTATGAATACGGTGATCCCACGGTCGGAACCCTTGGAGAACCCTCGGGGAAAGTTTGACTACTATGTCATCTACTCCAGCCAAATCTCCCCGGCCTAGTTACGCACGGGGCCACGGCAATGTTTGCTCCATGATCAGGGTTTGGGGACGAGCTTCGCACCGCCACCGAAGGCCCGAAGGTCCGGATAATCCAACCCTGTCTTGGGAAGATCTCAAAGCCACTATTGATGCTTCGGTAAAAGCCATGACGGTGAACGAATTGAAATGCGCGATGCGGCCTTACGCCAATCGGGCTCCTCCCGCTGAAATAAGAGAGACAAGCAAAACCATAAGTCAGTGAATGTTCGACACGTTCCGGTCAAATCCGGTGAATCCTCCACGGACGGACAAAAGGCCGGCCATACGAGCCACGAGGCGAAAAGGGACCACTACGCGAAGAAGAGCTGAAACCTTGGACCCAAATTTGAAGATCTGTCTTGACACGGCTCAAGCGCACTCGGGCTAACATCTCGCTCTGGTCACTTACTCACTTCATCTTACCCGCACAAGCTCAAGTTGGAAGAAAGCACAGCCCGGACCATGGTTCCCATCACGGTGACACACGATGAAGCGGTTCGAGATGATTGGCAACGTCAATTACGGCAATATCATCACCTTCCACGAGCTCGATCTTCCAAAATTTGGGGCGACCACAACGAGCCTCTCTACATAACGGTTCAACCGGACGACGTCGTCTCCCACGAGTGTTGGTAGATGGGGATCATCCATGAACGTCCTTCCGGCCAAAATGATGGATTTGCTAGGGATCAAAGCAAGCGATCTAAAACCCTCGACTCGAGCAATCAAGGCATACGACTCAACATCCCGCCCGGTCTTGGGAATAGCCACCTTGAACTTGTGGTTCGGAAAACAAATGGTCCCAGACGAGACTTCCAAGTCATCGACATCCCGATCACCTTGGCTGCCATTTTGGGACGCCCTTGGCTACATCGAGATCAATGGGGTGGCATCTACTCTCCATCAATGCGTAAAGTTCATCCAAGGAACAGATCGACCATCATCTACGGCGACGGCATAGTCACGAAAGGACCGACACCAACGGCGTCCGGTTTTAGAGATCAAACACGATGATGACGGCATGATGCTCACGGGGTTCACCATCGAGAGCCCAGGCCCAGTGTGCCACATAGATTTGCCTTTGATTTGGGACAAGATTCCTCCCCGATGAAAATGATGAAGCACATGAACTACATCCGGGGCTCGGTTTGGGAAACGCCATCGGGGCACTCAACGGATCATCAATATCAAAGAACGAGAATACCTTGCACGGCACAGGATACTCTCCTACTCCCGAACACATTGCGGAGGACAAGCGAGCTGCACGAAAACGCTCCACGAGATAACAAAGAGGCTTGCAAGCCATCTCCGATCTTCGTCCTTACGGCTTCGACATGACCAAGTACTTCACAAAGAAGGCCGGCAACTTGGAAGAAGATTCGAGAAAAGGAACGAGAGGCGTCGGCGCCAAACAAAGGCGGCCAGACAACCATGGACAAGCTCCGGCAAAACTGGCAAGATTCGGAGGCCTCAAGCCAAATCCTGTCCGAAGAGCATTCCTCGACACACCGCCCCTGCCGGGATCCACAACCACCACTATTCACAGCAAATTTTGGTTCGGGAAAACCCCCTCTTTGGCAGAAGAACTCGAAAAACTCTCTGTCCCAACCTCACCTTCAACAAACGGGACGGAGTACGCATTCGAGCTAGTAATGCCCAAGACAAAAGCAAGAGACTCCGCGAGACGATGCTTGGGACGAACCCTTTGCTCCACTGCTCTTCAAAGAAGAAATCGAGATGCCGGATCTAATCGATTTTGTTTACGATAACTCTGTGATAGCAATGATCGGGAACGGTGACATAAAGCCTTTCAAGCCCCATCTCCTATCAAGCTCATTTGCCACTCAATAAGCTGGGCCACATTCTCCGGACCTCGCCGGCCAAAAAGGACATGATCGAACAACTTGGTCGACCCCTCGAGTCCTAGAGTCTAGTGTCAAAACTCATCCACGAGTCCATTAGCTTTGAATTTGAGTCTCTCGAGTCATCGATGGCCTCACGCCGGAAGATTACGAACTCATTGCCAATAATGTATTCCCGTATGCTCTTAATGAATGCTTCGATCTTTCAGAGTATCCTCTCATTGCATCTTTAACAAGCGATAAATTAACTAACACACAAACGGTTAATAACGATTCACTTGATAAAGAAGCGAGACACATTAAACGAACAATACATTAAGCACATCTTTAAGCATGTTGTCAAACGAGAGAAAAACCGGGCCCAAGTGCCGAGGAGGTTTTAACCAAAGTGAATTTGGGAAGGCTGGCGAAGAGCCAAAAGAGACGCAAATCGGAAGTTTCTTCAGAGCCTGAGCAAGACGCATTGGCTGCCTTTGCTCAAAGAGTTCGTGGATGTGTTCGCTTGGTCTTAGAGACATGCCGGATTAGATCCTAACATTGTAGAGCACGGATCCCTTGAATCCCGAGGCTAAGCCCATCAAGCAAAAGCTACGCGAATCAAGCGAGAATGGTCTTTACAAGTCAAAGAGGAGATCGAAAAAATGCTCCGCGTCGGCTTCATCGGGGTGATCGAGTACCCCACATGGCTCTCCAATATCGTCACGGTCACCAAGGCCAATGGAAAAGTACGTTTGTTGCGTGGACTTTCGAGATCTCAACAAAGCAAGTCCCACGGACGATTTTCCACTACCCAACATCGACATGTTGGTAGACACTACTGACCAATTTCGAAGTCAAGTCCTTCGTGGACGGTTTTGCCGGTTACAATCAGATCAAGATGGCCGAAGAAGACCAAGAAAAGACGGCTTTCACAACCCCTGGGGAACCTCTTGCTACAGTAATGCCGTTCGGACTAAAGAACTGGGGGCTACCTACCAACGGGCGGCAACCGCCCTCTTCCACGATATGATCCACAAAGAGATCGAAGTATACGTCGATGACATGATCGTTCACTCAAAGGGATCGGACGGACAACACCTCACGAGACTGAGAAAATTCTTCAATCGCCTCAGAAAACACTCAATGAGGCTTAACCACGCCAAATGCACATTTGGGGTTAGCCGAGCAAGGTTTTGGGATACATGGTCACCGAGAGAGGCATCGAGGTGGATCCTCAAAAGATCAAAGCTATCATCGAAATGAGACCACCGCAAACTCGGACGAGAGGTGAAAAGCTTCATGGGCCGCCTGCGGTATATCGGCCGCTTCGTCAACCAATTGACCTCTATATGCGAGCCAATCTTCAAAGCGATGAAGAAGAACGCCGACATCGAATGGAACTCGAATGCCAAGATGCCTTTGAAAAAATAAAAGCATACCTTGTGAGTCCTCCGATTCTCTGTCCTCCCCACGAGGAAAAGCCAGCATTGTTGCTATACCTAGCTGTGGCCGACACATGATTGGAGCTATGCTCTGTCAAGAAAAGAAGGAGTCACGGGTCGAAACGCCATCTACTTCGTCGGTCGAAAGTTTCAAGGCGGCGAACTCAATTACTCGGCCCTCGAGAAAACCTGCGCGGCTACGGTATGGGTTGTCGGGAAACTACGGCACTACATGCGATCGCACACGGTACACTTGGTTTCCAAAATGGACCCGATCGAATACCTCTTCGACAAACCATCTCTGTCAATGAGGCTCGCCAAATGGTCTTTCTTCCTAGCGGAATTTGACATCAAGTACGTAAACCAAAAGTCAATCAAGGGACGGGCCATGGGTGAACAAGCGGGCGATTTCCCAACCGACGAGGCTCGAGGCCCCGAACCACAATTTCCGGACGAAGGAATCTTCGCAATCAGCGAAAATCGATGGCAAGCTTGTTCTTCGACGGAGCGGCTAACAAAAGGAAACGGCATCGGTATGCTCTTGGTGGATCCCAAGGGCGAGCACACCCCAATTGCTATAAAGCTCAATTTCGAGGTAACCAACAATGCCGCCGAATATGAAACTGCTTCTATTGGACTACAAGCCGCACTCGAGAGGAATGTCCGAAACTTCGAAGTTTATGGGGACTCGGCCTTGATCATCAACCAAGTCTCCAACAAGTGGAAAACCATAGACCCGGGCTTGCAAAAATACCATGCACCTGCATGGAGGACCTCATCACACAATTCGAAGAGGTCACCTTCCATTACTTGCCAAGAGACCGAAACGGGTTTGCGAGATGCCTTAGCCACCTTGGCCTCCCTTGTGGAAATCCACGAAGGAAAAGCAATCGAAACCCTTCAAAGTCGGACGAAAGGAAATTCACGCCTCTTGTTGTGAGATCGAACCCGGAACCTAAGCCCGTCAATGAGCCATGGTATAACCGGATCATCCAATACCTCAAGAACGGAAACCACCTTCATGAACAAGGAGACCCACACACGAAGGGGTCAAAACCAAGAGCATCATGGCCACTAAAACGCCTCGCCTCTCACTTCGTCATCCTCGGGGACATGCTATACAAGAAACGCTACCATGGGCCGCTCCTACGGCTGCATCGGTCAAGAAGAAGCAAACAAGTTCATGAGCAGAAGTCCACAATGGGGCTTGCGGTCCCCACATGAACGCCCGAGCCACGATGCAAATCATTCTCGGGATGGGCTACTCTTGGATCTCCATGGAGCGGATTGCATCCACTTTGTCCGAAGAGCTGCGACAAGTGCCAACGGTTCTCCAACCTCAATCATCTACCGCCCCACGATCTCTCTTGCATGACTACACCTTGGCCCTTTGCCACTTGGGGAATTGACGTCATCGGGAAAATCGCTCCGCCGGGCGGCAACGGTCACGAGTTCATCTTAGTAGCCATCGACTACTTCACCAGATGGGTCGAAGCCAAGTCCTACAAGGTACTCACCTCCCGAAGGTCGCGCATTTCCTCAAGGAAAACATCATATGCCGATACGGCATCCCAAATGAGGTCATATCGGACAACGGCTCACACTTCGAAGGAGAATTCGACGAGGCTGGCTGGCTGAATTCAAGATCACACGCCACAAATCTTCTCCCTACCAGGCCACAAACAAACGGCGCCGTGGAAGCGGCAAACAAAACCCTCGAACGGATCATCCGAAAAATGACCACCCGAGGACGAGATTGGCCGAGAAGCTGCACCTTGCACTTTGGGGCTACCGCACATCGATCGGAAACGACCACGGGAGAAACCCCATTTGCCACGACCTACGGGATGGAAGCGGTCCTTCCCATCGAGTTGGAAATTCCCTCACTCCGAGTGCTGGCTGGAAAATGACATCAACGAAGTCGAATGGCTCCAGAAGTCGACACGACGAATTGGCTCACGCTAGACGAGCGACGACTAAAGGCCATGGAACACGTCCGAGCCTATCAGCGGGATGGCTAGAGCTTTCGACAAGAAAGTCAAATCCCGAGACATCGGGGAAGGTGACCTTGTACTCAAAGAAAAGCCTCCCACTCGAACCAACCCCAGCTGGGAAAATGGGAACCCACATGGATCGGCCCTTTCGTGGTTCAAAAGATCTTCTCCGGAGGCGCCATGAAGGCGACAGGACCTAGATGGCAATCCCTTCATGAATCCAGTCAACGGAAGCAAACTTCGCGAGATACTTCGCTGAAGAAGAACAAGCTGTGCATCTCTTGGCACTCCATGTAGTGTCGAACTACGCGGACACTGAGCCCTCTAGTCAGGGAACGTAGGCAACCTTAATTGGTCCGGTCTAAAAATACACAAAAAGTCAAAAGTTTGAATGTCAATCAAGACCTCCATCAAGCTACGCACTTTTCAAGAACACGCCCCAGCGATCACCTCGACCAAGTCAAACGACGGCGGCAACATCAAAGGACGTCCGAGGGTCACTCGGCATCAAGCGGCCCGGCTCGTATGCGCTTCCCAAGCCAGGGGTTTGTCTTCGCCCTCACGCGCTTCAAAAAAAAAAAAAGAGCTCGAGCAAGGGCTCACAAAAAAAAATAAAAAAAAGAGAGCTCGAGCAAGGGCTCACAAAAGAAAAGAGAGCTCGAGCAAGGGCTCACAAAAAAAAACAAAAGAAGCTCAAGCAGAAGCTGCGAAATTGAGGTCAAGAGCCCGACGCCAACAAAGGGCAAGGAAGCTACGAAAAAAGACCGTCAAAACGATTTGTCAGGGGAGCATTCAACCTCTCAGCCAAGCACAAAGCCTCAGCAAAGGAGATTGCCGTCATGGCCCAGGCCGCTTCAGCCCGTAAATGCAACAGAAAAGTCCAAGGACGGACGCCGACAAGGTGCACAAAAGAAACAAAGGCAAGCAAAAGATCTTGCGTCTCGATAAAGCTTTAAAAGTAAATCACAAATCACTAACGGTTACAACATTTCTTGATGAGTTCAAGCACGGTCTACTCTCAAGTTCACAACATGCTAAAAAACTGACTTAATACATTTAACTAATAATGTGTTTGCAATGCAATGAATGGATACTTAGGAGGTCATTCCGCGCCATCTGCGCTTGTCCCCTCGCCATTCTTTCCTTTCTTCCCTCGTCCCCGGCGAGTCTTCTTTCGCTTCACGTGAACCAACTCTGCGTCTCTCAGTCCGAGATCTGGGGTCCTCCCCGTAGAGTCAAATAATCCGGTAGCTCTCGGGGCTTCATTCGCCGTGCTTCGGCTCGGATCTCCTCCCTGCGAGTGCAGCAAAGAGGACCTCTCCTGTCGGTCGGTCAACTCTAGTCTCGTAGTCAAACAAAGTGTCTCCCGTCACATCGAAGGGTCGGACCGGGCTTGAACTCCTAAGGCAATAGGCTAGCTACGGCAGCCGGGTCCCGAGAATCGCTACACGCACGCTCTCCCAGACCACTTGGGAGCCCAACACGTTTGCTCATACCGGGCCGGATGCGAGTCGTCAATACAACGCTCCCAGACGTCTAAGGAGTACCACGCGGGAGGGAAAGCGGAATACTTCCATACCCTCGGAAAATGCAAGAAGGCACACAGAAGGCGCCATACAAAGAGGAACTACCTCCGCGTAGCAAGGTCATCCCGGCCAACAAAGGCTCCTGCTTCATCCCAAGCTGCCAGGAAAACAAGCGACGGAATATAGAAGGAGGACCAAGACAAACCTGGAACTCGACAACGTAGGACCCTTCTGAAGACCCTCACTGGTCTCGATCCTCCGGTGCGGAACCCACCGGCGGATCGATGCGTACCAAGCTGCTGCCATCCATCTCTCCCGGGCGGAGCGATCCATATCCAACACAAGAGGTCGGCGAGCAAATGACCACGGGCTAAACGACGTTGGAGCCTCGGACATGGCACGAAGTCTCTCTCGCGGCCACAAGGTGAGCAAAGCGGGGCTTCCCCTCTCATAAAACGATCCCCGGTCGCCGGACGGTCGATACCATGAAGAGTCTCCCCGGCACCAACGGGACAATATCCTCTCCGGCTCTGCGGTGCCCTACCACATCTAGCAAAGCCCCATCACAAATGCGAAGGGCGACCATGAAGAGCGTCGCTATCACGCACAAGGCAAATACATCCCAAGAGACGTCACTCTCATCATCGACCATGAACCGCTCAGGCGGCTCGAAATGTCGATATGACCCGAATCAAGGATCATGCCACACTTCTTCCAACGAAGTACGAAGAAAGTCTGCAAGCTTCACGCTCGCGGCACCACCAATCAAAGGAAGCGAGATGGCCTCCGCCTCCGGTCCTCCAATCAAAGCCCGAAAATCCTCAAAAGTGGGCACCATTTCATTGTAGGAGAAACAGATTACACGTGCCTCCTAACATCCCGAACTTCGCGGCCGCCCGCAACAAATCCCAATCGGGAACCAACTCCTTAAAAGACCAAAGCCGAGCAAAGACGAAACCTTACCTCGAAAGCCCGTCTACGATGCCTCATACGGCGCCGCATCCACGTTTTCAAGCGCTCAAGGAAGTTTGCTTGCCTCTCTGCGAAAGCCTCGGCAAAATTCTAGGGACGTACGAAGAATCCATGGCAAAAATGGAGGTTCCTAGAGAAAATGGGGAAGAAAGCTCGAAAATGGTGCAAATGGGGAAATGAGGAAGAACCGAGACCTTGTAAAGCATTTATGTCCTTCCCGAAAGCAAGGTTGGTCCGTACGGACCTCTTTGCATGCTAAGTATGTCCGTACGGACCTCCTTGCAAACAGAACCCATTTCCCCGACAAACGGTACAAAAGCCCTTTGTCCTCGTGAAAACCTTGCTCCAAAGCGCCCAAACAACGGCCAAAGCCATTCCGGCAAACATACACTACCCACAAATGCACTCTCGGCTCACGTGGCATGCACAAAATAAAAAAATAATAATAGCAACAATTTCTAGGACAATTCCAGGAATCACAAAATTGACATTACATCTTAAAATAAAAATCTTTGTTTGCCATGCAAATACATGTGTTTTATTACGGTACCAATAAATGTCATTTGCTAAACAAAAAAAAAAAAAAAGAGGGATATGAAAAGAGGGAAAGCAAATGAATACTAATCGGAATCCTCGGCATCATCATCCTCGCCGAGGTCCTCCAAAGAAAAGTCGGGCATCCCGGCGAACTCGCCGTCACATCCTCGTCGTCGAATACCAGAGCACCCGCCGAAGGCTCCCACGAAAAGTACTCGGAAGGATCAAATCCGGCGAAAGGATCAAAGAAAGAAGGCTACGAGGAACCCTCGCCTGTGCGCCATGCGGAGGCATGAGCTGATAAAAGAGCTGCTCCCTCGAAGGCCACTGCGGCTCGAAGACGTCCGGCATCCATGCTATGCCGCCCCCTCGAAGGCCCCTCCTGCTGCGGCTCAGGCTCGGCTCTAGGCGGAGGAACGTCCACAGAATGCCTCGAAGGCATAGGCTCGTACGGCCGGCACACGTCGCGAAGACCGGCGGGGACATCTTCGACGCCATCTTCTTAGCGAAGGAACGCATCGCCACGTAGCAGCGAGTCAACATATCATAGGCTCTCCCGGGACTGCACCAACAAGCGGCCAAGGAAACGCTCGGCAATACGGTTATACTCGACAACAAAAAGAAAAATACGAAAAGATGCCAAGATGGAAAAGAGTCGGCACACTCACCGATCTATCGGGGTCCACTCTGTATGCGGCGGGAGCTGCTCGGAGCAGTACAGACACCCTCCTCCTCGAGCCGTCCCCACGGACATACGTGAAATCCGGTCCCGGCATCGGAACCTCTGGGGGAGCCTGCGGGCCAGCCTCTCTCTCCCGCGCCAGTACCTGCGGCGTCCTCAGCTTCCTCCTCACGAAGGCCCCGTACTCCTCTCCATACAAAATGAACTCCTCGGCGTCGACACCGCCAAGGTACCTCTCGAAATTGAGCACATCCATATCCCGGGAATCAAGCATCCCAAAAGGAGGGTCCCTCGGAGCCACGGGAAGCACACCAGGGCCATGCTGCCAAAAGACCCGCTCTCCCAGATACATGACATCACAAGTCAAGCCCCGCAGCATCTTCCGCCGCGCTGTCACCTCGGGAGCCCCCTCAAACTCATCCCCCTCATACCGAGCCCACGGGAACAAAACGAACCCCTCCGGGCTACCCCTCTCCAAGCGCTCCTGCACGCACATCCCGTAGGCGATGGTGAGCTTCCCCCTGTGGTCCTCCTCTTCCTCGCCGTACGAGCCCGGCCCGACATAGCGGGATACGCGGCCACGGCCCGGATCTCTATCCCACGGGAAGCCTTTGGAAAACCTCATAAAACCACACTGTGACAAAAACGAGAAGGCTCGGTGCAAAAGACAATGGAGAAATGACAGAGACGGCTAAATCAAAAAACAGCAATAAACTCATACCTCCAGAGCAAAGTCAAAACAGGCCAACGAGCGCGCGCCCCCCGCTAAACCGGTCCAAGGAGAAGTAGAGCTCGGCCAAGCACTGCCTCGCCCCAAGCAATATCACGGACCCTATCCAGGTCAATCAAGCTCTCCAGCAAAGCAAAGGGAGCCGCGGTCGCGTGGTTCGAGAACAAAGTCTCGGACGGTGCATACCACAAAAAGGAGCGCGCCAATGCTCCGCCGTCACCTGGCCGGTACCCCGGATGTAGGCCCCAATACTGGCCGTGATCCTCAGCTCCACGTCGCTATACAGCATCCCCAGGCCCCTGCGAGGACGAGGCTCAAAGCCCAGCAGCTCGGTCAACACCACATCGGAGATCATATCCCTCCACCGTACCGGCCCTCCTTTGAAGGAAAGCCGTGTCGCGGCAAAATCGGTCGGCGTCACCGACACCTCTCCCGGCTCGAGATGGAAGGTGTGGGTGGTATCCCACCGGTACTCGAGAAAGGCCAAGAAAGACGCTCTTGTTCTTCCTCGTGTCGAAACCCCGACGGGTTCTCAACGAACACACCCAGGCCAGAAGCATAAACCAGCCTCCGGGGACTCGGCCTACCGCCCACGGAAATATCAGGCATCCGCTGCCACAGCTCAACAACAGCCTCGAGAGATCCCCGAGTCTTCATCCTCTTGGCCTTCCCGGCCATAAGCCCCGCATCCTGCAGGTAAACACAGCAAAGGTACGTCAATCACAGTACTTAATATAAAACATAGCACATATTTCCCGTCACAAAACACGGCACACATTGCACATATTTTTCACATATAACCCGTCACAAAAACACGGCACATATTGCACATATTTTCCCCACAAAGTCCGTCACCCAAAAACATGGCACACACGGCACGACACATATGCATAACACATTTTTCAAAAAATCCGTCCCTACACGGCACACACTTTCACATATAACCCGTCACAAAACACGGCACATGTCACATTTTTTCACAAAAATTATCACTACACGATAATTTTTCTCACAATGTACATACATAAATAGCATTAGGTACAAAACACCAAAGCATGCAATTCACTAGATAGGCACTTTATTTTCACAAATAAGAGCTAATCTACACATTTCTGCACAAAATACACATACCCACAATTTTTACATGTCCATTTTCAACAATTCATCAAGAATTTCACAAAAAGGCATAAAATAATAACAAAAAATTCAAAAATGCGAAAAACTAAAACCTAGTTCTAGCATTCAAAAATTGACGAGGGAATCAAAGCGGAGCAGATTTCTTACCTCCCCGACGTTCATGGAGCGACGATTGTGCACCTCCGGATTCGGATACAAGACATCGGGTTCTTCGAAGATGGAGCGAACGAAATCCAATTCCTTTGGAGCTCCATTGTTGCTGCTCAACCACTTCCTGACTGCGTTGACGACGACTCCTTCGAGATCCCTCCGCCATTGCAAGCAATTCAAGCTAAGAAAAATGGAGGATTTTGGTAAAAATGGAGGTTTTCTCTCTTTCTCTCTCATTTGGTTCCACGCGGAAATGGGAAATAAAGAGGTTGCCTCGGAATTTAAACCCGGTCAAAACACAGGAGGCTGTGAAAAGCCAACTTGGTCCGTACGGACCTCTTTGCAACCAGGTTGGTCCGTACGGACCTCTTTGCAAGGGGTGGCCAAATTACTTTTCTGCCCTTATAATCTTTGCCCCTGGCTGTCCTGAGGCCTTTTCCAGCAAATCCAAGTGCAGAATGGTCCCTAACCCTTCAATTCAACAACCGGCCGTCAGCGTAAGACCGGTCCTCGCCCACTTCAACGGCAACTCAATCCCCGGCCGTCAGCGTAAGACCGGTCCTTGCCCACTTCAACGGCAATTCAACCACCGGCCATCAACGTAAGACCGGTCCTCGCCCACTTCAACGGCAACTCAACAACCGGCCATCAACGTAAGATCGGTCCTCGCCCACTTCAACGGCAATTCAACCACCGGCCGTCAGCGTAAGACCGGTCCTCGCCCACTTCAACGGCAATTCAACCACCGGCCGTCAGCGTAAGACCGGTCCTCGCCCACTTCAACGGCAATTCAATCCCCGGCCGTCAGCGTAAGACCGGTCCTCGCCCACTTCAACGGCAACTCAACCACCGGCCATCAACGTAAGACCGGTCCTCGCCCACTTCAACGGCAATTCAACCAACGCCCGCTCAACGGCAATTCAAGAAGGAGCCAACACCTCCCAGCACGAATATCAAGGCACAAGACGCCTCCAAACGCTCAACGACAACTCAACCCTTTGGAGGTCCAGTCATCTTCCCAACCCAGAAAAGGGCCCTACGGGGTCATGCATCCCCAGCAATTCAAGCACGGCGGCCGGTGTAGGCAAGACCTCGCCCACTTCAACGGCAACGTAAGTACCGGCCATCAAAGTAAGCCCGAGCTCCTCCCGACAAGTCGAGAAGTCATACAAGGCGCATATCCCCGGCACCGATCATCATCCTTGCCCACTCAACGGCAAAACAAGCACAAGAAGGAGCCCTGACACCTCCGAGTACAAGTCCCAAGGCACGAAGCGCCTCCAAAATGCCAAATGGGAAGCAATCACCGGCCGTCATCCTTGCCCACTTCAACGGCGCAAGCACCGGCGGTCATCGTAAGTCCAACCTTCTACTCAACATGCAAAAAACAAAGGCATCTACGCCTCTCGAAGCCACAAGGCGAGACACGCCTCCTGGCTGCGGCTAGAAGACGATTCAAAGTCCTCGCGCATTACATCAACTGCGGCTAGAAGACGATTCAAAGTCCTCGCGCATTACATCAACTGCCGCCAGAAGACGATTCAAAGTCCTCCCGCGTGGCACCAACCGCCGCCAGAAGACGATTCAAAGTCCTCCAGCGTGGCATCAACCGCCGCCAGAAGACGATTCAAAGTCCTCCAGCGTGGCATCAACCGCCGCCAGAAGACGATTGAAGTCCTCCAGTGGCACCCGCCGCCTGATGACGATTCAAAGTCCTCCAGCGTGGCACCAACCGCAATCAGAAGACGATTCAAGTCCTCACTCTATCTCCGGCCCGGAAGGCCTTAAACCACCCGATTAGGAAAATCGTAAAATTTCCATCCCAGGACGCCACCATGTCCTCACAATTGACCTCGGCGGTCACCACATCTTAGGACACCACCACGTCCTTACCAGTGACCTCGGCGGTCACACAACACCCGGGGCATCACCACGCCCGCATGCGCTCACAAATTCACGACCTGCGAACTACGACCGGGCTTGATTCCCGCCGGGGGATACGTAGGAATCCTATTACGAGGGTCCGGCCATCGACCTATCTGATTTACCTAGGACACCACCACGTCCTTCCCATCGACCTATGCGGTCACCCAGGACACCACCACGTCCTCACCACTGACCTCGGCGGTCACACGACACTTCAGGGCACCACCACGCCCGCATTCACAAAACACTCACCCCACACCCGAACTACGACCAGGCTTGATTCCCGCCGGGGATACGTAGGAATCCTATCACGGGGTCCGGCCTATTGACCTAAACGGTCACACAAAAGGACACCACCACGTCCTCACATTGACCCTCACGGTCACTTCCTCTCCCGGCCACGCGATCCAGATTAGGACCCTTATCTTATCGGCGACCACTTCTTTCATAAGTGACGTCGTCGAGGGGCTTACTGTAAGTACCCCAATCTGGATCACCCCTTTCAAACACACGGGAAACACCGCGAGACTCATCAACGCGAGTCTCGGAGACCTACGGCACTCAAAACCCTCTCAAAACCCTCTCAAACCCCAACCAAACCAAGGGAGGAGACTTCTGGGATAAAAAGGGACAAAAGGACCTTTCGGGAATTTTCGGGGAAATTGGGAAAGCAATATTGGTCCGTACGGACCTCTTTGTTGTCATAATTACTGAATCTCCTTAAAGTCCACAATATTCCCTCAAATCCCGGGGAAAATGATTACTCCCCTGCAGAGTTGGTCCGTACGGACCTCTTTGCATGCAAGATGGTCCGTACGGACCTTATTGCTCAGGGGACACCATCATTCCAGAATATTCACCATCATTGCAGATTCCCTCAAATCGAGGAAATCCAAAATTCTGGATAACCAAGGAGGTCCGTACGGACCTCTTTGCTCCGAAATTTTTACTATAAATAGAGGGCTCCCCCTCCTCATTTTCAGACACCTCCCTCTTCTCTCTTCCTCCTTTAGCCTTCTGGCTCCCCTCTAAGTCCTCTCGAGGCACTCCCGGCCCCTTTCGGATCCTTCTGAGGCCTTCCGAGCTCCCTTGTGGTGCTCCGAAGCCTCCCCGAGCGCTCCCGCGACGCTCCCGCGCTGCCCGAGGCACTCTCGAGGTACTCGGAGGCCCCTCGTGGTACTCCGAGGCCTTGCACAGTCTTTCCACGGTGTCCCGGCTCTTTCCGAGTCAAACCGACGATCCCAAACCACGCCGAAACTCTGCTCGAGTGACTCCTGCCACCGCAACGCACGCCGAACCTCTGCCCGAGTGATCTCGACGATCCCCACGCACGCCGAACCTCTGCCCGAACGCAGCCGGCAACCTCAACTCACGCCGAAACTCTGTCCGCGGACAACCGGCATCTCCCGAAGCAATCCCGATCCGTGCGGAGCAGCTACTCCGACCTCAAACACCATTCCCCAGCGGAAGACAGACGCGAACCAACATTGGTAAGGCTTCCTTCCTATACTATTTCAATACATTTCCATACATAGCATACAATGTAGACATCCGATACAGCATGCATTTTTAAAAGCACACACACACACACACACACAACATTTAAAGGATATTAGGGGTATCCGAAAGACTCGTTTTACGAGGCGACTCGGGTGAGCTCTAATATTCTAATATTCTCTTCCCGAGGAGTCATCTGACATCCGAACTCAAAATCTCATCACACAAAAACAGTTTAAAATTATCTTTAAACTGATGCCCTTTTTCAATGTTTTGGGCTTAATAAAAACGGCGTGGCGACTCTACAAAAACAAAAAACGGCGAGACACATCGCTCCAACGCGAAAGACGCCAGATGCCGGGGCTGCGAAGCCTATTCGGATCCGGGTAATTTCACTTTGTCAGTTGGGGAGAAGGTTGGACTTACGATGGCTGCCGGTGTTCATCCGTTGGGAATTCATTGTGGCCTTGTAGGGGCTTGCAAGGATTCCCTTTTTGACTTGCTGGGGAAGGAGCTCGGGCTTACTTTGATGGCCGGTGATTGCTTCACCATTTGGCATTTTGGAGGCATTTCGTGCCTTGGGATTTGTATTCGGAGGTGTTGGCTCCTTCTTGCGCTTGTTTTGCCGTTGAGTGGGCAAAGTTCGGGCTTACATTGACGGCCGGTGCTGGGGATAAGTAGTCTTGTATGACTTCCCTTTGACTTGTTGGGGAGGAGCTCGGGCTTACTTTAATGGCCGGTGGCTTGAGTTGCCGTTGAGCATTTTGGAGGCGTCTCGTGCCTTGATATTCGTGCTGGGAGGTTTTGGCTCCTTCTTGAATTGCCGTTGAGTGGGCGAGGACCGGTCTTACATTGACGGCCGGGGATTGAATTGCCGTTGGAGTGGGCGAGGTTCGGGCTTACACTGACTGCCGGTGGTTGAATTGCCGTTGAGTGGGCGAGGACCGGTCTTACATTGACGGCCGGGGATTGAATTGCCGTTGGAGTGGGCGAGGTTCGGGCTTACACTGACTGTCGGTGGTTGAATTGCCGTTGAGTGGGCGAGGACCGGTCTTACATTGACGGCCGGGGATTGAATTGCCGTTGGAGTGGGTGAGGTTCGGGCTTACACTGACTGCCGGTGGTTGAATTGCCGTTGAGTGGGCGAGGACCGGTCTTACATTGACGGCCGGTGGTTGAATTGCCGTTGAAGTGGGCGAAGCTCGGGCTTACACTGACTGCCGGTGGTTGAATTGCCGTTGAAGTGGGCGAGGACCGGTCTTACATTGACGGCCGGTGGTTGAATTGCCGTTGAGTGGGCGAGGACCGGTCTTACATTGACGGCCGGTGGTTGAATTTCCGCTGAAGTGGGCGAGGACCGGTCTTACATTGACGGCCGGTGGTTGAATTGCCGTTGAAGTGGGCGAGGACCGGTCTTACATTGACGGCCGGTGGTTGAAAGGCCATTGAGTGGGCGAGGACCGGTCTTACATTGACGGCCGGTGGTTGAATTGCCGTTGAAGTGGGCGAGGACCGGTCTTACATTGACGGCCGGTGGTTGAATTGCCGTTGAAGTGGCGAGACCGGTCTTACATTGACAGCCGGTGGTTGAATTGCCGTTGAAGTGGGCGAGGACCGGTCTTACATTGACGGCCGGTGGTTGAATTGCCGTTGAAGTGGCGAGGACCGGTCTTACATTGACGGCCGGTGGTTGAATTGAAGGGTTAGGGACCATTACGCACTTGGATTTCTTTGAAAAAGGCCTTAGGACGGCCGGGGGCAAAGATTATAAGGGCGGGGAAAGTAATTTGGCCCTCCCTTGCAAGAAAGTCCGTACGGACCAACTTCGGGATACAAAGAGGTCCGTACGGACCACTTTGGTTTTACGGTTCCCGAGGTTTTGGCCGGGTTAAATCTTTGAGCCTTTCCCATTTCTTCTTCTTAGTGCGTGAACAAGAGAGAGAGAAGGAGAGCAAAAAACCTCCATTGTTAACCAAAATCCTCCATTTTTGCTTTGAATTGATTGCAATGGCGGAAGGATCTCGAAGGAGTCGTCGTCAAGCCGGTCAAGAAGTGGTCGAGCAACGGATGGAGCTCCAAAGAAATTGGATTTCGTTTGTTCCATCTTCAAAGAATCCGGATGTCTTGTATCCAAATCCGGAGGTGCACAATCGTCGTTCTAGGAACGTCGGGGAGGTAAGAAATCCGTTCCGTTTTGATTCCCTGCTCGAATTTTTGAATGCTAGAACTAGGTTTTAGTTTTTCGCATTTTTGAATTTTTGTTATTTTTTTTTTTTATGCCTTTTGTGAAATTCTTGATGAATTGTTGAAAATGGACATGTAAAAATTGTGGGTATGTGTATTTTGTGCAGAAATGTGTAGATTAGCTTTTATTTGTGAAAATAAAGTGCCTCTCTAATGAAATGCATGCTTTGGTGTTTTGTACCGTATGCTATTTATGTATGTACATTATGAGAAAAGTTTGTCGTGTAGTGACAAATTTTGTGAAAAAAATGTGACATGTGCCGTGTTTTGTGACGGGTTTTGTCTGAAAGTGTGTGCCGTGTAGGGACGGATTTTTGAAAAATGTGTTATGCGAATGTGTCATGCCGTGTGTGCCATGTTTTGGGTGACGGACTTTGTGGGGAAAATATGTGCAATATGTGCCGTGTTTTTGTGACGGGTTATATGTGCCTTTGCCGTGTTGGGACGACTTTTTTGAAAATGTGTCGTGTAGGGCTTAATCCCTCTTTTGAGAAAATGTGTACAGTGTGTGCCGTGTTTTGTGACGGACTGCATGGGAAAAATTATATGTATAATGTATGTGAAAATTATGTGCAATGTGTGCCGTGTTTTGTGACGGGTTATTTGTGAAAAATATGTGCAATGTGTGCCGTGTTTTGTGACGGGTTATTTTCATGGCTTTCCGTGTTGGGACGGACTTTTGTTCCTTTTGTTTTATATTAAATGCTTGTGATTGACGTACCTTTCTTTGTGTTTACTGCGGGATGCGGGGCTTATGGCAGGGAAGGCCAAGAGGATGAAGACTCGGGGATCGCTCGAAATTTGTTGTTGAGTTGTGGCGGCGGATGCACGATATTTACGTGGATGGTAGGCCGAGTCCCGGGAGGCTGGTCTACGCTTATGGCTTGGGTGTGTTCGTAGAGAACTGGCCGGGGTTTGACACGAGGAAGAACAAGAGCGTCTTCCTTGGCCTTTCGAGTATTGGTGGGATACCACCCACACCTTCCATCGAGTGGGGAGAGGTGACGGTGGTGACGCCCAGGCTTTGCTTTGCGATTATCGGGCTTTCCTTGAGGAGGGCCGGTGCGGTGGAGAGATATGATCTCCGATCTTTGTGTTGACCGAGCTGTTGGGCTTTGAGCCTCGTCCTCGCGAGGGGCACAGGGATGCTATATAGCGATGTGGAGGCGAGGATCACGGCCGGCATTGGGGCCTATGTCGGGGTACCGGCCGGGTGTCGGCGGAGCGGTGGCGCGCTCCTTTTTGTGGTATGCACTTTTCGAGACTTTGTTCTCGAACCACGCGGCTGCGGCTCCCTTTGCTCTGTTGGAGAGCTTGATTGATCTGGATAGAGTTTGTGACATCGCTTGGGGCGAGCGAGGCTTGGCCGAGCTCTACTTCTCTTTGGACCGGTTTAGCGGGGTGTGGCTTGATTCATTGGCTGTTTTGACTTTGCTTTGGAGGTATGAGTTTATTCTTTGTTTTTGATTTAGCAACTTGTCGCTTCTCCGTTTTCTTTTGCCTTGAGCCTTTTACATTTTTGTCACGGGTGTGGTTCTATGAGATTTTCCGGTGCTTCCCGTGGGATAGAGATCCGGGGCTATTTGCGTATCTGCTATCTTTGAAGGTGGGCTCATACGGCGAGGAAGAGGAGGACCCGGCGGGGAAGCTCACCATCGCCTACGGGGATGTGCGGGAGCGTACGGAGAGGGTAGCCGGAGGGGTTTGTTTTGTTCCCGTGGGCTCGGTATGAGGGTGATGAGTTCGAGGGCTCCCAGGAGTGGCGACGGAAGATCTTTGCGGGGCTTGACTTGCGGCGTCATGTACACAGGGGAGCGGGTCTTACAGCGGCATGGCCCGGTGTGCTTCCCGTGGCTCAGAGGACCCTCCTTTTGGGATGCTTGATTCCGGGATATGGATGTGCTTGATTTTGAGAGGTACCTTGGCGGTGTGGGTGCAGGAGTTCATTTTGTATGGAGAGGAGTACGGGGCCTTCGTGAGGAGGAAGGCGGGGCCGCGAGTGCGGCGAGGAGAGAGGCGCCCGCGGGCTCCCCGAGAGGTTCCGATGCCGGGGCCGGATTTCACGTATGTCCGTGGGGACGGATCGAGGAGGAGGGTGTGCATGCCCGTTTACGGCGAGCTCTGCTTGCATCTGAGTGGATCCCGATAGATCGGTGAGTGTGCTTGACTCTTTTCCATCTTGGCATCTTTTACGTATTTTTCTCTTTTTGTTGTTGAGTATAAGCTTGTATTCTTTGAGCGTTTCCTTGGCTGCTTGCTTGTGCAGGTCCCGGGGAGAGCCTATGATATGATGACTCGCCGTTACGTGGCGATGAGGTCGTTTGCGAAGAAGATGGCGTCGAAGATGTCTTGCCGGTCTTCGCGACGCGTGCCGGCGTACCAGCCTATGCCTTCGAGGCATTCTGTAGACGTTCCTCCACCGAGAGCCGAGCCGGAGCCGCGGCGGGGAGGGACCTTCGAGGCGGCATAGCATGGATGCCGGGACGTCTTCGGGAGCTCGGCGGCGGCCCTTTTATCAGTTCTTCCCTCCTCGGGGCGCGGGGTGAGGGTCATCGAGCCTTCTTTCTTTGATCCTTTCGCCGGATTTGATCCTTCTGAGTACTTTGAGTACCAGCCTCTAGAGGGGGCTCGGTATTCTGATGACGAGGACGTGACGGGCGAGTTCACCGGGATGCCCGACTTCTCTCTGGATGATCTTGGCGAGGATGATGATGCTGAGGAGTCTGATTAGTATTCATTTGCTTTCCCTCTTTTCATATCTTCTCTTTTTTTTTTGTTTAGCAACAGACATTTGATGTACCTGTAATAAAACACTCGTATTTGCACGGCAAACAGCATTTTATTTTAAGATGTAATGTCATTTTTGGGATTCCTGGGAATTGTCCTAGAAATTGTTGCTAGTATTTTTTTTTGTGCATGCCACGTGAGCTGAGAGTGCGTTTGTGGGTAGTGTATGTTCACCGGGAATGGCTTTGGCCAGTGTTTGGGCAGTTTGGAGCAAGGTCTGCGAGGACGGTGGTTGTTATGCTTGTTTCTTTGGGAAATGGGTTACATTTGCAAGGAGGTCCGTACGGACATACTTAGCATGCAAAGAGGTCCGTACGGACCAACCTTGCTTTTGGGAAGGAGATAAATGCTTTCCAGTGTCTGGTTCTTCCTCATTTCCCCATTTGCAGCCATTTTCGAGCTTTCTTCCCCATTTTCTCTAGGAACCTCCATTTTTGCCATGGATTCTTCGTACGTCCCTAGAATTTTGCCGAGGCTTTCGCAAGAGAGGCAAGCACACTTTCCTTGAGCGGTGAAAACGTGGATGCGGCGCCGTATGAGGCATCGAGACGGGCTTTCGAGGTAAGGTTTCGTCTTTGCTCGATTTGGTCTTTTAAGGAGTTGGTTCTGATTGGGATTTGTTGCGGGCTGCCGCGAAGTTACGATGTTAGGAGGCATGTGTATTGTTTCTCCTACAATGAAATGGTGCCCACTTTTGAGGATTTTCGGGCTTTGATTGGAGGGCCAGGAGGTGGAGGCCATCTCGCTTCCTTTGATTGGTGGTCTTTGCGGTGAGCGTGAAGCTTGCGAGGCTTTCTTCGTACTTCGTTGGAAGAAGTGCGGGGCATGATCCTTGATTCGGGTCATATCGACATTTACGAGTTGCGGAGCGGTTCATGGTTGATGATGAGAGTGATGTCTCTTGGGACGCATTTGCCTTGTGCGTGATGGCGACTCTTTTCTGGTCGGCTCCCTTGGCATTTGCGATGGCGCTTTGCTAGATGTGGTTGGGCCTGCGAGTTGGAGAGGATATTGTCCCGTTGGTCTTTGGGGAGACTCTTCATGGTATCGGCCGTCGCGGGGGATCGGTTCATGAGAGGGGAAGCCCGCTTTGCTCACCTTGTGGCTGCGAGAGAGACTTCGGGCCATGCTCGAGGCTCAGAGCGTCGTTTAGCCCGTGGTCATTTGCTCGGCGACCTCTTGTGTTGGATATGGATCGATCACTTTGGGAGAGATGGATGGCACGGCTTGGTACGCATCGAGATCCATTTGGTGGGTTCCTTTGGAGGATTGAGACTAGGAGGATCTTGCGGGAAGGGTCCTACGTTGTCGAGTTCCGAGGTTTGTCTTGGTCCTCCTTCTATATTCCGTCGCTTGTTTCCGGCGGTTTGGGATGAAGCGAGGAGCCTTTGTTGGGCAGGATGACCTTGCTGCTGCGGAGGTAGTTCCTCTTTGTATGGCGGCTTCGGGTGCCTTCTTGTATTTTACGAGGGTATGGAAGTATTCCGCTTTCCCTCTGTGGTACTCCTTAGACGTCGGGGAGCGTCGTATTGACGACTCGGTACGGCACAGTATGAGCGGCGTGTTGGGCGATCCCAGTGGCTTTGGAGAAGCGAGGCGTGTAGCGATTACAGGACCCGGTTGCCGTAGTAGCTATTGCCTTAGGAGTGCGAAGCACAGTCGACCCTTTGGATGTGACGGGAGACACTTTGTTTGACTACGAGACTAGAGTTGACCGGCGACGGGGAGAGGTCCTCTTTTGCGGGCTCGCGGGGAGGAGATCCGAGCCGAAGCACGGGCGAATGAAGCCACGAGAGCTCTTGGATTGTTTGACTCTACGGGGAGGACCCACGATCTCGGAGCGAGAGACGCGAGTTGGTTCACGTGGAGCGAAAGAAGACTCGCCGGGGACGAGGAAGAAAGGAAAGAATGGCGAGGGGACAAGCGCGAGATGGCGCGGAATGACCTCCTAGGTATCCATTCATTGCATTTGCAAACACATTATTTGTTAAATGTATTAAAAATTTGTCTTTTAGCATGTTGTGAACTTGAGAGTAGACCGTGCTTGAACTCATCAAGAAATGTTGTAACCGTTAGTGATTTGTGATTTACTTTTAAAGCTTTGTCGAGACGCAAGATCTCTTGTTTGCCTTTGTTTCTTTTGTGCACCTTGTCGGCGTCCATCTTTGGACTTTTACATTGCATTTGCGGTGAAGCGATGCAGGCCATGACGGCAATCCCCTTTGCTTAGGCTTTGTGCTTGGGCGAGAGGTTGAATGATCCCTTGACAAGTCGTTTTGACGGTCTTTTCGTAGCTTCCTTGCCTCTTGTTGGCGTCGGGCTCTTGACCTCTTTTTGCGGCTTCTGCTTGAGCTTCTTTTATTTTTTGTTTTATTTTTTTTTGTGAGCCCTTGCTCGAGCTCTTTTTTTATATTTTTTTTTGTGAGCCCTTGCTCGAGCTCTTTTTTTTTTGTTTTGAAGCGCGTGAAGGCGAAGACAAGCCCCTGGCTTGGAAGCAGACATGAGTCGGTCGTTTGATCTTTGAGTGACCCTCGGATGTCCTTTGATGTTGCCGCCGTCGTTTGACTTGGTCAAGGTATTTGTTGGGCGTGTTCTTGAAAAGTGCGTAGCTTGATGGAGGTCTTGATTGACATTCAAACTTTTGACTTTTTGTGTATTTTTAGACCGGACCAATTAAGGTTGCCTACGTTCCCCGGACTAGAGGGCTCGGGTGCGTAGTTCGACACTACATGGAGTGCCAAGAGATGCACGGTTGTTCTTCTTCGGGCGAAGTATCTGCGAAGTTTGCTTCCGTTATTTGGATTCATGAAGGGATTGCCGTCTAGGTGCATCGGCTTCATGGCGCCTCAGGAGAAGATCTTTTGAACCACGAAAGGGCCGATCCATGTGGGTTCCCATTTTCCCGATGGGTTGGTTCGAGTGGGAGGCTTTTCTTTGAGTACAAGGTCGCCTTCCACGATGTCTCGGGATTTGACTTTCTTGTCGAAAGCTCTAGCCATCTGCTTTGATAGGCTCGGACGTGTTCCATGGCCTTTAGTCGTCGCTCGTCTAGCGAGCCAATTCGTCGTGTCGGCTTCGGAGCCATTCAACTTCGTTGATGTCATTTTCAGCGGCGCTCGGAGTGAGGGAATTTCTAGCTCGATGGGAAGGGCTGCCTTCCATCCCGTATGTCGGGGCAAATGGGGTTTCTCCGTGGGCATTACGGCGATGTGCGGTAGCCCCAAAGTGCAAGGTGCGGCTTCTCGGGCCAATCTCGTCCTCGGGTGGTCATTTTCGGATGATCCGTTCGAGGGTTTTGTTTCTTTGCTTCCACGGCGCCGTTTGTTTGTGGCCGGTAGGGAGAAGATTTGTGGCGTGTGATCTTGAATTCAGCCGGCGATGCAGTCGAATTCCCCTTCGAAGTGTGAACCATTGTACGATATGACCTCATTTGGGATGCCGTATCGGCGAGATGATGTTTTCCTTGAGGAAATGCGCGACCTTCTTGGAGGTGAGTACCTTGTAGGACTTGGCTTCGACCCATTTGGTGAAGTAGTCGATGGCTACTAAGATGAACTCGTGACCGTTCTTTGCTGGCGGAGCAATTTTCCCGATGACGTCAATTCCCCAGTGGCAAATGGCGAGGTGTAGTCATGCGGTAGAGATCGTGAGGAGGTAGATGATTGAGGTTGGAGAACCGTTGGCACTTGTCGCGGCTTCGGACAAAGTGGATGCAATGCGCCTCCATGGAGATCCGGTAGTAGCCCATCACGAGAATGATTTGCATCGGGGCTCTGGCGTTCATGTGGGGACCGCAAGCCCCATTGTGGACTTCGTTCATGAACTTGTTTGCTTCTTCTTGGGCGATGCGGCGTAGGAGTGGCCCGTGGTAGCGTTTCTTGTATAGCATGTCCCCGAGGATGACGAAGTGAGAGGCGAGGCGTTTTAGGGCCATGATGCTCTTGGTTTTGACCCCTTACGTGTGTGGGTCTTCCTTGTTCATGAAGGTGGTTTCCCGCTCTTGAGGTATTGGAAAATGCTGGTGTGTCTTTGGAAATGGCGTCGGACTTGCGTCTCTTTGGCTCTTCGGCAATCTTGCAAATCGTTGTGATTAAAACCTTCTCGGCGGCTTGGGCCCGGTTTTCTCTCGTTTGACAACATGCTTAAATGTTTGCTTGATGCATTTATTTAATTAATGTGTTTGTCTTTTGTATAGATGAATTGTTATTAAGCTGTTTTGATTAGTTAATATCATCATTTGTTAAAGATGCAATGAAATGATTTTTAGGAAGGTCGGACCTTTTATTGAAAGCGTGAAGGCGTACATTGTTGATCAAAGATTCACAATCGTTGGGCGTAAAGCCGTCAAAGACTCAAAAGATGTGAATACACGGACAACAAGACTCGAAGCTAGACTATAGGCGACGAGGGATTGGACCGAGCTTCATTACTCTCGGATGGCGGTAGCTCTAGAGGGAGTGGTCTTGGTTCGGGTGGCCAATCTTCCCTTGGCATGAGTCCGGAAAATAGCTTGCATGCGGTTCGATTTCAAACCGGATCGCGGAGGTTTTTGGTTGCTCCACGATGATGTCCCTCCATTAGTGTTGCCACGAGTCCTTGGGGTTTTTGATGATAGAAGTCGGCGAGGGCTACTTCTAGGAGGGCGAAGCATTCGGCGGTCGGAGTTGATTCTTGCGATGTTGATCACTTTCATAGAATCTGCCTCTTTATGCAGGATCTTTGCTTGGACGACATTTACAATGTCGATTCGAGGGCATGCTATATCTCCTTCCACGATTAAGCCTTGGAGGAGGTTGCGCCACTTTGTTCATCCCGGGTCGGACAGGAATGTTGAATTGAACTAGGCTGTGATGGGTTTGTCCCCGTAAGATCCGAGTGTCGGCTAGAGGGTTGTCTTGTACGGGATCGGTGATGAGCCGGTTTGCAAGAGGGTTTTCGGCGAAGTAAGGGTCTACTCCTCGATCAATCTCCATTAGGGCATCCGTCTCTTGATCCTCTCTCAAGCATTCTTCACGATCGCATATATCGAGTTGTCATCTGACCCATGAGTTCTTCGATTTCCGGCTCGTCGCGGCTTAGAGCGTGGATGTAAGGATCACTTCGTAGCGGGACGGGGTAGGAGAATTATGCAGGGAAGAGTATTCGGTCATGTCGGGACCTTCCTGCAGGTCATAGCTTGCGGCCAAGCACTTGCCATTACTGCTTGCTTCCGCGGATCACTTCGATCGCTCCATTGGCATTGATGAATTTCACGCATTGGTGAAGAGTAGATGATCTTGCTTTCATCGATGTATCGAGTCGTCCCAACAAAGCGAGAGAAGGTTGGTTTGATTTCCACGACTTGGAACTCTACCGACTCCGGTTGTACGTCGAATTGGATCCTCAAATTGATGACTCCTACGATTGGTCGTGCGGTGGAATCGTAGGCTCGGATTACCGAGGTGAAGGCCTTATCGAGAGAACGGTCGATGCGGAGTCGTTTCGGTGTGCTCAGCGATGATGTTGGCTGCGGAGCCGTTATCAATCAAGGCGTTCGGGAGGAAGAACATCTCTATTTTTATGAGGATGAGGAGGGCTTCGTTGTGCCGATTCTCACATATTGGCAAGTCATCGTCTGTGAAGGCTAAGCGCTTCCCGTGCTACCGTTTGACTCGGTCTCTTCGGTGAACGTTCGATCCATCCATTTGTATGCCTTGGGTGGGGCAAAGATCGTAGGGAGACGGTTGCCCTTGGGCGTTCTTGTCGGAATTCCCGGTCACGAGATCTCTTGACTCTGGTTTCACGCTCCCGGTCGTAGCGGGACGGCATGCTTGAACGGTTTCGGAAATTGCGAGGGTGCGCTCTCGCTTGGAGTTTCGTCAAAGGCTATTGAGTTTACCACTGTCGTTTCGGGGAATGGATTTCCGATGGTATTGGGACCACGAGGGCGTTCCAATTTTCCCTCCTCAATGAGCCCACTGGACCACACTGCTTGAGCACGAAGCAATTGTCGGTGGTGTGGCCGGGGTAGTTGTGGAAGGCGCGGTGCTTGCTCATATCCATGTTGGGTTTGGGAGTCTTCGGTTGGAAATTCTCGAGTGGTTTGAGAAGATTTCGTTTCACTAAAGCTTCAAATACTTGACCCGAGGCATTTCAAGGTTATCTAAATCTTTGGGCGTGGGAAGCGAGGGGATTGTTATTCTTTGGGGGTTTGCTTGATCGCGGTTTACTTGAGCTCCGTTACGAATGTAGTGTCTTGTTCATTTGCTTCTTTTCCTTTGGTTGGGCGGGAGTTGAAGTTGCCGGAGTTTGTTCGATAGCGGTAAGATGAGGCGGGGTTCTTTGTTGCCTTTTGAAGACTCGAGTCTTTTCAAACTTAGTCCGGCGTTGACCATGGCACGGAGATCCGGATAGAAATGGTGGGCGATCAAGGTCCTCAAAGATGGCTTGAGGCGGGAATGGAAGATGTCCATCTGCTCTTCTTTGGAAAGTGGATCCATTATCTCGCTTAGCTTCCGGTTCCATCTTTTGTAGAACTCGCCCATTTGGTTCGTCATCCTTTTGTTCGGTGGCTTGCGGGTCATGGCGGTTTGTCTCCCATTCAAGGTTGGCGCGGTACTTCTCCGGGGAAGATTTCAGCGATTTGGTCCCACGTGGAGCGGTTTTACGCCTTCACATTGAGGAACCACCTTAGTGCTTTGTGGATTTGAGGGAATGCGAAAGTGATGCGCCATCTGTTGAGGGTTGCCCCTTTGGCTCTCATACCCGGGACGTAGGTGTCGATGTGGGTTTTGGGCATTACTGTCCCGTCAAACTTTTCCATTTCCGGCATCCTGAACTTTGGAGGGAGAGGGACCACTTTGTTCGGATCGGTAGGCGGGGAGGAGTCCTTCCGAGAACTAGCTAGCTTGCCTTGCATGTCTTTCATTTGTTCGATCGGCCAAGCCATGTGAGGATCGGTATGCGAGGTGGGTTACCATTTTCGGGGACGGAAGCGAAGATGGGGGTGGATTGGGCGATGGGATTGCCATTCGGGAGTCTTGGGGAGGTAGTTGAGTGTATACCAACCCATACACAGGGTGTTGAAGTTGAGGCGTGATTGCCGGGTCCGCTAAGGGTTGTGTTTGGGAAGCTGGGAAATGATTCGTTAGCCCCAATTGGCGGACTAGCGGGTGGCAAGCTTGAGATGTCGGGATATCCGCTCGGGATGCCCGTCCACAGTAAGCATGGGGACTTTTGATTGTGGTTGCGAGGCTCGTATAGAGGCAAAGGATTGAATCTGGGGATACCGAGATGCATTGGGATCGGCGGAGCGAGCACGTATGTGTCTTTGTTGGTGCGAGCTTGATGTGCGGGCGGGAAGCGGCTGTCTTTGAGGCGGGCATGTCGGGCTATGGCCCAGCGCTGAGGAGCTTTGAGCGAGAGGCTTTGCGTTCTTTGGGATCTCGTAGCTTGGCGGAGGCGGAACTTCTTGATAGCTTTGAGAGGCAGGGAGCCGGTATGTCTTCGTCCTCTATGAGAACAAAGGTTCCGTCGGGTTGGGAAGCTGCGGTTCCTCGAAGACGCAAGGTGTCTACGATCCGAGCTTGCTTTGTTCTTCTTGGCGCTTCTTGATGGTTTCGAAGGCTCGCGGCACCTCCTCCATTGTCTGGAGGTTCCTTAGTGGCGGGGTTCCGTTTCCCTCACCGTTATCTGTTGATCCCGTCATGGGAGAGTAGCGGACGGTGCGAGCAGATTGAAGCTGGAAGGGCTATCGGACCTTGTGACCTCGATGCGAAAAGGCGGCTTCCGGGTATTCTCAACCACTCTCGGTTATTTGGAGGGTGACGGGCAAGGTTTAGACACGGGAATGGCCTTACGGGATAAAGGGGAAAGCTCACGTGGCATGCGGTTTCCGTTTCTTTTATTTATGATTTTTTTGTTGTTTTAATTTACTTAAAACATGTTTTCTCGAGAATCCTAGGTAGGTTGGAAAAGATTGCTCTTCTTTTCGCAACTATGCTAGATCTGGGTCGATGGAGACCATACGTGCGGCTATAAGCCCCTCGTTTTGCACACAGTATTTCGACATCCCGGGGTGGGCGGCCCGGGCGAGGGTCCTATAGTGCAAGCGGTTTCCACCGGCCTAAAAGAAAAATCGAACCTAAGGACCGAGCCTTTGTCATGTTCGTTTTGATGCGTTAGCCATGTGAATAGTGAACCGAGCCGGCCACTAAGTCAAGATCGGAGTCAAGAGTTCGGCATGACCTCTCTTTACCTTGCTTGCGCAAGGGATGCGTGACGTTAGGCGTTGGGCGGGTCATATTGTCATGGGCGACGTATCAAAGGCTTGATGACATGGTGTCATGTGAGCATGGATGTATATCCGGGACGGAACATCGTGCAGGTGTAGCTTCGGAAATCAAGATCGAGTCAAGATTTTAGCATGACCTTTCATCGCTTTGCTTGCGCAAGGGATCTTGAGTTAGAGCCTTGACTCGAAAAATGGCCGGCATGGTATATGTATCCAGCGTATGACACGGGCCCAGGTAAAAACCAACCGAGTACGGACGAGTGTGACTCAAGACTCAAACGTGCGGGGTTGACGCTTGGCTAGGATGGGATGTTTGGAATGATCCCGTGCGCGTCCAAGAGGCCTAGGAAGACCAAACGGTGCAACCGAGACCACTCGGGTTGAGGGTTGTAGTGTGCGGTGTATCCGGCGGCGGTGCGCGTAGCGTGCGGTGTAACCGAGGCGGCGGTGTAAGTAGTGTGCGGTGTAACCGAGGCGGCGGTGCGCGTAGTGTGCGGTCTCTAAAATTCTTTTACGAGTAAAACAGAAGTTTTTGAAAAATTTTAAATGTATGCACAGATGTATATTGATGAATTTTTTTGTATTTTATTTTTTTTTTGTAAAATAAAAACGAAGCACGTGCACACTCACACAACAGTTAAAGGAAGGGGTAAAATGAAAGTTTGACCCTCATCATCGTTTTAAAAATCTTTTGTTTTGTTTAAAAGTTTTTAAAACAAAATTATTCCCCAGCGGAGTCGCCAACTGAAATTACCCGGGATCCGGCTCGCGCGCGGAGGGCCCCGAAGCATCTCGCATTTGTCCGCTTTTCGGGAATGTTCGCCCGGATCCGAGAGGCAGCGCATTCGCGCCCCGGCATCTGGCTTTATTCCGCTTCAGCGTTGGTTGGAGGTGTCTCGCCGTTTGTTTTCGCATTTGTAGAGTCGCCACGCCGTTTTTATTAAGCCCAAAACATTGAAAAAGGGCATCAGTTTAAAGATAATTTTAAACTGTTTTTGTGTGATGAGATTTTGAGTTCGGAGGTCAGATGACTCCTCGGGAAGAGAATATTAGAATATTAGAGCTCACCCGAGTCGCCTCGTAAAACGAGTCTTTCGGATACCCCTAATATCCTTTAAATGTTGTGTGTGTGTGTGTGTGCTTTTTTAAAAATGCATGCTGTATCGGATGTCTACATTGTATACTATGTATTGAAATGTATTGAAATAGTGATGGAAGGAAGCCTTACCAATGTTGGTTCGTGTCTGTCTTCCGCTGAGGAATAGTGTTTGAGGTCGGAGTAGCGTTCCGGTATGAATCTGGATTGCTTCGGGAGGGGCCGGTTGTACGCGGACGAGTTTCGGCGTGAGTTGATGTTGCAGGCTGCGTTCGGGCAGAGGTTCGGCGTGCGTGGGGATCGTCGGGATCACTCGGGCAGAGGTTCGGCGTGCGTTGGGATCGCAGGAGTCACTCGGGCAGAGTTTCGGCGTGGTTTGGGATCGCCGGTTTGACTCGGAAAGAGCCGGGACACCGTGGAAAGACCAGGCAAGGCCTCGGAGTACCACGAGGGGCCTCAGAGTACCTCGAGAGTGTCTCGGGGCAGCGCGGGAGCGTCGCGGGAGCGCTCGGGGAGGCTTCGGAGCACCAGGAGGGGGCTCGGAAGGCCTCGGAAGGATCCGAAAGGGGCCGGGAGTGCCTCGGAAGGACTTAGAGGGGAAGCCGAGAAGGCCTAGGGAGGAAGAGAGAAGTGGGAGGTGTGTGAAAAATGAGGAGGGGAGCCCTCTATTTATAGTGCCGAGATTTGGTGCAAAGAGGTCCGTACGGACCTCCACAGTAATCCAGACTTTTGGTTTTCCTCGATTTGAGGGAATCTGTGATGATGGGGGAATATTTGCAATTATGATGTTCCCTGTGCAATAAGGTCCGTACGGACCAAGTTGACATGCAAAGAGGTCCGTACGGACCAACTCTGCAGGAGGGTAATCATTTTCCCCGGGATTTGAGGGAATATTGTGGACTTTAAGAGGATTCAGTAATTATTAGAGCAAAGAGGTCCGTACGGACCATTATTGCTTTTCCAATTTCCTGAAAATTCCCAAAAGGTCCTTTTGTCCCTTTTTATCCCAGAAAGGCTCCTCCCTTGGTTTGGCTGGGGGTTTTGAGAGGGTTTTGAGTGCCAGAGGTCGTCGAGACTGCGTTGATGAGTCTGCGGTGTTTCCCGTGTGCTTGAAAGGGGGTGATCCAGATTGGGGTACTTACAGGTGGGTATAGTGGTTTCAGAACATAGCCACATAGCTCAAACTGATTATGTGAAGTTGGAGTATAGACTGGCAGGTATTGCTGGAACTGAGAGACAGGTGGGGTGAAGCCCAATCCGTTCTGAGGAACTGAGGGCAATGAAGCCCTGATGAGCTGGGATGTTGGAAAGGACTGAGGAGGAGTGGTCCTTGGCAAGGGATCGTATGCGGATGGAGGAAGGTATTGGTTGTAGGATGGAAGGTCTTGGTTATAGGATGAAGGGACTGAAATCACTGTTTACGAAGTCTCATCTTCGACTACCACCAGAGAACCGTTCGACTCAACTGTTACCTGAATTCCATGACGACGGAGTGCGTCGATAAGCATGGCTTGCTGCACTTCATGAACCCTATGGGCATTTTCCAAAGCCAAGACTAACTCTTCCTTCCTAACCATCTGATTTCGTGCACCCTCACTGTTTTCTGTCAAATCTGCCATTCTGACTCTTAGACGATTACGCTCTAAGGTTTTACGCACCTAAAAGCCGGCGGCCGTATTCTCGCACACTTCTTTCTCGCTGCGGGAAAGGGATAGGCAAGGTTTAGACTCGGGGATAAGGTAAGGTTTAGACTCGAAGGTAGGTAAGATTTAGACTCGGAGGTAAGTGTTTAGGCTAAAGGCTCAAGTAACATGCACTTATCGCTTAAGTTTTACTCAAAACACATTTTCTCCTAATCCTAATAGATCGGAAAAGATGAGACCTTGAAAGGTTGAGATCAGAAATTGGAGATCGGACCGAGGAGGTCTCGACTAGGAATTTGACCGCGAAAGAGGGAGAGATGAAAAATCGAAGATCGGACCGAGGAGGTCTCGATTAAGGATTTGACCATGAAAGGTCGGGAGATGGAAAATCGGAAATCGGACCGAGGAGGTCTCGATTAGAGATTTGACCATGAAAGGTCGGGACAGAAAATCAGAAATCGGACCGAGGAGGTCTCGATGAGAGGTTTGACCATGAAAGGTCGAGACAGGGAAATCGGAAATTGGACCGAGGAGGTCTCAATTAGGAATTTGACCATGAAAGGTCGAGACAGGAAAATTGGAAATCGGACCGAGGAGGTCTCGATTAGGGATATCAGAGATAGGACCATGCAATTATGATTACATTAATTGTTCAAGTTTACTTAAAACAATGTCTTTTATTTATTCCTATTTGGTTGGAAAAGGGGGGTTTGCCCTTCTTTTTCGCAACTACTCTAGATCCTGGATCAGTGGGTTCCGTCACTACGTCTATAAGCCCCTCGTATTCCACCTGTATTTCGACCTCCCAGGGTGGACAGCCCCGGGCGAGGGTCCTATAGGGCACGCGGATCCCACCGACCGAGAGAGAAGAACGCTCCTAACGGGTCTAGCGGGTCATAGGAACTTTTTAACGCACGAGCGATGCGAATTATAGTCAAGGCAATACCGGGAAAGTCTCGTCTTTCAGCCTTAATTGAATTTCGCCAGAATTTCGCTTGCGCGATTAACGTTTTGACTTTCGGTAATGTCCGAGAATATAATAGGCATGGGTCGAGCGGCAAAAGCCGGATGACGCGATGTCACATTGAACTTCGTTGCATACGCAGTGCGTGAGTCAGAATCGAAGTCAATGCCGGGTCAAGATCTTGCCAATTTTTCCTTGTCGGAATTTTGGCAGAGCTTTGCTTGAGCGAAAGATCTTTGGACTTTTCTTGGCAAAGACTCGGTCTCGACTCTTACGAATTCCGTGCAGGTCAAGGTCAAAGTCAATGTCGGAGTCAAGGTTCTACCAATTTTTCCTTGTCGGAATTTTGGTAGAGTTTCGCTTGAGCGAAAGATCTTGACTTCCGTTATGAACTAAGGCTTGACCTTTACGAGGGTATGCAACTGGGCTATATGACACGGACTAGACCAAAAACCAACCAAAAAGTCATGGTTTTTTGAAACGTGTGACACGGACTGTGCATTGGTCGACACTGGCTGCCATGGGGAGGTTGGAATGATTCCGTGCGCGCCCGGGAGCATCGTAAGGCTGTCCGTGACTGCAGCTGGAACCAACCCCGGGTTTGAAGGACGTGCGTGCAAAGTGTACATGATATATCAGGTGCGCGTAGTGTGCGGTCTCCTAAAAATGTTCCTTTTTGAGTTAAAACAGAGATTTTCAGAAATGTGTTTTAAAGGAATGATTTTTGGGACGGGGGAGAATGCAACAGTTAAGCACGTAAATTTTCTGGGAGCCCCAGTCAGTCATGGAGCTGAGTAGCCCCAAGCTGCTAGGACTGCCAGATTAACCATAATTTTTCCTGGTGGAATTGCCACTGAGGCCGTCCGGTCAAAATCCAGGGAGGATTAAGCCGTACGACTGCATGGATCAATTTTCCAGGTTCCACTCCTTTGCAGTTTCAGGTTTGTTTCCTGTTCAAAGTATGCACAAATCCCAAGATGCAAATGATGCAATGCAAGGTAAAGAAAGCAAGCACGATTAATGAAATCAGCGACGGGAGTCTAACCCGCTCAAAGGGAAAAGCTTTCTTTTATTTTTTCAAATTTTTTTTTTTTCGAAAAGGGATACTGGTACGTGGAATTGTTAAACCACCGGTTATCCCAAGCCCCGGGTTAGGGAGCGATATAGGAAGGTTAAGTGGTTTCCACCTATATACCGAGTATCAATTTTTTTGTTTCGAAAATAAAGCTTTTCTCCTTTGGGATATCCCCAGCGGAGTCGCCAAACTGTGAATGTGTGCCCAAATTTTGGATTCACGCGAGTTTGAAGACATCCGGTTTAATTTGAAAAACAGAGTCGCCACGCCATTTTGATTGCCTCAAAACTTTGAAAAAAAGGTTTTTATGGGTTCGGAGGTTAAGTTACCCCTTGGGAAGAACGGATCGTCGTTCACCCAAGGTGCCTTGCCGTAGCAAGTCTCCCAAGATTCCATTTATCGTGCTTGCTTGCGTGCTTTCTTGTGTGCATGTGTTTAAAAATAAGGGGGGAGAGAATGTCCCAAGTTGTCTTCCGGACGTACAAACCATTTATTGGTTGTCGCTCGGGATTCCTTGGATTTTATGTATTCGGGATTATGATCCCGTCCTCATCTTGGACTTGTGATCATCGCATTTTGACCTCGGGACTTGCGTGATCGAGAGAGGGACTCCCTTTTATAGTCCAAAAATGAGGTTCTTTAGGAAGGAATGTCCTTAGCCCATCAATCCTACACTTTAAGACGGTCGAGCTCATATAGATGCTTCATACTCATCTTAAGTGGTAATCGGAGATATAGGGTTCAAGGTTATCCCTTTTCTAAAGAAATTATGAAACCTTTAATGGAAGGAACGATGTAAAGATAGGATCTTTTACACCGGTCCGTTCCAAGGTTGCTAATGGGGAAATGCATGTTTTAAAATGACATTTTTAGTGAAAAGATGACATTTTAGGTTGCAAAGGATGTTTTTGATTTGTAAAGAATGTTTTTTTGGTTAAAGAAATGATTTTTGTGCAAAGGATGCATTTTTATGTTGGAAAATAGCATTTTAGGTGCAAATGATGCATAAAGATGTTATTTTGAAAGCAAAAGATGCATTTTTATGTAAAGAAATGACTTTTAATGCAAATGATGCACCTTTAATGTGCAAAGGATGTTAATTTTGAGTGCAAAAGGAATGATTTTGATGCATGAAAATAGGCTTTAGGTGTAAAGGATGCACCTTTATGTATGAAAAATGGTATTTTAGTGAAAAGATGGCATTTTTATGTATGAAGATACTATCTAAATTGCAGATAGACATCAGATTATAGCATGGGGGTTAAAATCAGATTACAGCTTGAAAATATGAAGTTTCTGCAAACTGGCTATGTTTGTCGCGTGACATAGGCTGCCTATGTCGCGTGACATACTTAGCCACTTGCAGAGACTTCATCAACTGGGATTTGCAGAGGTATCAAGGCACCAATATGGCCAAGTTACTTCACAAACAGATCTCAGAGAGCAAGTTTGTCAATGGTGAACACTTCAAGAGGGTGTGGATATGAGGGATCCACACTCATCTCGAGTGTTCATGCAAAAACAATGCCAAACCGGGGCTTTTACATGAAATGATATGCAAATGGATATGGATCTAAGAAATATAACACTAAAGCACGTAACTTTAATCAGGATATATCATTATTAACACATTTAGCATATAGATCTCATGTATAATGAAGATAGGGAAAGGAAAAGGGTAGAAAATCGTTACCCTTGAAGACCACGACTTCCTATATCACGTTAGATATAGGAGCCTTCAAAACAGCAACTTCTGGGGACTGAAATCAAGCCTTGGTTCTATGAGAATCTTTGGTTCTTGATGTGTGTGGGAAGTGTGTGTGTGTATTGGTTGAATGGTGGGTGATTTGGAGGATTAGTGTGTGTTTTAGGGGGTATGTGAGGAGAGAGGATGCTTCTGGGCGTATTCTCTATAGAGGGGGACTGAGGGGTGGAAAAGGGGTGCCCAAAATGAGAGGTGAAGGCCTCTATTTATAGGCTGCCTGCATGGGCTTATTATGTCGCACGACATAAGTAGCCACTTCCAGTTCCTTCTAGAAACATGCAAGGTGACAGTTTTCTAGAAGGTTTTTCTTGAATTAAGAAAAACGTGTTTCTTAATCTCCAAGCAGTCCCTTTACCCCTTAGAAGGTTTGGAACATTTCCGGAATTGCTCCGGAACTCTAGGAAAGTCTGGAGAATTGCCGGGAAACTTGCCGGAATTGTCGGGAAAATTATCCGGAAGGCATGAGCCAGATTTGGGTACTTACAGTTGGGTAGCAACGGTATCTTGTGTTCTACAATCGACTGATTTAACCCAGGCATGTCTCTGTAGGACCAAGCGAAGACATCGACATATTCTCTGAGGAGCTGCGTCAAGGTTTCTCTGTCTTCCCCCTTGAAGAAGCTGCCGATCTTTGTTTCTCTGGGGTCTTCTGTCGTTTCGAGATTAACCGTTTGCATTTCCTCGTTGTCAACAGGGCCATTCTTTCCACAACGACCTACTTGCTTCGCTAATTCTTTTAAAATTTGTTCATTTTCTTGGTCTATCTCATCGTATGATTCATTATTAACTTGTTCGTTATATTGATTATTATTAGTTAATTCATCATTCACGATGTTAGCAATCCCAGGGCTTCAGAAAGATTAAAGTTTTCATTAAGGAAGTAAGGGAATACATGTTCGGCCACCGCCTCGATTTCCTCTTGAGTGAGTTCATCAGAGGTGGAGCCTGATTCTAATGTGAAATTTACAGGGCCTATCTTCCTGCGGGAATGGGGAGTACAACCAAGCTCTTTGATCATGAAGTCTTTGTCAAAAACTGGTCCTCCAGTGACGTTCCAGTTTAGAATTGGCTCATCACATTTCTGTATTAGCCTTTTGTAATCAATAGTTGGAGCATCCCCCTTGGATATTGCATGGATCTGGTTGTCTTCTAACCGGCACATGTCTTCAAACTGTCGCAGCATGTCTTCTCCCAACAAAAGTCCCATTTTCTGGTCATTTCTGCCTTCGTGCCCCACAAATCTTTATGGATTAGCGGGACGGTTTCTGTTTCATCTGGTGAAGCATCGCAGTCGCTGAAGATTTCAAAGCCCGGTTGGCGCTTTCCTTTATCGTCAGTCCATGGTTCTGAAAAGATAAAGTAGGGGATGCTTTCCCCTTCCCGGACGAAGTAGCCATTGAGTGTGTTTCGATACGGCTCGAGGTTGCAATCTTTGGCCTTTAGGTCATTGTGGCCTTTGTATGTGGTTCCTTCCCACTTGACTTGAGCGAAGTCCCACTCTTCTTCGTCATCTCCATCGTGGATGGAAATGATGTATCCTAGGCCATGCTTCGTGTGTGGTGGGGGAACCGGTGGTGGTTCCGTTATCCCTTGCAAATGTTTTCCAAGTCCTAAGCCAGGAAAGTATCCTTTTGCTTGCATCATTCTCCAAACAGGAAAGTTTCCAGAAAACCGAAGTGCTTTGGAGTAATCATTTTCGTTGTAAGTTTCTATGACATTCACGGTGCTTCCTTTCTCGATCTCAAAGCCACTGAACAGGTAATAAGAAGTGCTATGTTGTACCTTGAGGATAGGGCTAGCAGTAAGCATTTCTCCGTGTATGGTGACTATTGTATCGTTGTGTCTGAACTTGATACATTGGTGTAGGGAGGAAGGTACACCCCCTATGTCATGTAGCCAAGGGCGGCCAAGCAGCAAGTTGAAGGATGCCGGGATGTCGATGACTTGAAATTCGATGCTCATGGTGACTTGCCCCATTTCTATAGGTATCATGACTGATCCCAAAGCGGTTCTAGCAGTACAATCGTACCCTCTTACAGTATGCCCTGATGGCTTAAGGTCTTTGTGGGTGAGGGCTAATGATGATAAGGCTTTCTTCGGAAGGACATTGATTGTGGAACCATTGTCGACCAAAATGCGTGGCATTCGGTATCTATTCACCTTGGCAGTTATGTACAGGGCCTCATGATGATTGTTCCCATAGGATGGGAGGTCCAAGTCAGTGAAAGTGATGATGTTGCCAAATTGTACTTGACCGATCATTTGAGTAAGCTCTTCGGGTGTTGCTTCTGAGGAAATAGTCATTTGAGCCAAGGCCTTTTTCAACATTTCACGGTGCTTGTGAGATGCTCCTATGAGATCCCAAACTGAGATGTTTGCTTGTGTCTTCTTTAGCTGAGTTAAGAGAGGGCCGTCTGGTTCGCTTGACGATGAAGCTTTTGCTTGTTTAGGAGGATTTTCGTCCATTGGATCTTTGTTGATGATCACACGACCGGATCGTGTGAGGAGATTGACTGTTTTGGACCCTTTTTCCTTTTGTTCTAAGATTTCATCCCAAGACATCATATAACAGAAAGAAGATTTATTAAATTCTAAAGGACTCTCGTCCACAGTTGTGGCTAGACGAGTAGGGTCCTTGAAGCTACTTTCTACTTCTATCAAATTGACCTCATTGTTTGGTAAAGGATTAGTAACAACATTAGGTATCCCTATCTCTTTATCGTCAAACAAATCTTGGATGACGTCTTTCAAGTGAAAACATGAGTTGGTGTCGTGGCCGGTGAAGTTGTGGTACTTGCAGAAGAGATGATGAGCATGATTGGCAGGAAGATCTTTCTTTGGAGGTCCACCTTCTCTCGGTTTGATTTTTCCATTCTTGACGAGCACCTCGAGGAGTTCTTCTTGAGTGATCCCTTTAAGCTTGTCATAATGTCTATCCCTTTTCTTCTTTTGTGGTGGAGGTACCGCAGAGTATTTACCATTTCCGGGATGATTGAAGACAATAGCATTGACAGAAGTGTCCTTGAGGTTGGAAGAGGAAGAGGAACTTTTGTTGTAACGGAACCCACTTTCTTTCTTGGCTTCTCTTTTCTGCTTGATGAGGTCATCTAACCGTATGCCCGACTTATGGAGTTCGGCGAAGCTAGGAAAGTAGTTGCCGGCAAGTTTGTCTTGATATTCTTCCCTAAGACATTGTATGAGGATGTGTATTTGTTCGTCTAGGCTTGGCCTATCAACGATTTCAGTCAGTTTGGCCCTCCACCTTTTGACAAAATCTGTGAAGGATTCGTTCGGAAGCTGCTTGGTTTGTTCGAGATCCCTTCTAGTGGTGCGGTAAGTGGAGTTGTCCTCATATTGCTTTTGGAAAGTACGACTAGCGAGTGGCCAATCGAGTCTTGTAGAGAGTGGAAGAGTCATGTACCAATTCCTAGCGACACCATCGAGAGTTTGTGGAAAGCATTGAGCTAACAGGTTGTCATCAACACCCATAGGTAGCATGGCCCAAGAGTAGGTCTCCAAATGTGATTTGGGACAGGTAGTGCCATTGAATTTTGCAATGTCAGGTGTTTTGTACTTTCTAGGAAGCTTGGACATGGATTGACGAAGGGTGTCATAATCAATAGAGAGCGAGGCTCCCTTACTCACATCGAGGGATGCAAGCTTCTTTTCTAACATGGCCATGGTGAGGGGTTCGTTCTTGCTTTCCCCTTTGCTTTCTTTCTTGGATGTGTAGCTCTCGTTGTCAGAGGAGGAAGATGACGAGCTAGACTCGTACTTCTTTTTCTTGCTTTTGCTTTGGCGGCGACCCTTGGCCCTTTTGGTGTACGATTCCTCTTCTTCGGAGGAAGAATCATTCTTCTTCTTCTTTTCTTTGTTGGCTAGTGCTACCCTAAGCTCTTGGATTTCTTCCACGAGAGTGTGGATTTGGGTAGCTTGTACTTCTAGGCGATCATTGGCTTCTTCCAGAAGTTTGTGGTTTTTTTCGGACAAAGTTTCGTCAATCGGAATTTCGTCGATGCCGGACATTGTGTTGGGAGTCTTGAGGTTGAGTAACTTCGGAAAACTGACAGAAGAGATGCAGAGATGGCGTCAGGATCAAATCTAGCTCCAACGAGTCGGAAGCAGGCTTAAACGGTTCAGGTTCAAACACAGCAAACAGGGGCATTATCTCGCGCGAGATATGTAGTCACGCACGAGACAATCACACGAAAAGTCGATTTTTATTAGACCTAATTCTTGGTCGGAACGGAGAGTCCGTTTTGAGGGGTTTTGATGGATGAAATTTCCACTGTGTAATAATTACCTTGCAAGTACAAGTTACCGAAGTAGCAGTACAAGTAAGGGTCGAACCACAGAGACTTGACTAAGGGTTGGGACGTTTGATGTTCGGATTGCAACCCTAATATTTCTATCGTATTGTAAATTCGGCTAGGTCAAAACAATACTCAAGAAATTCATTAAGCAATTGAGAAATAAACGAATCTAGGTTTTCTTGAATTTCGCTAGGTCAACAATCAAACCTAATTAATGAAATAGTGAGCTTTAGATAAATTATCCACGCTAGTGCAACAATCTAAATCAAATAAATCGAATGATATATATTTCATCAAATATGAACGAGAAAGTTTGAATAAATTAAAATCTTACTAGCATAGAGATTCGACAACTACTACATCCAATCCATGAAATAGATAAATTAGCTACTCATATTCATCTCAAAAGACAAAAGAGATGAATATTGATACATAAAACCTGGTAAAATCCTCATAAAAATTGGAACAATGGAATGTTGTTCTTTATTGCCTCGGAACAGTAGTCGGTCCCCCCCAAAAAAAACCAATTGCTGCCTTTTTTATATCAAAATGCCTAGGTTAATTTGCTTTTTTGTGCAGCCATGTAACAGCCAGCAACAGGCCCAAGTCAGGCCCAAACCAGCTCAAACGCCAAGCCCAACTCGCCTCTGATCCGTGAACACCCAAATTCAACACAGCCACATCCTGCCTTGGCCACAGCTCTCTTCCTTGGCCCCAACTTCCTTCTCCTTGGCCGGCCACCTCCACAACCTTGGCCCCAATTTGATGTCTTGGCTGGCCACAATTTTTGTACTTCCTTGGATTCGGTTCGTAACAATTGCGCAGTTGCACTTTGGTCCTTGGAGTCTTCAGATTATGCATTATTGTCCTTCAACTTCTTCAAATGACTCTTAGGCCCCTGTGATTCCAAATTTTGCCATAATTGATCTGTATTTCGCACTTTCCAGCTGTTTAACCCTGTACTTAACAAGACTCCAAAACACTTATTAAAACACTACAAAACCCAGGAAATCAAACTCAAAGTAAGTAAGAAGGTATATAAAATGGGTGTGTAAAAACACATCCATCAGGTTTCTAAGGCCTTTATCAGAACCTAATGACTAAGCAATCAATCCGATTTTTGTAAAACAAAGCCATGTAAGATAGTTTTTGAAGGATATATTCTTTTCTTTTTAAAGGGACTTCCGAAAGGGTCATTCCGAAGGGACTTTTTCCGAAGGGACTTTTTTTTTTATTTTTTTCGAAGGGACTATTTTGATTCCTTCTTTATTGTCAATTTTACATGGCTTTATTTTGGTCAAAAATAAGAAAAAATCACCGAGTCAAACCGACCGGTCACGGAGTGATCCTAGAAAGACAATCTACATGAAATGTGGCGATGCAGGGCTGAAAGGATAGGCTCTCTGCGATATGACAATCTAGGTGGATTGAATACGCGGAGTGGAATGATCCAACTTCGGAGAGACCGACGACTAGGTGGTTACCGTCATCCGTCCTTAGTGTGGGTCCCGAGTTTATAGAGGGTATGCAGTGCAATGACAGATATAGCATGAGTGCGCGTGTGTGATAGTCAATCTAGGTGATAGATAAAATTAGAGATTTTTTTTTTTGAAAAATAAAAGAAAAACAAATAGTGATCGCACCAAATGGTTGCCTACGTTTCTCCCAAATTAGGAAGACTCAGGCCATCGTAGTTTCAAATAATGAGAGAGAGAGAGATGAATAAATTAATTACAACTCCCGAATCCCTAATGGACCGGACTTTAATAAAATAAAACCCAATCACACGCAGTTTATAAATAACAATCAATTATTTAAACTAAAAATACGGATTCGAGTTCGACATCTTAAGGGAGGCCTTAAGATGAGGGAACTCTGGAGATAATGAATTATGGGATCCCCCTTGCGTGTTCGACTCTTGTCTTGAACTTTGAGATGAATAGGAAAAATCAGAAGATACCAGATTGCCGAAGCAATATCTCGCGCGGGATAAGATATCTCGTGCGAGATATGCCTGATCTAGAGCAAAAAACGATTTTTTTTTTTGAAAACCTCTCTTTTATTTTTGATGCAAGTTTAAGCCTCTTTATCTTAATTGTCCCCATCGGAGTCGCCACTGTAGCGATGTGCGGATTTTTTCCTTTATAACATCTTTTGAGTCGCCACCTATATTATTCGTTTGGAAACATAGAAAAACCATTTTTGAAAGAGATTTTGGGTTCGGGGCTTAGGTTATGGAATGGGAAGGTCAAGGAGCACCCCTTCCACCCAATCCGAAGATCGGTCTTGCTAAAGAAAAGAGAGGTTTTCAAAGAAGGAGAAGGTTTAAAAATTAAATAAAATAAAGATCCATTTAACGGGGTTAAACGAAATATAGGATCGATTGCTTCGAGACCATCCCCATGATTTGGGGAGGCTCTAGGCCGATCCTAGATTCGATGTATTTATACCACTCTAACAATCAATAAGAAAGGAAAGAAAGGTTACCTTGCGTGAGGTAATTTGGGCAGAGTTTCAACTCAAGTTTAGAGTTGAACCTTGACACGGACAGAGCTTCGCCTCAGTCCTTGATTCGGGCTTCGATGTTTGTTTATCAACAAGGTTGACAAACAAACTTTAGGTGATTTTTAGGGGTGATTTACAGGAATCTTTCAAGGAAAGAAACTAGTAAATGTGAGGTTTTTTGACTTGGGATTTCAAGATTGTGGACCTCTGAAATACTGAAAGTCTTCAAGTATTTATAGGTGTTGGAGAGGTGTTGAAGATGAGATCAAACACCTTGAGAAGGTTCCAGAATCCAAAATTCATTGGCTGGCCGGATGGATGAAGTTTTATCCCGAAAGAGGTTGAAATCGACGAGGAAACTGCTGCTATCCGCATTCTCGTTGAACTCCTTTATCTCGCGCGAGACACGCTATTCCGCGCGAGATAATGCAGTCTGTGGACAATTCTGCCCTTCCCTCGTTATCTAGTATGCAGTTTAGTCCCAAACTAACGGTGGTTAGCCAAAACTTAACGAAACATGACGAAATGGTGGATTTCTACTTCTTGACTCAAAGCGAGACTTAGAGCGGTATAAATGTGATTCGATGGGTTCATAATGGGGTGTCTACAGGGGGAAACATGTCAATCATCCAACAAAGGTCCTCAACCAACTCCCAGCTTAGTGGAATTTTCCTGTTCACCTTGTCAAATCACCCCACAGTTGATTGATAGGTGGGTCCAATTGGCAGGCCAACGCATTGCGGAATTGCCTTCCACACAAGCTGCCAGGCGACACTTGAAGGATGGTGGCAATACTCAGAATGCCGCCAGCTCCCATCCCCCCGCCAGCGGGGTTCTCGCCATCGGCCACCCCGTCTTTGAATTACACTTTCCCAAGGTATATTTCCCGCTTGCTCTTACTCTCGCATGCCGCACTCCGGAGGTCGCCTTACTACACATAACTTAATTTAATACTCATTTTAAGCGTATTGGGCCCATTTGTACCTATTGGGCCTAATTACTTATTTGAGCCCAACTCCATTTTTCATAGTCGCATCAAGTTTTAAGGCTTCTTCAAGCTAAAAACGCAATTGCCATTTGCGTTTCTTTACACAAAACGCAAGAAATACGGTTGGCAACTACATATTTTTTATTAAGGAATTTAGAAGTTGCAGTTGCTGTACATATTTTTTGGAATTTAGAAGTCGCAGTTGCTGTACATATTTTTTATTGAGGAAATTTAGAAGTTGGGGTTGTGGACCACTTTACTTTCAAACTTGGGTTATTTTGGTATAGGACATTTTTTAGTGTGCATTTGTTATGGAGATGACTTGCTCATTTTGATTGTGTTTGTTGATGTGTTATATGATCTGTAACAGGTCTTATAACACTTGCTATAGGACCTGTTCTAGTGTTTATATGATTCTGAGTTAACATGCTTCATTTTGTTTGCGATTATTTATGTGGCAGAGGACCTGTTCCAAGTCCTATAACCTTTGCTATAGGACATGTTATAGTGTGCATTTGATTTGGATATGATTTAATTCAGTTTGATTGTTTGATGATGTGGTATATGACTTGTAATAGGTCCTATACCCCTTCCTATAGGATCTGTTGTAGTGTGCATATGATTTTGAGGCAAATTTCTTCATTATATTTTTTATTATTAATGTGACAGAGGACCTGTTCCAGGTCCTATAACCTTTGCTATAGGACCTGCTCTATTTTGCTTTTTTATTTGGATGTGCCTTGATCCAGTAACAATTGTTCAATTTGAAACTATTTGATCTTATACCATTAGGTAAAAGACCTAAGTAGTCTTATACCATGCCTTAATTATTGTTTTTTTTTTTTGCAGAATATTTCCTTTTTAACTGTCAATGGGGTGGAGTCTAATTATGGTGATGTTGAACTATGAAAGATTGTCTGTTGTTACGACAAAGATGTGTTTGAAGTTCATTCAGATCATATCATGGTTGTCAATATATACAGGAATACAAAGAGAAAGATGACATGTCGTCGATGTGGAAAAGAAGAATAACATATAAAAGATCATGCAAGGAGCCATTGCAAATTCCATATATTTGAGATTTTTTAGTCAAACAATTATTAATGTCGTTTTGTACACTTTTTATTTGACATTTTACACCATTGATCTGAATATTATATATTGATATTCTTTTTAGAATTTTGGTTACTGGAGTTTTTATATCCTAAAATAGTTGTTGTTGATGTGATTGTGAATGTCGTATAGTCAGTAGGTCCTATATATATGTTATTTCACTTAGCAAATAGCTTTGTATATGATGTTGCTAGGTCTTTATACCATTTGTTACATTGATATTCACATGAAATGCTAGTATTAGATAAGTATTAATCATTTTGTAGTTGTATTCTTTATAACACTCTGTTTAAGATGCAAAGAATGAACAATGAAAATGAAAAACAGATAAATTTACAAAGCTATAAGCCCTTTAATTGGTCCTATAGCAATTGGTATATGACCTGGCAACGTCATATACAAAGCTATAAGCCCCTTAGTTGGTCCTATAGCAACTGGTATAGGACCTGGCAACATCATATACAAAGCTATAAGCCCTTTAATTGGTCCTATACCAATTGGTATAGGACCTGCCAACATCATATACAAAGCAATAAGAACTTTGACTGGTCCTATAGCAACTGGTATAGGACCTGACAACATCATATACAAAGTTATAACCCCTTTAATTGGTCCTATATCAATTGTTATAGGATCTTTCAATATCATATACAAAGCTATAAGACCTTTGAATGGTCCTATAGCAATTGGTATAGGACCTATCAATATCATATACAAAGCTATAAGCCCTTTAATTGGTACTATAGCAACTGGTATAGGACCTGGCAACATCATATACAAAGCAATAAGACATTTGAATGGTCCTATAGCAATTGGTATAGGACCTGTCAATATCATATACAAAGCTATAAGCCCTTTAATTAATCCTATAGCAACTGGTATAGGACCTGATAACATCATATACAAAGATATAAGCCCTTTAAATTGGTCCTATAGCAACTGGTATAGGACCAACAATAAAATGTTAAAACACTAATAAGAGGTCTTATAGTAACAGGTATAAGACCTATTATTAGTCATACACAAATTGTAAGAATAATAACACCTGGTCTTATACCATCAAAAAAAAAACATAAACAACAATACTAATAAGAGGTCTTATAGCAAAAGGTATAAGACCTGCTATAAGTCATCTACAACATCATAAACAACAACATATCTTATATCTATAAGATCACTTGATGTTCTTATACAACAGTACCAACAATAGATTCATAGAAATTAAATTGATAGTAACAATAAAATGTTAAAACACTACTAAGAGGTCTTATAGTAACAGGTATAAGACATACTCCCTCCGTCCCAATAAGAGCTTCCCTTTTTGCCATTTTGGGTGTCCCGCTAATAGCTTCCACTTTCCTTTTTTGGCAAAGGAATCTTTACTATTTCCTCCACTCATTCTCTCTCCTCATTATTTTAATACTCACAACACTATTATAATTTACTATTCCCTCCACTCATTCTCTCTCCTATTTTCAAATTACACTCACAACATCTTTACTTCCCTCTCATTTCCTTAATTTGCGTGATTTTTAAAAAAGTGGAAGTAATTGTTGGGACGGAGGGAGTATTATTAGTCATACACAAATCAGCGTCAATTGAAGAAGTTTCGATATTTGACACGGTGGTAGGAAGTAGCAGCGCTGAGGAGTCAATATTTGAACCATAAAGAGCATTCTGGGCATCCAAGCTACAACTTCCCTGCTCCATGCCAGTATCTTTGCCAGGATATGATAAAAGCGTCGTTGAACTGGAAGAGTTATTGGCTTGTGAATGAGAAAACTTCGATACCCAGGATTGTTGTTGAACTCCCTGATGCTCATTAAGCATAGACTGAGTAGTTCTTGAGTAATTAAGTAGGCTGACACTCCCATCAGAGCATAACGAACCCAACATATCTCTGTACTCATTCAGATTCTTCTCAACAATGTATACGGTTGTATCAGCAGAGTTTTTAAGATCAATGACTTCCTTCCTCTGTTGATCCATGGCTGCATGGAGTTCAGCATCCTTGACCATTTTCTTTATCTCGTCTTCTGACAAACCTCCCGACGACCGAATTGTAATTTGTTGCTCTTTGCCAGTTGATTTTGTGTGTAATTTCTATTCCTTCCGTCCCAAAATGAATGTCAAAAAAATGTCCATATTTACTTTTGATCAAGACCAATATTGAATTTTTTGGTCATTCATTTTGGTAGATTAATTCTTTTACCATTGTTGCTCATTATAGTTTTATCTTTGCATTTTCCTGCTCTGGGGTGAAACTGATGCAAGTGTGCATATGTTTTTATGTTTGGCAGGAAGAGTGACACCTGAAAGTGTAATTTATAGCTTCATAACCCTGTTGCTTGATCTTCTGAGTGGCAAACATATTCCTCCAAGCCATGTAAATTTTTTGCTTAATTTCACTAACCTTTAGTGTCACAGACTGTATTTTGAAAGCACAACCAAAGATTTGCATGCCACTTTCTCTGTCTTCCTAACAGGCACTTGATCTTATTCGAGGCAAGAATTTCCTGATGCTAATGGATACTAAAGTTGAAATTAGCGAAATAGGTCAAGAACAAAGGCGATTGTGGTTGTGGAGGTAAAATTAAAGAACCCTAATCCCCAAACAGTAGAATCGGTAAATAGAAACAAAAAGAGAGATTGAATTGACCTTTTCGTCCTGGCGGAGAGCGATCCAGACATGGACTTTATTCATAGATTGCCGAAAAACGAAGGCCCCAAGCGTCATCGCGAAGAACGTTGCCATCTTCACCATTCTTCAATTTTGGATTCAATTTTGCAATTCCGCAAAGAATGCCGGACGGAAGTTAACGGCGTCCTAACTTCGTTTTGGCCGTTCACGGTATAATGGGGTTTAAAGGGATTTTAATTTGGAATAACAAATGAGTTAGTCTTTTTTTATTTGGGATGGGTTTTTAGGGGATAAGATCTGGTAGTTGTGGTTAAAAAGGAATTTTTCCAAAAAGAAAAAGAAAAAGGTTATTTAGAATTTATTTGTTTCACTTGACTCCATAGTATACTGAACACGCCAACAACTGCCATATATAAAGTTACTATCCACTCCTTCGGTCCCAATATAATTATTGTTAAATGATGATGCTTTACTTGTTTATTTGTACTGCTATAAAATACCATTAAATATATTAACACAACAACTATTTTAGGACGGAGGGAATATATGGTACAAAAAAGTATTGACCAACATATATACGTTACTTTACCCATTTGCATCAAATAATGCAATATATATATGTTACTTTATCCATTTGCATCAAATAATGCAATGTACTCTTTAGTGTTTAAAAAATGCAACGTATTTTTTAAATGGTTATCAAATAATTCAATCAAATTCTTTTTTAACTAACGGTGTTATTTTTTTAATGAAATGATAATGTAGCAAATGAGGTGTTGAAATTCTATCGAATGTTGATGTGAAAACTAACTTCTCAATTATCTCAATCTCTCCGGAGGAAAAAAAAAGGGCATTAACGCTCGTTAAATATTTAGTTCATGTTAATTTCGTCACAAGGTGTTAATCATATTTAACGTCATCCATTTTTTAACTTGAAAATTGCATTATATGAAAAAAGTTATAAAAGTACGTTGTATTTTTTATATTTTTTAGACAATAAGAACGCAGTTACCTGTAAGAGTCATTTTCTGAAAAAGTATTTACAAGAACCTGGTCCATGACCCAAGGAAAGGGAAAACAGCAATCAAGAGCCGTAATACCAATGGTTTTTCTCTTTTCCTTACCGTTCTACTCAGTTTACCTTTCTTCGGTTGACTTTTCTCCTCCTCCGCGTTTCTAGTTTGGTTCACGAAGGGATCTCGGCCAGTCCCCCCTTGTTCATCTAGTTCATCCCATCCGCCAAATTTTGATGAGCTTTTTTCACCCTTGTTTCCAGTGGTTCTTTCTTTTTCTTTATCCGTTCCAACATTGCTTGCAGCTCTAGCAAAGGGTCTTCTTCTTCCCTTGGTCCTTGGCTTGTACCTTGTGTTGTTTTTGGGTGTACCCGAGATTGTATCAACAACCAGAGAGAAGGCTGTCTGGGCTAAAGGAAGAGCTAATGCCATGAAGAAAGCATTTGGTCCTGTTCCCACAATCATTGATATCATTATAGCTGGAACCATCCAACCAAAGGCCTTGATCACCTGCACTGAATCAACCACAATATTTTAGAATTTTGTTTCTGGCCGGAAAATGATGATCCCATTCACCCAAAATGACTAAATGAGTTCCATTTTTGACTTTTAAGAAGTAATTAAGTTAGTTGACTTTTAGGCAATTTTAAGGACACGTAAACTTGAGTGTCCTTGGTGTTTGCATTATACTATTGCAAGTGCATGCTAAGACAAATAATTGGGAATGGAGTTTAGTAACTTCATTGAAAAGAACCTCAAATTGGGATGGACAGGATAACACCTGATTGTGCAGTCAAAAGTACCAAATGTCGGGCATGTCAAAAAAATCTTCAGAAAGTTTGTGTGACTGTGATGAGAATGCTAGCATGGATTAGATGCGATAAAACTTAAGAGAGATTAAAGTAAAGCCTTTGAATGTTGCTAGCAGGAGTACAAAGGCTGATAAGAAAAAGGAAACACAATTACATTATGACAATGAAGAGAAGATGAAAAACATGGTATTTCCTGGGGAATGTCTTATCTTATCATTAATCAAAGGGGAATTGAAGTTCTTTCTTTAGCTTCTTTACGGTACCCAAGCCTCTGTGGCTTTTCACTTAATCCCGATTCACATGTTCAGGGGAGCAATAGAGCAGGGATACACTTTAAAAGAAATATCCGGTTAATGTTATTTTGGTATGATCCTTAACAATTTTACTTCATTAAACAATGGGACAACCTACATCCTTTACTGGAAAGGAAGACGGGAACGTAGAGTTATCTTTTAATGGCTAGCTTGGGAGTTTTGAAAATGAGACTAACGAAGATAAAGGGCATGACTACTTTTTCCAAGAGGGGGTTCAGACTCTTTTTAAGGAAGGGAAGAGAGACAGAGAAACATATAATCCCTACTTACGAGCAACTCTTTTCTAGCCCGCTTGGTAGGGGAGAAACAGGACGGAGGGAATGGGAGGGATTGACCTATTTTGTTGGTCGAAAGAAAAAGTGATGGGATTCCATCATTCACAAAACTTTTCTCCATAAAATTGGGGAGAAAAGTGGACTGAAAAGATGAGTAAACGTTGTCAAACTTTAAAATGTCCATCTTATGCTCTTCATGGAGTTCAAATTAATTTAAGGGTATAATAGTAAAGATGTGATTCCCTCCGTCCCTGATTGAATGTCCATTTTTGACTTTGAGAGACCATTAAGCAATTTTAGTGATATAAATACATAAATGCCCTTAATGATTTCACTAAATGATATTATGGGTACAATTAAAAATTACAACAAGACAATTAACAAGGGTGAGTTGAGTAACTTCACCAAAAAACAGGCATTTATTTTGGGACAAACCTTTTGAAAAAATAGATAATCATTTTGGGACGGATGGAGTTTAAATTAATTTCTGCCCCCGCTTTTCCATCCCTCTAACCAAACAACTTGATGGAAAGTGTATTTCCATCCCCCAGGGATAGAAATTGAACCCCTCACAATTTTACTCCCTCGTGCCACACTGAGCTTTCGTCTTCCCAATTTGGACAGGTTTGGAAATAAAGATTACTTCAACAAATAGGCCATTTCTCCCCTTAAAATCAGTTAGAGATAATGTCAAATACCAAAGCTGTTATATCATCTTCCCCAACTGAAAAATTCTTAAAAACCCAATGACACACACCACACTGGTGCAGCAAAAGTAATTAGAGACCTCAAAACCATAGGCATATTAACTCTCCAGAGAGCAATAGCAAAGTAATGAACTATGCCTTCCATGTCCGTAACCAATCTGCCGCCATATCGTGTTCTTACTTTGATTACTGATCTGCCACAACAAATACGACATACAGAAAAGGGAGCTTCAAGCTCCCCGCTCCATCTTCCTCTCAGATTGATGGTAAATCCCACAGGCAAAAATAGGTAGCAAAAGGACGAATTATTTTCATTCTACAACCGATCCGCCGTCATTTCATATTTCTTACTCCCTCGGTCCCTAAATGAATGTCCGAATTCAAGAAATTTTTGTCCCAAAATGAATGTCTTTTAGGGACATAGGGAGTATTAGGATTACTAAGCAGGCACATACGGAAGCCTCAAGCTCTCACTGCATTTAACACCGAATCGGATTGCAACTTCACATCTCTTGTGCTAATATGTCCATTCTTTAGTAAGCAAATTTGAAGTTTGCTTCGCCTATGGTGGATGGAGGCATGTGAGGAATGGAACATGAACACTGGATAGGGAAAATCTAGGTTACTGGTTCCCGTGTTAGGAAGGGGAATGTTACTTCAGGTAGGGTATTTTTAATAATTTCTTCAACCCTTCTCTTATTTTCTCTCTTCTCCCAAGCAAGTGGGAATAAATAAAATCACATCCTCCCAATGTTTAACTCCCAAAAATAGAAATTATACTTGTTCTCCTCTCATCATTAATAAATTTCTCTCGTCTTCCCTTTCCTTGACAACCTTCTCTGCATTTAATATTTCTTTCAGCATGCCCAAGTTGGGACGGGGAAATCTTTATTTAAGAGAGGTTATTAATTAACAAAGCATGCTCTAGCTTCTAATTCTCTGGGCAGCAATGAAATACACTCTCAACTCTTGTCAGTCAGGTCCATTCATCCTACCGATTGGAACAGTATGTTTAAAATTAATGCCATTTTGTTCTTGATAATTTAATAATCCAGTAAGATGAAATGAATGAATTATAAGTTATATATTGAATATAAACCATAAAAAATGATGGCCTTAGTGGCATATAAGTATGAGAGGGCAGAGGGAGGGTTTTGCACCTTAGTAATCCAAGCAATGCCATTAATAGAATCTTCAAGAACCCCAAACTCATCGTCTTCATCTTCCTCATCCTCATCGTCGCCGGACAACCAATTCCTCTTCCCGGTGGTACTTTTGTAACCAAAAGCTCCGTCGTCATCGTCGAGATTGAAATCGAAACGTTTGCTGCGGTTGGTGTCGTCGGAGTACCAACGGGATGATCCAGTTTCACGGTCACCGGACCTGGTACATCGGAAACGACCATTAATATTGTTTCTTCTGGTTAGGAAATTGGGGTTTGTTTGTGGAAGAGGAGAATCGATTCTAAAGGGATTGTGAAATTGAAATTGGAACAGCTGCGTAGTCACCATGAATGGAGACTTGGTGAATTCTCCCTCCAGAGCTTGGATTAAGCACCAGCAATGGAATCACCTGCTGCCATTAATGGTTAGCCTCAAAAATCAGTAGATTCTGGGAATTTGCTATTCCTAACTACTAACTCACTATTTCCATAATTAAGTGGAACATTATCCGAAACTCAAGGTCGCCTTCCTGCCTAAATAACTGAATCGTTAGTAGGTACCAAAGTGGCCTTGGCCCAATGGTATGTTGGTGGCCTCCCGCCCTCAAGGGGAGTTTCTGTGGTTTAATTTCTACCTTGGTTCGAGTCGCTTTGGAGTCTCCGGAAGCGCTGTCCAGGTGCGGTTAAGGAAACGGCATTCTTTGAGCTTGTATCCTCGGTGTGGGGAGTTCGAATCTTGGCGAGAAGCATTGGGCGGACGGTGGTGTTGTAAGAGTGATGTAATTGCCTCGGCGGGAAGCATTGGAGCGGCCGGTGGTGATGTAAGAGTGATGTAAATGCCTTGTAGGAGGGCTCCTTGGGGCTACAGAGTATAAGGAGTCTTGCCACCACCCTGCATAGGGCACATCCGCGATTTACCTCCACCGCATCTTGTGGGGCGGTCACAGTGGTCGAGATTAGTCCGTAGGCGGGAACCCTGGATATCAAAAAAAAAAAAAAAAAAAAAAAAAAAAAAAAAAGCTGAATCGTTAGTAGGTTGCGAAACTAGTTATATACTCCCTCCGTCCCACCTCACTCCATTTTTTTGAGCGTCCCACTTCATTCACTTAAAAATTCTCAAAATGAAAACTTAAATCACTATTCTCTACATTCATTCTTTCTCCTACATTATTTTAATATTCACAACACTATTATAATTACTATTTTCTCCACTCATTCTCTTTCCTATTTAATTTTTCACACTCACAACACTTTTTCCACTCATTCTCTCTCCTAATACTATAATAATATTCCTTAATTCCCGTGCCATTTCAAAATTTCCTAAGTGGGCTGGGGCGGAGGGAGTATAGAATAAGCTATCCTAGTATCTGTTTTTCGAAAGTTTTTTTTTTCTAATACAATAAAGTGTCTGTTGCAATATAAACAAAGTGCCTGTTGCAATATGACACTAATAAACACATTTAAATCGGTTGTAATGTTAAATAATGTGATGATATTGTTGAAAAATAGTGTCTGTTGTAGTGTTAAAAAGTGCATGTTGTAGTATTGAAATATGCCGCTTGTAGTATTGAAAAATGTCTGTTGTAATATTGAAAAGTGCCAAATGAATTAAAAAACACATGCCTGTTGTAGTGTCAAAAAGTGCCTTTTGTAGTATTGAAAACTGCCTTCTACAGTATCAAAAAATGCCTGATGAATTTTCGTAAAGCACTTTTTTTGGCACTTGTAAAAAAAAAAAAAAAAAAAAAAAAAAAAAGACTCGGCAGGCATGTTTTAAAATTCAAACAGGCACTTCTCTAGTGTTAAATAAGTGCCTCCTGTAGCATTGAAACATGCCCCTTACAAATTCAACAAGTGTTGATGAGTTTTTTCAAGTTCCAAAATAAGTGTCTGCTCTAGTGTTAAAAATCGCCTGCTGTAGTATTGAAACATGCCTCTTACAGTTTTGAAAAGTGCCTGGTGAGTTTTTAAGAGTTTCAGTTATTTACAACCATGCCACCGCACCTTCTAACGATGTTCTGCTTATTTTCAAAAATGCCACCGCGCACATTTTAAAACACGTTCTACGCTCAGCGCATTTCACCCAAGATTTTGTCTAAAGAAATTTAATTTTAACCTGCTATTCACAATTCCGTTTTTTCAATAATATTTTGTGACGTGTTTCATTTTTATTATTATTTTTTATATTTTCTTTTATCATTGTACCATAAGCAGTGATATTATTTTATATTCAAATCATACTTGTTTTAATTTTAATGTAGTACCATAAACATATTATTTTTTCACTCAATTTAGTTACAGAATGACACTATTGTTTATTGTACAGTGATAATTTTTTTTTTTTTTAAATAAAGTCTGATAATAAAAGTAAACGCTTCATATTTCCAGAAATTATTCACGCGATACTCCCTCATGTATAAAATGGGTCTACTCTTTTGGACAAAATTTTAATTTTAATATTTGTTGGTTCAAAAATATTAAAATTTTTATTTTAATCTTGCATTAGAAGTATTTCACTTTCTTAAATGATTTATTGCGAGAAATAACATATGAGAGATGAGAAATAAATAAAGGTAATATTGATAATTTAATCATTAAGTTTGTATAATAATTGTGTTTCTTAAAACTTGTCATAAAATCAAAAGCGACACATATTTTGGCCCTTAGTACTTATTACTCAATAACTGCTTCCTTCGATTCAAAATAATAACTGTTTCAACACTTTTTTCACAAGTGTTAAGAAAAACAATACATGACCTCTAACATACCAAATGCAGTGAGGTCAATGATAGATAGAAAAACCTCTTCCAACTTTAAGTGATTTCAAGGTCAGATTCTATCTTCAGAGCCTGACCTCTCTCATCTTAAATGATGGAGTGGTAAGTACACACTTAACCAATAACTTAGTCAACATATTCACTGAATTTCCATCCAAGACTATACATGAAACTTTCAACACTCAGAAAACATGTATCATACGCGTAACATTGCCTATTATGTATTTACACACCAAATTAAACGAAATATATATGGCCCCTTAGCATCTCATTTCTCTTCCGACTTTAATGTTCTTGCCAGTAAGATAAGCCCCACGCTTGCGAAAAAAGACAAGACTGTTGATGAATAGCAAATAGCAAGTAGGGTTCCACGCAAAGACTGCATCAATATTTCTTTCTCAATGAAAGAGCAGAAAACCAAACAAGTAGCATTCGGACAACAGTTTAGACAAATACCTTTGCAAGCAACAAAGCATTGTCATTTGCATACTGCAATGAGCTCTCTGGGATGCTTTGGACGCCTTGACTTAATTCCCACGAAAGAATCCTAAATTTAGAATTTTTTGGACATTTAGTAAAACAATCTAACGATTCTTTCATACTCCCTCCGTCCCAAAATGATCTTCCAACCTTTTTTTGTTGCTACTACAAAGGTAGTTTGAGCAATAATTTTAGGTTAATTTAATTATGCTAATGAAATCTACAAATTGTTATTAATAGTATTCATAATGGTGTATAAAAAAAAACACATTTTAATTTTTCATTAGGATAATTAAACTAGCCTAAATTTATTGCTCAAAGGACCTTCGTAGTAACAAAAAAAATTGGGAAGATCATTCCAGGATAGAGGGAGTATAAAGTAGAGCAGACAAGCTCAGGAGGGGTTAAATTGGATAACTACCCAAAAACCAATCCAATTACTGCCCCGGTATAAGCTTTTTGTGAAGTTAGCTCCACCTGGAGATCTCCAAACTGCGTTTAAACATAATGATTTAGAACACCATTTTTAACATACATAAAGGGTTGTTCTTTTATTTTCTTTTCTTTTTGCATTAGTAAAGAAAATATTTAAATCAACCTTAAACATCCGAGTTTCCACGTTTTGCCCTTGATTGGTTGCTTCCGACAATGGAGTTGCAGATAGAAGCTTCCCGGTTGAAATCATTGATTTTGAAATCTGTACTGATTGAGAGGTATCCAATAATAAGTTCAGTCATATTGATGTATGGAAACCCAGTCTTCTAAAAGTGTAATGTAATTCAAGGTTTAAAGCATGATTCACTAAGAAAACAATAATCAATTTACTTCTTCTACGATCAACTGGCAGATTTGACAAACAGACACTAAGAACAAAATTATAAAACATTCATTAACAAGCATAAGAGAAAACAAATGTTAAACAGTACGAAAGAGCCAGAACAGTAGTTAATTTCAGTTACAAATTAGTTGAACTTGATAGAAATCCTCTTAACTAGAAGCAGAAGAGGTAGTACTGCCTACCATCAAGGCTTTTACTTAAATATATGACTTTTTAAGAATTGCAGAATTCCGTCAGGTTGCTTAATACTCCCTCCGTCTCGAAAGAGGGTTGCATTTTTAAGTCAAATTTGTTGGGTTAATAGATAGGAGAGATGGTTGACCTCTCCCCTAAAAGGGACGGGAACAGGCTTTCGGGGCTTACCTATTACCACACATCCGGTTAAGACTATCCACTTCGGTGGATCTGTAACCAATTTTTAGTTATCAAAAGAAAAAAAAAAGAGTCAGCTTTGTCAGGGCTAAGGACCGTTTAGGGTAGAGTACTATTCCAAAATTTACAAATAGACTAGCGTACTTTAAATTTGACAAATATAGCAGCATACTTACATTTTGTTTTGAAGTATAGAAAAACATGGATACTGTTGAGAAAGATAATGGAGTATTATACCTAGGTCAATCCATCTCAGCAGTTTTGTTATCTTTTTTAACGGCATCCATGTTTTTTACATGATTGAACCACATATGAAAGTACGCTGCCATATTTGTCAAATTAAAAGTATGATGGTGTATGATTAATTCATCAGCTAAACAAGCTTCATGATTACATCCTAACCATAAAGCTCTTCTGAGTAATAACTATGGATATTCAAAAGAATTTTTAGGAATCTGCATAAGTTGATGCATCATAAGCCCTAAAATAATTCAGGAACAAAATTATGGAAAGACTATTTGAATAACCATAGCAGAAAGTTAAAGCTCCAGCGAATTACCTTTTCTAGTTCACCTTGACCATACTGTCCCATAGCCTGAAATCTCCTTCCAGCGGAAACCAAGCGCTTTCCCAGCGCTAATAAGAATAAACATCAGGTTTGAAAATCACTCCAAGTTACTCCCTCTGTCCCTGAATGAATGTCCATTTTCAAGAAACTTTTGTCCCAAAATGAATGTCATTTTGAAAAAAACTGCCCCTAAATGTTTTTTTACCAATTTTTTTTCACTAGTTATTGTATGACTGCAAAACTAAATGTTTGAGAGTGAATAACAAGAACATTAATTCTTATTTTGCCGTTAAAATATATAAAGAGTGAACATTTTCAGAATATCCCTCAAAATGTAATTTGGACATTCATTTAGGGAAGGAGGGAGTACTTTATAAGCATGCATAGCGCCTTTACTCTTTACCTGATTTGTTGTTGCCTGTCAAGGAACCCACAAGCTGAGGTAGCTTGCTCATCAAACTGGTGGAAGTAGATGTATCAGCGGATTCCCATGCTCGAGCTATATTTAATAGTGTCACTCCAAGCTCTTGACCACACTAAAATCACCATCAAGGAAGAAAGTACAGGGGTGAGTGGACAATGCACTCAGTAAGTGTGCAACAAAATTATATCATCAGAATAGACTTCAGCAATCACATGATTGTCGATTGGCCAAATGCAACAAATCAACAGCAACTAAGCCTTAGCCCCAAAATGATTTGAGGTCGCCTAACATGAATTGATGTATAGAGTCGTCAAAGAAGAGGTGGTAAATGAAAAAAATAAAAATGTGAAAGCTAAGATGTTTAAAACATTATATAGATGGATTTTTTTCCCTCCACCCCGCCCTTTCGAACGCCATATTTTCTTCAATTCCTAGAATTGTATCTATACCTCTTGGTCAGAGTCTCCATTGGCCAAATGCAATACGAGGGAACAATAAAAAAAATAAAGAGCAGATTTGATGTAAGCACGTTGTTGCTACTATACCTCTTTGGGAGTCAGGCAGTGATCCAGCAGTATTGCACTGTTCATTTTTAAATTTGTTTCCCTTGTATTCCCCCCCCCCCTTCCCTTTTTTTTTTTTTCCCTTTTGTTGCGATGGGCATCCTGTTCTTCCTTTTTATATTTTATCTCTAGTTAATTTAATTTACTTCTTTTCTTCTTTTTTTCTTTTTTTTATAGGACAATTTACTTCTTTTCTGGATCTGCCTCCATTCAACTGATCCAGTCTGCTATATGTTTATACTCTGAGAGATTCCTTATAAGAGAATAAACTATATAAGTACTCACTTGGTGCTGTCATAGACAGAGAGTGTGATGAATAACTTATCCGTCAAAAGCAAATGGTGGTGAAATTACACACTAACATTATTATTTATTGAGCATGACAACTGATTTAGTGTCTAATTGGTCATCAATATACTCTAAACTGCCTCATGCTTCAACTTAAAAAAATACCCCCTCCATCCTGGAATGATGTTCCCACATTTTTTTTGTTGTCAATTTGAATGAGCTTGAACAATGATTTTAGATTAATTTATTTATCCTAATAAAAACTTAAAAAAATGCTATTATAATATTTATAATTTATAATGGTGTATCAGTAACCAGTTTTAGATTTTCATTAGATAATTAAGTTACTCTAAAACTATTGCTCAAAGTACATTTAAAGTCGCAACAACAAAAGTGGAAACACCATTCCGGGATGGAGGGAGTAAAAAGAAAACAAAAGGTGTCACATCCTATCTTTTTATGGATTGGTTCTAATGTATAGACAACCTATTCAGTTGCAACACATCTATACTAGGCAGATTTTATGCTTTTCTGGCTTTTCATGCTTAACAAGACTCAAATTTCTTTTCCAAAAATGATAAATATAATCATGAAAAATTACACCTTTGCGGATGTAAATACATTCAAACAGCCAGTTTCTAAGTTAGACATTCTAATTTCAAAATGAAAATCCACAAAAATAAGAAAGAAGTACTAACCTCGTCAATGACAGGTCCCTGGGAAAGATCGAAGGCTGCATCATTGAGCTTCATAGTTTGCAAACATTTCCAAAATTATCTCAGTATCCATTCCAAAATTGATATAAGAAAAAGACAAATTAGCACTCCCTCCGTCCCTATATGAGTGTCCATTTTCTAAAAATAATGTCTTTAAATGAGTGTCCTATTTTAAGGAAGATACTAAATTCACCTTTAGGCTTTAACAAATATGCTATCACGTAATAAGTGTCGCACTTTCCTTTTTGACCCGACTCAAAAATATTGTCGTACTTCTACATTAAGAAATAGTCATAGTGAAATTTTAACATGGTACAAACAAAATCCTAAGAATAATTGATAAAAAGATCGCTACTAAAATTGATTAAAAGTAAACATTTTCAAAGTGCCCTTCTTAATCAAAAATTGATACTCATTTTTTGTGACAGATGGAGTATATCAAACTACAGCAGAAAATTGGAGAGCTGGAAATATCACTGACATCAAGACGAAGATCGCTGGGCAGCTTAGATAAATAATCCCCCGAAAGATTAAAATTATCCTGCAGAACATAAAATTAATCAATCAACAAAACAAAAATACTCATCAAAAATCAAAAGGGAAGACGCGCACAAACACACACACAAATTGGGGGAGGAATTGAAATGCAGAAAGAGATCTTACAGCGAGTTCTTGCAGGAGGGTTTGGGGGTCACCAAGGGATTTGGATGAGTCTGCTTCGGTGAGGGCATTAGAGACCGTTAGGGATTTGAAACGGGGGCGTTTGTGTGTGAGAATGGCATTGGGGAAAAGGATATGACGTGTATTTCTGAATTTGGGGAGGGTAAAACGAGGAGCCGGAGAGTGATTCCGACAGGGCGGCGGCGGAAGAAGCAGGGAAGCCATTGTTGGGGTCTGTGGCTGAGTAGTGTTATCATTGTTGGCCACTGATATTATTTGACCGTTTTGTTCGTTTCGCAAGTCCGATGGCTTAGAAATTCATTTTTGACCTATTAATTTGCGAAATTGCCTTTACCTACCAAAAGTCCACTAAATCCCATTTTACGTCCAAATTTGAAAAGTAAGTTTGTTTGTTTCTTCAATTTTGAAATCGTCCCACTTCGTTCACCCGTTACATGACATGATTAGGGGTTAAAAACGGGACAATTTGGAAAATATGGATAAAGTGAGATGATTTGAAAACTGAAATACCAAACATACTCACTTTTCAAATTGGGGTGCAAAATGATATTTGATAGATATTTTGTTGATAAATATTGAACGTAATAAAAGTGATAGAACAGACCCAACGTGTAAAGCCCATACATTTTGGCCATGACCAAATCACAACTAAGGAATGGGCCAACCCAGCTATTACAACTCTATTGGCCCAACGATATATATCAATCGATCAAGCTCATTTTTCAACATCCCTTGGTACTATTGACCTAGCTTCGTCCGATATACGATCTCCTACTTGAACAATCTCTGCCCAGTTAAGGCATGAAATCAGGTCGACCTCGACCTATTTACACGTGCGTTTATCCACGATTCTATTCGTAACCGTCTTCTACAATCACGTAGACCGTTACACCAGCAATATCTTCGTAATACATAGGATTCGTGACGATACTGTGACACTACTATATAATCAATACTACATCCAACGTAAAAAGATGTCATCTTCACTATTTGATATTTAAGTCGTTCAATATAGTTCATCACAAAATTAACACTTTATCTCATCATCACGCCGAAGGGTATTAGCCGAAGACAATCCCGGCTAATCGTTTGTTCGTGGTTTCAGGTCTCAGTTGCTGGATTATACCTTATTGCTGGACTAAGGCTGATCCGGACCGTTTTCTGGATCATCAGTTTGGTTTCATTGCCGGGAACGAAAACATCAGACCTTTAAACCTTGCATAAACACAACCATGGTATCAGACGGACATACCGCTAATGCCTCCAGCGAACCAATCCATGAGTGTTGGGGGAAATAACCCAGGCACAAATGTAGGTGATGGGAATCGTACTGCCAACTTACCTCCTCCTCCACCTGGTAATCCCACAAGGAGGGCCACTCATTCCAATAGTGTGGTCGACGGAAGAGGGATACAGGATAGAAGAAGGGATAAAAGGCCCATGCCTAATCAAGGAATGAGCCAGCAGGCTTCCAAACAGGTCGAACAGCTATAGGCGACATGGCAGGTCCCTTAGATTCTCACCGTAGTAGGAAGAAGATCTTGTTGGAGCGAGCTAGATTGCTACAAAGCTTGTTCGAGATGCAAAATGAGTTGCTTGAGCTACCCGAGTCTCCTACAAAAGAACGACGGAAGATCACAAATGGTAGCTCCTTCTCATACCTCTCACAGGCATGCTAATGGGGGCCCTAGGCAGTCCGAGGAAGAAAGGAGGAGTGAGAGGCCTCCCCCTACCCACATCTCCGTAGATAGGACTGGTGACCTAAGGGATAGGCTAAACCATCAAAGAGAGTAAGAGGCCGACTCAGCTCAAAGAAGGCAGCTCGAAGCTGATAGAGCTCAGTGTAGGCCGCCCCAAGGAGGAGAGCGATCACTTCATAGATGGGATAGAAGGGAAAGGACCCGTCCAAGGGATGAGAGACAGATGACACTCTCTAGGAGGGAGCACCACTGTGAGGAGAGGCAGAAGTCCAATTCAGTCTCCCATCAAAGAGGCGACCTAGACGTTAGGTAGCTTCTCAATCTAAAAAGGAGGTTAGATGATATGGAGGCAAATCATAAGGCGACTGATGGAAAGGTCAAAGGAAATGATTGTACTCTTTGATCCTTGGCCAAGGACATTCTCGACAAAGGTCCACCTGCAAGGTTTAAGTTGCCCATTTTAGAAAAATACTCAGGCACGACCAATGCCATGAATCACATGCAACATTTAAGGCCACTATGTGTTTGGTTTTTTCTGAGGATGACCTGCTATGCAAGGCATTAACCAGCACCTTCAAGGGGGTAGCACTGACTTGGTTCCGCGGTATATCAACTGGCTGCTTCACCATATGGAATTACATGAGGAGGGAGTTCTTAGAGATATTCTCTATAGCGGGGGCCCGCAATAAAACGGTGATGGACCTTAACAATATGACTTAGGAAAAGGCGGAGAGCACCATGAGTTACTTCACATGGTTCAAGGAATTGGTCGACCAAATTGAGGAAGACCTTACGGATAGGGAGGCCATCCTCTCCTGATTTGGATTACTAGTTTGATAAATGGCTATTTTACAAACATTTATAGTGTTTTATTGTATTATTTACTTTAATTTTAATACCAATTAAGTGTAATTTAGCCTCTTTTTATCATATATCTTCGATTTTATGCTTGGTTGGTATTTTGTGTAATTTTACAGGTTTTAAGGACATTTTTTGAAATATAAAGGGTTCTGAGCGAAAGTCTTGGAAATAGAGGGACCAGAAATGAAAAATGATGAAGATTAGTCAAGGAGCTGCTGCTCGGCCGAGCACCTCCTTGCCTCGGCCGAGCATGAAGGAACAGAAGGTTGCTTGCTGAAGGCTGCCTTGCTCGGCCGAGCACCACCCTTGCCTCGGCCGAGCACCCCCCTGATCAACCAAACAGTGCCTTTTTGAAGAGTTGCACCCCTGAAGCCAAATGCCTATATAAAGACCCATTTGTACTCAGTTTAGGATATCTGAAACATATCTGAAATTATCTAGAATAGACAGAAGATTACATATTCATATTCTTGCAATATATTTGTATACATTTCTCCAAGGATTATACAATTGTTCTTGAAGTACTCTTAAAGATTCGAAGCAATAAAATATTGAAGTTTACTTTTCAGCCTGCGTCTTTACTCTTTACAAGCATAAGTCTTCTTACTCCAATCATTATTTATATGTCATCTTATTACATCCTTATGCTTGTTTTAATAATGGCTAGTGAGTAATCCTCCAATTCTTGGGATTGGAAACTCAGCATTATGTAGTCTTCTCATTTAAATCAAGTGTTTAAAGTCTTGTTTACCAATTCTTAATCAATTCTTTTATAACAATTTGTCACGCTTACAAATATGAGTCGACCATATTCTGTATGAATTCGGTTAACCAAGAGAAGTATCCCGCGGAAGAATCTTGGTTAACGGAACTATATAAAACGAACTAGGCTCCATTAAACACAAGCTGTAGTTTAATGGCCTAGGGATGGTCCTTCAGTGGTAAATACATTGATTTTTATAAACTTAATGGATTCTTGCTATACATGGACCATCGAAAGATAGGGCATGAATAGTATAGAATACGCGTGCAAAGCCTTCGATTGACAAGTAATGCACAAATTAGCGTATCATCCTTGATTGATGATTTAAATTATATTTTCTACAAACTTGATTTACTTATTGAATACATATTGTTTGATTTCCAATCCCGGGAATGTTTCATCTTATAAGAATTCAACTAAAGTATTCTGTGTATGTTCTATTTATTTTCTTAAACCAAAATGAATTTTTCCCAATCCTATTTTCATAAGTTCTATAAAAATAAATATTTTCAAAAGTAAACCCTGTCCTCGTGGGATCGACCCGTACTTGCATTCGCTAAACTATTATAGCCCGTGCACATGCGGTATTAAAAGAACCGTTAAGGTTAGAAACGAACAGAGTTCCAAGTTAGGAGGGCGACCACGAGGAAGGAGTTGTTCGAAAGGGCATATGATGTGGCCGTTGTCGAGGAACGAAAGGAAAGAAAAAATGATAGAAGCTCGAAGCATTCTGAGGCTAGTGAGTCGACTAAAGGGGAGCAATCTATGAATGACAACCTCAACAAGGGGAAGAACATAACTAGGGTGACTGAGAGAGTCCATGAAAGCTTCACTCCACTCACTGTCAGTCGGACAGAGATTATGAATACGGTCGACCTAGGCCTTCCAGCCCCCATAAACTCCCAAAATAAGTTTAGAAGGGACAACGACAAGTATTGCGAGTTCCACAAAGACACTGGACACACAATGGAGGAATGTATGAGCTTGAAGATGATCATCCAGAAGTGGGTGAATGAGGGAAGATTGGACAGATTCGTGAAGGAAGATCGCCCTGCAGGATGAGATCAACCTACAAGGGGTATACCAGAGCAAGGCTGATTCTGGGAGTAATAGCTGAGGAGACGAGCAACACATCGATCAAGCACAAGATCTTCCAACTGAGTAAAGCTCCATATGTGCCCCCTAGAAGTTGTGTTCAAGATGAGATAATTAGTTTCTATCCGTACGAGCTAGATGCTAGCATGATCGGGAGAGAACATATATTGGTGATTACATGGCTCATTGATGACTGTATGTCCAATAGGATTTTGGTCGACATGGGGGCCTGCAAAGACATCCTCTACTACAAGACTTTCCTAGACATGGGTCTGACAGATGTCAGGTTGTCACCTTACTCAGGTCCAGTTGAGGGCTTCACCAATCACAGGGTCGACGCAAAAGGTCAGATAGAGTTGGAGGTGGACTTCAGACAACATCCTTTGAGGATAACAACTAAGGTAACATTTATAGTCATTGATGTTATAAGTGATTACCATGCTATACTGGGAATACCTGGACAGGTCGCACTGGAATGGTGCCCTCCATACCTCATCAAAGGGTCAAGTTCCCTACTATGCTGGGAGTTGGGTGCGTTCTAAGCACGGCTAGGGAGTATCTGGATCACGTACTCCGTTCTAAGAAAAAGAGGGAGTTGGAGATAGACACTCCGGAGGCGAGTTGTAAGTTTTCAAAGTCTGTCACAATGACCTCTAGGTTAGCTTCCATTCGATGTGTAGAGGAAGAGGTGGACTTATTGCTAGAAGAGGCAATCTATCCCTCATATGATTTGGTCATGACTGAGCCAAAACGTCCCTCAAAAAGCAAAAGCCATCACAGATACAGTTTGGTCGACCAAATCATCATTGGCGACCTATGCCTCCAAGTCAACCAAAACTTAGGGGCCACAAATGGGGAAATAACTGATGAGCTAGACGATATAATCGAGGTAGAAGATCCCCATTTGGGTGTTGAGGAAAGAAAAAGGGTCAGAGAAATCATCATTGAGACCCTACAATTTAGGGATGGCCCAGAGCTTGAGCCAGTAGACGAGCTGGAGTATATAAAGGCCAACCCATCTTACCTAGAGCAGAAAATCAAGATAGGAAGGCAGTTGTCACCAGAGGAAAGGGTGGAGATAGTCGAGCTATTGAAAGAAAGTACATATGTTTTCGCATGGAAGGTAGAGGATATGAGGGGAGTCAAGGAGGAGGTCGTAATGCATCACCTTGATGTTAACCCCACCATGAAATTCAAAAGACAGAGGTTAATGATTTTAGCTCGTGACAAAGAGGTAGCTATCAAGCAAGAGGTAGATAAATTTCTCAGTACATGTATAATCAAGGACCCTTCCGTTCTACTGCTCTAGCTGAGAGTTATCAGTATTTATCAAATCTGTTCCAATCTAAGAGAACATATACACAACGTGGCTAACAAATGTGGTAATGGTAAAAAAGGCCAATGGGAAGTGGAGGATGTGTATCGACTTTACAGACTTAAATTTGGCTTACCCCCACTTCCTCGAATAGATAAATTGGTCGACTCAATTGTTGGGCACGTAACCCTCAGTTTCCTTGATGCATGCTCGGGCTACCGTCAAATCAGAATGCACAAGGATGATATTGAGAAGACGGTCTTCCAAGCAGCCAGAGGGGTGTATTGCTATACCAAGATGCCATTTGGGTTGAAGAATGTCGGGACTACTTATTAGAGAATGGTGAATCGAGCATGTGCTAAACAGATTAGCCGAAACATGGAGGCCTACATCGACGACATGGTCATCAAAACTAAGGCTGGTCGTCATGTGGTCGAACTAAGGGAAACGTTTGCCAATCTATGAGAAAATGACATGAAGATAAACCCAAGTAAGTGTGTATTTAGGGTGGCTGCAGGCAAATTTTTGGGCTTCATGGTATCACAGAGGGGCATCGAAGCCAATCCAAAAAATATCAAGGCCTTAGCGGAAATGTAGGAGCTTACATGCATCAAAGAAGTTCAACGTCTGAATGGAAGAGTCGCTGCTTTGGGCCGCTTTATAGCCAAGTAGCAGAGAGGTCTCTCCACTTCTTCAAAACCTTAAGAGGGACGGAAACCTTTGAGTGGAGGGCCGAATGTTCCTCGTCGTTCCAACAACTCAAAGAATACCTTGCTAAGTAGCCTAATCCAAGGAGAGAGTTTGTACGTCTATATGTCAGCTGGAGATCGAGCATTGGTAGCAGTACTGATCAAAGAGGAGAATGGCATTCAGAAACCAGTTTACTACGTGAGCAAGGCCTTGTCCGATGTAGAGGGGAGATACTTCAATGCTTAAAAGGTAGCCTATGACTTAGTAGTAGCAGCCAAAAAGCTGCGAACTTACTTCTCTGCTCATTCCATTGTTGTGCTGACCAATGCTCCGTTGAGAAGGATATTACATAAGCCAAAAAGCTTAGGTCGACTGCTAAACTGGTATATAGAGTTGACAGAGTTCGAAATTGAGTACAGGCCTCAAAAAATTTTACAAGCTCAACCTCTGGTTGACTTCTTGGTCAAGCTTACGTTCACTAAAGAAGACAATGCACAGATCGCCCCAAAAAAGAGCTTGAAGGGGAAGAGCAGCCGAACCAACAGACAGTGAGTTTGCCCGAGGATTGCTGGAAGGTTTACTCGGATGGGTCCACTACAAAGAATGTGAGTGGAGCTGGAATTGTGTTGATCGAGCTAGAAAGTGGTAGGGTGTTTGAAGAAGCTTTGAGGTTCAAGTTTCAAGCCTCCAATAAACAGGACGAGTATGATGCCTTGGTCGCAGCAATTGAGTATGCTAAGTGCTTTGGGGCGACTAAGATTGGACTTTATTGTGACTCCCAACTGATTGTGAATCAAATCAGAGGAGATTATGAGGTGTTCAACCCAATTCTGATTAAATATTGCGAGCTAGTGAAAGAGCTCATCTAAGACTTGGAGATTTGGGAGTTATAGAGGGTAGGCCGTGAGGAAAATGAATTAGCCGACCTACTCTCCACATTGACCACTTCAGACTAGCAACATGGTCAACCAATCTCATACTTAGAGCATCCAACATACGAAAGATTACAGGTTCTATGCTCGGTCAACATCTCTAAGTGTTGGATTGATGAGATAAGGGTCTACATCAAAACGGGCGAGCTACCAGCTGACGAACAGAAAGCTAGAAGGATAAGGAATAAATCCCATAGGTTCACTATACACGGGGATGCATTTTTCAGAAGGTCCTTCATCAAACCATTGTTGAAGTGTTTTCATCTCCTAGAGGTTTCTCAGCTTTTGTTTGAGGTACATAGTGGAGTATGTAGAGGACACCCGGGGGCCAGGACTTTGGCAGATAAGATACTTGCATTGGCAAATTATTGGCCTCATCTACGGGAAGACGTTCGTGAGTTTATGCAGAAGTGTGATAAATGCCAAAGGTATGCCAACCTACCAAAGGCTCCCAACCACCGAGCAAACATTTGTGATTGCAGCTTGGCTATTCTATATGTGGAGGGTAGATTTGATCGGACCCTTCCCAACCGCCCGTGAAAATTGTAAGTATGTGATCGTGCCTATTGACTACTTCACCAAGTGGATCAAGGCAAAACCCTTGGCAAAGATAGCAGAGGAAAACGCCATCAAATTCATCCATAATTACACGTGCGTTTATCCACGATTATATTCGTAACCGTCTCCTACAATCACGGAGACTGTTACGCCAGCATTATCTCCGTAATCCAAGGGATTCGTTACGATCCTACGAATACTACTATATAATCCATACTACATCCAATGTAAAAATGTAATGTCATCTTTACTATTTGAGATAAGTCTTTCAATATAGTTCATCACAAGCTTAACACTTTATCTTATCATCACGCTGGAGGGTATTAGCCGGATACAATTTCGGCTAGTCGTTTGTTCGTGATTTCAGGTATCAGTTGCTAGATTATACCCTATTACCGGACTAATGATGATACTGACCGTTTCCTACATCATCAAATATAATTTGGCCTGTTAATTTTAAACTTATCCTCATGAGTCCCTCTATCTTTCAAAATTTCCATGCCCTAACAACTTTTAAATTGTTTTCGTTTGAACTCTTTTGTTAGATTTTGTAAAGGAGTGTTTTAAAGTTGGGGCAATTGTGAATCATTTAATTTTCTAAGGGCATAATCATCATTTCATACATGGTCCTAAATGAAAAATAGAAATAGTTGTTTGGGGCTTAATTGAAGCATTATTGGGTTGATATATTAATTTTTTGCCACTAGCATAATATACATAATTAAATTTTATCGAAGACATACATGACATAATTAGAAATAAATAAAATGCAGCAAAGATAGTACTTGTATACTCCCTCCGTCCCGTAATACTTGACACAGTTACTGTTCCGCACGGGAATTAAGGAAAAAGTAAAAAGGTTGATGTGTTGTGAGTGTAGATAGTTAAGTAGGAGAGAGAATGAGTGGAGAGAATAGTAAATTATAATGGTGTTGTGAGTATTAAAATAATGTAGGAGAGAGAATGAGTGGAGGGAATAGTAAAGATTCTTTGCCATTTTAGGAAGTGTGACTTATCAGTGGGACGCCCAAAATAGAAATATGTGTCAAGTATTGTGGGACGGAGGGAGTATAAATGATAGGATGGACACCCTTCTCAAAAATTAGTATAATCCCTTCAAATGATTGAATATATAGAGATTACTTATCTTCTCGATAGGAGTTTTTTCATCAAAAAATACCTAAAAAGGATATTATTTACAAAAAATAAATAAAAATATTTGTAACATATAATTTTACAAAAAACTATTTTTTTTAAAAAAAATTATTTTTTTATGTTTTTTTTCTAAATGGCATTTATCAGTTGTTTATATCTGATAAATGACATTTGTTTAACTGATAAATAAATGCATTTATCACTTTCTTAAAGAGTTTTTTTTTTTTGTTTGTTATTTGGTTAAACAATTGATAAATGTCAATTATTAGTTGAACAGTATAAACCGAGATACGAACATGGGCTTGTCCGGGTCAGGCCCAAGTGGATTGGGCCATAAACATAATTCATCTCAAATTACGACATGGGCTTCTCGTACATCCATCTCGGCATCAACAAGGCCGAACAAGGCTTATCAAGGCCCAACAAGCACATATAAATGCCCCAACTATAAGGGCCGAGGACTCCTCCCTCGTATATCGAGATCGCCTCCATAGAGAACGAGGTGCCTGTTGGGTTTTATGGGTCCATGCGCAGCGGAATTAAGCATCAATTAACACAAAAAACCCAAGATCCCTAAGATTCGTTCTATACAATTAAATTGAATTTCTATGAGATAGAATTTACCAACCTTAAATACTTTCCGTTCTTGAGCTATCGAACAATTATCAATGTGATTTTGAATCACAACCTTTGATCTTCAATCTTCAGATTGCTTTTGGACATTTTAAACTCTAGGCCTTGATCATCGTACGAGCGAAGACCCTCTAGTAGTATCCACACGTAAGAATGAACCAAGAACGGTTCTTGATAATTGCTAGATTCTTAAACCTATGGAAGAAATATTGAGAAACCTTTGTTGAGATTTTTCTTGAGAAAATTCGGCTAGCTAATTAGGGTTTACAGACTTAATATTTATACTACATTAGTATAGGTATTTGTTTCCTAATCAAATTAGGAAACTGTCTGTCAAACCGCCTCAGGCATGAAATGTCGCACGACCAGACGAGTCTTCTGGACAAGAAGTGTCGCACGACCATACAAGTCCTCTGGATAAGTTATGTCGTGCTACGACTTATGTTGTCGCGCTACAACTTATGCCTGATGAGGAACTCTCAATATTCTTCCTTTGGTTTAACCAATTCATTCTAATTGTGTGTGATCCAATATGATTATATTACGTTGGCAATGAGTCCGATCATATCGACTCTCATAAGACATAAGCGGACTCTAGCAAGCCATTATGTCTACCCAATTAATATAACGTAAGAGTTCACGTTTCCAATGGTACACTTCCATTTCTCCCTTTGTATCACGATGTTATATTGAACACAAGTCATGGTCCACGTCAACTTGTATTTGTTCAATGCTTTCTCGATCTTGAGTATAATGATAATCCAATCGCATTGGGGTATGTCCATACACTTTCATCATTATCACTCATCGAGGGGCCCAAGCAAAATATATCTCTTTCGAGGGACAAATTCCATCTTGACTTATCATCCTTCCCATCATGAATCCGATCATGCCAAAGATAGCCTTTATAGATATCGTGTTAAGATACCGTTGGACTAAAATCAAACATAACTTTCATCATATGTAAGGTCATGATAATCTCAGGTCTAGGGACTAAATGAAGTGACCATATGAGATTTAATTATGACATTTGACCATGACATAAATCTCATACGGGTTAAGTCCAGTCACTTGTTCACTAACAAGTACCCATAATTTCAATGTGCATCTCTATGCATATAATCATCATATGATTATCCATTGACAATTATACTAATTATTCTCTTAATAATTAGGGACGGAGATTATTACAATAAATATGTAAAATATATAATAATCAAATAATAAACTTAAACGATAAAGATGATATATAACGATTTTAAGTTAAACATAACTAAAGCCTAGGGCATTACACCAACAGTCTCCCACTTGCACTAGGCTCCATTTATGTATCGAATACTCATGGACCGAACATGACCATCATGCTTCTGCCTGTGTGAGGGTCTTTGTAAGTGAATCCCTAATGTCATCATCGGTTGATACTTTGCATATCTTAACGTCTTCTCATTCTTTATGAATTCCTCAAAAAATGTCTAAGTGAGTGTTTGGATCGCTGTTGTGACCTTGGTTTCATTGTTTGCACAAATGGCACCACTATTGTCATAACAAAAAGTTTCACCGATTAGTGATACTTGGAATATTTCCAAAACACTAATGAACTTTTGATCCAAACTGCCTCTTTTAGCCACATCATATGTTGCTAAAATTCGGCCTTAGTAGTAGAATCGGCTACAATTCAAAACTGCACCTCCAATAAGCATAGACACAAATCCTAATTGTGATTTTAAAATAACTTTGTAAGTTTGGAAGCTAGAATCTATGTAACCCTTACAACAAGATTAACTTCCAATCTTTCAAATACCAAGAAAGTATCATTAGTTCTTCTTAAGTACTTAAGGATCATCTTGACTGCCATCCATTGGTTCTCAACAGGATCAGATTGGTATTGACTCATCATGCTCAAAGCATATGAGACGTCGGGTCTAGTACAAGTCATGGCATACATGACAGATCCAAATGCCGGAGTATATGAAACTTTATTCATTCCCTTTTGCTCATCAGTTGTCACTTGACAATGAGTATTGCTAAGAGAAACACCATGACCCATTGACAAGTTGCTTTTCTTAGACTCTTCTAAGAACCTTATCAATGTGAGTATTTTGACTCAAATTAATTTATCCTTTTAGATATATCTCTATAGATCTTGATGCCAAGGATGTAAGCGGCTTTACCCATATCTTTCATTGAGAAACCTTTCCTTGACCAAGACTTGACAGTCTTAAGTGTCGAAACTTTGGTTTTTCCAATGAGTAAGATATCATTGTAATAAAACAATAGAAATGATACTACGCTCCCACTGAATTTCATGTATACACAAGGTTCATCTTCATACTTGATGAAATCAAACTCTTTGACCGTTTCATCAAAATGAAGATTCCAATTCCTTGAAGCTTGCTTCAACCCATCTCATGGATCTTTGCAATATGCATACTTTATTAGAATTTCTCGGATCGACAAAACTTCGGGTTGTGAACTATACACATCCTTAATAATCTTTCCACTTAAAGAAAGCCGTTTGACATCCATTTGTCATATCACATAGTCATAATATGCGATTATGGCAATTGAAATTCTAATAGACTTTGACATTGTAACTGGCGAAAAAGGTTTCAACATAGTCAATACTATGAATTTGCCTAAATCCCTTTGCTACAATCCTTAGTCATGAAAGTATACACCTTCTCATCCATGTCGGTCTTGAAGACCTACTTGCACTCTTTAAGTTTTTACACCTTCAGGTAGCTTAATCAAGTTCCAAACTTGATCATCAAACATGGAGTGTAATTCGGATTTCATGGTTCCTAACCATTTATCCAAATTAGGAGTGGACATCGCCTCAAGATAGGAAGTAGGATCGTCATTCTCAATGACTTCCACCTCATTACTTTCCGATACGAGAGATCAATATTTCTCGGGTTCGGATTGTAACCTATCCGATCTACGATGGACTTGTGCATCTTGAACCGGTTCCACAACTCTTTTTGTGAACTTGATTCCATATTATTTTCGGGTTCTTGAACTTCTTCAAGATTAATTTTATTCCCACTAGATTCTTTATTGAGAAACTATTTCTCAAGAAACGAATCGTATAGAGCAACAAACATTTTGTTCTCTTTGCGGTTGTTAGATTAATTTCCGAAAATAACCTTGTCAGATTTGGTGCTAACTTATCAGAGACAAGTCTCTTCTTATAAGCTTTGCAACCCCAAATCTTCATGAAAGACAAACTAAGTTTTCTTCCATGCCACATCTCATGTGGGGCCTTAGGAACTGATTTAGTAGGGACTCGATTCAGTGTAACCACATTATTTCTAATGCATATCCTCAAAAGGTAATAGGAAAGTCTACTTGACATATCATCGAATGAACCATGTCCTACAAGGTTCAATTCCTCCTCTCAGACACACCATACAATGTGGTGTTCCGGGTGGAGTCAACTCTGAAACGATTTCATAGTTATGAGATGATTGTCAAACTCTTGGCTCAAATATTCATCACCTCGATCTAATCGAAGTACTTAATAGTTTTGCCAAGTTATTTTGTACTTCATCTTGAAATGTTCGAAACATCTCAAACGATTCACCTTTGGACTTTATCAGATAGACATAGTCATATCTAGATAAGTCATCAGTGAATGGGACTTTATCAGATAGACATAGTCATATCTAGATAAGTCATCAGTGAATGTGATGAAACACCAAAATCCTCCCCTAGCAATGCTGCTTAATAGTCCACATACATCTCATGTATAATGACCAATAAGTCACTAGCCCTCCCACTACTCTTAGTGTAGGGTGGTTTGGTCAATAATCCCAATAAATAAGATCCACATTCCTCAAATGATTCATAGTCATATGAGTCTAAAAGTCCATGTTAATGGAGTTTAGATATATGTTTCTTACTTATCTGACCAAACCGGTAATGCCATATGAACGGGTTGTTCATATTGTTCGGTTTAGATTTCCAATTATATTATAGATATCTTCAATATTATTTTGTTTCTTATCATCAAGGATATGAAGATCATTCAATGACATATGCAATATAATAAGGCATATCATTAAATAAATATAAAACTTCTTATTTTAATAAGAAAATTATATCCTTCATTATCCATATAAGAAACGGAAATAATACTCCTACTCAAATCCGGAACGTAGTCACACTTGTTCAAAACAAGTATTAGTCCCCAAAGTAAAGTGACTTCATAAGTCCCTATGGTTAATGCAGCAATTCTTGCTTCATTTCCACGCATAGGTTTAATTCACCTTCTTTGAGTAGCTTTCTATTCTTTGTTCCTTGCACATTTAAACAAATGTGAGATCTATATCCGGTATCATATACCCAAGAACAAGAAGTCGAAAGGGAAATATCTATATATAGATACTTGAAGTAGTAGCAATCATATTGCCCTTCTTCACCTTTTAAGCCTTCCTAATAAGCCTTGCAACTTTGCTTCCAATTACCAATTTCATTGCAATGGTAGCAAACTGCATCCTTTTGAGACACTTTTGGGTTTAGCCTCTTTGGCTTTGACAACTTTTGCTCTAGGTTTAGCAACCTTTGCTTTACCTTCTTTTTCTTTCCTTATTGTGATGATGTGTCGCCATTTTCGCGGGGAGGAATTCGATTTTTCGCGTTTCTTTGAAAAAAACCAAATAAAACCCGGGAAAAAGAACGGAGTCGCCACGCCATTTTTGTTTTAAGGGCCAAAACTTTGAAAAAAGCCCGAGATCAGAAATTTGGGTTCGGAGGTCATGTTACACGCCGGGAAGGACGTTAGTGTGCACCCGAAATGCCTCGTAAAACGAGTCTTCCAAGCTGAAAATCATTTGTGTGTGTGTGTGTGTTTTGGCCAAAATAATTTGAAACTCAGAAAAGTAAAAATTGGGATATCTTTTCAAGACTTTAAACTGATCCCATGAATTTTTGGAAGATTTTTGGATTGAGATTTGGTACTCAAAAGACCTTTTGAAGTTGAGAGCCATTTCTGCCAGAATGAAAAAGGCAGTGGACCTTTGATTTTGAAATGGATTCAAGGGTCTTAAAACTTCATAATCTGGATAAACTCAGAGAATGAAAGTTGTTCCAGACACCTTAAATAAGATTTTTGCGAAGGAATTTTCCATTTTGGAGAAGATTTGAGGGGTCAAAACCTTCTGGAAACCTCAGATATGAGATCTGGATTCCCAGAAGCTGATGAACTAGCCTCTGAAAGAAAATTTGAAAAGAGGAGTTTTACTCACCCAAAAAATAAAGTAAAAATATGTCTGGAAAGATCTGGATGTTGGCTACAAAAAGTGTTTTGTAGTCAACACCAAATTCTACATTTATCTGTGTCCAAAAAATTAGACCATGGACTGAGGTCTGAGAAAATTGCTACTGGACAGCAACTTCTCAAGAAAGAAAATATGATTTTAAGGGGTTTGCATCCATGCTTGTCCCCATTTCCCTAGGTTTTGGTTAGTGATCACTTGACATTTTAGTGGTGAATCAACTATACCAAACCATCCTTGGGGTACATTAGGACTAAGCATTTCATTTGCTTGGGAAGGGGATTTTTATCCTTTGAAAATGAGATTTGATGCTTGAAAATGGTTTTAGGGTTTTGAAAATGAGTTTTCTTTGCAAGAAAGTAAGAGAACTTGAAAATAATTTTGATCTTTGTAGAAGATCATCCATGGAGATGGTCTTCCATGGTGATCTTCTTAGATCTAAAGCAAGAAGATGAAAGAACTACATTTTGTAGTTTGCAAATGCATGCATGGTTGGAGTTTAGGGTAAGGAGAAGGAGGGTTTACCAATCTTCCTTGTGTTCTTGAGTTTTTGGCTTGAGTGTATGAGTGTTTAAGGCTTAAATATGAGAGTGAGTGGATGAGTGTGAGTTGGGAAAGATTGGAGAGAAAATGGTGACAATTCTTGAAGAATTCTCACCTTTGTTTTCTCTCTATATTTCGCCGAGAGGTTCGGTGCAATTGGTGTTGTGGCTCCTTATTTTTGTGTATTTGGAGGGCTCAATTTATAGCCCTCTGAAATATGCAAAAAGATGTCCGCGCGGATAAGTCCCTTCGCGTGCCTTTGTTCATTAAATGCGGCTTCGGGCTTTGGACACGAGGAATATTTCTTTTGAAATTTGAATTATACGGCCAGGTTTACATGTTCCCGGGGAAATTCTATTTTTGGTTTTATTCCTTTTGTTTTACTTTTTGAGATTCTTTTTGAGGTTTAACCTTAAATAACAATGCCCATTTTACCCTCATTTTGTTAGAAATGTTAGGATTGTTAGGAATTGTTAGAAATGTTATAACTTTCGTTAATTTTCTAACGAAAATTCTAACAAGCTCAAATTGGAGCACTTACAGTAGCCCCTCGGCGACGGCGCTTTCGAAGGAAGCGGGGTCGTCGATAAGAGTAAGGCTCCATATTTAGCGGGATGATCGAGTGATCGGGTGGCTGAACCTAGCGATAGGCTACCTACGTATCCCGAATGGGAATCAAGCCGGCCGTAGTTCGGGTCTTTGACCCTGGAGATGATGGCGTTTTAGGTGCCTCGGACCTGATGAGCGAGTTCTGCAGTTGGTTCTTTGGAAAGAAACTCTCTTGGGGATAAGAGATGACCATTTTCGGTCTGATGGCTATCCGCTCTGCTGGGGATAGGAATGACCATTTTCGGTCTGATGGCTATCCGCTCTGCTGGGGATGATTGCGATTTATCGCTTTCCTAGTGATAGCGTCTTAGGTGCCTCGAACCTTGATGATGGCGTTTTAGGTGCCTCGAACCTTGGAGATGGCGTTTTAGGTGCCTCAAACCTGGATGATGGCATTTTAGGTGCCTCAGACCTGGATGATGGCATTTTAGGTGCCTCAGACCTTGATGATGGCGTTTTAGGCGCCTCGGACCTTGATGATGATGGCTTTTTAGGTGCCTCAGACCTTAATTTGAAATGGCCTTTCGGTGGACTTCGTCTGCTGCCGAAGGAGAGGGTGACCGTTTTAGTCGAGGGGCTGGACCTAATGATAGGCTACCTACGTATCCCTAGTGGGAATCAAGCCCTTTCGTAGTTCGAGTTTTTCTCGAAATTTCGTTGGCTTTTGGGATTCCGTTAACTTTGCTGGGGATTTTGTTAGCCTTTCTTTGGGGAAAAATCGGACGTATTCGTGCAGGAAATCGGTCTTACGTTTGACTGCCGGGGATAATTTTGATGAAAGATACGGGATCTCGTTATCTTTCTCAGGGAGATCGGTCTGCCGTTGAGGAAATTGATGAAAGATACGGGATCTCGTTATCTTTCTCGGGGAGATCGGTCTTACGTTTGACTGCCGGAGGATTTTGATGAAAGATACGGGATCTCGTTATCTTTCTCGGGGCACTCGGTCTTACGTTTTACTGCCGGAGGATTTTGATGAAAGATACGGGATCTCGTTATCTTTCTCAGGGAGATTGGTCTTACGTTTGACTGCCGGAGATTGATTTTTGATGAAAGATACGAGATCCGTTATCTTTCTCGGGAGATCGGTCTTACGTTTGGCTAGTAGATTGATTTTTGATGAAAGATACGGGATCCGTTATCTTTCTCGGGGCACTCGGTCTTACGTTTTACTGCCGGAGATTGATTTTTGATGAAAGATACGAGATCCGTTATCTTTCTCGGGGAGATCGGTCTTACGTTTGACTGCCGTAGATTGATTTTTGATGAAAGATACGGGATCCGTTATCTTTCTCGGGGCACTCGGTCTTACGTTTTACTGCCGGAGATTGATTTTTGATGAAAGATACGGGATCTCGTTATCTTTCTCGGGGCACTCGGTCTTACGTTTTACTGCCGGGAATGATTTTGATGAAAGATACGGGATCTCGTTATCTTTCTCGGGAAGATCGGTCTTACGTTTGACTGCCGGAGATTGATTTTTGATGAAAGATACGGGATCTCGTTATCTTTCTCGGGGAGATCGGTCTTACGTTTGACTGCCGGGAAGGATTTTGATGAAAGATACGAGATCTCGTTATCTTTCTCGGGAAATCGGTCTTACGTTTGGCTAGGGAATGATTTTGATGAAAGATACGGGATCTCGTTATCTTTCTCGGGGAAATCGGACTTACGTTTGACTTGCCGGAGATTGATTTTTGATGAAAGATCACGGGATCTCGTTATCTTTCTCGGGAGATCGGTCTTACGTTTGGCGTAGGGAAGGATTTCCTTGACAAGGGGTGACTTTGGTTAACTTTGGTTAACTCTGTCAAGTTGGGGACTAATTGCGAGTCACGGAATTTTAAGGGCAAAAGGGTCATTTTGACCCTTACAATCCTGTCCGCGCGGAGAGGACTTGAAAGTCGAGGTATTAATGAGGGCCAACGCCCTTCTCCTTCCCCATTCGGTTTTTACGAATTTGCAATTACGAGAGAGAGAAGGAGAGAGCGAGGATTTCACCATTTTTGGCCAAAAAAGCTTCGAAAATCCTTCGTTTTCTTTGATTTTTCGAGCAATGGAACACGGGGAAGGCGCTTTTCAAGGCCAAGGACGTGGCCCGATAGCGGAGAGACGATTGGAGCTCGTCCGGATGAGGAGGCACTATACTCTTTCGCAATCGATTGCGGAGGAGCCCTACCCCGATGCTTGGCAACATTGGGCTTCGGATTCGAATCTCCAAACGGTATACTTCGAATCTTTTCATTCCCTTTGTTGATTTCTTGTTTGAAATTTGAATTTTGGGTGATTTTTGAATTTTTTTTTTTTTGAAAATTCGAATGATTGATGTTCTTGGATTTGAATCTTGATTTTGATGCTTTGCATGTTGTAATGAATTTGTTGGTGTTCCAAAATGTGCATTTTGCTTGAGAAAAGAATTGGCATTTTGCCAACATGAGATGATGATATGTATGATTTTTGATTGATTTTTTTGAAAAGTGGGGCCGGATTTTTCCTCCCGTTGATTGAATGCATGTTATGTATGCATGTTATTTTATGAAAATGGGACGGAGTTTTTACTTAGTAAGATGTAGGATTTTTTTTTTGAGATGATGAATGATATGCGTGCATGCATAAGGAACTTTTTGAAAATGGGACGGAGTTTTTACTTCGGTAGGAATGCATCTGTTTTTTTTTGATGAATGCATTGGGATTTCTTTGAAGAAAATGTCTTTTGTGCGAGAAAAATGGGGCTATGCTCATTGTATCTTTGTCATCTTTGTCGAATTTTCTTTGAAATTTCATGATGCGTATGTATGCTTTGTTTTTTTGTGCAAATGCAAATGCAATTTTTTTTTTTTTTTTTGACATTTTCTCTTTTTTTTTTGTTTGTCGCGGGGTGGAAACAACTACGTTACGGAGCAGTGAACAAGATGAAGACTCGAGGATCGGTGGAGTCCGTGGTTGACTTGTGGGGCCAGCTTCCCGAATGCGGGCCGAGGAGCTTTGCGAGTCAGAGACAGATTGTTGTTGAGACGGGGCTTTGGGAGTTTGTTGAGTGCTTGAGGGGGTGGTCAAGTTCCCTAAGAGCAAGGGCACGATGTTTGCTTTGGCGCGGCAGGTGGGATGCGACCCACACGTTTCACTTCTTCCGGGGGCGAGGCTACGGTTACGCCTTCCGACTATGCTGCGATCACGGGTTTGTCCTTTAATGGACGCGGCATTGAGTGGCGGGGACGGCTATAGCGATGCGGATCTGCGAGCTCTTGGGATTTTCCTCTATTCCCAAAAGGGGATGGGGATGGAGTATGCGGTGGTCTACGGGAAAATCGTGGAGACCATTGTGAGTTATGAGGTGGGGAGGAGAGGATAGGCGCCGATCAGATTGCCGGGGGCCTTCTTGTGGTTTGCCTTTTCGAGCACCCTCTTTGGACATGCTTTGAGGACGGCGGTCTTTGCCTTCTTGAGGTCCTTGGAGGACATGGAGATGGCCGGAGATGTCTCGTGGGGAGAGGCCGGATTGGCGGAGCTTTACTTTGCTCTTGATAGGTATAGCGGAAGGCTGTGAGCTCCTTGTCTTGCTTTTGAGTTTGCCACTGGAGGTATAAGCTCTCTTTTTGCTTTCCCTCTCCCTCTCTTTTTTTTTGAGCACACACTTTTCTTTGCCTTTGGATTGATTTGATTTTTACCTTTCGCAGGTATGGGCGTTGGAGTTTTTCCACGTCACGATGTGGCGGCGGCCGGCGGAGTACGTCGGGCGTATCCGGCCATGCATTCTTGGTCCAAGCATGCCGGGAGAAGATAAGCTCCGGGCGTACGACTCTCGGGATACGCGGATTGCCTTCCTTTGACGGAGGCCGAGACGGATGAGGGGATGATATTCTTCCCACAGGATCGCTTCGAGGTGGCGCGGTGAAGGGCGAGATTTGGAGCTGTGCGGCGGAGGATTACGAGAGGTCGACTGCGATGCCTATTATTTGGGAGAGAGGGTGACGCGTCGGCATGGCGTGAACTCGCCTTTGAGGACACCGGTGGAGCCTCCCGCCGATATGATGCACCCGAGTGACGGATCTGTGACTGGGATGACTACCGAGCCGGCCGGCACTTCTCGGCATTTGTGGCGGCGGCCGTACCCGTATTTGTTTTGAGGAGGCGAGGATGCCTCGGGTTACGGATAGAGAGGGCTTGGGATCCGCGGTACCCTCGGACGGATTTTTCATATATCCCGAGGATGGGGTCCGATTGAGGGTGCGAGATCCCTCGGCTGAAGCCGGCTTCCACGAGCTTTCGGCCTCGTCAGGGTATGAAGGTATGGCTTCACCTTTTCCCCTTCTTTTTTTGCTTTTGTCTTTTCTTTTCTTTCTGTCATCATTTTTTTTTCGCTTCAAGCCGTTTACGCTTTTGCTTTTGTGCGGTTTTCGGAGGTGGTCGTCGAGAAGGCGGCGAAGCAAGTGATCGGAGCTAAGAGATTCATCGGGAGGATGGTCGCTTGCGGGGCTCCTCGGGCTAGAGCAAGGCGACCACGGCCGGCGCCTGTCGAGACGGGAGGCTTCCCTATTCGCTCGAGACTTCTTCGAGACTCCTCTGTCTCCTCTCCTTGATCCCCGTAGCGGTGCTTGCCTTCGGATCACGTCATTCTCGAGGGATCCACACGGGCGGGGACACGTTTGGCGGCATGGTGGGTCGTCTTCGTACGTCCGGGAGTCCGACGCCTTCACCTTTGGATACGATTTTTCGCAGATCTCGGCTTGCCCTATCGGGCGTGCCGGTTGGTCTGACGAGCCTCTTTGCGGAGACGAGGACGATTACGAGCCCGAGATTTTCGGGGCTCTGAGGAGCGGGCCCGAGTCGCAGAGGGACCGGGGGCGGGCGTCGGGCGCTAGGGATTACGATTGATTACCCCCCGATTTTTTTTTTTAGGCGATTTTACGAGATTTTGAGATTTATGGCCCGGGATTGAGATTTGTACGGCTTATGCACATTTTTTTCTTTTTTTTTTTTTGAAATGTAATAATTTAGGATTTTATTGATGTTTGTTTGTTTTTTTTTTTTTGCATACTCTTTTTTTTTTTGGAATGTAATAATTTAGGATTTTATTTTATGAATGCAATGCAGTATGAATGCAGTGTTGCATGAGCCTTGTTTTTTTTTGGCAAGGGTGTTAGTGTTTGGTATATGGGTGGTTTGGGGAGGTTTTTGCACGGGTTTCGAGCAACGGGACGGAATATTCCTCTTTTGGTGTAGCGGCTTGGGTACATTGCAGATTTTACGATAAATGACAATCATGTCCGCGCGGATGGGGTCTGCATCGACATTGTCCTTTAATTTTGCTTGAATCTGGTCTCACTTTATTTCAAATTCAAATATCCTCTTCAACCTCCGAGTCCAAACAGCCATTTTCGGGAGAAAGAGAAAAACCATGGAAAACTTTAGAAAAGCTCCATCAAAATTGTCCCAAGAATCCCAAATGTCATTCTTGACAAGTTCAAGGATTGGTCCCGGAAGATTATGCATGAGAGGAGGTCCTTCTTTGAAGAAAGGTACAAGGTGAAGTGCTTATGGTCTCTCAAGGAATTGATTCCGGATTATGAGCTTTTGAGGGCTTCTTCCTCATTTTGGGACACTAGAAGGCATGTCTTTTGCCTTTCCTTCAACGAGATTGTTCCATTGTCGAAGAATTTCGGGCCTTGCTTGGAGGTCCGGAGGTGGAAGAGATAGCGGTTCCTTTGCCGGAGGAGCTTCTTTTGTTGACAGTTGTGCGTCCTCCTTCATCTTTCCCCGGAGGAAGCGCAAGGTATGATCCGTGGTCCGATCATTTTGATATTTCCGGCCTTCCCGATAGGTTTAGGGGCCTAGGCTTGGTGGATGATGCCTATTGGGATGCCTTTGCACTTTGTATGTTTGGCACCACTGTTCGCCAGTACATTCCTTTGGGATTTGCCATCGGTCTTTCTTGGATGTTGTCGTTCGCTTTGTCGCACAGGCGAGAGATGTCGTTCCTTTGATTACAGGGAGACTTTTCATGCTCTTGATAGGGCGCTCTGGAAGGACGGTATATGCACGGGGGCATCCCGTTCCTCTTGACCACATGTGGCGATGGAGCGTTTGGGGATTCTTCGGGAAACTCCCGACATGATCGAAGCCTTGGACATTTGCCGGGAGGGGGTTGTTGTGGATTTTGATGATCGGGGCTCATGGGAGCGTTGGATGGATGGTCTCAGGACGAGAAGATATCGAGATGGTCGGTGCCTTGTTGGCGGGTGGAGACTCGCGAGTGCTTCGGGATGGGTCTCATGTGGTCATGCTTAGGGGCTTTCTCGGTCCGGCTTCTATATTCGGCTTTAGTTACGAGACGGTTTGGCTTGGAAGCGAGGTTCCTTTGGAGGACTTTGATGATATAGCCACGGGGTGGTGGCTCCTGTTTCTATGGATGATCCCTCGGTGTTTCCATTTCTTTCCCGAGCATGGAGGTATGATGCCTTTCCTCCTCGGGTTATTCTCGAGCGTCAGAGACCGGTGTTCTTGACCACTTGGTACCTGGATTGGTATGAGAGGCATGCAGGAGAGACTCGAGGTGGCTATTTTGAGGCGGCGTGAGGCCATTGTGGGTGCGGAGGACTGTTGTTTCGAGAGGAGGAGGGCGAGGCGAGGGCCAGCCCTCATGATAGGAGCGGAGACGGCGTGACCGACTATGAGGCTTACGTCAAGAGACGGGAGAGGAGGGCTCCTATGCTACCGGCTAGGCTACGGGAGATGAGAGATGACGCTAGGGCTACTAAGGCCACTGAGAGAGGTTGGTTTGATAGATCCTGTTCCTATACCGAGCTTGGTAGGAGGAATGCAGACATTTTCCGGTTCGGAAAAAGAAGACTCGAAGGGGAAGAAGAGGGGAGAGGCCGATGCGAGTGGCTTGGAATGACTACGAGGTTTCGAGTATCCCTTTCTTGTCATAGCGAGACACATTAGTTTGATTATGTATCTTAATTTCTTTTAGCGAGGTTGCCGGTTGTAGGAATGAATCGGGCTTAGACTCATCAAAAAGCTTTTAACTTGTAATGAATATTTGAATTGCTTTAGAGTTTTTCGAGACGCTTTCATGGTCGATCAATTGTATTGATGTCAAAGTATGACTTTTATTTGTGTTTTAGACCGAACCGTTTCCGGCTGCCTACGTTCCCCTCATTTTGAGGAGCTCAGGTCTTTGTAGTTCAACCCGATTTTTTTTGTTTTTTTTTGTTTTGTTTTTGTTTTATTTTGTTTTTTTTTGTTTTTTTTTGTTTTTTTTTTTTTTTTTTTGGTGCAACCCTGTTTTTTACCTAGGCCGCCCTTTTCGGGTTTTCAACCTAGTTGGGTATTACTCTTTTAGCACTCTTTTTTTTTTTTTTTTTTTTTTTTACGCGTAGTATACGCGCGGCTTGTCACCATTCCTTTGGGTGTACAAAGGGATTCCCGTCGAGGTGCGCAAGTTGCATGGCTCCTCAGGAGAAGATCTTACGGACAACATATGGCCCGACCCATACGGGCTCCCATTTGCCGAGGGGTTGATACGGGTGGGGGCTTTTCTTTCAAAACGAGATCCCCTTCTCGGATCTCCCGATGCTTTACTTTCTTGTCGAAGGCTCTGGCCATTCTTCCTTGGTAGGCTCGAATGTATTCCATTGCTTTCAATCGGCGTTCATCTAGCAAGGCCAATTCATCATGGCGACTGCGGAGCCATTCGACCTCGTTGATACGGCTTTCAGCGGTGTGCGTGGAGCGAGGGGATTTCCAATTCGATTGGGAGCACGGCTTCCATTCCGTATGTGAGGAGCAAGCGGTGTTTCCCCGGTTGCCGTTTGGCCCGATGTTACGCAGCCCCGAGTGCCGGGTGTAACTTCTCGGGCCAATCTACGCCTTGGACAGCCATTTTCCGGATGATATTTTCCAGAGTCTTGTTTCTTTGCCTCAACGGCTCCGTTGGTTTGGGGCTGTAAGGAGATGACTTGTGACGGGTTATTCGGAATTACGCGGCGGTTTTCGCATTCCCCTTCGAAGTGGGATCCATTATACGAGATGATTTCGGTGGCAACCCGTATACGCACATGATGTTCTCTTTGATGAAGAGGGCTACTTTTCTTGAGTTGAGGATTTTGTAGGACTTGACTTCAACCCACTTGGTGAAATAATCCCACGGCTACCGGGGACGAATTCGTGGCCGTTCTTGCTGATGGCGTGATTTTGCCTATGACATCAATTCCCCAAGTGACGAAAGGCCAAGGGGTTGTCATGCGGTATAACTCGTGAGGAGGCAAATGATTAAGGTTTGAGTATCGGCGACATTTGTCGCGGCTTTTGACGAGCTTGGATGCGATCGGTTTCCATGGAGATCCAAAAGTATCCCATTCTCGGTATAATTTGCATCGGGGCTCGAGCATTCATGTGGGGGCCGCAGTACCACCATGTATTTCTTTCATGAGTTCGGTAGCCTCTTGTTTGCCGATACATCGCGGAGGGGGCCTTGATAACGCTTCTTGTATAACATGTTTCCTAAAAGAACATAATGGGAGGCGAGCCGCTTCAGGGCGAGAGACTTTTCGCTTTGATTCCTTCTTTATATTCCCCATCTTCATTTTGAAAGAGGCCTCGCCATCCTTCAGTGCTTGGTAAATACGAGTGTACCGGGGATCATTGGCCGGTTCGGCCGCTTCGATTTCAAAGCAATATGCGAAATTTTCTCTTCTACCGACTACGAATGGTTTGATGGACTTCCCTTCGGGTATTTCAACGAGGAGGCTAGTGTTGCCGAGCATCTGCAAATACATTGCGATCCACGGGCAAGTAATGAAAGGCGATCTCCTTGAATTGAGTTACTAACTCTTCCATGTAAGTGTGATATTTACGTAGGCAGGGTCCACGGTCTTCCATTTGTTAGAGACACGATTGATGATGAGGGCGAGTCACCATACACCTCCAATTCCTTGATATTTCTTTCAAGGGCGGCTTCCAACCCGGCTATGCAAGCTTCATATTCGGCGGCGTTGTTGGTGACTTGAAGTTCGGCCTTGCTGCTATGGGGGTGTGTTCGTCGGTAGGATCGACCGAAGCATTCCTATCCCGTTCCCCTTTTGTTTGACGCCCGTCGAAGAAGAGTTGCCAGCGATTTTCTCCTTCTAGAGCGAAGATTCCATCATCGGGAAATTGAGGTTCGGAGTCCTCGGGACTCATCACTTGGGAAATCGGCCGGATGTTACGCCATTATGCGTCCTTTTACGGATTTCCTTGAAACATAAGTGATGTCATATTCGGCCAAAAAGAACGACCATTTTGCCAACCTCATGGAGATGGAAGGCTTGTCGAACAGATATTTGATGGGGTCTATCCTTGAGACGAGATGTATCGGGTGAGACTGCAAGTAGTGTTTCAACTTTCCCACTACCCAGACCAAACCTGCGCAAGTCTTCTCGCATGGCGAGTAATTGAGTTCGCTTCCTTGGAGCTTTACGCTACGAAATAGATGGCATTTTCGACCTTGGAATCTTTCTTCTCTTGAGCTAGCATAGCCCCAATTGCTGTATTTGTGACAGTTAGATATAGCCAGAGTGGCTTTTGCCGATGTGGTGGGCAGAGAATCGGGGGATTCGCAAGGTATGCCTTAATCTGTTCAAAGGCAAGCTGATATTCTGGAGTCCATTCTGTGTAGGCATTTTTCTTCATCAACTTGAAGATCGGCTCGCAGATCGAGGTCAGCTGATTTACAAAGCGGCTTATGTATTGCAGTCTGTAGGTGTTAGTGCCCTAGGCCTATAGAGATAGACCTTTATGTAATGTCATTGCTTATTTATATATGAGATTGTTCTTTTGATTATTATATATGTGTTTGCATGTTTACATTAATAATTGTGTCCCTAGTACTTATGAAGCACTAGTATGAAGTCTAATGGATAATCATGTGATGATTATATGCATAGAGATGCACATTAGATTCATGGGTACTTGTTAGAGAACAAGGTACTGAACTTGACCCATTATGAGATTTATGTCATGGTCATATGTCATAAATAAATCTCATATAGTCATATCATTGATATCCTTTGACCTGAGATTATCATCGTCTTCCACTCGATGAATATCATGTTTGATATAGTTTAACGTTGTCTTTAACCGGACAACAATAAGGGCTATTATTGGCATGATATGTAACGACCCCAACCCTAGGCACTAATTTTAAATATTATATTATATGCTTTTAATAATTATGTTAGCTTTATGTGTTCAATTATGCCTTTAGAATTCTTAAATTAAGATAAATTGGGTGAGAAGTGAAATTGGAACCTCTTGAGAATTTATTGGTTATTAAATAAAGAAACTTGGGGAAATAATAAAAATGGAAATTGGACAAATGGTAAGAAAAGGTTAAATTGTGTAGAATAAATAATGAAAATAAAAAGGGGTTTAATTTAAAATTGTGGAAAGCCTTAGTTAGAGGGGGGCCATTTCTACTTCCTCCTAACTTCCCCCCAAGTGTTCCCCTCTCCTCTCCCCCATACTCCCTCCATCCGGCCCCCCCCCTTCTTCATCCTCCTCACTCCCCTTCTTCCTCCTTCATTCATTCATCCCATATTTTCCTAGAGAAACATTAGAAAACTCCATGGAAGCTACTTCATCCAAGCTTTGAAGCCAAACCATTTCCTCCACCAAATTCAAGTCTAAGGGCATTTTTGAGTTGGGATCATCTAGGGATCAAACCAAGGTAAGAAGATCTACATTCTATTCTAAAAACCTAAGGTGAGTTATTATGACTTCCTTTCTTTGTATGCTCATCAATGATTTGATGTTGTTATTGTTATTTAAATGATTGTTTAATGCCTTAGAAATCTTCTTGGAAGTTGAGAAATTGATTTATCTTATGGAAGGATGTTATTGTTGATCAAGAGTGTAAGAACATAGGTTGATTCGGGATTAAAAAGGGTTAAGCTCAAAATTGGTAAAGGAAGTGGGTTGAGATTTATGTTCATGAAAGATGATTTAGAGGAAATGAAATGGGTGGAATGTTTAGGGATAAATACTCTAGGTTTACTTTATCTTGGGTTTACATGAGTTAGGATGAACTTAGTAAGACTAAGGAATCCTTTGGGTGTTCTTGAATATAAAGTAGAGAAAAAGAAAAGGGATTGAAGCTAGGAAGAAAAAGTTAGAAATTTAATTGTCTTTGGAAATCGCCTTGGGCGGTCGCCCGTAGGGGCTTGGGCGGCCGCCCGTCATGCCGAAACTCTCATTGCCTTGGAAAATCCTCTTGGGCGGTCGCCCAAGAGGTTTGGGCGACGCCCACCTTGGCGACAATTACCTTCCCTTTGAAAACCCACTTGGGCGGTCGCCCCGAGTGGGTATGGGCGATAAGCCCGTGACCACTGAACCAACTTTGAAATCTGAACTAGAATTGTTTAGCAAGTTCGTTTGGCCACTTATAATTTGTGACTCCCTCCCGATATAAATTAGTAGAACCTAATCAACCCGGATACGAATTGATCCTCTTTAACCTAAGTTAGAGTAGGATACCTTGGCTTGGCCATGACCTCTTATGTGGTCAAAATGGAATTGTAGGAGTAGTTAAATATTGTTCGGAAAGTGGTCCAAACTTGGGAGGTAGGTCTTGCACTTTTATTAAGATTATTCAAGGATAAGTAATGACTTCGTAGGTTTGGTTTATGGTACTTGGTGACTTTACTTGTTCCCCTATCCTTGGTGATTAGTTAGAAATAGCGTAGAAACCATAAGTTTCACTATTTCGTTAATTGAAGATGAGCATGTATCGCCTTGTGGCATTATTATCCCAATTTGTTGAATTGTTGAATTTGGTGTATACCTTAATATCCTAAGTATGGATTAATTGACAAGTTGTGGTGTTGTATCCCAGGTGTGAATTATTTGGTATTGTTATATTGCATCCCGGTGTGGATTATTTGGTATATGATTATATGGTATCCCGGCGTGGATTATGTGGTTATATGGATACCTTACTTAAATTTATATTCGTTAATGGTATTATGCATAGGGTATTACATGGTATTTGCACTATAGTATGGGTGTAATATGAGTATATTTTACCATGTTGTTATATGATTATCCCTTGTTGTGGATTTATTTCAAGTATCTATTATGTGCTTGAACGTGTTTACATTCAGGGGGTATAATGGAATTCAATCAATTACCGATTTGTTCTATAAGTGATTGAAGGTTCATTATACCTGTGACCTTACCCCTCTGTGACCACAGAGTGGGCGTGCAAGCTTCTGTAATTGACCCAAAAGGCTTTACATGCGCTGCGATTGGCGATTAGGGGAATGCTTACGTATTAAGCCTAAAGCTTCTACGATTAGCGATATTATTTTTGGATACTCTATTATAGGTATCCTTTCTTATATGGATCTCTGGGTATGAGACCTATAAGAGGTGAATGTGCTGGAGGCAATTCACCAAAGAGTGGAGTTTTACTCCCACGTTGTACGACTTATTGTTCAGACGGGAAAAAGGTAAAATGAGGTAACGTAAGGTGTTTACCGCTTTTATAATGTGCTATGTGCCACCATGCTATGTGTTGCATCTTGTTTGACATCTTGTTGCATTCATAATAGCTCATTGAGATTTATTCTCACCCCTCTCCCTTTACTGTTTTAGATTCCGAGACAGTGACCCGAACCGGTGAGGCGGGGATATCATTGTGGACTTTTGCTTTTGGGGCTTGTCAAGTTAAGTATAGGAGTTGGTTGTTAGGAGTATTTATTAAGTATTCCTTTTTTACAATTTGTATGGAAAACTCTTTTTGTTAAACAAATGTTAATTAAGGTTTCCAATGTAATTGATCAGATTACGATTTATTAAAGTTGTGGTTGGATTTGCTCTAAGTAGAGATATTACCAATTTGATTTTAAGTTTGGAAGTTTGGAAAGTGGTTTTCTTTTAAAGGCAATTAAATGTTTTAAAAATTTAGATGGATTTTGTTAGTTTGAGCTCCTTTAGCTCGGGACACGCTTTAGGTCCCGGGTTGGGGTGCTCACAGTTGGTATCAGAGCTTAGTTTAGAGGTCAAGGGTAGATTTCTAAACTAAGGGGGAATGTGTGGAAATTGACGCCGAGTGTTTAATGCAGGAGTTCATTTTAATGGCCGGAAGCAAGGATGATCAGCGGAAGGTTCTAGAAGTTGAAGAAGATATGGGTATAGGTGGAATTCAGAATGAAGAGATGATGAAATTATTCAGGAAGTTTGTACAGGATAGGGAGACTAGAGGATCGGTTCTGAATCAACCTGAGGGATACCAAAGAGATGGATTAGAAAGATTTGTGAAGATGAACCCACCGAGCTTTAACGGAGATCCGAATCCGTTCAAGGCAGAAAAATGGTTAGCAGAAATGAATAGGATTTTCGAGGTTATAGAAAGTCCCAACAAAGAGAAAGTTAGGTATGCCGTTTTCAAACTTGAAGGTCCAGCTGATCAGTGGTGGCAGAATTTGAAGAGAAGTTGGGAGCAGGATCATACGCCCCAGACTTGGGATAATTTCACTCATCAGTTCGAGGATTATTTCATTACCATGGTTACAAGGGACAAGAATGAGATTGAATTCCTAGGACTAAAACAAGGGAACATGACGGTGAATCAGTATTCAGTCCGGTTTGAGGAATTAGCTAGGTGTTGCCCTCATTTGGTATCGCATGAAGTAAAAAGAGTTCTTAGGTTTGTAACAGGTTTGAGGATTGAGTTTAGAGGGAAATTAATGATTGATAGTTTCACCAATTATCAGACAGCCTTAGATAGAGCATATGAGATCGAGAATAGCATTGAGAAAAATGGCGGAAGATCGGAAGGTGGGATTAGAAATAAACCAAGGTATCTAGGACAAGGATCCAAAATCACTAGAGGACAACCAAGGACTTCAGCTTCAGGGAATAAGAGAGGGGAACTTGTGGTAGCTTCCTCGTCTAGGCCAATACCCAAACTGTATGGGATGATTTGTAAGTATTGCAAGAAGAAGGGTCATTCTGAAGACAAGTGTTGGAGTAAGCAAGGGAAATGCTTGAAGTGTGGAGAGATGGGGCATTTTAGGAGGAATTGCCCAAGGTTTCGACAGGAGCGAGCTTCAGGCAGCAGTCAGCAAGGTGGACGACAAAGAGGTGGTACCAAAAGAGATAGCGAAGGGGAACCGAGAGAGAAGGTCTATGGTCGAGTAGGTGTTTCGAGTTCAGGAGAGATAGATCCCTCAGAGGTCACTAGAGGTATATTCCCTGTCTCAGAAGTTAGGGGTCATATTTTATAGATCCTGTTTCATATCATTACGTGTGGCATAGTGTTTTGCTTCTATGTGTCATACATTGTTTGAAATTCTGTTTTATTGTTAGAGGATTCTGCTCTTATGAGAGAATACCTCGAACCTTCTTTGGTTTACCACGATGGTGATGTGGTTATGGCCCGAGCATGTATTGCCAGTTGGTTTAGTATGATTATTAATTTATGATTTTGAGATATACTTGACCTGAAGGGTTAAGTAGTTGTTGTGTATTGGTAGACTATTATAAAAAGTGAGTCTCCTTTTCTATGCCTAATTTGCTTATATTGGTATTTGATATAGGTAGACTGTAATGTGAAATTCTTGTTATTTACGGGCGTTTAAGGTGAAACTTTTGAATTAAGGTGCGAAGAGTAATTGGTATATGTTAGACTTGCATAAGAAGTCTTTTCAAAAATTTTTATGTGCTAGTTGTGAGTAAATGGTAAATGTGCTCCCGTCGGTATATTTCATGTGTTGGTTACGAGTAGGATAAGCGAGAATCGTAATCCTTATTTTGATGGCTTTAGGGTAATTAGAATTGATGATCTCTTTGTTAATTAAAGTTCGGGAAGATCGTGAAAATAATTTGAGAGTTGGGTTAATGATTCCTTGTGAGGAGTCCCTGCATGCAAAGTTTGGTTAGTATGAGTTGGCTCGAGAAGATTGCAAAATTTTGGGTTCTATAGTCTTAAACTCGGATGTTACCATGGATCTTGTGAGGAGTGAGTCAGTGATCTTTAAGTTGGCAAGTGTTACCGAAGAAATTTAAGGAATTCTTAAGAATTGTAGAGTCGTTGCTTTAGTTGACTCTAAAGGACGTATAAATGGTGTAGGATGTAATAAGGATGAATCATATTGTTAGTGATGGAAAATAGGTTGGCTTTGGACCCGATCCTTACCTCACCTAGTGGATGTGAGAATCTTGTGAAATTTTAAGTGTATATTTAAAAGAAGATCAGGGTGTAGTGTTATGCAAAATGGGAAAGTGATAGCGAATGTTTCAAGGAAGTTAACTTAGATAGAGCGAAATTTTTCCTATCCTTTGTCGAGAGTGGTTACAATTGTTGGGGTGAAGCTAGGCCTAAGGTAATTTAGCGCCCAAGTTTGTTAATCCATTTGAAGTTTTAAATGTGATATCGTAATGTATTTGGTGACATAAGTTGTGATATTTTTTTTATATACTTTCTTTGAGGTCGTGAAAATTCGGGTTAGTGATGATGGTATGGTATTCTCGGAATATTAAGTTGTAATATCACATTATTAATGAAATTAGAACCTTGGAAAGAATCATATCATTGATGAGACTAATTGGGAAGTGAAGTCTTAGGGTATTTGAGTTGTGAAAGTGTATGGTAGAATCATGCCATTGAGAAATCTAATTGAAAATGTTAAGTTAGAATGTGTAAAAGGTAACCTTTGCCATTTGAACCTTAGGGTAAGTGACAGTCAAATTCGGGACGAATTTTCTTTAAGGGGAAGTGAGTGTAACGACCCCAACCCTAGGCACTAATTTTAAATATTATATTATATGCTTTTAATAATTATGTTAGCTTTATGTGTTCAATTATGCCTTTAGAATTCTTAAATTAAGATAAATTGGGTGAGAAGTGAAATTGGAACCTCTTGAAAATTTATTGGTTATTAAATAAAGAAACTTGGGGAAATAATAAAAATGGAAATTGGACAAATGGTAAGAAAAGGTTAAATTGTGTAGAATAAATAATGAAAATAAAAAGGGGTTTAATTTAAAATTGTGGAAAGCCTTAGTTAGAGGGGGGTCATTTCTACTTCCTCCTAACTTCCCCCCAAGTGTTCCCCTCTCCTCTCCCCCATACTCCCTCCATCCGCCCCCCCCCTTCTTCATCCTCCTTACTCCCCTTCTTCCTCCTTCATTCATTCATCCCATATTTTCCTAGAGAAACATTAGAAAACTCCATGGAAGCTACTTCATCCAAGCTTTGAAGCCAAACCATTTCCTCCACCAAATTCAAGTCTAAGGGCATTTTTGAGTTGGGATCATCTAGGGGATCAAACCAAGCTAAGAAGATCTACATTCTATTCTAAAAACCTAAGGTGAGTTATTATGACTTCCTTTCTTTGTATGCTCATCAATGATTTGATGTTGTTATTGTTATTTAAATGATTGTTTAATGCCTTAGAAATCTTCTTGGAAGTTGAGAAATTGATTTATCTTATGGAAGGATGTTATTGTTGATCAAGAGTGTAAGAACATAGGTTGATTCGGGATTAAAAAGGGTTAAGCTCGAAATTGGTAAAGGAAGTGGGTTGAGATTTATGTTCATGAAAGATGATTTAGAGGAAATGAAATGGGTGGAATGTTTAGGGATAAATACTCTAGGTTTACTTTATCTTGGGTTTACATGAGTTAGGATGAACTTAGTAAGACTAAGGAATCCTTTGGGTGTTCTTGAATATAAAGTAGAGAAAAAGAAAAGGGATTGAAGCTAGGAAGAAAAAGTTAGAAATTTAATTGTCTTTGGAAATCGCCTTGGGTGGTCGCCCGTAGGGGGCTTGGGCGGCCGCCCATCATGCCAGAAACTCTCATTGCCTTGGAAAATCCTCTTGGGCGGTCGCCCAAGAGGTTTGAAGCGGCCGCCCACCTTGGCGACAATTACCTTCCCTTTGAAAACCCACTTGGGCGGTCGCCCGAAGTGGTATGGCGGTCGCCCATGACCACTGAACCAACTTTGAAATCGAACTAGAATTGTTTAGCAAGTTCGTTTGGCCACTTATAATTTGTGACTCCCTCCTGATATAAATTAGTAGAACCTAATCAACCGGATACGAATTGATCCTCTTTAACCTAAGTTAGAGTAGGATACCTTGGCTTGGCCATGACCTCTTATGTGGTCAAAATGGAATTGTAGGAGTAGTTAAATATTGTTCGGAAAGTGGTCCAAACTTGGGAGGTAGGTCTTGCACTTTTATTAAGATTATTCAAGGATAAGTAATGACTTCGTAGGTTTGGTTTATGGTACTTGGTGACTTTACTTGTTCCCCTATCCTTGGTGATTAGTTAGAAATAGCGTAGAAACCATAAGTTTCACTATTTCGTTAATTGAAGATGAGCATGTATCGCCTTGTGGCATTATTATCCCAATTTGTTGAATTGTTGAATTTGGTGTATACCTTAATATCCTAAGTATGGATTAATTGACAAGTTGTGGTGTTGTATCCCAGGTGTGAATTATTTGGTATTGTTATATTGCATCCCGGTGTGGATTATTTGGTATATGATTATATGGTATCCCGGCGTGGATTATGTGGTTATATGAATACCTTACTTAAATTTATATTCGTTAATGGTATTATGCATAGTGTGTTACATGAACTGTTGCACTATAGTATGGGTGTAATATGAGTATATTTTACCATGTTGTTATATGATTATCCCTTGTTGTGGATTTATTTCAAGTATCTATTATGTGCTTGAACGTGTTTACATTCAGGGGGTATAATGGAATTTAATCAATTACCGATTTGTTCTATAAGTGATTGAAGGTTCATTATACCTGTGACCTTACCCCTCTGTGGCCACAGAGTGGGCGTGCAAGCTTCTGTAATTGACCCAAAAGGCTTTACATACTGCTGCGATTGGCGATTAGGGGGAATGCTTCTGTATTAAGCCTAAAGCTTTACAGTTAGCGATATTATTTTTGGATACTCTATTATAGGTATCCTTTCTTATATGGATCTCTGGGGTATGAGACCTATAAGAGGTGAATGTGCTGGAGGCAATTCACCAAAGAGTGGAGTTTTACTCCCACGTTGTACGACTTATTGTTCAGACGGGAAAAAGGTAAAATGAGGTAACGTAAGGTGTTTACCGCTTTTATAATGTGCTATGTGCCACCATGATATGTGTTGCATCTTGTTTGGCATCTTGTTGCATTCATAATAGCTCATTGAGATTTATTCTCACCCCTCTCCCTTTACTGTTTTAGATTCCGAGACAGGTGACCCGAACCAGTGAGGCCGGGGATATCATTGTGGACTTTTGCTTTTGGGGCTTGTCAAGTTAAGTATAGGAGTTGGTTGTTAGGAGTATTTATTAAGTATTCCTTTTTTACAATTTGTATGGAAAACTCTTTTGTTAAACAAATGTTAATTAAGGTTTCCAATGTAATTGATCAGATTACGATTTATTAAAGTTGTGGTTGGATTTCCTCTAAGTAGAGATATTACCAATTTGATTTTAAGTTTGGAAGTTTGGAAAGTGGTTTTCTTTTAAAGGCAATTAAATGTTTTAAAAATTTAGATGGATTTTGTTAGTTTGAGCTCCTTTAGCTCGGGACACGCGTTAGGTCCCGGGTTGGGGTGCTCACATGATATGATTCTTGTTGGGAAGAATGATAAGTCAAGATGGAAACTTGTCCCTCGTAAAGAGAGATGTTTGCTTGGCCACTCGTGAGTAAGATTGATGTAGTGCATGGCCATGCCCGAATGAATTAATATGATTAATGTCATTCGATTAATCAATTTACTTGGTAACGAGAAAGCATTGAACAATATGAGTTGACGTGGACCATGACTCATGTTCAATATAACATCGTGTGACAATGGGATTATGATATGTTCTATGTAGGAAAAACGAACATGATATTATATTATTTGGGTAGGCATGATGGCTTGCTAGAGTCCGCTCATGTCTTATGAGGATCGATGTGATCGAACTCATTGCCAACATAATATAGTCCTATGGGATCACACGCATCGAACGAATTGTCAAAAATGGAATTATGGATTTCTGGTGTGTTGGGCGACCGCCCAAGGTTCTATGGGCGACCGCCCATGTTATTTGAAAACCAGGCATTAGAGACTGTCTACATGGGCGACCGCCCTTGCCCTTATGGGCGACCGCCCACGATGGTTTTCGAATAAAGGGATTAAAACTCTGGACACATGGGCGACCGCCCATGTCCTGATGAGCGACCGCCCATATGGGGTTTCGGAGGAAGGATTCAAGCTCTGGACACATGGGCGACCGCCCATATCCTGATGGGCGACCGCCCATGTCCGCTGATGCTGAAACCGTTTTTTTCCCAAGGGTTTTAATAGGGCATATATTTATTGAGTATAAATAGTATCCTTCTACAACCCTAGCAGCCAGTTCCGATTTTGAGCTTTGAGAAAGACAAAATAGAGAGATTTTTCAATTGTGAATTGAAAAACATCACACCAATTCCATAATTCATCATAGATTGAAAAGGTTTCAATCAAGGGGTCTAGCAATCCTCCTAGAAAGAGTTCTAGGGTTCGTTCATCGCGTGGATACTCGTAGAGGATCTTCGCCTCTCAAGATCTTTTGTTCGTGATTAAAGGATCATATATTGAAGACTTGCTAATTCTTCAATCTGTAGTTAGACTACGTATATCAACGACAAAGGCGATCAAGGTTGGTAACCCTAATTCATACTTCTTAATTATTCATCTAGAACGGATTCTAGGGCTTTGGGTATTCGAGTTATTTGCATTATTCCGCTGCGCATGGACCCTCGAAACCCAACAGTGGTATCAGAGCCCCGTTCATGATGTTTAGTTAGATAATCATGATTATTGTGTAATGTGATTATATGAATTTTCATGATAAATATGATTTGGAATGTGAAATTGTATGAGTATTGCTTGTGAAGTAATTGTATATAGTGATATACCATGATTATGAAATTGAAATATGTGATTAATATGATTAATCTAGGTTATGGGATGTCGATTTCATTAATATGATTAATGCGATTAACCTAGGATGTTTGTGAAGTGTTACTTGGTATACGGGCCGGACACCAAAACCTTCCCCACGAGCACTTCGATGGAAGTGTGGGATAACCTTGGAGCACGTGGCCGCGTACTAGTAATTCTTGACCAAATGTGATTTGTGTTGTATCATTCCATGTTCATAATTATGCTCATATAGTTTTTCATGAATCAACCTTGCCATGTTAATTGATAAACATGAAAAATTGAACCTTCTTTGAAATTTTGAGTTTGTTTATGCTACCCACTTTAAACACTTGTGAGTACACGGGTAGTTTTATGTAGGCTCGCCATAGCCAGGTACATTAATTCTATCTTTGTATGATCAAGATGAGCAAATAGTGATTGCTATACGTTTAAAATGGTTGAACTCAATAAGGCTATCAAAACAGTTTTGGGCCTAAGCCATAAGATGAGATTGAAACATGTGACATATGATGTCTATAATCTCATAAAAGATCTAAGAGTCATATGTTGATATGATTGATAAATGTTATCTACCTTTTTAGTTTAATTTTGAGCAGTCGTGCCATAGCCGACTTGAAATTAAATTAAAGTTGGGTCTTAGCCTATTAAATTATATTATGCATGTTTGTATATGAAGGTTATATAATTTAGTGGGAGTATTTGTGAAATACATTATTTAATCTCTTAAATGAAATTGGTGCTCATATATGTTTATATCTTGTTGCATATCTTTGTAGATCAATGGCTGCTAACACTAATCGAATTTGTCACTTTGCGATCGGTCCTTGAGAAGGACAAGTTAGAAGAGAATGGCAACAACTATGTGGATTGGATCCATTTGTTTGGGAATTGTTCTCAAACAGAAAGGAAGTTGTACATTCTCGATGGACCCATTCCACCCGAGCCCTCAGCCTAATGCACCTAAAGTGAAAGGGACCAACATAAGAAACATGTTGATGATTCTATAGATGTTGGTTGCACGATGCTTGGCTACTATGTGTAAGGCCCTTGTAAGGACCTTGTACACATGGAAGCTTATGATTTGGGAAATCATTTAAAGGAAATGTTCCGATTGCAAGCACGTCGGGAAAGGTTTGACACTATGAAGGCTCTTCATTCATGCAAGATGATTGAAGGACAACCTGTTGGGCCTCATGTGTTGAAAATGAAGTGGTCACCTCGAGCACCTTGAGAGGCTTGGATATCCTATCCGAGTTGGGCCGGCTACGGATATGATATTGCATTCACTCCACGAAAGTTATAATCGGTTCGTTACGAATTATAACATGAATGGGATGAATAAATCTCTATCGAATTGCATGGGATGCTTAAGAATGCGAGAGAAAAATGTCACCAAGAAAACCACTCAAGTGTTGATGGTGAACAAAGGAAAAGTGGTTCAAGAAAAACAAGGTTAAAGCAAAAGTTGCTAAACCGAGGCAAAGGTTGCCATTGTTGAGAAGCCTCAACCCAAATCCCAAAAGGATGCGGTATGCTACCATTGCAATGAAACTGGGCATTGGAAGCGTAATCGCAAAGCTTATCGGGAAGGGGTCAAGAAGAAGGGCAATGTGATTGCCACGACTTGAGTATCTATATGATAGCTGTTCTACTTTCTACTTCTAGTTCTTGGGTATTAGATACCGGATGTGGATCTCACATTTGTCTAAATGTGCAGGACTTAAGAATAGAAGGTCGCTCAAAGAGGGTGAAGTAGATCGCGGGTTGGAAATGGAGCAAGAGTTGCTGCATTGGCCGTAGGGACTTACGAAGTCACTTTACCTAGCAGATTAATTTTAGTTTTAAATAACCGTTATTATGTTCCGGATTTGAGCGAAACATTATTTCTATTTCATGTTTAGACAATGAGGGTTACAATTTTCTTATTGCGAATAAGAAATTTTCAATTTATTTGAATGACATGCTTTATTGTGTTGCTCATTCTTTTAATGGCCTTTATGTCTTGGATGTTGAAAATAATGTTGAGAATGTTTATCATGTTAGTAAGAAATCTAAACCAAATTATGTGAACAACACATACAAATGGCATTGCCGTCTTGGTCACATAAACGAGAAACGCGTATCTAAACTCCATAAAGATGGATATTTAGACTCATATGATTATGAATCATATGATGTTTGCGAGTCTTGTTTATTGGGCAAGATGACTAAAGCTCCTTTTACTAAGAGTAGTGAAAGGGCTAGTGATTTATTGGCTCTCATACATACTGATGTGTGTGGACCAATGAATAGCATTGCTAGGGGAGGATTTCGGTACTTCATAACGTTCACTGATGACTTCTCCGTATATGGCTATGTCTATATCCGATGAAGTACAAAAGTGAAGCATTTGAGATATTTAGAATATTTCAAAATGAGGTACAAAATCAACTTGGCAAAAGTATTAAAACCATTCGATCCGATCGAGGTGGTGAATACTTAAGCCAAGAATTTGACGATCATCTGAAAAGTTGTGGAATTGTTTCAGAACTTACTCCACCCGAACACCACAATGGAATGGTGTATCCGAGAGGAGAAATCGAACTTTATTAGATATGGTTCGATCGATGATGAGTCAAGTTAACCTTCCTATTTCTTTTTGGGGACATGCACGGAAACAATTGCTTTCACGCTTAATAAGGTCCCTACTAAATCGGCTCCTAAAACCCCACATGAGATGTGGTATGGAAGAAAGCCTAGCTTATCTTTCATGAAGATTTGGGGTTGTGAGGCTTTTGTAAAGAAATTAGTTTCTGAACATAAACTTGCACCTAAATCTGATAAATGCATTTTCGTTGGTTATCCTAAGGAAACGAAAGGATATCTATTTTACAACCAATCCGAGAACAAAGTGTTTGTTGCTCGAAATGGTGTCTTTCTAGAGAAAGAGTTTCTCTCTAAAGAAACTAGTGGGAGTAAAATTGATCTTGAAGAAATTCAAGAACCCGAAAATGACAAGGAACCGATAGTAGAGACGGAACCAAGTTCACAAGCTGTTGTGGAACCGGTTCAAGATACACAAGTTCTTCGCAGATCGGATATGATACGATCCGAACCTGAGAGATATGGATTTCTCATGACGGAAAGTAATGAAGTAGAAATCATTGAGAATGATGAACCTACTTCCTATCAAGAGGCGATGTCCACTCCTGATTCGGACAAGTGGCTAGGTGTAGACACCCCATTCTGAACCCATAATTACATGATTACACTACTCTTCATGTTTTGATGAAAGCATATCAGTTTCGTCATGTTTCGTTAAGTTTCTAATTAACCTCATTAGTTTTGGACCTAACTGACTAACGGAACAACTGAAGAGGACAAAATAGTCATCAGACTAGTTATCTCGCACGAGATATCATATCTCGCGCGAGATATCCTCGACAGATGTGCGTAATCACATCCCTTCTCCGTTTCAAACTCTCTTTTGGATAAAACCTTATCAATTCGGGTATCCAATCAGAACTGAGTTCTGGAACCTTCCTAGGGAATTTTACCTCTCCACCTTCACCTCTCCAACCTCCTATAAATACTGGATGACTTTCAGTGTTTCGGAGGTCGACAATTCTGATCCTTGATCAAGAACACACGCAACACACACAATTTGTTGGTTTCTTTCCATGAAAGACTCCTTCAAATCACTCACAAACAACTCCTAAAGTTTGTTCATCAACCTTGTTGATTAACAAACATCGAAGCCCGAATCAAAGGACCAAGGCGAAGCTCCGTCCACATCAAGATCCAAATCAAGGATCGAGGCGAAGCTCTGTCCGAATCAAGGTTCGACTCTAAACTTGAGTCGAAACTCTGTCCAAATCTCTCCTCAAAAGGTAATCATCCTTTAAACTTTCGTTTCTCTTCTCAACCTCTCTATTGATTTTAGAAAGTAGTGTAATCCCATCAAAAGGATTAGCCTAGAGTCCCTTCAACCAATGAAGGCGATCTCGAAGCATACAATCCGACATTCCTAATCAAGAAATTGATTAGGTTTATTTGTTCTTCTTTAATTATTTTATTAAAAAGATTGAAAATCTCTCTTTTCTTTAGCAAGACCGATCTCCGGATTGGGTGAAATGGATGCCTTCTAAACCTACCCATTTCATAACCTAAGCCCCGAACCCAAATCTCTTTCAAAATGGTTTTCCTATGTTTCCAATCGAATAATATAGGTGGCGACTCAAAAAGATGAAAAGATGAAAATTTTCTCACAACGCTACAAAGTGGCGACTACTGGGACTTAAAATTAAGAGGCTTAAACTTGCGTCAAAATTAAAAGAGAGGTTTTCAAAAAAAATTGTAAATTCGATTTTCTGCTCTCAGATGAGGCATATCTCGCACGAGATATCATATCTCGCGCGAGATATCGCCTCGACAATCTGGTTGTTTTCTGGTTTCTCCCGTTCATCTCATAGTCCAAGACGAGAGCCGAACACGCAAGGGGATCCTGCACTATTATCTGCAGAGTTCCCACATCTTAAGGCCTCCCTTAAGGTGTAGAACTCGAATCTTTATTTCATTTAAATAATTGATTATTATTTATGAACTGCGTACGATTGGGTTTTATTTAATTAAAGTCCGGTCTATTGGGGATTCGGGAGTTGTAAATTGAATTCTTTATCTCTCTTTATGTGGAACTACGACGGCCTGAGTCTTCCTAATTTGGGAGAAACGTAGGCAACCACTTGGTGCGGCCACTATCTGTTTTTCTTTTATTTTTCAAAAAAAAATCTCTATTTTTACTCTATCACCTGATTGACTCTCACACACGCGCACTCATGCTATATCTGTCATTGCACTGCATACCCCGATTAACCCGGGACCCACACTAAGGACGGATGACGGTAACCACCTAGTCGCCGGTCTCTCCGAAGTTGGACAATTCCACTCCGCGTATTCAATCCACTTAGATTGTCATATCGCGGGGAGCCTAGCCTTCCAGCTCCCGCGTACGCCACATTTTCATGTAGATTGTCTTTCTAAGAACACTCCGTGACCGGTCGGTTTTGACTCGGTAATTCTTCTTGTCTTTGACCAAAATAAAGTTAATGTAAAATTGACTATCGAGAAAGGATTCGGAAAAGTCCCTTCGGAAATGTCCCTTCGGAATGACCCTTTCGGAAGTCCCTTTAAAGAAAAAAATCCTTCCGGTCAATTTTACGTGGCTTTACTCTACAAAGAATGATCAATTACCAAGTCCCTAGGGTTGGTTCGAATTATGTATACCTGTAAGATTTACCTAGGATACTAGATAGAAAACGGACCTTTGTCCGTCCGACCATGAATTTAGGAAATAAAAAGGAATAAAATCCATCTCTCCGAATGGTTATCTCGTGCGAGATTACCTCGTCTCGCGCGAGATATTATTTGCAGAATGCGTGTTTGTAATTGACGATCGATGTGCGCTCCCTCCTTGAGTCAAAACTCCGTCTCTAATAAAAATAAAACTTCAAAAAAATCACTCGTGAGGTAATTTTAACCATCATCCTTTTTTCCATCTAGGATCGTTTGGGGCTAATATTCCAAAAGACGTTTCGTTGGGATATCTCTAGTTCATCTCTAAGGTCGTCAAGCTCCCTTACCTCTCCAACGGTAGCATCTCAATTTCTTTCCGACACGATGAATTCTGAAGCACTCAAGAAGGAAATTGAGGATCAAAGGATTCGATATGAAGAAATACTACAAGCCCAAGCCGATGAAATGGAGGCTCGATTAGAACTTGAAAGGAGAATCCAAGCCGGGGAAATGAAAGCCATGGTTGACGAACTCCAAGCCATGAAACTACAATTGGCCGAATTAAGCTCAAAGAAGAAAGAGAATGAGTCCTCTTCCGATGACGAAGTATCATACACTAAGAAAGCTAAAAGGCACCGCAAGCACAAGAAAAAGGTGTATGAGTCTAGCTCATCATCTTCCTCCTCCGACAATGAGAGTTATGCTTCCAAGAAAGAAAGAAAGAGGAAAAGCAAGGACGAACCCCTCACCATGGCAATGCTAGAAAAGAAACTTGCATCCCTCGATGTGAGCAAGGGAGCCTCGCTCTCTATCAACTATGACACCCTTCGTCAATCCATGTCAAAGCTTCCTAGAAAGTACAAGACACCCGACATTGCAAAATTCAATGGTTCTACTTGCCCTAAAGCTCATTTGGAAACCTACTCTTGGGCCATGCTACCTATGGGTGTTGATGACAACCTACTAGCTCAATGCTTTCCACAAACTCTCGATGGTGCCGCTAGAGATTGGTACATGAATCTTCCACTCTCCACAAGGCTTGATTGGCCACTCGCCTGTCGTGCCTTCCAAAAACAATATGAGGACAACTCCACTTACCGCACCACTAGGAGAGACCTTGAGCAAACCAAGCAACTCTCAAATGAATCATTCGCAGACTTTGTCAAAAGATGGAGGATCAAACTGACTGAAATCATTGATAGGCCAAGCCTAGATGAACAAATTCATATCCTACTTCAATGTCTCCGCGAAGAGTACCAAGAGAAGCTTGCCGGCAATTACTTCCCTAGTTTCCTCGAACTCCATAAATCGGGCCTTAGAGTTGATGAATTGATCCTTCTTAGAAAGAATTCAGAAAAGGAGAATTGCCCAACAAAGGGGAGCACCGGTCGTACCTATCATGATTTTGGTGGGGCTACTCTTAAGGAGATGTTCGATGATCTAGTAGGCCAAGGAAAATCAAGCCAATGGAAGACTATCATCCTAAGAAAATGAGGGAAGATTGGGACCACGACAAATTTTGCGATTACCATCGCTTAGTGGTCATGACACCAACAATTGCTACAATTTGAGGGATGCCATCCAAGACTTGTATGAAGCCGCAAGATCAACCGAAGCATCACCGCATTGGGGCTCCGATTGTCCCTCTCCCTTTTTCCTTTGAAAAAAAAAAGAAAAAAAAAAATATAGATTAGGTAAACTTCCTAGTATGTTCTCGAAGAGTCGTTCTGTCTTTCTAGCACATCTCTATCCTCTCTAGTTTGTGTCAAGTAAACTATCGAGTCTGTTTCGAATTTCCTTATCAATAAAAGTAATTTCTTTTCCTAAGCACTTTCCCTAAAGTTGTTCTACCTCATGAATATCATTCAACTCATGCAAAATAATGGACCTTCCATTCCCTAAATCATCACAAAAATAGAAACTTCTAAGTGACTTTAAAAAGCAAGTTATCATTAGGAGGCTTAAGGGTTAAACATTACTCATGTTGAAAGTCGAAGATCAACAAACGAAGGAAGCCAAAGGCGCTGCTATCAACATTCATCCCAAGAAAAGTGGGGCTACTCAATTCAAGGCTTTGAGAGTACAAAAATAAAAAGCTCGCTAGGTCGAAACTCCTCAAATCGTCCTAGGCAAAAATAGAGCATCAAAAAAAAAAAAAAAAAAAAAAAGAGAGAAAAACTCTCGAAGCTTTCATCGCCCCACAACAAGGATGAAATTTCAACAAAGGGCAAGAAGGACTCTCCCGCAAAGAAGAAGAGTCAAGTGATATCAATGAAGAAAAGAGGATCCCTCAACATCCTCTTACAATGAAGCCCGAATGGCAACGCAAATGAAGAAGACTTTCAACATCAATCCATAAAGAGAAATGTTTAGCCTTAATTCATACTAATGATTGGCTTTCTTTTCAAATTCGTTAAGAAATTTCTAGATGATACAAGGTCCATTAAAAGTAGAACAACTTTTCTAGTCCTTTGAGCCATATAGCGTTCTTTGTTGAGTCTAGGGGCTTTCTCTCACCATTCTCATACACACTCTTGAAATCCAAGCATCAAAACCAGGGCTTCCTAACCTTTCCTCCCCCATTCAATCTCTACTCAAACTCTCAAGAGTAATCAAATCCGCATTAGGGGCTTTCCTCTTCGTTTCTCACTCTTATCATCGTAGAATACACTCCCCAAAGAGTCAATTGTTGGATAACTTTCAAAAAAAAAATAGAGTCCGTCTCTCCTCAACTAAACTTGAGATCTCATCTCCTTAATGAGATTCTTCCATCCGAGTCCCCTTCGAGTAAATATACTTTTCAAAAAAAAAAAATGGCTCGCTAGGTTGAAAACTCGTAAAGAGCGGCCTAGGCAAAAGTTAGAGCACAAAAACAAGAGACGCAAAAGAGATGCCTGCTAGATTGAAAACCCGAAAGGGCGGTCTAGGCAAAAACCAGGTGCGTCACTAAGAAAAAAAAAAATTCAAAGTGGAAAAAGGAGGGATCCTTCTTCAATTCACACAAATTTCACAAGCTTGTTCATGAAGTCATCTACAACATACAAGAAGTCTTGGGGCTTATTGTCAAGAGAAGCCTTGGAAAATACGTGCTTTGGAGTAGGCAGCATCAGTTCTTCATAGCAAAAGCCATTGGAGTGGTTTGGACCTTGTTCAGTCAATGATCATCACATGAGAAACTTGGGGCTTGACGATGAAAAAAAAGTCCTACGACAACGAAAAATCCTTGAAGTATCCTTAGTGTTGAACTTAGGTTATCTCAACGGAATCCTATCAGACGATTGTCTCATTCGATCTTTAGATGGACCTCACGAGTTGGTCTTCAAAACCAAAAATCTAAATCACAAACAATTTCCAATCCTCACATAATAGAACTCATTCTCCCCGCTGATTCTTGGAGTCGAGTGCACATTGATCGTCTTGAACAAACAAATTCTTAAGTGAATGTATGTTGTTATGCAAATGCTTTCACTAACCCTCTTGCAGGAATTAAAATGCGTAAGGCACGTCAAGTGCCTACTTTCAAGAATTAGATCAAACATGTTGAGTGTTTGAATTTCGCTTACCATCTACCAATGCATCCAAACTAAGTGCGTCGAGCATATCTTAAAGCGTCAAGCAACCGTTGCGTCAAGCAACCGTTGCGTCAAGCAACCATAGCGTCAAGCTACCATTGCGTCGAGCATCTCTTAAAGCGTCAAGCATCCATGGCGTCAAGCAATCGTCGCGTCAAGCATCCATAGCGTCAAGCATCCATCGCGTCAAGCGTCCATCACGTCAAGTGCCATGCGTCAAGCATATTCCAAAAAAAAGACCGATTCAATGCCCAGACAGGTGGATCGTCAACAATTAGGTGTGTCAAACATCTAAGATGCGTCAAGCATCTAGGGTCAGTATGTCAAATACTTACCTTACCAAAAAGCCCGATTCAGCGCCCTTACAGGTGGATCGTCACCAAGTAGGTGTGTCAAGCATCTACAAGTAGTATGTCGAGTACTACTCAACAAAAAGCTCGGTCCCGAATCGCCAGGATCGTCACCTCAACAAAAGCTCGGTCTTGAATCGCCAGGATCGTCACCAAGTAGGTGTGTCAAGCATCTACAAGTAGTATGTCGAGTACTACTCAACAAAAAGCTCGGTCTTGAATCGCTGTGATCGTCACCAAGTAGGTGTGTCAAGCATCTACAAGTAGTATGTCGAGTACAACTCAATAAAAGCTCTGTCTTGAATCGCTGTGGATCGTCACCTCAACAAAAGCCCTGGTCTTGAATCGCCAAGATCGTCACCTCACTTGAGACAAACAGTATCTTCGTAATTGGGTCATGATTTGATTCCTCGGCATGGATTTGCCTTTTCAAAAATAAAATCTCCTCGATTTTCAAAAAATGATTTTCAAAATACCTAAAGCAACCTTTTCGTGTTTTGGAGTCGAACTACGTTGGTCTCGATTCTCCGATAGAGATACGTAGGCGGCGTGCGGCCACGACCATCCCAGTGTTCGGAATGATGTCTTTTCTATCGACGACACTTCTTCTTTCATAAGACCATGTCGCCGAGGCTCTGTAGACACCCCATTACGAACCCATAATTACATGATTACACTACTCTTCATGTTTTGATGAAAGCATATCGGTTCGTCATGTTTCGTTAAGTTTCTAACTAACCTCATTAGTTTTGGACCTAATCGACTAACGGAACAACCGAAGAGGACAAAATAGTCATCGTACTAGTTATCTCGCACGAGATATGATATCTCGCGCGAGATATCCCTCGGCAAAGGGATGTGCAGAATCACTTCCCTTCTCCGTTTCAAACTCTCTTTTTGGATAAAACCTTATCAATTCGGGTATCCAATCAGAACTGAGTTCTGGAACCTTCCTAGGGGATTTTACCTCTCCACCTTCACCTCTCCAACCTCCTATAAATACTGGATGACTTTCCAGTTTCTGAGGTCGACAATTCCGATCCTTGATCAAGAACACACGCAACACACACAATTTGTTGGTTTCTTTCCATGAAAGACTCCTTCAAATCACTCACAAACAACTCCTAAAGTTTGTTCATCAACCTTGTTGATTAACAAACATCGAAGCCCGAATCAAAGGACCAAGGCGAAGCTCCACGTCACATCAAGATCCAAATCAAGGATCGAGGCGAAGCTCTGTCCGAATCAAGGTTCGACTCTAAACTTGAGTCGAAACTCTGTCCAAATCTCTCCTCAAAAGGTAATCATCCTTTAAACTTTCGTTTCTCTTCTCAACCTCTCTATTGATTTTAGAGTAGTGTAATCCCATCAAAAGGATTAGCCTAGAGTCCCTTCAGTCAATGAAGGCGATCTCGAAGCATACAATCCGACATTCCTAATCAAGAAATTGATTAGGGTTTATTTGTTCTTCTTTAATTATTTTATTAAAAAGATTGAAAACCTCTCTTTTCTTTAGCAAGACCGATCTCCGGATTGGGTGAAATGGATGCCTTCTAAACCTACCCATTTCATAACCTAAGCCCCGAACCCAAATCTCTTTCAAAATGGTTTTCCTATGTTTCCAATCGAATAATATAGGTGGCGACTCAAAAAGATGAAAAGATGAAAATTTTCTCACAACGCTACACTAGGAGCCATGGAATCCGAGATCAAATCCATGTACGACAATCAAGTTTGGAACTTGATTGACCCACCTGAAGGTGTAAAAATCATAGGGTGCAAGTGGGTTTTCAAAAGAAAAACCGACATGGATGGGAAGGTACATACTTATAAGGCTAGACTAGTTGCTAAGGGGTATAGGCAGATTCATGGCGTTGACTCTGATGAAACCTTTTTGCCCGTAGCAATGCTTAAGTCTATTAGAATCTTAATTGCCATAGCCGCATATTACGACTATGAGATATGGCAAATGGACGTCAAAACAGCGTTTCTTAACGGAAACCTACTTGAGGATGTATACATGATACAACCTGAAGGATTTGTCGATCCAAAGAATTCTAATAAAGTGTGCAAGTTGCAGAGATCCATTTATGGATTGAAGCAAGCTTCCCGGAGCTGGAATCTACGTTTTGATGAATCAGTCAAAGAGTTTGGCTTCATCAAAAACGAAGATGAGCCTTGTGTATACAAGAAAATAAGTGGGAGCATAGTCCTATTTCTGGTGCTATATGTCGATGACATCTTGCTCATTGGAAACAATGTTCCTGCACTTGAGACTGTTAAGTCTTGGTTAGGAAAATGTTTTTCAATGAAAGATATGGGTGAAGCGGCTTATATCCTTGGTATCAAGATCTATAGAGATAGATCAAGAAGGATGATTGGTTTGAGTCAAAGTACGTATATTGACAAGGTCCTTAGAAGATTCCGCATGGAAAATTCTAAGAGAGGGAACTTGCCAATGGGACATGGCATTACTCTTAGCAAGACTCATTGTCCTAAGACAAATGATGAGCGAAAGAGGATGAGTGATATTCCATATGCTTCGGCAATTGGATTTATCATATATGCCATGTTGTGTACTAGACCCGATGTCTCGTATGCTCTAAGTGCAACGAGTAGATACCAGTCTGATCCTGGTGAGAACCATTGGATAGCTGTCAAGAATATCCTTAAGTACTTGAGAAGGACTAAGGATGTATTCTTGGTATTTGGAGGAATGGAAGATGATCTGGTTGTAAAGGGTTACACAGATGCAAGCTTCCAAACCGACAAAGATGACTTTAGATCGCAGTCTGGTTTTGTTTTTATGCTAAATGGAGGTGCCGTTTGTTGGAAGAGTTCCAAGCAAAGCACTGCGTCGATTCTACAACGAAGTCGAATACATAGCAAGATCGGATGCGCTAAGGAGGCCGATTTGGATCAAGAAGTTCGTTAGTGACTTAGAAGTCGCCCGAGTATCACTAACCCGATAGAGCCTGTTTCCCAGTGACAATAATGGTGCTATTGCCCAAGCAAAAGAACCAAGGTCACATCGCCGATCCAAACACATTTTGAGACGTTTTCACCTCATACGAGAAATCCAGAAAGGGAGGACGTCAAGATACGCAAGGTACCAACGGATGACAATATTTCGGACCCTCTCACCAAGCCTTTGCCACAAGCTAAACATGATGGTCATGTTAGGTCCACGGGTATAAGATACATGAGTGACCGGGCCTAGTGCAAGTGGGAGACTGTAGGTGTTAGTGCCTCTAGGCCTATAGAGATAGACCTTTATGTAATGTCATTGTTCATTTATATATGAGATTGTTTATTTGATTATTATATGTGTTTGCATGTTTAGTTATAATAATCGTGTCCCTAGTACTTATGAAGCACTAGTATGAAGTCTAATGGATAATCATGTGATGATTATATGCATGGAGATGCACATTAGATTCATGGGTACTTGTTAGAGAACAAGGTAATCGGACTTGACCCATTATGAGATTTATGTCATGGTCATTTTGTCATAAATAAATCTCATATAGTCATATCATTGATATCCTTTGACACGAGATTATCATCGTCTTCCACTCGATGAATATCATGTTTGATATAGTTTAACGTTGTCTTTAACCTGACAACAATAAGGGCTATTATTGGCATGATATGATTCTTGTTGGGAAGAATGATAAGTCAAGATGGAAACTTGTCCTCGTAAAGAGAGATGTTTGCTTGGCCACTCGTGAGTAAGATTGATGTAGTGCATGGCCATGCCCGAATGAATTAATATGATTAATGTCATTCGATTAATCAATTTACTTGGTAACGAGAAAGCATTGAACAATATGAGTCGACGTGGACCATGACTCATGTTCAATATAACATCGTGTGACAATGGGATTATGATATGTTCTATGTAGGAAAACGAACATGATATTATATTATTTGGGTAGGCATGATGGCTTGCTAGAGTCCGCTCATGTCTTATGAGGATCGGTGTGATCGAACTCATTGCCAACATAATATAGTCCTATGGGGTCACACGCATCGAACGAATTGTCAAAATGGAATTATGGATTTCTCGGGTGTGTTGGGCGACCGCCCAAGGTTCTATGGGCGACCGCCCCATGTTATTTGAAAACCAGGCATTAGAGACTGTCATACACGGGCGACCGCCCTTGCCCTATGGCGGGGCGACCGCCCACGATGATTTTCGAATAAAGGGATTAAAACTGGACACACGGGCGACCGCCCCGTGTCCCTGATGGCGAACATGCCCGCCCATACGGGGTTTCTTGAGGAAGGATTCGAAGCTCGGGCACAATGGGCGACCGCCCATATCCCGATGGGCGACCGCCCATGTCCGCCGATGCCGAAACCGTTTTTTCCCAAGGGTTTTAATAGGCATATATTTATTGAGTATAAATAGTATCCTTCTACAACCCTAGAAGGCCGATTACCCGATTTTGAGCTTTGAGAAAGACAAAATAGAGAGATGAGTGTTTCAATTGTGAATTGATCACACCAATTCCATAATTCATCATAGATTGAAAAGGTTTCAATCGAAGGGGTCTAGCAATCCTCCTAGAAAGAGTTCTAGGGTTCGTTCATCGCGTGGATACTCGTAGAGGATCTTCGCCTCTCAAGATCTTTTGTTCGTGATTAAAGGATCATATATTGAAGACTTGCTAATTCTTCAATCTGGAGTTAGACTACGTATATCAACGACAAAGGCGATCAAGGTTGGTAACCCTAATTCATACTTCTTAATTATTCATCTAGAACGGATTCTAGGGCTTTGGGTATTCGAGTTATTTGCATTATTCCGCTGCGCATGGACCCTCGAAACCCAACACAGTCTTCCCATGAAGGATTTCACTTCTGTCAGTGTCCGGGGCGGCTTCATTTCAACTATCGCCTTGATTTTCTGGGGATCTGCTTCGATTCCCCGTTCTGTCACCATATATCCTAGCACCTTACCTCGTCTTACACCGAAGGTGCACTTGGCTGGATTCAGTCTCATGCTGTGGTCTCGGAGGCGGCCGAAGAATTTTCTCAAATCAACAAAGTGCCGCCATCCGATCCTCCGGAATGTATTATCATGTCGTCCACATAGACCTCAATTTCTTTTGTGGATCATGTCATGGAACAGAGCCGTACGCTGCGCTTTCGGTACGTAGCCCCAGATTCTTTAGTCCGAATGGCATGACCGTGTAGCGTATGTGCCCCAAGGGGTTGTGAAGGCTGTTTTGGGTTGATCTTCTTACGCCATTTTGATTTGGTTGTAGCCTGCAAAACCGTCGATGAAGGATTTGACTTCATGGTTGGCCGTGGAATCTACCAAAATGTCGATGTTCGTGTGGGGAAATCGTCTTTTGGACCGGCTTTGTTCAAGTCTCTCAAGTCTACGCAAAGACCGGATCTTTCCGTTGGCCTTCGGGTCACTGTTACTATGTTGGAAAGCCATGTAGGGTATTCAATGACCCCGATGAATCCCGCCCGAGCATGCTTTTCTATCTCCTCTTTCACTTGTAGGGACCATTCGGGCTTAATTCTTCTTAGCTTCGCTTACCGGCTTCGACTTCCGGGTCGAGTGGTATTCGGTGCCCAACTATGGAAGGATCGAGGCCCGGCATATCTTTATAGGACCATGCGAACACATCCACAAATTCTTTTAGCGGCTCAATTAGTGGCATCCCTTTCACCCTTCAAGAAACTACCAATCTGCGTCTCTTTAGGCTCTTCATAGCTCCCTGATTCACACTCGTCAAAATCTCTTCGGCGGCTTGGGCTCTATTTTCCTCTTCCGGACAACCCGCTTAAAGATTTCTTTGATATATTGTTCATTTAATGTGTCCGCCTCTTCATCTAGTGAATCGTTATTAACTATATTTTAGATTATTAGTTAATTCATCATTAGTTAAAGTGGCAATTAAGGGATACTCGTAAAGGTTCGTCATTTCATTGAGAATAAGAGGGAATACAACATTGGCTACAATTTCGTGGTCTTCGGGCGTGAGGCCATCGGACGATTCGGAAGACTCAAACTCAACAATGAGAGACTCGGAAGGACTTTACAAAGGTTGACATAAAGGGACGGGGAACCAATCCAAGTTTGGTGATCATTTCTTCCTTGGTTGCGGATGGGCCTGAGAGAGTTTCCCAATTCTTTAGCGGCATTCTTGTCGAGGCCTCATGACTCGGGGGTCGTCTCGTTTCTCGTCCTCCTTCCCTCGGCCGTTGCTATCATCTCTTTGTCCGAACCAGAATCAATTGTGTTTGGTGTCCGAAAAGCCGAGCATGTGGATGTAGGGATCTTCCTTAATTCTCGGGGGATTTCTATCTCGTCACAGTCTAACCGCTCAATCCGTATGTAAGGACGTATTGCGTCTCGGTGCCGCTAGAAAAATCTCATGTCCCATACTCGAGCGGAAAGGCTTGGCGTAGTTCAAGAACGAGGACGTCCCACACGACGTTCATAGATTCGAGTTGAGTATGACGATGCTTGTCGATCTTTATCATGAAAATTTCCCCGGCTTGGCGAGGTCAGAGAGCGGGTTTGAAGAATGGTGACGAAGCCGTGATTAGGAACCGGGGGTTTGTGTGCCCGTATCATGGCGGCGTTCAATGTTTCCTTCCGGTATGCCTCCAAATGTTGGAAATGACAATTGGATTTGATGAATCGACTTCTTCTGAGTCCGCTTCGCTTGAGTGTGTTGACATAGTTGGCATCGCCGGATTCCAAAGGATGCCGGCGAGACTTGCTCGGTTGAAGGATGTAGCCAGTGTTTGGGTGTGGGCATTCTTGGCTATTGTTTCAGCCTTCGTTCCCTATGAGGAAACCGTCACCCTTATGACTTCAAGGTCTCCCTGCTTAGGTTGATGAATTTGACACATTGGTGGAGGGTGGAAGCTATGGCTTTCATGTGATGTAACCAAGGGCGTCCTAATAGAGTCGTGAATTCGATGGGACGTCCATTACATGGAATTTTCGTTGGCACCATTTGGGTTTCAAACCGTAGTTCCAGAGTTACCGTCCCCGAATGGGACGCAGACGAACCGTCGTAGGCCTTGATATCCGGGTAGATGGGATCATACGCCTTTCATTTATGCGGAGGGCCCTCATCATGCCGAGGGGAAGGACGTTTACCGATGATCCATTGTCCACTAACACCCCAGGGAGTGATATGGTGTTGAGCCGAATAGTGATGTACAAAGCTTCATTGTGTTGGGAGACATCTCTTGGCAAATCTTCATCGCAGAAGGTGATCATACTCCCATATAGGTGAGGATCATAGATTTGGTCCTTGTCTCGGGATGAGAGTCATTAAAACCGGGCCACTTCGTGCCTTTTCTTGCGAGGTAGAGCCTTTCTTTGAAGCCTCCGGGTTATACCGAGGCCTTTGTGGCGGTTGCCATCTCCTGGCCAACATGTTGATTGAGTGGGAGCGCCAAACCGGCATTGGTCTTTCTTTGTCGGTGTGCACTCTGAGCCGGTCAAACCGACTCCGTTCCCGGGGGGATAGATTTCGATTGGGAATAGAGTTACCCGGTCCACGAGATTCGGCGTCCGAAAGTCTCAATTACGTCGTTGGCAAGGCTTTTCTCGTTCTTTTACCCTGTTTGCTTTGGGAAGACTGACCGGGAGTAGAGTACATAATAATCAAATCCCCTGATGGCTCCCCGAGCGTTCCCACACCGTTATCACCGGCCTCGAATCTCTCCTTCAATTTTTGCCGGGAGGAAATTTTCTTTTTCTTAGGAGGGCGGTCCTCGTGTATCCAGTCCCGATACTCCACTTTCAAGGCAATCGGGACAAGCCACAAATATCCCACCAAATGTGTTCTACGGTGGTGGCGGATTTGGGACCTCGCCGGTTGGCGGTCTTGGAATGACTTTGGGTGGAACCGGTCCTGGGATTCGCTGCCGGGCTCATCCGGTAGCGAGTGATTGGACTCCGTCGGATAATGAGAGATATTGAGGTCCTGGGAACGGGCATATGTTTGTCCTTCAAGGTAGCCCCGATCCGGCTGGGATATTGTTAAGGTCCCGAAGTGGCGTGTGGCCTCTTCAATCCAGCTCGCCGTCTGTTCCGGCGTTCTTCCAGGCTTTGATGGCCGACCATATTTCTTCAACTTCCTCGATTTTCATCACTCAGCCGATACTTGCGGGATCATCACTTAGAGAGGGGACAACCGACGCATACGTAACTCTTTCGTCCCCGATCCGCTGTTTGGGGGCCGGTTGCCCTGTAAGTCGACGGGCGGGGTCCCGGCGGTGGAAACATAGGAATCTTGGGGTAGCATCTCGATGTATCCGGACGATTAAGAAGAGGAGGAGAACCCTCTTCCTTCTTTGCGGTAAAAGTGCCATCGGAATTGAGACTGATAGTCAAACCATGACTTGCGACAACCCCCAGAAGGTCGCTAATTTGAGCCTCATGTCGAAGTCTCAACTGTTCTACCAACTGGATCCAATACCGGTCTGTTCGAGGGATTTTGGAGGACGGAGCGACGTGGTCCCCATCATTTCCGCCGATGCGTACATTCTCCAAACCCGAGTCTCGAACAAACGGTGAAGCCGATGACGCGCTTGACTCTTCCCAACTAATAAAACGATGACCCGGCCCGAAACCAAGCTTTGTAAGGAGTCATGGGGAAAGGACACGAAGGTTCAGATGTCTGGGAATGGAAGGAGGGTAGGTGTTTGGGCATTGGGCTCATGCAACATGCAGTTATTTGTTCACGTTTACTTAAAATATGCTTTATTAACCTAATCGGTTGGAAAAGATTGCTCTTCTTTTTTTTCGCAAACTACTCTGGATCCTGGATCAGTGGGCCCCGTCACTACGTCTATAAGCCCTCGTATTCCACCCGTATTTCGACCTCCCACGGTGGATGCCACGGGCGAGGTCCTATAGGGCAAGCGGGTCCCACCGACCGAAAGAAAAACGATCCTAAAAGTCTGGCGGGTAATCGAGTCTTAACGAGCATTCGATGTAATTTACGGACAAAGCTGACGTCAAAAGTCAAGATCATGTCCGAGGGCTCGACGAAAAGTCGGCATGGTTTGGACTGATAAGCGTCCACAATTGATCTTGACTTGTCGTTAGTTAAGCCGTAATTAGGCATGGAATAATCATTAATCCTTGATGACTCGATCAATGCCGGGAGTCGTTGTATAATTTGTGCGCCGAGCCGAAGTCAAGGCGCCGGTCAATATCTTGGTCAAAGTCCGCGGCGGAAAACCGCGGAACTTCGACCGATTAGGGTCCCCGAAGATATTGAGTCGGTATGCCGACAAAGGCTTGAAAGGAAAGGTCTATACACACGGCATGGGGCATGACACGGACCAGGACTAAAAACCAACCGGGTCTCGGACAAAGTGTGTCACGGACAAGTGCATGGTCGACACGAGGCTCCATGGGATGTTTGGGTAGTCCCGTGCTCATCCGAGAGGCGTAATAAGACCAAACGGACCGCGACAAGGATTTCCCGGTTAGGGACGTAGTGTGCGTGTACGGTCACGTGCGCGTAGTGTGCAAGCCTATATTCTTTTCTCGAGTAAAATAGAAAAATTTTTTATGTGTCTTAAAAATATGATGCATGATTTTTTTTTTTGAAAATTTTCTTTTTTTTTTGAAAATCCTTTTTTTTGAAATTTAATGAACACATAAGCACGTAAGCACGAAAATTCCGACAGTTAGGGACATTATTCCGACAGTCAAAATTTTGACTTTCTCCGAGGCGGCCAAAACAACACGAAAAATGTGCAAAAATCAACACACACACACAAATGATTTTCAAAGCCGGGACGGAAGCTTGACCCTCAAAAGCCTTTTTTTTTTTTTTTTTTTTTTGAAAACGGTGATACCGGTACGTGGGATTGTTAGACCACAATTTATCCCCGACTCGTGTTAGGAGGCGGTAACGGGAAGTTTAATGGTTTCTACCAATATACCAAATACCATTTTTTTTGAAAAAAAGCTTAATCCCCAGCGGAGTCGCCACTGTGATGATGTGTCGCCATTTCGCGGGAAAAAATTCGATTTTTCGCGTTTCTTTGAGAAAAACCAAATAAAACCCGGGAAAAAGAACGGAGTCGCCACGCCATTTTTGTTTTAAGGGCCAAAACTTTGAAAAAAGCCCGAGATCAGAAATTTGGGTTCGGAGCTCATGTTACACGCCGGGAAGGACGTTAGTGTGCACCCGGAATGCCTCGTAAAACGAGTCTTCCAAGCTGAAAATCATTTGTGTGTGTGTGTGTGTGTGTTTTGGCCAAAATAATTTGAAACTCAGAAAAGTAAAAATTGGGATATCTTTTTAAGACTTTAAACTGATCCCATGATTTTTTGGAAGATTTTTGGATTGAGATTTGGTACTCAAAAGACCTTTTGAAGTTGAGAGCCACTTCTGCCAGAATGAAAAAGGCAGTGGACCTTTGATTTTGGAATGGATTCAAGGGTCTTAAAACTTCATAATCTGGATAAACTCAGAGAATGAAAGTTGTTACAGACACCTTAAATAAGATTTGTGCGAAGGAATTTTCCATTTTGGAGAAGATCTGAGGGGTCAAAATCTTCTGGAAATCTCAGATATGCAATCTGGATTTCCAGAAGCTGATGAACTAGCCTCTAAAAGAAAATTTGAAAAGAGGAGTTTTACTCACCCAAAAAATAAAGTAAAAATATTTCTGGAAAGCTCTGGATGTTGGCTACAAAAAGTGTTTTGTAGTCAACACCAAATTCCAAGATTATCTGTGTCCAAAAATTAAGACAATGGACTGTGATCTTGGAAAATTGCTACTGGACAGCAACTTCTCAAGAAAGAAAATATGATTTAAAGGGGGGTTTTGCATCCATGCTTGTCCCCATTTCCCTAGGTTTTGGTTAGTGATCACTTGAAATTTTAGTGGTGAATCAACTATACCAAACCATCCTTGGGGTACATTAGGACTAAGCACTTCATTTGCTTGGGAAGGGGAATTTTATCCTTTGAAAATGAGATTTGATGCTTGAAAATGGTTTTTTAGGGTTTTGAAAATGCATTTGCAAGAAAACAAGAACACATTAAAGAGAATGTTGATCCTTGGTAGAAGATCATCCATGGAGATGAACTTCCATGGTGATCTTCTTGGATCTAAGACAAGAAGATGAATGAACTACATTTTGTAGTTTGAAAATGCATGCATGGATAAAAGATTTAGGGTAAGAAGAGGGAGGTTATACCTATCTTCCTTGAGTTTGTGTTTGGATGGGTTCAAGGCTTGAATGTGTTTAGGGTTTGAATTTGAGAGTGAGTGTGAGTTGGGAAAGATTCAAGAGAAAATGGTGACAATTCAAGTGAATTCTCACTGTTTTCTCTCTATATTTCGCCAGAGGTTCAGTGCAAATTGTGTTGTTCCTCCTTATTTTTGTGACTGGAGGGCTCAATTTATAGCCCTCTGAAATTGTCAAAGATGTCCGCGCGGATGGGATCAGTCGCGTGCACTGTTCATTAAATGCTGCTTCAGGCTTTGGACACAAGGAATAATCTTTTTTAAAATTCAAATTAAACAGCCAGATTATGTTCCAGCCATTTCTATTTTTGGTTTTTGACCATTTCTTTCACTTTTTTGATTCTTTTCCTTGGTTTATCCTTAAATAACAATGCCCATTTTGCCCTCACTTTGTTAGAAATGTTAGGATTGTTAGGAATTGTTAGGAATGTTATAACTTTCGTTAATTTTCTAACGAAAATACTAACAAGCTCAAATTGGAGCACTTACAGTTTGATATAGTTGATTCACCACTAAAATGTCAAGTGATCACTAATCAAAACCTAGGGAAATGGGGACAAGCATGGATGCCAAACCCCCTTTAAAATCATGTTTTTCTTCAAAAAGAAGTTGCTGTCCAGTAGCAATTTTCTAAGACCCCAGTCCATGGTCTAATTTTTTGGACACAGATAAACTTAGAATTTGGTGTTGACTACTAAACACTTTTTGTATCCAACATACATAGCTTTCCAGAAATATTTTTACTTTATTTTTTTCGTGAGTAAAACTCCATTTTTCAAATTTTCTTTTGAAGGTCAGATCACCAGTCTCTGGAAGTCCAGATCTCATACCTGAGATTTCCAGAAGGTTTTGGGTCCTCAAATCTTCTCCAAAATGGAAAATTCTTTCACATAAATATTATTTGATGTGTCTGGAACAACTTTAATTCTCTGAGTTTTCTCAGATTATGAAGTTTTAAAGCCCTTAAATCCATTTCAAAATGAAGTGTCCACTGCCTTTTTCATTCTGGCAGAAGTGGTTTCCAACTTCCAAAAATCTTTTGAGTACCAAAACTCAACCCAAAAATCACACTAAAAATTATGAGATCTGTCCAAAGTCTAATAAAGAATTCCCAATTTTTACTTTCCTCAGTTTCAACTTATTTTGGCCAAAGTAACACACACACACACACACATGAACAAATGATTTTTAGCTTGGAAGACTCGTTTTACGAGGCATTCCGGGTGCACACTAACGTCCTTCCCAGCATGTAACGTGACCTCCGAACCCAAATCTCTAATCTCGGGCATTTTTCAAAGTTTTGGCCCTTAAAACAAAAATGGTGTGGCGACTCCGGTCTTTTCGATTGGTTTTTCAAAGAAACGAAAATTTCAAAAGCCCTTTCGGAAAAATTTTGGTGCACATCATCACAGTGGCGACTCCGCTGAGGATTTATAAGCTTTTTCTAAAAAAAAAAATGATATTTGGTATATTGGTGGAAACCATTAAACTTCCCGTTATCGCCTCCTAACACGAGTCGGGGATAAATTGTGGTTTAACAATCCCACGTACCGGTATCATTGTTTTCAAAAAAAAAAGAAAAGCTTTTGAGGGTCAAGCTTCCGTCCCGGCATTAAAAATCATTTATTGTGTGTGTTGATTTTTGCACATTTTCGTGTTGCTTTGGCCGCCTCGGAAAAAGTCAAAATTTTGACTGTCGGAATCATGTCCCTAACTGTCGGAATTTTTGTGCTTATGTGCTTATGCGTTCATTAAATTTCAAAAAAAAAATTTCAAAAAAAAAATTTCAAAAAAAAAAAAAAAAAAAAAGAAAATTTTCAAAAAAATCATGCATCATACTTTTTAAGACACATGAAAAATTTCTATTTTACTCGTAAAAGAAGATAGGCGCTTGCACACTACGCGCACGTGACCTTACACTGCACACTACGTCCCTAACCCGGGGAAATCCTTGTCGCGGCCCGTTTGGTCTTATTACGCCTCTCGGTGCAAGCACATGACTACCCAAACATCCCATGGAGCCTCGTGTCGACCATGCACTTGTCCGTGACACACTTTGTCCGAGACCCGGTTGGTTTTTAGTCTGGTCTGTGTCATGCCCTGTCTGTGTATAGACCTTTCCTTTCAAGCCTTGTCGGCATACCAACTCAATATCTTTCGGGGACCCTAATCAGTTGAAGTCATGCCGGTTTTTCGCCGCAGACTTTGACCAAGATATTGACCGGCGCCTTGACTTCGGCTCGGCGGCACAAATTATACACGTACTCCCGCATGACACTGAGTCATCAAGGATTAATGATTATTCCATGCCTAATTACGGCTTAACTGACGACAAGTCAAGATCAATTGTGGACGCTTATCAGTCCAAATCATGCCGACTTTTCGTCGAGCCCTCGGACATGATCTTGACTTTGATGTCAGTTTTGTCCGTAATTTACATCGAATGCTCGTTAAGACTCGATTACCCGCCAGACTTTTAGGATCGTTTTTCTTTCGGTCGGTGGGACCCGCTTGCCCTATAGGACCCTCGCCGGGTCCACCCTGGGAGGTCGAAATACGGGTGGGATACGAGGGCTTATGGACGTAGTGACGGGGCCCACTGATCCGGGATCCCAGAATAGTTTGCGAAAAGAAGAGCAATCTTTTCCAACCGATTAGGTTAATAAAACAAGTTTTAAGTAAACAAGAACAAATAAGCGCATGTTGCATGAGCCCAAAGCCCAAACACTTACCCTCCTTCAATTCCCGCACATCGAACCCTCGTACCTTTTCCCCCATGACTCCTCACAAAGGTTGGTTCCGACACCGGTCACCGTTTGATTAGTTGGAAAGAGTCAAGCGCATCGTCGGCTTCGCCGTTTGTTCCGACTCCGGGTTTGAGAATGTCTGCATCACCCGGTAATGATGGGGATAACGTCACTCCGCCTCCCGGGACCCCTCGGACGTAACGGCGGTGGAATCGGTTAGCGAAACGTATGAGGTTGCGACAGGAAGCACAGCTGAATAGCCTTATGGAGGCTATCAAAAGCCATGGTTTGGCCGCCAGCCTCAACCCCGATGGCACCTTCACCGTGGAAGAAGAAGAGGATGCCAATCCCACTCTCAGTTGCCCTGATTACTCCAGAATGCCACCACCCACCTCCTATGGTACCACTACCGAACCCATGCTCCTCGGTCTTCGGGTCGGCCCGGCTCCCAACCACAGACCACTGGATCCACGCAGCCCGACAACACAAATCAGTTCACAGTTCCTCAGTGGGGACAAAGCCAGTACGGAATGTCTTCTCATGGTTGGGGTTATCTCGGAATGCCACAGCTAATTGGGATCCCGCCACAGTTTGGAACCGATCAATCCGGGCCTTCGCAGCAACAGTTCAAAGGGCCACAACAACAGTTCGGCATACCTCAACAGCCGTCGAGAGCCCTCCTCGAGAATGATGTTAGCTCAGTGCTCCTCCCACGGCTTTCACAAACCCATTTCTCACTCGGGGTTCGATGGGTTACCAAACCTCCATCCCAGTTTCATCAGAATCACCAGGACCGCAGTACCCCCCGGGTTATACACCATCGCCTCAGCCAGCCATGCATTTCAACAGTCAGGGACAGCAGCCCGCACCTAAGCCTACTTATGGGCCCCACTCTGGAAATCCAAGCTATCCGGCTACAGCAGGACTACCTCCACCCACTTTGCCGGTTGAAAACCCACAGCAAGCCGCAAGGTTCTATCCTTTTGCTCAGGGTCCTATTCATGCTCCCCAGGGTAACTCAGCCCAAGGACAGGTTTTCACCTACGTCCCCGGGCCGGCCATTCCATCCACCAGTCTGCCTCCAGTGGTAACCCCCCTCTCCGGTTCAAATGCCACGGCTCCGCCACAAGACCCTCATCTGGCCTGGTTCATGGAACAACACAAGGAAATGAAAGCGCAGATCGCTGAGTTGACTGCCAAGAAGTCTGCTTTCCGGCCTACAGACCCGGACTCCATTGTTCCCCTGCCCCACAAATTTGTTATGCCGAATCTGGACCTCTTTGATGGTACTGCATGCCCGAAAACTCATCTGGACACGTATACCTTGGCAATGAAGGCCAAAGGATGCACCAATCAGCAGTTGGCTGACTATTTCAGTCTATCTTTGAAATCCAGTGCCTTAAAATGGTTCTTCCGCTTAAAACCCGAGGCCAGGGCTACATGGGACCAGATTACTAATGCCTTCACAGAAAAGTACAAGGCCAACCTGGAATGGGAAACAAATAGAGTTGACCTACAAACAACAGTGCAGCGTCCCGATGAGAATGTTGGGGATTTCTACAGGCGGTGGAATCTGAAACTCAGTGAGATGGCAATCCCTCCTTCTGAAGAGGAACAACTGGACATCTTCCAGTCATGCCTGAAACCGCATCTGAGAGCCTCCCTCAGTCACTTCCCGTACTCAGACTTACGGGCCATGGTTAACTCCGCGGCTAAGTTTGAAAAGGCTTACAATCGGCAAGGCTGCCGCGCACGCTTACAGATATCGGGCTCCTCCTTCAAACACTGCCCCTGCTCCTGCTAAAGGCAAAGAGATGATTAACTACGCGGGACAGGAATGTAATAACACAACTCCTTTCGCTCCCAGAAAACCAGCCGAGCCCAGACCACGGGTCATGAACCTCGAAAACTTTGGAATGCCTCTGAACGACATCTTTAGGGGACTGGTGAAAGAAGGCTTGTTGCGGCCTTTGGAGAATTTCCAACCCAGAAATCCGAATGCTCCCGTGGATACCTCAAAATATTATGCTTTTCATCAAGCCCATGGACATCTGACTGACAACTGCTTCACTTTGAAAAAGGCGATCCAAGGATTGATAGAGCAAGGAAAGTTGGAAGGCCCCGAAGGGCCTAATACAGTTAAGAATCCTCTGCCAAGGAACCATAATCAGGTAAACATGATTGAATGCGGAGAACCTTCGCATGCCCAGGAAGATGCCGATGAAGGTCCCCAAATACCCATGGCCAACCTTGTCGAGGATCCTGAATTCGGATTCCCCATCAGCCTTGAGGATATTGAACGAATCAACCCATCTTGGTCTCATGTCAGAGATTTCCTGCAAGAATATGAAACTCGCTACTTCTTAGAGGAAGGGATAGCTGATACTGAAAAACTGGGGCTATTCCGGTCAAAGCATGAGAGAACCATTTACACAAGATGGTTAGAACAATCAAGAAGAATCGAACAAGAAAGCTTCCGGCGAGCGCCTGTACCGGGGCTTATCAGCAAAGAGGCCGAAGAGCATCTGGAGCTAGTACACTTCTGCAAGTAAGCTTTGGGAAAGGCTGAATATGATCCCGAGAACAGCGAAGAATCAGAGGAGGAGGACTCCTTCTATATCCTGCCGGGAGTCAAATACGTGCCTCCCCCTCTCACTCTTCCCCCGCAGTTTCTGGGAGGAGAAGCTGAGTCGCAACTATCACTTCCGGGAATGGGAGCATATGACAATTTCTGCGGCTGCACGCACCCATATTCCCCTAACGGGTTTGATCGGCGTTCCCTCTCAGCCGAAATCCCGGTAGTATGGGAAGATGATTCCGATGACAGCGACGACGATGATGATGACGAGAGCGAAGAGTCAACTGAGGCCCCAGATCCGGAATCAATCTGGAACAATCATGCCGGAAATGAGCCCATGGGAGCCAGGCACAATGGTTGGTTGTCAGCAAGCGACGATGAAGAACCACCGGAAAATGCAAGTCAAATGCCAACGGGGATGGGTCCCCAAGAACTGCATCTCGTAAGATGCACCTGCGGTCAGTGTCCGGATACTTCAGAGGATGAGGGACAACAAAGCCCGCGCCCAGATCCGTACACATCCAAAATCCTAGAACACAATGTTCCTTATAAGAACCTAACCGGTGAATGGAAAGGGTTCATTGAAGCTCTGGTCGAGAATGGAGGGTTTCAGCGACCAGAAGATGAAGAATTCGTAAACGTCATCGGATCTTTTTCTTCTTTCCCGAGAACGGATGGCATAACAACCGTAAGGGTCACAACCGGGCCGCTTGAGCACAGCGAGTGCCTGCAATCACTGAAAAGGGTTATTGATCTGAACGTCTCCCCAGTGGCTTTCATACCTATGGATCCACATGACGCCTTCCTAATTGCTCCAGTGCCCGACAATGGACCCCGGGTGCTCCTTATTTGGACCCAGATCTATCGAGCTGCTACATCAAACTATGAGGGGGAACGTTGCCTATCCTTCACTTGTGGCTGCCCTACTTGCAAGGGTGAAAGAAAGAAGATGTATGATGAGATGGAGGCTGATAGCCATAAGACCGAAGACACTTCGGAAGACGAATATGAAACCGAGGACATGAAGGCCATGAAGTTTCCTGGGTCTGAGCACGTGGATGTCTTAGAGTTCAACACTGCCTACCATGCTTTGGGGAAAGGGTTTTCAGGCGTCCGATCCAGGCTGATAGTCGAAGATCTGATCGAGAGAGGAAAACTAAATCCCATCCGCCCAAATGAGAAAATAACCATGGTTAGATCAAATCCACCCCAGAACAAAGTAACACTCCTTGTTAGGGTTACCCAAGAAGAGGTCACCTTCCCCGAATGTATGTCAGCTCTCAGAGAAGTCCTGGAAACCGGCATGATACCGGATGCACCTCCCACACAGAATGCTATAATCATTTCCAGCTCTGAGTATTACAGTAAAGGAACCGTAATGGTTGCACTATACCGGGATGAGATCGAAGAACCGCCGAGCCCCGACAATAGCGACTCTTGTTGTATGATAACTATGAGCAAGGCAGACTATGGGAGCGAATCGGAGGACGCCCTAGCTCTGTGGGCCACCCAGGGGGCAACAACACAACCCCAGACTCAAAAGCCTGTGACTTGGGAAGAAGTTATAAGGGCCGCCCAGGAAGGAGCCAGTACCGCTCAGCCCCTCCTCGTTGCTAGACTCCGTCAGAACCAGTGGCCGATAGCCAAAAAGGCTCCCCCGTTGACCTTAGCAGCATTGAAGAAATCTAGTCATGAAACAATTGATGAGGAAGTCAACCTGTTGACCCGATCCGGGCAAATCTTCCAAGGGAATCCCAAGCCAGATAAGAAGGCCACAGATCAAGCACCTGGGGAGAACCGCCGCCCCTATGCTAAGACAGCCGAAGCTCCTAACCCTGAGAAAGAGGATCCCGTGCTCACCCAGTTGAAGCAAACACAGGCCAACATCTCTCTGTGGTCCCTGCTCACCTCATCCTATCCCCACAAGCTAAAGCTGGAAGAAAGCCTGGCCCGCACCTTAGTCCCTATTGATGCTACTCCCGATGACGTGGTACAGCTGATTGGAAACATCCACTACGGGAACATAATCACTTTCACAGATCTCGACCTCCCTTAATTTGGGGCTGATCATAACGAGCCTCTCTTCATCACAGTCCAATTGGATGAACGACGCCTTCCTCGGGTCCTGGTTGATAATGGGTCCGGAATAAATATTCTTCCGGCAAAGATCATGAGCTTGCTTGATATCAAGACTACAGACTTGAAGCCTTCCTCCCTCACAGTCAAAGCTTACGACTCGACATCCCGAGCAGTCCTTGGAGTTGCTACCTTGGACCTCTGGTTTGGACAGAAATTGATACCTGTGGAATTCCAGGTTATTGACATCCCGATCACTTTTAATGCCTTATTGGGAAGACCTTGGCTGCATCAGGTCAAGGGGGTTGCCTCAAGCCTCCACCAGTGTGTGAAATTCGTCTCGAATGGGGACCTGACAACTATTTACGGGGACCTAGTCACCTTGGAGGGCACGGATACAGGTGGAATACCTATTCTGGAAATCAAACACGATGAGGAAGGTCTCATGCTAACAGGCTTCACGGTCGAGCCTCCCAAAGCCCAAGTGTGCAACATAGATCTGACAATCACCCGGGATAAAATCCCCCCGGTCTTGAAAATGATGAGAAAGATGAGCTATCTACCTGGCCTCGGTCTGGGAAAGCACCAACAAGGAACTCACAAACTCATCGAGGTGAAAGGACAGAAAACTCGCCACGGCCTGGGATATGAGGCCTCCTCAGTGGACACCGCAAAAGGAAAAGGATTTGCTCTACAAAGGAAAGAAGCTATCACAGGACGGGTCCCGGTCAACAACCCTAAATCTCCCCCTTTCAGTCCTAATTTGGCTGACTACTTTGTAAAGGGTCCCACACAACCGGGTAACATCACAGAGCCCACTCCTACAGAAGGGTGGCCGAAGCTACAGGATAGCCTCAACAAATTCAGGGGAACCAAAGCTAACCCGGTCCGTAGAATGTTTCTGGACCTACCCAAGATACCCGGGGCTACCACTACCATGAAGAGTGAGTACACTTTCAAAGGCGTACCAAGCCTAGTGGAACAGTTCGAGAAGCTCACAACCACAATTCCTACTGCCCAGGAAATTTCGAAACCTGAGTTTGAATTGACCGTGCCGAAAGACAAAGCCACAGAAGTCTTTTCAGATGATTGGGATGGTCCGATTATGCAACAGTTATTCGGGGAAGAGATCCAGTGCCGACTCCGATTGATTTCAGCTCAGTCAAATAAATGGTAGCGACAATCGAGAAAGGAGCACAGTATAATTCCCGAGTCGGGAGGTCACTGACAGCGATGCCATTAAAGAATCGGGAAACTCTCTCAGGCCCGTCCGCGACCAAAGAACAAATGATCACCAAGCCTGGATTGGTCTCCCATCCCTTTGTGTCAATCTAGAAAAAGTCCTCCGAGTCTTTCATTGTTAAGGTCGAGTCTCTAGAGTCGTCCGACGGCCTTACGCCTGAAGACTACGAGTCTGTAGCAAATGATGTATTTCCTTTCGTTCCTAATGAAATGACGAACCTTTCTGAGTATCCCTTGATTGCCACATGAAAAATCAATAATTAAAAAAAAAATTAATAATGATTCATTAGATAAAAATGCAGACACATTAAATAAACAAAAAAAAAGAGAGAGAACAATGTATCAAAGAAATCTTTAAGCAGGTCGTCCGGAAAGAGGAAAATCGAGCCCAAGCTGCCGAAGAGATTTTGACAAGTGTGAATTTGGGAACTGCGGAAGAGCCTAAAGAGACGCAGATTGGTGATTTCTTCGAAGGAACTGAAAAGGATGCCCTACAAAATCCTACAAAATCCTCAACTCAAGGAAAGTAGCCCTCTTCATCAAAGAGAACAACATCATATGCCGATACGGGTTGCCAGCCGAAATCATCTCAGATTATGGATCCCACTTCGAAGGGGAATGCGACAGGCTGCTGGCAGAATTCAGAATAACCCATCACAAGTCATCTCCTTACAGGCCCCAAACCAACGGAGCCGTCGAGGCAGCAAACAAGACTCTAGAAAACATCATCCGGAAAATGGCTGTCCGAGGCAGAGATTGGCCCGAAAAGTTACACTGCACTCGGGGCTGCGTAACATCAGTCAGAACAGCAACAGGAGAAACACAGTTTGCCCTCACCTACGGAATGGAAGCCGTACTCCCAATCGAGCTAGAAATCCCCTCACTCCGTGTGTTGTTGGAGAGCCAGATCAACGAGGTCGAATGGCTCCAAAGTCGCCATGATGAATTGGCTCTACTAGATGAGCGCCGACTAAAGGCCATGGAACATATCCGAGCTTACCAAGGGAGAATGGCCAGAGCCTTCGACAAGAAAGTGAAGCATCGGGAGATCCGAGAAGGTGATCTCGTTTTGAAAGAGAAGCCCCCAGTCCGTATCAACCCGCTTGGCAAATGGGAACCTGTCTGGGTCGGGCCATATGTTGTCCAGAAGATCTTCTCCGGAGGAGCCATGCAACTCGCAGACCTCGACGGAAATCCCTTTGTACACCCAGTGAATGGTGACAAGTTGCGCAGATACTACGCGTAAAGCACCGAGTCAAAAAAAAACAAACAAAAAAAAATATAAAGAGTGCTAAAAGAGTAATACCCAACTAGGTTGAAAACCCGAAAAGGGCGGCCTAGGTAAAAAACAGGGTTGCACCAAAAAAAAAAGCAAACAAAAAAAAACCAAAAAAAAAACAAAAAAAACAAAAAAAAAAACAAAAAAAAACAACAACAAAACCGACCAGGTCGAACTACGGAGACCTGAGCCCTTTTGTCCGAAGGGAACGTAGGCAGCCGAAAACGGTTCGGTCTAAAGCACAAATAAAAGTCAAATTCTGACATCAATACACAGATAAGACCATGAAAGCGTCTCGAAAAACTCTAAAGCAATTCACATATTCATTACAGTTAAAAGCTTTTTGATGAGTCTAAGCCCGGTTCATTCCTACAACTGGCAACCTGCTAAAAGAAACTAAGATACATAATCAAACTAATGTGTCTGCTACGACAAGAAAGGGATACTCGGAAACCTCAAGGTCACTCCAAGCCACTCGTACTGGCCTCTCCCCTCTTCTTCCCCCTTCGAGTCTTCTTCTTCTGAACAGAAAAAATATCGGTCTTCCTCCTACCTAGCTCTGGTATAGGAACAGGATCTATCAAACCAGCCTCTGTCAGGGCCTTGGTAGCCCTAGCATCATCTTTCATCTCCTGTAGCCGGGCTGGTAGCATAGGAGTCCTCCTCTCCTGCCTCTTTACATAAGCTTCATAGTCGATCACAACATCTCCGCTCCTGTCGCGCGAGGGTTGGCCCTCGCCTCACCCTCCTCCTCTCGAAACCGTCAGGTCCTTCGCACCCACAATGGCCTCACGCTGCCTCAAAATAGCCACCTAAGTCTCTCCCAGATGCCTCTCGTACCAATCCAGGTACCAAGTGGTCAAGAACACAGGTCTCTGACGCCGAAGATAACCCGAGGAGGAAAGACGTCATACCTCCATACTGGAAAGAAAGGAAAACACCGAAGGATCATCCATAGAAGCAAAGCCACCACCCCGGTGGCTATATCATCAAAATCCTCCAAAGGAACTCCGCTCCAAGCCGAACCGTCTCGTAACTAAAGCCGAATGTAGAAGCTGGACCGAGAAAGCCCCGGAAGCATGACCACATGAGACCCGTCCTGAAGTACTGCGAGTTTCCACCCGCCAACAAGGCACCGACCATCCGATATCTTCTGTCCGGCGACCAGCCATCCAACGCTCCCATGAGCCCCGATCATCAAAATCTACAACAACCCCTCTCGGCGAATGTCCAAGGCTTCGATCATATCGAAGTTTCCCGAAGAACCCCCAAATGCTCCATCGCCCACAGTGGTCAAGAGAAACGGGCCGCCCGCGCATATACCGCCTCCCGAGCGCCTGTCGAGAGCATGAAAAGTCTCTCCCAAGATCAAAGGTACAACGTCTCTGCCCAAGCGACAGTGAACGACTACATCTAGCAGAGCCCGATGACAGATCCCAAAGGAATAAACCATGAACAAGATACCAAACATGCAAAGTGCAAAGGCATCCCAATAGGCATAGTCAAGCAAGCCTAAGCCCCTAAATCTATCAGGAAGACCAGAAATATCAAAGTGATCGGGACTGCGGATCATACCTTGTGCTTCCTCCGGGGAAAGATGAAGGAGGTTGCACAATCTATCAACGAAAGAGGCTCCTCTGGGCAAAGGAATTGCAATCTCCTCCACCTCCGGACCACCAAGCAAAGCCCGAAATTCTTCGATAGTCGGGACCATCTCATTATAAGAAAGGCAAAATACATGCCTTCTAGTATCCCAAAATGATGAAGAAGCTCTCAAGAGGTCGTAGTCCGGAACCAATTCTTTGAGGGACCATAAACACTTCACCTTGTACCTTTCTTCAAAGAATAACCTCCTCTCATGCATAATCTCCCGAGACCACTCTTTAAACTTGGTGAAGAATTGCGTTTGAGAATTTTGGGACAATTTGGGTGGATTTTGCATACTCACAATTCTCTCCATGGTTTTTCTCTCCTTCTCCCCGAAAATGGCTGTTTGAACTGGTGGTTGAAGAAGGTGTTTGAATTTGAAATAAAGGAAGACCAGATCTGAAGCAAAATTAAAGGACAATGTCAGATGCAGGTCCTGTCCGCGCGGATATGTTTGCCACCTTAAAAAAAATCTTTGCAACCCAAACTCCCGCACCAAAGGAATATTTTGTCCCACCCAAAGCCTCGTCCAAACCAAGCCATACACCAAACATCTACACCCTTGCCAAAAAATCGAGGCTCATGCAACATTGCATTCATACAGCATTGCATTCAAAAAAAAAAAACATAATAAAATAACAATAATCCTAGATTATTACATTCCAAAAAAAAAGGGAAAAAAGCAAAAAAAAAGAAGCAACAAAAAATGTGCATCAAAATAAACTGTATCTGTCTAAATACAATCTCGCCTCGAAATCAATCTCAAAATATCGCCTCGAAGGATCATCGCCGAGTCCTCGGTGGCCGGGCCTTTCCCCGGTCCCTCTTGCGGCTCGGCCCGCCTCCTCGGTAGCCATGAATGTCTCGGGCTCGAATCATCGTCCTCTTCCCCTAAGAAGAAGGCTCGTCAGACCAACCGACACGCTCCGATAGTGGCAAGCCAAGATCTCGCAAAAAGTCATATCCAAAGGTGAATGCGTCAGACTCCTGGACATGTGAAGAAGACCCACCATGCTGCCAGACGTGTCCCTGAACGTACGGGTCTCAGAGAATGAACGGATCCGAAGGTAGTACCACGCGGGGGTCAAGGAGAGGAGAAAGAGGAGTCTCGAGGAAGTCTCTCGAAGGAATAGGGAAGCCTCCCGCCCGACAGCGCGCCGCCGTGGTCGCCTCACTCTATCCCGAGGGGCTCCACAAGCCACCATCCTCCCGATGAATCTCTTAGCCCCGATCACCGCTTTCGTCAGCTTCTCCACGACCACCTCCGGAAACTGCACGAAAGCAAAAGCGTCAGAAACAGTTGAGGCAAAAAAAAAATGATGACAGGAAAGAAAAGAAAAGACAGAAGCAAAAAAAAAAAGAGGTGGGAAGGAGAATCCATACCTTCATACCCGGACGAGGCCGGAAAGCTCGTGGAAGCCGCTCAGCCGAGGGATCTCGCACCCTCAATCGGATCCCATCCTGGACATATAAAAAGTCCGTCCGAGGGTACCGCGGGACCCCTAACCCCTCTCTATCAAGAACCTGGGGCGTCCTCAGCCTCCTCAAGACAAATACTGGATACGGCTCAATCGCCACAAATGCCGAGAAGTGCTGGCCGCCCCGGTAATCATCCCAGGTCACAGATCTCTCACTAGGGTGCATCATGTCGGCAGGAGGCTCCATCGGTGTCAATAGAGGCGACCCACGCCATGCCGGCGCGTCACCCTCTCCCCGCATAATAGACGCCGCAAGTCAAGCCCCTCAAAATCCTCCGCCGCACGGTCCATACCTCGCGCCCTCGCGCGCCACATCGAAATGATCCTGTGGATAGAATATCATCCCCTCATCTCGTCTCAGCCTCGTCAAAGGCAAAGTGCCCCTCGTATCCGAGGGTCGTGCGCCCTCTGGAACCCTTCTTCTCCCGGCAAACTTGGACCAGAACGCATGGCCGGATACGCCCGACGTACTGGCCGGGCCGCCGCCACATCGTGACGTGAAAGAACTCCAACGCCCATACTCTGCGAAAGGTAAAAATCAAATCAATTAAGTGCGAAAAAGATACGTGCTTAAAGAAAAGAGGGAAAGCGAAAGGAAAGCTTATACCTCCAGTAGGGAACTCGAAGCATGTCAAGGAACCGACAGCCTTCCTGGCTATACCGATCTAAAGCGAAATAGAGCTCGCCACCCCGCTCTCCCCAAGATATCTCTCCACCCATCCCCACGTCCTCCAAGGACCTCAAGAAAGCAAAGACAGCCGTCCCCTCGGCATGTCCAAAAAGAGTGCTCGAAAAAGCAAACCATAAAAAGGCCCTAGCACCGCTTCAACGCCTATCCTCTCATCTCCAGCCTCGTAGCTCCCAATTATCTCCACAATCTTTCCCTCGACCACAGCGTACTCCATACCCATCCCCTTTTTGGGAATAGGGGAAAATTCTAGCAGGGCCTGCAGATCCTGATCGCTGTAGCCGTCTCTCCACTCAATGCTGCGTCCATTAAAGGACAGACCCGTGATCGCAGCATAGTCAGAAGGCGTAACCGTCGCCTCGCCCCAGAGGAAGTGGAATGTGTGGGTCACGTCCCACCAGTGCTGTGCCAAAGCGAAGATCAAGCCCTTACTCTTGGGAAACTTGACCAACCCCCTCAAGCACTCAATGAACTCGTACAGCCCGGTCTCAATGACAATCTATCTCGGACTCATCAAAGCTCATTTGCCAATATCTGGAAGTCGGTCCCATAGACCAATAACAGACTCCACTGATCCTCGAGTCTTCATCTTATTCAGCTGCTCCGTCACGAAATTGTTTCCACCCTGCAATAAAAAAAAAGAGAGAAACAAAAATGTCAAAAAAAAAAAAAAATAATTTTCACTTGGCATTTGCATTCAAAAAAAAATACACATGCATCATAAAATTTTGAAGAAAATTCGGCAGCATAACAGCATACAACGGACCTAACCCCATTTTTCTCGCACAAAAGAAGGCAGTTTTCAGCAAATCCCAATCAACATTCATTCATACATGAAGAAAAAATTCATACAAGGAGTCAACGGAAGCAAAAACTCCGTCCCATTTTCATAAAATAACATGCATACATTCATTCAACGGAAGCAAAAACTCCGTCCCACTTTTCATGAAATAGCATTCATTCAATCAAAGGGAACGAAAAATCCGTCCCACTTTTCATAGAAAATCACATTCCCAAAAAAAAAAATGCATTCATATCATTCATATCATTCATCATCCCATTACAAAAAAAAATCCTACAAGAGTGCATACATGCATATATTCATGTCCGTCCCAAATTCGGACGAATTCCTTATCATTTCATATTTCAAAAAAAAAAAAAATGGCAAAATGCCCATTCTTTTCAAACACAATGCAACATGCATATCATCAAAATCAAGATTCAAAGTCAAAAACACAAATTTTTCGAATTTTAACTACAATTTTCGAATATTTAAAAAAAAAAAATTTTGGCAAAAATGCCCATTCTTTTTTCAAGCAAAATGCATTACCCATATACTCATTACAACATGCAAAGCATCAAAATCAAAATCCAAGGCCAAGAACATTGATATTCGAATTTTCAAAAAAAAAATTCACCAAAAATCAATTTCAAGCAAGAAATCGACAAAGGGATCGAAAAGATTCGAAGTATACCGTTCGGAGGCTCGGATCAGTGGCCCAATGTTGCCACGCATCGGGGTAGGGCTCCTCCGCAATCGATTGCGAAAGAATATAATGTCTCCTCATTCGGACAAGCTCTAATCGTCTCTCGGCAACCGGACCGCGTCCTTAACCATGGATAGTAGCTTCCCCGTGTTTCATTGCTCGAAAAATCGAAGAAAACGGAAGATTTTCGAAGCTTTTCTTGGCCAACAATGGCTTCTCCTCGATTTTCTCTCTCTCCTTTCGTAAACTGCAAAAATAATGAAAAAGAAGGAGAAGGGCGGCGGTCCACTTTAAAAACCAATCTGACTTTCAACCCTATCCGCGCGGATGGTTTTGAAGGGTCAAAATGACCCTTTTGCCCTTTAAAATTTCAGGACTCTGCAGTTTAGTCCTCAACTTAACAGAGTTAACCAAAGTTAACCAAAGTCAACCCCCTTTCAAGAAAATTATTCCCCGGCAGTAAAACGTAAGTCCGATTTCCCCGAGAAAGATAACGGAATCCCGTCTCTTTCATCAAAATCATCAACGGCAGTAAAACGTAAGTCCGATCTCTCCGCGAAAGTTAACGGAATCCCGTTTCTTTCATCAAAATCATTCCCCGGCAGTAAAACGTAAGACCGATCTTTCCGAGAAAGTTAACGGAATCCCGTTTCTTTCATCAAAATCATCAACGGCAGTCAAATGTAAGTCCGATCTCCCCGAGAAAGATAACGGGATCCCGTATCTTTTATCAAAATCATTCCACGGCAGTCAAACGTAAGTCCGATCTCCCCGAGAAAGATAACGGGATCCCGTATCTTTTATCAAAATCATTCCACGGCAGTAAAACGTAAGTCCGATCTCTCCGAGAAAGTTAACGGAATCCCGTTTCTTTCATCAAAATCATTCCCCGGCAGTAAAACGTAAGACCGATCTCCCCGAGAAAATTAACGGAATCCCATTTTTTTCATCAAAATCATCAACGGCAGTCAAACGTAAGTCCGATCTCCCCGAGAAAGATAACGGGATCCCGTATCTTTTATCAAAATCATTCCCCGGCAGTAAAACGTAAGTCCGATCTCTCCGAGAAAGATAACGGGATCCCGTATCTTTCATCAAAATTATTTCCCGGCAGTAAAACGTAAGTCCGATCTCCCTGAGAAAGATAACGGAATCCCGTCTCTTTCATCAAAAATCATCAACGGCAGTAAAACATAAGACCGATCTCCCTGAGAAAGATAACGGGATCCCGTCTCTTTCATCAAAATCATTCCCCGGCAGTAAAACGTAAGACCGATTTCCCCGAAGAATACGTCTGATTTTTCCCCAGCAAAGGCTAACAAAATCCCCAGCAAAGTTAACGGAATCCCAAAAGCCAACGGGATCTCAAGAAGATCTCGAACTACGAAAGGGCTTGATTCCCACTAGGGATACGTAGGTAGCCTATCATTAGGTCCAGCCCCTCGACCAAAACGGTCACCCTCTCCTTCGGCAGCAGACAAAGTCCACCGAAAGGCCATTTCAAATTAAGGTTCGAGGCACCTAAAACGCCATCATCAAGGTTCGAGGCACCTAAAACGCCATCTTCAAGGTTCGAGGCACCTAAAACGCCATCATCGAGGTTCGAGGCACCTAAAACGCCATCATCTCCAGGGTCAAAGACCCGAACTACGACTGGCTTGATTCCTCTTAAGGATACGTAGGTAGCCTATCATTAGGTTCAGCCATCCGACCGAAAATGATCATTCCTATCCCCAGCAGAGCGGATAGCCATCAGACCAAAATGGTCATCTCATATCCCCAGCAGAGTTTCTTTCCAGCAACCGACTGCAGAACTCGCTCATCAGGTTCGAGGCACCTAAAACGCCATCATCTCCAGGGTCAAAGACCCGAACTATGACTGGCTTGATTCCTCTTAAGGATACGTAGGTAGCCTATTAAATAGGTTCAGCCACTCGATCACTTGATCATCCTGCCAAATATGGAGCCTTACTCTTATCGACGACCCCGCTTCCTTCGAAAGCGCCGTCGCCGAGGGGCTACTGTAAGTGCTCCAATTTGAGCTTGTTATTATTTTCGTTAGAAAATTAACGAAAGTTATAACATTTCTAACAATTCCTAACATTTCTAACATTTCTAACCAAGTAAGGGTAGATTAGGGATTGCCAAAAAAAGATAAACCAAAGAAAGAATCTCAAAAAGCAAAAGAAATAGAAAAAACCCGAATTAGCAAGCTGAAAAACATAATCAGTTTAAATTTTTTTGAAAATATTCTTTGTGTCCAAAGCCTGCAGCTGCAATTAATGAACAGTGCACGCTGCAGGAACCATCCGCGCGGATGGTATTGTAATTTCAGAGGGCTATAAATTGAGCCCTCCAGTCTCAGAAAATGGAGGAGAAGAAACACAATTTGCAACTGCACCTTGGCGAAAATAGTGAGAAAACAGTGAGAATTCTCTAGAATTGTCACCTTTTTCTCAACTATTCACCCAAAATCACACTCACTCAAACACTCTCATATTCAAGCCTCAAACACTCTTACATTCAAGCCAAAAACTTCAAAACACAAAGAAGATTGATAAACTCTCCTTCTCCTTACCCTAAACTCCTTCATTCATGCATCCATTTTCAAACTCCAAAATGTAGTTTGTTCATCTTCTTGCCTTAGATCCAAGAAGATCACCATGGAAGTTCATCTCCATGGATGATCTTCTACAAGGATCAACATTATTTTCAAAGTATTATTACTTACTTGCAAAGAAAACACATTTTCAAAACCCTAAAAAATCATTTTCATACATCAAATCTCATTTTCAAAGGATAAAATTCCCCTTCCCAAGCAAATGAAGTTCTTAGTCCTAAAGTACCCCAAGGATGGTTTGATATAGTTGATTCACCACTAAAATGTCAAGTGATCACTAATCAAAACCTAGGGAAATGGGGACAATCATGGATGCCAAACCCCCTTTAAAATCATGTTTTTCTTCAAAAAGAAGTTGCTGTCCAGTAGCAATTTTCTAAGACCCCAGTCCATGGTCTAATTTTTTGGACACAGATAAACTTGGAATTTGGTGTTGACTACAAAACACTTTTTGTAGCCAACATCCAGAGATTTCCAGAAATATTTTTACTTTATTTTTTGCGTGAGTAAAACTCCATTTTTCAAATTTTCTTTTGAAGGTCAGATCACCAGTCTCTGGAAGTCCAGATCTCATACCTGAGATTTCCAGAAGGTTTTGGGTCCTCAAATCTTCTCCAAAATGGAAAATTCTTTCACAGAAATCTTATTTGAGGTGTCTGGAACAACTTTCATTCTCTGAGTTTTCTCAGATTATGAAGTTTTAAAGCCCTTAAATCCATTTCAAAATCAAGTGTCCACTGCCTTTTTCATTCTGGCAGAAGTGGTTTCCAACTTCCAAAAATCTTTTGAGTACCAAAACTCAACCCAAAAATCACACCAAAAATTATGGGATCTGTCCAAAGTCTAATAAAGAATTCCCAATTTTTACTTTCCTCAGTTTCAACTTATTTTGGCCAAAGTAACACACACACACACGAACAAATGATTTTTAGCTTGGAAGACTCGTTTTACGAGGCATTCCGGGTGCACACTAACGTCCTTCCCGGCATGTAACGTGACCTCCGAACCCAAATCTCTAATTTCGGGCATTTTTCAAAGTTTTGGCCCTTAAAACAAAAATGGCGTGGCGACTCCGATCTTTTCGATTGGTTTTTCAAAGAAACGAAAATTTCAAAAGCCCTTTCGGAAAAATTTTGGTGCACATCATCACAGTCCCGCCATAATCGCTACTAATAATAGATGTGACAGGCTGAACAGTATAATTCCACTAACTTTGGGGGTGGTTGACTCCCTTTGTTGATGATTGACAAGTGTCCCAGCATGTGCCTTGCACATGCTGCATGGGAGTATAAAATGATCTCAAACAGTATCATTTGTAAATTCTCTCTCTACTCTCTAAGCTCTCTCTCTCTCTCTCTCTCTCTCTAAAACTTCATTGTTATTTGCTTGTTCGTGATCAGTAATTCTTACTCTCACGTCGGAGGAGTTACGTTGGAGACACCCCCGGCCAAATTGACGTGTGTGCATGTGTGTAGGTGACCCAACGAGGAAGACAGTCGTGGTATTCTAATTCTCAGTGTTCGAAGGTCATGTGCAACCGGTTTGATTTGGTAGCATCAAACTTTAATTCGCACGATTATTTTTCTATCATAATTATTTCAATCGTCAAAAAAAAAAAAAAAAAAAAGCGAAAATCAAGTACACGAAAAATTAACTAATAATTTTAATACTATCTTTTAAACAATAAAATATGTGTATATATAGGTCCTTTTATCATGATGGCCCTGAACGGGGTGACCACCTGCCCCTACCCCGATTAAAATATTAAAAGTAATGATAAAACATTATTTATGGAATATTTAGAAACATACTCCCTCCGACCCACTTCAAGTATGCCATGATATAAATGCACGTTTTTTAAAAAAATGAATAAAGAATTGAAAATAGGTAAAAGATTAAATGAGAAAGAATGTAAAAGTTAAAAACATTTAATAGAAGAGAGAATGAGTGGGAGGAATAGTAAGTTAATGATTGATTTTTTTGTAATATGTTAAAATTATAAGGGTATAATGAATGATTTTTTTGTAAATATATAAACATTATGAGGATATAAATGTCCGAAATACTATTCACATATTTTCATTTATGAAATGACTCACTTAAAATTGAATGGACCAAAAAGAAAAGTGACTCACTTGAAGTGAGACAGAGAGTATTTTTTAAAAGAAATAACCTCGTAAAAATCACAAATACAAGGCGTAGGAAAGGCTTTTCGCTCGTCCAAAGGATTGACAGGAATCCAAGGGGTAATGTTATAGATATCATTCCACATTGAGAATTACAAATTTTGTCTATAATATATAAAGATTTTGAGCCATTTTCCTTAGTATCAATTGGTTTTAAAGTGGAACCTCAGACTTTAAGATAGTATCACAGCAGGTTCTTTACACATGCAGACCCAACGACCCACGATGTTACTCTGCGCCACCCAATTGATAAGTTCACATTGTAAGTTTTCGCAAAGTCCGCTACACGTGAGGGGGCGTGTTAGAGATATTATCCCATATTGGAAATTGACAAACCTTGCCTATAATATATAAAGATCATGGGTCACTCCCCTTAATACCAATTGATTTTAAAGTGGAACCTCAAATTTTAAGAAGTAACTATTGCTCGTAATATTTGAGGAGGCGTCGTTACAGTTTATTTTTAGAATAATACTGGGGCACAAAATATTATCAAAAACTTACTTACAAAATTATAAGTATAATAATTTTATAGGTGTTTTTAATTAAAGTGTATCGGGTTTACTATCGATATAACAAATAAAATATTGCATACTCATCATTTTGTGAGCAATATTTTGTGACTTTATTTTATACCCATAGCATTGCTCTTATTTTTAAGAATGTGGGAGGGGAAGGATATTTTGAGGATGCATTGGAAGCTATTAGACGCTAGTCTTCTAGCAAACTGAAAGTGTATTTGGACAGAATCACCACAATATTGTCATTGATTATACATTGATTATGGGAGTAACTCTTGTGAGATTTATGTCTTCCACATTTGGATTTAACCTTTTTAATAATAATCAGATTTGGAAAATATGATGAAAATAATGAATGCTGAGAATTTGCAAATCATGAATAGTGCTGTAACAAATTCTAACATCAAAGAGCCAAGATATTTCATCACAAAAAGAATCAACAGGTTAAATTATCAAATGCTCACTGTGATTTCCTTGTAAGGGTTGTCAACGGTCGGGTTTAAATTGCGATTCGGAATCGAATCAAATTAAATTAGACTAATATTCGGCTCTTTGAATTTTATTATTTAAATTTTGATTTATCAAATATTTAAGCAAAATTAATAGCATAAATACATAAAATCATTTTATGATTTCATCATAATGCAACTTGAATCTACAAATGATTCAAAACTTGTTGTTTAAAGTGAAGATATATTATTTTTTTAAGAAAATAGACAAATATTATGGATTTTTTAATAAAAATTTACAAATTCATTTCGAGAATGAAGGAAAATAAAAAATTATATTTAAACAAATATAAAAAACCCAGACATAAAAGCAACAACAAAAGAAAATTTTGCAATTTCGATAATAAATTTTATATATCAAATAAGTTATTTTAACATGAACATATGATACTGAGAAAGAAATTGAAAGTATTATTTTACAAAATGTATTTTAAAGAAAAAAACAAATACTTATTCTTGAATATTATAAATGAATTTTTTTTTAAGATGAACAAATGATACCAAGAAATAATCTGTAAGTGTTATTTTACAAAATAATTATTTTAAGAAAGAAATTGATTAGTGTTTATGGTTAGATATATTTAATAGAGTAAAAATGTTAAAATTGATGTCACCTTCACCTCTTCACCTCTAGTGTTGAATTTTATTGGAGGGCGTTTAAATTGAGTTATTAAATAAAATAATTTGAGAGGGATTAATAGTATAGGAGAGCAACAATTAATGCGAATGAATATTTAAACTAACAATATGAAAAAGTATTTTAATGTTTATATTTAATAAAATATTTAAAAGTCACACCATAAAAATATGAAAAGGTATTTTAATGATTTAAAACCTGATTTTATTAAGGAAATCTAATGAATATATTTCCAATTATATTTAGCTTGAATATTTCTATGTTTAAAACTAGATCAGATTTCAAAAAAAAAAAAAAGAGTTTTAAACTAAAGAAATAAGATTTATTTATCATTCTGGAAAATCAAGATGATTGATTAGAACAAAGTTGAGTATAGTTTTCTTAATCTCGTATTTTAGAAAGTAATTTAACTTATCAATTTCATCGCAAATAATTATGCCCGATTTTTTTATTTTATCCTCATTCTATAATCTCATTTAAAAATTACTCCCTCCATCCCGCCCGAAAATGTCCAAACCAAACCTCGCACGCAAATTAAGGAAAATGATGTAGAAAAGAGAAAAAGTTTAAATGTTGTGAGTATGAAAAATTAAATAGGAGAAAAAATGAGTGAGAGGAATAGCTAGGAGAGAGAATGTTGTGAGTGTAAAAGTAAAGTAGGAGAGAGAATGAGTGGGTGGAATAGTAATAAAAACTTTCCTTTTTGGGAAAGTGTCTTTTTAAATGGGACGCCCAAAATGAAAATTTGTGGCTTTTCGGACGAGACGGAGGGAGTACAGTGAAATTGTTGAAAGAAATAAAGGAAAAGAAATAAAGGAAAAAGAAAAGGAAGAAAAAAAAAGAGTGTGATGCATGAAGGGAAAGAGTGGTTGATGGAGAATTAAATTCAAATGGAAGAGAATAAATTTATTACGATATTAAATTATTACACACAATTAATGCACATATATAAATATTTAAAGTAAGTTATGTATATTTTAATTAATTGATTTAGTAAATGAAAAATGATGCCAACAAGTGATTTTGCAGGGAAAGTTTTTAGCATGGTATTGTCAAATGTCCCAAAATGATGATAACGGTTATTGTTTTAGTAATATTTAATAGATTACTCCCCCCGTTCGTTCAAGTAGTTACTTCACAGTTACTGTACTCACGTAAATTAAGGAGGGAGTATTATATTGAAAGTATTGTGAGTGTGAAATTAAAATAGCAGAGAGAATGAGTGGAGGGAATAGTAAATTATAATGGTGTTGTGAGTATTAAAATAATGTAGGAAAGAGAATGAGTGGGGTAGGGTTAATTTTTTAATATTAAAAACTTTCTATTTTGGGTAAGAAACAAAGTGTGAAGTATGTAATTGAACGCCCAAAATAAAAAGTGTGAAGTATATAACTGGACGGAGGAAGTATATGATTTCATTTGACTTTCAAGTATGAGCGATTTAATTGGGTTTAAAAAATTGAGAAATAAGATTTGATTTGATTTGATTTGATCTGAATCTTTCGTACCAAACCAAACCATTTTATACCGAATTGGGACTCGTACTATATTTGTTAGTAAAATTAATTCTAAAAATTTAGAAATAATTTAAAATAGAAGGAGATGAAGATGAAGAGACGGAAAATAAAGATAAATTAACAAGAGCGAAAGTCGAGTCTTGTGAAACACTATCTCCATAAGAAGAATTTGCCTTGCACTGGTGCTAACGGATTAGCGGCAATCCTCTCTTAAGATAAAACGACTTTTCGACTATTGATAGAAGCACTTTAAATCAATAGACCTGCAAACTAACGGTATTTGGTATTTCTAAACTTTGAAGGAGAAAGAATGCTTCAATATGCTTTAACTAACGAATTTCTCTAATACTTGGATGATGGAATGAATCAAACTGACATTCTGGGAGGCTATTTATAGTTTCTGAAGAGGCAGGGGTGCCTTTTGAGAATAGTCATAATTGCACCAGGTACAATCTCCACCGTTGGATCAGATTGGGTTAGAGAGTGCAGATCAGGCAGGCTGAACCAGCACCAAACTCATCCGTTCCGAACCGGCGAGCCTTTTTTTCGATCTGGACCGCTCCAGGTCCAATACGAGTCGAGCTCAATCCCGCGTGCAGCCCACCAACCGAGCCCACAACCCTCCGGACTGGACTGAACCTTTCAGACCTAGCCCAACCAAACCATGGGATGAACCACTATCGAGCCGAACTTTGTCAAAATTTTAAGGCTCCACAGCTCCCAGTGACCGATGCGAAGTGCAAAGTGTGCCCTAAACCACCCATTCCGCAGTTCGCGGGTCTTGTGTCAATTTGGAGCTAGTCCAAAATTGGCACTATTGGGCTACTAGTTGCATGGATAGCCCAATGATCCACTTGATTGGCTCAAGTAGGAAACAACTTGATGACTCCTCATTTGATGCTCACATTAATATGGTATCTTTAATTCTCCTTTCTTAGCAATGTGGATATAACCTCCCATTACCCATTTACTCTTCAACTATTAGTTTAAGTTGCTAACTTTAGACATTAATTTCTCATTCACCTGAAATTGGTTTTGGGAAAATAAATATACCACATTAATATACTCCGAACATAGATTAATAATTTGCAACTTAAATTCATTTTCCATAAAATGAATCTCTTGGAATTTTTGGTCAAATTTAGGTCAAACCTAATTTCATATACCAATTTCCAACAATCCCCCACATGAATGATAATAATGCGTGCATGAATGCAAAATCGTTCAGAAATTTCGGCGAACTATCATTGCATCAGGATCGGTAGCTTGTGACCTTGAACCTTCCTTAGCAAGATACTATCGGATATACTAGTCGTTTACTAGTGTGATGCTTTGAAACAACTGACTTTTTAGTGTATACCGAGACAATAGTATTTACACAATAATAATTCTAACACTTTTTGTTCTCACGTTTTTGTCCATTTTGGCCCTGAACCGTATCTTATTCATAAGTGTTTCATTTAGAAGCGGTCCTTATTACTTCTGACTTATATAGGTGATCTGCTATAAAGAGTATCCTGCTATTACACCACGTAGGTATAGGAATCATTAAAAGTTAAGATACTTACCCTCACCACGGTTGCAGGCACAAACACTTGGATGTTCTAGGAATGAGTATGAAACATGTTCCAAGTGTTTCTACTGAACTCTTAAAACTTAGTTGTCTCTTTGAACCAACGTCTTGGGATCTCCAATTCTCAAGGTTGAGTGTCCGCTAAGAAAGTTCTTTAGTTGTGGCATTTAAACCCATTCCTCCTAACAATTTAAATATTTGATCTTTCTATTTATACCTTTTGTAAGTGTATCCGCTAGATTATCCTTTGAATTCACATAGTCAACAGTGATAATTCCATTTGAGATCAATTGTCTGATGGTATTATGTCTACGACGAATTTGTCTAGACTTACCATTATACATACTGCTATGTGCCCTTCCTATTGCTGACTGACTATCACAATGTATGGTACAGCAGGCACAGATTTGTTCCAACAAGGAATATCTTCCAACAAATTCTTTAACCACTCAGCTTCTTCTCTAGCTTTGTCTAGGGCTATAAACTCAGATTCCATCGTAGATCGAGCTATACATATTTGTTTGGAGAATTTCCATGACGTTGCTCCTCCACCTATTGTGAAAACATATCCACTTGTTGCTTTGGAGTCTTTTGTATCTGATATCCACTTAGCGTCACAGTATCCCTCTAATATTGTCGGGTATCTTCTATAAAGTATCCCATAATTCATTGTAAACTTTAGATACCTTAATACTCTTGTTAAGGCTTTACAATGATCGTTACTGGGATTACTTGTGAACCTGCTTAGTTTGCTCACTGAATATGCAATGTCTGGACGTGTACAATTTGTTAAGTACATTAGACTTCCAATCATCCTAGCATATCCCAGTTAAGAAACTGGTTCACCTAAATTTTTGACTAAGTGTAGATTCAAATCTACTGGATTCTTAGCCGGAGGGCTATCTATGGCATTGAATTTTCGAAGAACATTTTCTAGATAATGAGACTGTGATAGGATTATCCCTTCTGATGTTCTAGAAATTTTTATTCCTAATATAACATCAACTAATCCCATATCTTTTATTTCAAAATGTTTATTTAGCATGGCTTTAGTATTCATGATCAATTCATGAGTACTTCTCATTATCAACATGTCGTCTACATAAAGACAAGCAAATATAAATGATTCAAATGTTCCTTTAATGTAGACACACTTGTCACATTCATTTATCTTGAAACAACATCGTTCGGTCAAACATCTCATGCCATTGTTTAGGTGCTTGTTTTAGTCCGTACAGTGACTTTACAAGCTTACACACCTTTTGCTCTTTTCCAGGAGCTATGAACCCTTCCGGTTGTTTCATGTATATCTCTTCTTCCAACTCTCCATTCATGAAAGTTGTCTTTACATCCATTTGATGTATCTCAAGGTTATGCAATGCAGCAATAGCAATGAGAACACGAATAGACGTGATCCTTATAACAGGAGAATATGTATCAAAGAAATCATATCCTTCCTTTTGTTTTAACCCTTTGGCTACCAATCGGGCTTTAAACTTATCGATATATCCATCAGCCTTGTACTTCCTTTTAAGGATCCATTTACAACCCAATGGTTTACATCCTCGAGGAAAATCAACTAGCTCCCATGTATGATTATTCATAATGGACTTTATATACTGTTAATAACTTCTTTCTAGAATGGAGCATCAGGACTGGATAAAGCTTCTTTAATAGTTGCAGGTTTGTTTTCTAACATGAAAGAAAGAAAATCAGGACCAAAAGATTTTTCAACTCTTGACCTTTTACTGCGCCTGGGTCCTTCTTCTTCTACTACTTCTCTATTTTAATAAGAATCATTCACAGTTTCATAAGTTCTCTTGTTATAACTTATTTCTTTCCGTTCCTTAGAAGGAAAGATATTTTCAAAAAATATAGCATTTCTTGATTCTATCGTCATTCCTTCATTCATATCAGGAATTTTCGACTTGTGCACTATGAATCGATACACACTACTATTGTTTGCATATCCTATGAAAATGCAGTCAATCATTTTAAGTCCGATCTTGACTTGCTTAAGCTTAGGTACTTACTTCAACCTTAGCCAAACACCCACACACTTTGAGGTATTTATAAGAAGGCTTACGATTATGCCATAATTTGTAAGGATTTTTATCAATTCCTTTCTTAGGTATCTTATTAAGAATATAGTTGGAAGAGAGTATGGATTCCCCCCACAAGTTATCGGGTAAGCCAGAGCTTATCAACATTGCATTCATCATCTCATTAATAGTACGATTCTCGCATTCAGCTACTCCATTAGATTGAGGTGTATATGGTGCTGTCGTTTGATGAATTATCCTAGATTTCCAGCATAAGTCTTCAAAAGGAGCAACGTATCTCCTTCTCTATCACTTTGAATCTTCTTAATTTTTACATTAAGTTGATTTTTAACTTCATTCTTATAAGTTTGAAAAGCCCCTAATGCTTCATCCTTACTTTTCAATAGATATACATAACAATATCTTGTGCAATCGTCTATAAATGTAATGAAATACTTTTTCCCACCTCGAGTTTGTACTAACTTTAGATCACAAATATATGTGTGAATTAATGCAATAGGTGTTGTGTTTCTTATTACCGCATTAAATGGTGCTTTAGTCATTTTTGCCTCAACGCTAATTTCGCACTTGTTAGTCGAATCGGATTTAGACATCTGAATTAAATCTTGATTCACTAACCTTTTAATTGTGTTAAAATTTACGTGTCCTAATCTATCATGACATAAGTTAGGACTATCCAACAAGTAAACATAAGAAACAACACTTTTATTTTTTGCCTCATGGCGGATTACGTTCATTACATTCATCTTGAAAAGGCCCTTCTCGAGGTAACCTTTTCCAAGAGAAAGACCATTTTCGGTCCACAAAAACTTGTCAGATTCAAACACTAATCTAAAACCGGTCTTGCTCAATAGAGCGCCGAAAATCAAGTTCTTACAGATGTCTGGGACATGCAGCACATCCAGTAAAGTCAACACCTTGCCTGAAGTCATCTTCAACAGGACTTTTCCAATGCCCAGAACATTGGAGGTAGCAGAATTTTCCATATATAACTTTCTTCCATAAATGGGAGTGTAGGACGAGAAACTCTCCTTATCTGCACAAATAAGGCGGGTAGCACCTGTATCTATCCACCATTCTTTTGGATTGTCATCCAATTTAGCCAAATTGGCTTCAAATACAACAGCGGCAAAATCAAGCTCCATATCATCAACAACGTTAGCTTTATTCATGTTGCCTCTCAAGTCTTCCCCCTTGGGTGCCGACAATCCTTAGCTAAATGACCATACTTGCCACAATTTTAGCATACCCCTTTAAAATTCTTGGCCGGCTTCTTTCTAGCATTCCCTGAATGCTTCCTCTTCTTACTTGTGCCTGCTTCAGCAAGGTGGACCTTAACTTCCATCTTGATTTTATTAGCCTTGGCTTCAGCCTTGGCCTCATTCTTCCGGCTATTCTCCTCAATTTGAAAACGAATTACCAGGCCTCTAGCCCCATCTCCTTGCGCTTATGCTTGAGATAGTTCTTGAAGTCCTTCCAAGCTGGTAGTAATTTCTCAATGATTGATGCCACCTTGAATGGTTCATTCATGATCATCCCTTCATCAATTAATCCATGTAGGATCAACTGAAACTCATCTACTTGACTAGCCGCGGTCTTTGTGTCAACCATCTTGTAGTCAATGTACTTGCCGACTACAAATTTCTTTGAACCGACATCCTTAATTTTGTACTTTCGCTCCAAAGTGTTCCATAACTCTTTGTCCGTCTCAACGAGACAATACACACTGTAGAGGGCATCATCCAACCCATTTAACATGTAATTTCTACACAAGAAATTACCATGATCCCATGCCTCTTTGGCAACCCGTCTTTGATGGTCGGGATCATCAACTGGTATAGCAAGGGGGTCCTCTTTCAAGAACCTCTGCAGACTGAGGGTGGTCAGGTAAAATAACATCTTTTGCTGCCACCTCTTAAAGCCCACCCCAGTGAACTTTGCAGGTTTCTCACCATGTGCCGAGTGAGTCGGAGCAGAAGAAGATGCAACATTCTGATTAGTTATATTTTGGGTTTGATTGGGAATAGACCCAGAAGATTGGGAGGCATCATTTTCAATAACCATTTTTCAAGAAAATAAAAATAAAAATTCTTCTTATGATTGTTAGTAAAAATAGTTCTAAAAATTTAGAAATAATTCAAAATAAATTATTTCTTGAAAAATGGAAATTAGAAGGAGATGAAGATGAAGAGACGGAAAATAAAGATAAATAAAATAATTAATCGGGATGGAAGTCGAGTCTTGTGAAACACAATCTCCGTAAGAAGAATTTGTCCCGCACTGGTGCTAACGGAATATCGGCAATCCTCTCGTAAGATAAAACGACTTTTCGACTATTGATGGAAGCACTTCAAATTAATAGACCTACTAACTAACGGTGTTTGATATTTCTGAACTTTGAAAGAGAAAAAATGCTTCAATAAGCTTTAACTCACGGATTTCTCTATTGCTTGGATGATGGAATGAACCAAACAGACATTCTGGGGGCTATTTATAGTTTCTGAAGAGGCAGGGGTGCCTTTTGGGAATAGTAATAATTGCACCGGGTGCAATCTCCACCGTTGGATCAAATTGAATTGGAGAGTGCAGATCAGGCGGGCTGAACCAACACCAAACTCAGTTCCGAATCGTGCAAAGTGCACCCTAAACCGCCCATTCCGCCTTTCGCGGGTCTTGTGTCAATTTGATGCTAGGCCAAAATTGGCAACTATTAGGCTACTAGTTGCATGAATGGCCCAATGATCCACTTGATTGGCTCAAGGAGAAAACTAGTTGATGACTCATCATTTGATGCTCACATTAATATTGTGTCTTTAATTCACATTTCCTAGCAATGTGGGATATAACTTCTCATTACCCATTTACTCTTCAACTATTAGTTTAAGTTGCTAACTTTAGGCATTAATTTCCCATTCACCTGAAATTGGTTTTGAGAAAATAAATATACCTCGTTAATCTACTCCGAACATAGATTAATAATTTGCAACTTAAATTCATTTTCCATAAAATAATGAAACTCTTGGAATTTTTGGTCAAAGTTAAAGTTAGGTCAAACCTAATTTCCTATACCAATTTCCAACAATATCAAGTACAATAAACTAATTTGTGTTCTAAGTTTTCAATTTACATTAGTACTATTAAATTAATATGATTATTGCTCAAAGTTTATTTGTAACAACGCTAAAAAGATTAGAAAAATTATTTTGGAATTGTAGGAGAATAAAATGTGCTCCTTTTCTTCTCTCGGTTCACTAGCATAAATTTTAACTTTCCATAGTAACCACTAGGAATAGGGGAATGAGAGATATAGATTTTCATTTATTGTTTTTAAACTTGTTATTGTTGATAGGAAATGAAAACTCACTTCACATAATCAACTATTGAAGAATAGCTACAAAGTATTTAAGTTTTGTAGCACTAAGTGACATCTGACAAGACATTGAGTAAATAAAAACTTAGTTTATATTTCAACTATATAAATTTATACAATAATGATTGGAGCAGTGAAGGGTAAATGCCAGGTTAGGGTATTGTCCGAGCTATGCTTGGAGAAGCATTCAATCTTCTTCCCAAGACGTTGTTATATTAGGGATCCGATGGGAAATAGGGAATGGTAACACAATAAACATTTGGCACGATCCTTGGCTCTACAGGGAATCTCAGTTCTATGTGTAACGAAACGGCCTTCAATTCTTCAATGTCCAGCAGGTTAGCGAGCTTATTCATCAACCTACACTCTCTTGGAACCATACACTCATTGAGACTTTATTTGATGCGGACGATACAAAGGTCATATTGGCAACTCCATTGCCTCCTAGTTTTGATCAACCTGACTCCCTCATCTGGCACTATAACAAGGATGCATGGACGCTACTCGGTAAAGAGTGCCTACAAGCTTGCAAGTTCCTTATCGATGCATAATTTATGGAGAATTATATATTTGGGGATTGAAAATCCCACCGAAAGTTCAGTTTTTCATATGGCGCTTGTATCGGAAATGACTTCCATATAATGTTAATAGTTTAAGGAAAGGGGTGGAGGAAGTCACGGATATATGCGGACTGTATAATGAGGGACATGAAAATAGTTGGCATACGTTTATTTTCGTGTTGCAACGCTGAAGATTGTTGGCGTGAAAACGGATCATGGGCTCTTCTTCAACCTTGGTCTGAGACTAGGGTTTGGAGAATATGGCTGACTATGTATCTAGGTTATCTACCATGGATGGTTCTACTTCTGTTTGGGATGAGCTGCCTGATTTGTGGCATGCCATCCTCATATTTCATGCACTTGTGCTTGATAAATCTTAAGTTTATACCAAATATCACAAAAGGAAACTAGAATTTCAGAAAGAGAGCATTGCACTAAATTAGATATTCTCATTTAGTAATTGTTTAGCTCGATAATAGTACAACACTAACTGACGAAACCACGGTCAAAAATAACGGACAGTAACACAAATCTATAACCTAAATGCGAACACAAACACACAATTTAACAAGGTAATAATAATCCACCGGACAATTGATCGGTCCGGTAAACTCTACTGACTCTTAATTCCTCCAGTTACCCTCGGAATCACCACCACGAGAGTAGCGAGCTCCACCATCACCATATCCACCACCACCGCCTTCACGGCATCCATCATATCCACCACCATCGCCGCTAGTAGCGGCGGAGGCAGGAAATTAAGGAAGGGGGGCAAGATTCTTTGGACCAAAGGATTTACATGCCATTTTTTGTACATAATGCCATAAAACTACGGTGGAGGTCGCCACTGCGACCACCACCGTAGCCGCCGCCTCCGCCTTCACGTCGGCCTCCACCACTGCGGAATCCACCTCCACCTCCGCTCCCGCGAGATTGAGCCTCGTTGACAGTAATATTACGTCCGTCAAGGCTCTGGCCATTCATTGCCTCGATGGCGTCTCTCATCGACTGCTCATCCTTGAATGTAACAAATCCAAAGCCCCTGGATCTGCCAGTCTCACGATCATTGATAATCTGAACACAAAATAAATATCAGATCTAGACAGATCCACAACAAATTCATGAAATTAAACATCAATTTTAGGAAAATTAAATAAATTATATGATATTTATGGATGAATTATAAAATCGATCGATCGTCGCCCCTTGAAAAGGAATGAACGTACAGTTTTAGATCAGAGTGAAAGCAACAAATAGTAACAGAGAGAGAGAAAGAGTCGATCAACAAAACTAGTAACACAGTAACAGTAACAGTGACAGAAAGAAACAAATCGTGTCAGCCGAATCGGATGGTAACCGAAGTCTGCCACAAACGGACCTTCGAATCAGTGATATCGCCGTACTGAGAGAAAGCATCGCCGAGAGATTGGTCAGTGGTGGCCCATGCGAGCCCACCGACGAAGCATCTGTACTCAACATCAGCGGCGGCCATTGTTATCGGAAAAGAACCAATAGGGACAGGAAAGGAATTATAGGAAAAGAGGGGGACTAAGAAGAAACCCACCTCTGTTAGAAAGCACGAGAAAGAATGGAGGCCAATGGGCTCTCTATATAGGAGGAAGGCCCCGGAGATTTGCTAGGGTGACGGGACTGGTAGAGCATTTACAATGGAAATGGAAGCTTTTTGAGAATTTCTTATTTCTATTTTTATGAAAAAGCTTTAGGAAGCTTTTTACTATTGTGAAAATGATAAAAGCGCTTCTTAGTAAAGAGTAGCTCTTTTTATAAAGAGCTAATTTTTTAGTTTTTTATCATTAATGCTACACATTTTCTATGCAAGTCATTCACTTTTTTTTACATATGGGACTCATAAAAGTGTTGAAAGAGGAGCTTTATCATTGTGAAAAAGTGCTTGAGATTTTTAAATTTTGAATTATAATAATGTGGTTCATAGAAAATATAAAAAAAAAAACTATCTACAGAGCATTACCATTGTGGATGCTCTTTTGTTGATCCGTTTGAATAGTGCTCGCTTACCGCTAGCACGGCTAACCATGGTTAGCTTTTTGGTCGGAGGCTTAGAGCATCCACAATAGGAGATTTTTTGGAGCTTTTTGTTTTTATGAAAAAGCTTTCTGGAGCTTTTTGTCATTGTGGAGCAAGTTGAAAATCTCCTTACTAAGGAGCAACTCCTTCTATAAAGAACTCTCTCAAGGAGCTCTTTCCATTAATTTTGATCACTTTTCTATATTGATCATTAAATATTATAGAAAAATACTAGAAAAAAAGTTTAATGTTGTTGGATTTGGGGGAACAAAAAAGTTGATAAAAAAGTCCTATCAATGTAAAAAAAGCTTTGAGGTTTTATTATTAAGTTGTAAATAATGACATCTTAAAATTATAAAAAAGCTAGAAAAAAAGCTCTTATCATTATGAATCATTGTGGATGCTCTTGTTGGGACTTGTTTGGTTCTAGGTAGTGCTAATCCTCTTCTTGATTTTGTAGATTTATCCCATTTTTGTACACACACAAAAATGTTGGTATTTCGAAGAATCAAATTTAGCAACATGCCATAAATTATACTCCCTCCCGTCTTATTATATTTGATCATATTTTCTATTTTTATTTGTCTCATTTTATTTGATCACTTATAAATTCAATACAAATTTATATTTTATTTTTCTATTATATTTTTATTTATATTTTATACTCCCTCCGTTTCACGTGATTGCAAACCATTTTTTTGGACACAATAACTAAGAAATATTATTAAGATAATGAAAATGTGTGGTAGGAAATGAAGAGAGAGAATGAGTGGAGTTAATAGTAGGTTGGTTGAATAAATTGTATGGTGAAAAATAAAGAGAGAGAATGAGTGGGTGGGATAGGGTGAATATAAAATAATAAATTTGTTTTCATTTTGGGCAATTTGCATTTACGTGGAACGGACCAAAATGAAAATAAGTTTGCATTCACGTGGACGGAAGGAGTATTTACTAATCAATTAGATATGTACAAATTCTCATGTCATAATTAAGAAAGAGTATAATTGAAAATATAAAAATTAAATACGAAAATTATTAAGATTTCTTAAACTATTTGATTTTGCCTTGTGATCAAACATACATAATGAGATGGAGAGAATAATAACCTGAAAGTTTCGTGTAGCTAGGAAACTTAATCACACAACAGGCAACGGATGTGAGTACAGATGTGTCTCACAACTGTCCACACATTCACAGATAATGCAGCGGAATAAAGTAATTAAAAACAAATTAAATGCAATAACTCAAGAATTATTTACGCTTACTGATCAATGTGATCAGCAAACTAGGCTTATGCCCAAAAACTTTTCACTATAAAAACTTTTGTTTCTTATAAAAACAAATAAGTGAAAAACTAAAATATGAAAATACTAAACGAGTTCTAATCACCTTCTACGACAAGAACAACTCCCCTTTCCCAAGTAGGATCTATTCTAGTCAGAAGTAAAACAAGAGAACTCTATGAAAACCTAGATGTGAGTTACGGATGTAAGGCACAACCTTCACTCACAACCTAAAACAATAATGTCGAATACAATGAAGAATGAGTAATTTTCTCTCTAAAATTCCGTAATTTCTCATGTGCTGAATGCCTTGTATTTATAGTGCACCATTGAGAAGATCTTCATGCAATCGACCTCTTCCTTTGTGAGATTCCTTTTCCTATATGAAAACATAAAACACACTCACAAGGAAATCAAATATTAGTAGGTTAGTCCTAATATAAAATTATGTACATAAATAAAAGATATTTACTATATTTACAATTCCTAGTCAAAGTAGGATACTTATAAATCTCCATGAAAGTCACAAAATCTACTTACCATAATAGAAATCTTTTTAAATAAGGAAACATAAATATGTTCCCATAAAACTCACGGTTTCAATCTCCCCCTATTTTGGACTTTCTGATCAAAATCAAAGATTTATAACAATCACATTTTTATGATCACAGAATATAGAAAAACATAAAGTAAACATAACTCCCCATGAATAGATGTGTGTCCAGATGTGTAAACACATCCACACATAAAAACTGCAAGAACAATTGTTAGAACAGAAACAGAATACCAGCAGTCTATAGAGAAAAAAACCATCCAGCAATGTCCTAATTAACAGCTATTACAAACCATTGTTTAGAAACTAAAAACTAAAACAGAAATTAAAATTGTTTTTGCAACCATCAAAACATAATCAAAACAATAAAAAAATTTCTCCCCCTAAATTAAAGTTCGAAATGTCTCCATTTAAAACCGGCTGACTTGAGCGGCGGCGGCAGCAACGGCGGCATCCCACTTTTCATTTCCAGAACTTGATTCTCCCCCTTTTTGACTAGAAAGTTTAGCATGCCATCGAATGAGATTATCTCTAAGGGCTTTCAAATTGTTGGCATGGGCAAAGGAGGCTTGAGCTTGAGCTTCAGCTTCTATAATTGCAGCATCTAAATCCTTCATTTGAGCAACAAAATTATCTTCAGATGTGGCTTCAGATGTGTCCACATCTGGCATACCAAGCTCAGGAACAGTACCCAAAGGAAGATCCACATGTCTTTGCTTAGGGTCAAGCAGGGTTTTGGATTCCTTAAACAGAGCAAAATTTTCAACCTTTTCTTCTCCTTTCTCAGGTTTAACTCCATTGGCAATAAGGATTTGAGAGATCAAGGAAGGATAGGGTAAAGACCACTTTTTAGATGGTGACTCTCCATAATCATATATCTTCCTAAAGATGAAATCACCAAAATTAATATGCCTCTTAATACCCAATCTATAGAGAAGGAGAGCTTGCACCCTAGTAACTGAAGTTTTGTTATTTGAGGGGCAAAGATTGGCAACAAGAATATAATGGAGAAAACAGTAAAGTGAGGACAAGGATCCACTACCCAAATCCTTTGGCTTCACATGCCAAGAGGTCACCTTTCCATGGGTGATAGCAGACACAAGCTCATCATCATCAATAGAAATTAACTCATCCAAATTATCATTCAAACCAAGTAAATCATTTATGACAGAAGGTGAAAAAGGGACAAACACTCCTCTAACATATACAGAGGGAGGAGAGGAATAACTCTTATCTAATCCCTTAGTCAAATTTGCATAGAATTCATACACCATCTTATGGTAGAAAGGTAAGGGATGATCCACAGTTAAAAACAGTCCTCTTTCCTCAAAAAATTTATCCATACCAAGCTTAACAAAGGTTTCCCTATCCCTTTTCATTTCCACAATAAAAGCTTTAGAGGAAATTAGGCCAAACCTATCAGATGCCTTTTTAGTCAAGAATTTCTTGGAAAAGGGTTTTGGGGTAGGAGCAATGGTAAGAGTAGAAGACATACCCTTGTCAGCTTTCTTCCTTGTAGATGTGCGTCTGGATGTGTGCACATCCTCGGACACATCTTTTGAAGGGAATGAAACTTTGATGGATTCAATCTCAGTATCATCATCAGCAGAGGAATCTATCTCTTGGTCCTCTTTCTCTTGATCAAGCTCTTCTCTCCCTAGCTTGTAATTCTCATCAGATGCAGTATCATCACTATCAGAACTCGAATCAGATTCATCATCAATTGGCTCTAAATCAGTAGCAGCCACCTTTTTCTTTTCCCTCAAATCCATTAAAATATTTGCTAAAGGTTCTTTATCATCAAAAGAGATAAGATCCTCAACAGGACTAGCAACTACAGAGGCAGAAGGATCAATAACAGGGACAGAAACATTATCCACAGGAGGTGAAACCTCAACAGAAGGAGAGATAACAGGGATAATGGGATCAGATGACACTATGGGAGAGGGTGATGAAGCAATAGGATCAACAGACTCTGCATGGGGAATAGTCTCAACAGAAATAATAGGTTCAACATGGGGAGTATCATCAGAAGGGGTAATAATAGGGACAGGATCAACAACTACGGGAGGAGGAATTGGGGGTTGAGCCTTAGGGTTTTCAGCGGTTGAAACAGGCAAGGGATCCAATGTGGGGGATTTAGGAGACGGAGCTTCCATGATTGGATCAGATGAGGGTGAAGGAGAGGCGAATTCAGCAAGAAATTGAGAGATCGCCGGGTTGATGACAATGGAAGACTCGCCTTTTGCTACAGAGATTGGGGCGATATCAAGAACGTCTTCTTCCCTAATATTCGAATGATCGGCCATTTAATCTGAAGGATTTGATTAGGTGGAATAGTTGAAGAAGGAATTAATGCAATGTGTGTGATTGTGTGCAGAGCTTAAGGAAGAACAAGAGGTTTTAGCAAGGGTTTATGGGGGATGGGACGGATGTGAGGTATCTTAAATAATCACAACTCCCCCTTTCAAACTGAATTTTGGAATTCCTTTTCCTAAAAGGTCTCACACAACCTATATTCCTTAGGATTCCTCCAACGGCTAGAACCCTTTGAGGTTACCACACACAACCACCTTTCTAAGAAATAGGGGATTAAAATAAAAACAAGATTTTGATAGATTTTTATGGAAACAAAAAATATCTTGGCCATATCTTTATTTAGAAACAGAATCCCAATAGAATTTTTCAACCTTTTCAAACAAGGATTGATACACACCTTTTTCTTTCACGAAAGATATTGGAGATCAAAAACCTATATAATCAAAGAATGAACTAGGAAAGAAAATTAATTAACTAGCATATTTACAAAGCTCCTATATGTCCTAAAAAATGTAATATGCCTAGCATGATGCAAACACACAGGTGATGGAAATATTCTCAGCTTATGGATGTGGCATAGGATGTGAGTCACATATTGGGACACATTTAGATCACAAAAAGTCAATGAGCAATAATCCAATCTGCACAGCCTCTAGGATGCATCCACCAATTTTTGTTGTGGATTTTTGCATTGTGAGTAGCTTTCACTTTACTTGATCCCAAAGATAACCCTTTTTCCCAATGATCTTATCAAGTTTGACTTCAAGTTTTCTTATGAAAATCACTTGATCACAATGGTATGGCTTCATACTAAGGGTGAAGCAGCTGTTTCTCATATAAATTTTTTTTCTTTTATTGCACCCACTGTGACTGTGAGATACCTAGGAAGGTTATATCAAGTCACCAAAAGGTGACATGAACAGGAAGTGCTCACAATTAAGTGATCAAAAACCATGCCAAGGATGAAGACTCACAAGTGACCACACTGAGAAATTTCGTGCAAATGCATGATATTTTTTTTGAATTTTTATTTTTTATAATTTTTTTTTCAGTTAAACTAATATACAGATGTGTTAGAGGATGTGAGACACATTTGGTCTCACAACCTTAGATATCACACAAGCCAAGAGACTTCCTCAAGGAGGAAAATCTCTCCAAATCTAATGCCTTTGTAAATATATCAGCCAATTGATTTTCAGTCCCAACAAATTCCGGACACACGCTTTTTGTTCTACAAGATCTCTAATGAAATGATGTCTAATATCAATGTGCTTTGTTCTAGAATGTTGGACAGGATTTTTAGATATGTCCAAGGCACTTTTGTTATCACAAAAAGCAGTCAAAACTTTGCTATTCAATCCATAATCTTTCAACATTTGATTCATCCAAAGCAATTGTGCAATTGTGTGCAGCAACTCCCAAGGGCAACATATTCAGCCTCAGCAGTGGATAAAGACACACAATTTTGCTTTCTACTATACCAGGACACAAGGTTATTTCCTAGGTAGAAACATTCACCTGTGGTACTCTTTCTATCATCACTATTTCCGGCCAATCGGAATCGGTGTACCCAACCAAATTGGTGTTTGTTTCTTTAGAGTAATGCGGACCTAGGTTCACGGTCCCACTCACAAACCTAATGATTCTTTTCAAGGCTTTAAGATGGGACACTTTAGGGTTGGCTTGGTATCTAGCACAGAGACACACACTGTACATAATGTCAGGTCTACTTGCAGTGAGGTAAAGCAGACTTCCTATCATGCTTCTATAAAGGGTTTGATCAACACTCTCACCATCAAAATCATGACTTAGCTTTTGGGAAGATCCCATTGGTGTTCTTTGATGTGAAGAGTGTTCAAGTTCAAACTTTTTCACAAGATTCTTGGCATACTTAGACTGTGAAATGAACATGCCATCTTTGAATTGCTTAATCTGTAAGCCTAAGAAAAAATTCAACTCACCTACCATACTCATTTCAAATGTGGAAGTCATGCTATCCACAAATTCAGTTAGCATAGGGTCAGAATTTGACCCAAACACAATATCATCTACATAGATTTGTGCCACAAGAATCTCCTTCTTATTTCTCCTCACAAACAAGGTTTTGTCAATCTTACCTCTCTTGAATCCTAGTTGAAGCAAATGGTCAGTCAACCTACCATACCAAGCTCTAGGGGCTTGCTTTAGCCCATACAGAGCTTTCTTCAGCTTATACACATGGTTAGGATACTTGGAGTCCACAAAACCTTTAGGTTGTTCAACATAGGCTTCCTCATTTAATATCCTATTTAGAAAAGCACTTTTAATATCCATTTGATGAAGAGTAATCTTGAGGTAACAAGCAATGGCTAATAAAAGCCTAATGGACTCAATTCTTGCAACAGGGGCAAATGTCTCCTCAAAATCAATTCCCTTAATTTGAGTATAACCTTGAGCAACTAACCTAGCTTTATTTCTAGTTATCACACCTTGCTCATCAGTTTTGTTCTTGAAAATCCATTTGGCTCCTATGACATTACCATGTGAGGGCCTAGGAATAAGAGTCCACACCTCACTCTTCTCAAATTGAATCAATTCATCTTGCATAGCCATAATCCGATCGGCATCTTTCAATGCTTCGACAACATTCTTAGGTTCAATTTTTTGAAACAAAACAACGAAACTTACCTGGGAGTATCTTTGAGGAGCAACTCCATAAACCAGCCATCTTTCTATAATCAACTTTGTCCTTTTGTCTAGTTCTCACTTGTGCATGCACATCTCCCACAACTTGTGAAGTGGGGTGGTTTTTACGGATTTTAGAAGGAATATCCTTTGATCTATCCACACACCCATTCACATTACCTTACGGAGCATCATCTGATCGGAATCGGAGGAAGCTGTCCTCGATTACGGGAGTTTGAGTGGATGTGGGAGCGAGATGTGGGTTCGAGATGTGGAGCGAGATGTGTCCACATCCTTGGTTACATCCTTATCGGGTTCAACATGTTTATCGGCCTTTGGAAGCTTCTTTTGATTTTTCGGCTTTGTTTCTTCATCCTTCCGATCCGGCAAGCAACTGAAACATCATCCTCGGCGATCTTGAGGTTAAGATCAAGTGAGTCATCAAATTTAACATTAGCGAGATTCCATAATGGTCTTAGTTTTGAGATTGAAAACTACGTAAGCTCTCTTGTTAGTGGAATAGCCCATGAAAATTGCTTTGTCACTCTTTGAATCAAACTTGGACGCCAGTATTCTCTATCATTGAGAATATAACAAACACATCAAACACATGAAAATATTTCACGGTTGGTTTCTTTCCAAGGAGGATTTGGTATGGAGTGACGGTGCTACCAATCCTTAGGAACACCCTATTGCCCAATGTGGCAAGCGGTGTTTAAAGCTTACGCCCAAAATTTCTTGGACAAGTTCTTAGAACTTAGCATGACCACTAGCCATTTCTTGCAAGGTTCTATTCTTTCTTTCGGCAATTCCATTTCTTTGTGGGGTGATTGGTGCGAAAACTCATGAGTGATTCCCTTAGAATTGCAAAAATTGGTGAACATTTGATTCTCATATTCAGTACCATGGTCAGACCTAATCCTCACGGTCTTAAGACCATAAAGATTTCTAACCTTTTTGTACCAATTCTTGAATTCTCCAATTGTTTCGACTTTTCTCTTAAGAACATTACCCAAGTGTACCTAGAATAATCATCAACACACACACAAAGGCATACTTTTTCCTACCAAAGCTTTCTACTTCAATAGGTCCCATTAAATCGGTGTGAATCATCTCCAAACATCTAGTTGTGGAGCATTGTTGGACCTTTTTATGTGATGCTTTTGTTTGTTTTCCCTTTTGACATGAACCACGAGACATCGGGGTTCTTGAAGTTCGGTTTAGGGAGGTCTTTAATAGCTTCAAACCTTTGAAGTTCTTCCCGAGTTCTACGGCTAGCATGCCCTAATTTTTGGTGCCACAGATTGACATCATTAGCTTTTGAGCTTAGGCAAGAAAGATTGTCACCAAATTGGTAACAATTGTCGGCGAGATCTAGGGCCGGTAAACACACAGTATTATCCTTATCAAACACTTCACACAAGTGCTTATCAAACTTCACATAAAGATCATCATCACACGGTTAGTGATGCTTATTAGGTTGGCTTTCAAGCCTTCCACATGGTACACATTGTGCAATTTTGGGAGACCCTTAACATCCGGGGTTCCTTTCCCAACAATCTTTCCTTGAGCACCTCCACCAAAATTTACTTTCCCTCCATTTATCACTTCATAATCAAGAAGAATTTGCTTGGTTTCCGGTCATGTGCCTAGAGCACCCACTATCAAAATACCAAGAGCCGAGACGGTACTCTTGAGGGAAGAGTAAACAACATTGCAGGTGGTAATTGGTTTGGCCACCCATTTGTTTAACGAGTTTTCTTTTTGGGTTGCGAGAGGTCTCGGATTGACGGGATGTGTGTTAGGATGTGCATACATCTTCTCACACATGCGAGGGCGATTGAAGTGACCAGATTTTTATCGGCCTTGAGTTTGTAACGAAGGGCCTAATGTGACCGGGAGCTAGGCGGTAATGGCAAATGTAATGCCTCTTCCTAGGTCTTTTCTCACTCAAAATGACTTTTTCTTTAAAAGCTTGTTTTTCACACTTTTTGAGGTAGAGGCCTCACATCCCTCCTTTACAAAATTATTTTCAAAACCCAAACCAGTTTTGTCACGTTGACCTACGAAAAAGCTTCTTCCATTTTCATCTTACTTTTGTTTAATTTAGTAAAAGTATTTTCGGCTTTTCACATTCATTCTTGAACTTTTCAAGGTCAACTTCTCTTTTGGTCACAAGGACTTCAAGTCTTGCAATGGTATCTTTTTGAGCATCATTTTCCTTTGAAAGTACAGCTTTTTCATCTTCACAAGCAGCCAATTTATCATAAAGAGATTTATTTACCTTAACAAGTACCTCAATCTTGTCCAATCTTTTCATCCAATCTGTATGTAGCTCCTTGTATGTTGCAAAGAGTTCTTCATAGGGGATGTCCCTTTCTTCATCTTCATCATACTGAATCTCCTTTTACGGAGAAACAGGTTCGGCAACGGTTCGGATGTGACACCGGATGTGTTCACAAGCGAGACCACATCCAAGGAATTTTCAGGATCATCTTCTTCTATATCTGCAGAAAATGCATTAAACACAGAATGGCAATTTAAGACAGACATATTAGCCACTTCTTCTTCTTCATCCTCACTGTCACTAAGGGTAGCAGTTAAGCTCATTCCCTTCTTTTTAAGTGTGTTAGCACACTCATTTGCATAATGGCCAAAGCCACGACATGCCCTACATTGGACAGATTCAGATGATTTATTTTCAAAGCTTGGTTTCTTGAATCCGATTAATCGGTGCTAGGTTTTGACTTTTCAGCAATACTAGAAGTAGGTCTATTAGGGAATTTGCTTATCCTTCTATTTTTCAGTATAGAACTGAATTTCTTTGAAATAAAAGCTACATCCTCATCTTCAAGATTAGACTTGTCAATTTCAGAGGATAATTCCACAAGCTCTTTTGGAAGAGCAGCAGCACTTTTAAGGGCAAGACTGTGTGTTTTGTTCTTTTTCTGAGCCTCAAGGTTAAGCTCAAACACAGTCAAGATTCCTATGATTGTGTCAAGACCTACAGTGTTTGTGTCCTTTGTTTCCTCAATCACAGCCACTTTTATGTTAAACCTCTCAGGTAAGGTCCTTAAAATCTTACTTACAAGTCTTGCATTGGAGATAGATTCTCCTAGACTTGTGCATTCATTTGAAATCTCATGAATCTTAGCAGCATATGACACAATGTCCTCAGTTTCTTCCATTCGAAGTAACTCAAACCTATCCATTAAAATTCTAAGCCTGGTAGCCTTCACACTTGGTGCTCCCTCACATTGAGTTTGCAAAATATCCCAAGCAGTTTTGGCTATACTCTCATTTGTTATAAGCTTGTACATATTCCCAGAAACATGGCTGGAAATAGCACCCATAGCTTTTGAATTGTAATTTGCAGCTTGTATTTCATCAAGAGTCCATTGCTCTTCAGGTTTTCTTTCGAAAATAGACTCACCAACACCAGAAGATGGCTTTTTCTCCACAGTAGGAGGTTGCCATGCAACAAGAATACACATCCAAGCCCTTTCATCAATACTTTTGATGTAATTTCGCATCTTAGACTTCCAAAGAGAATAATTTGTGCCATCCAAGACAGGAGGCCTATTTTGGTGATTTTGGCATTCCATAATGACTACACTTTCTGGATCAACACTCAGTAATATTTCGAGAGTTGGCTCTGATACCAATTGAAAGTTTCGTGTAGCTAGGAAACTTAATCACACAACAGGCAACGGATGTGAGTACAGATGTGTCTCACAACTGTCCACACATCCACAGATAATGCAGCGGAATAAAGTAATTAAAAACAAATTAAATGCAATAACTCAAGAATTATTTACGCTTACTGATCAATGTGATCAGCAAACTAGGCTTACGCCCAAAAACTTTTCACTATAAAAACTTTTGTTTCTTACAAAAACAAATAAGTGAAAAACTAAAATATGAAAATACTAAACGAGTTCTAATCACCTTCTACGACAAGAACAACTCCCCTTTCCCAAGTAGGATCTATTCTAGTCAGAAGTAAAACAAGAGAACTCTATGAAAACCTAGATGTGAGTTACGGATGTAAGGCACAACCTTCACTCACAACCTAAAACAATAATGTCGAATACAATGAAGAATGAGTAATTTTCTCTCTAAAATTCCGTAACTTCTCATGTGCTGAATGCCTTGTATTTATAGTGCACCATTGAGAAGATCTTCATGCAATCGACCTCTTCCTTTGTGAGATTCCTTTTCCTATATGAAAACATAAAACACACTCACAAGGAAATCAAATATTAGTAGGTTAGTCCTAATATAAAACTATGTACATAAATAAAAGATATTTACTATATTTACAATTCCTAGTCAAAGTAGGATACTTATAAATCTCCATGAAAGTCACAAAATCTACTTACCATAATAGAAATCTTTTTAAATAAGGAAACATAAATATGTTCCCATAAAACTCACGATTTCATAACCTAATCAGTTGGGAAATGATGTGACCAAAATATTCATCGAAAAATATAATGTACCTAAGGGGCAAAATAGTTATAACAAATACTCCCTCCGTTCCAGTTCAATGAAGACTTATTTTCTTTTTGATCCGTCCCAGCTCAATTGAGACTGCCCAAAATGGAAGGGAATCTTTACTATTTTCCCCACGCATTCTCTCCTATTTTATTTTTATACTCACAATACCAATCAAATCACTATTCATTCCACTCATTCTCTCTCCTATTTAATTTTTCATACTCACAACATTTTCTTTCAATGTTTCTCTCTCTTACTTTTCCTTAATCTGTGTGCTAAAAAATTTGATATTAATTGGGCTGGAACGGAGGGAGTATATGGAAAATGTATAGCATTACGGGGATAAAATAATCATTATATGGACCCCAAAATATTGTGATATGTATGGCTTTCCAAATGAGCCGAATGGACCAAATGGGTTGAAACAGGCTAAGTGGGCTTTAGGGCAAAAGCCCACCCTCACACCAAGTATAAAAGGAAATGTTCAACATCCAGGAAGGGGGCGCCCACAACTGATGCTACAAAAAATCTGCTTCTCCATTGATTTTTGAGCTTGATGAAGGATATGGCTGTCCTGTAGACACTCCATTCTAAATCAATAATACATGATTACACTACTCTTCGTCTCTCTTTTGTGTTTTGATGAAAGCATATCAGTTTCGTCATGTTTCGTTAAGTTTCTAACTAACCTCGTTAGTTTTGGATCTAACTGACTAACGGAATAACTGAAGAGGACAAAATAGTCAACCGACTAGTTGTCTCGCACGAGACATACGTGTCTCGCACAAGACAAGCCCTCTGCAGGATATGCAGAATCACTCTCCTTCTCCGTTTCAAACTCTTTTTTGGATAAAACCTTATCAATCCGGTCATCCAATCATATTTGAGTTCTGGAACCTTCCTAGGGTGGTTTCCCTCTCCACCTTTACCTCTTAAACCCCTATAAATACTTGGAGACTTCCAGTATTTCAGAGGTCCCCGATCCACGATCGAAAACACACAACACACACATTTTGTTGGTTTCTCTCCCTGAAAGATTCCTACAAAATCACCCTAAAATCACCTAAAGTTTGTTTATCAACCTTGTTGATCAACAAACATCAAAGCCCGAATCAAGGATTGAGGCGAAGCTCTGTCCGCATCAAGATTTGACTCTCATATCGAGTCGAAACTCTGTCCGAATCAATTCTCGACCGAGAAGACATCTTAGAATCACGTTCTAAATCAAATATCCCTAAACACTAGGTAAACTCCTATACTTTTACTCTCTTCTTCTCAATCTCTCTCTATTGAATTTTTGAGTAGTGTAATCCCATCAAAAGGATTAGCTTAGAGTCCCTTTAATCCATGGAGGTGATCTCGAAGCATACAATCCGACATTCCTAATCAAGAAATTGATTAGGGTTTTCTTGTTTTTTATTATATTGAAAAGATTGATAATACTTGATTGGCAAGACCGATCTTCGGATTGGGTGGAATGGATGCTTCTCGACCTTCCCATTCCATAAATTAACCCCCGAACCCTCAAATCTCTTTAATATCAAAAAGGTTTTTCTTATTATTTTCCTAAATAAATAATAAGTGGCGACTCCAAGATGTTAAAAATTCACGCAACGCTACATGTCCACAGCTCCGAATCTCACCTAACAACCTGAGAAAACAATACACCGTTAGGGGTGAGGGGTCTTTCCCCCCAAAACTCTCCGGTGTGAGAATCATTAACCAATTCTTTGAGAAGATAAACCTTGAACATTTAGAGAGAGAATATAGAGAGAGAAAATGTGGGTTTTGGGGAAGAAGAAGGAGAGGATGTGACGCGCCCCGAACCGGGGACCTACTTGGCCCTACGTCCGGGACACGCTCGGAAGACGTCATAACTCCTTTAAAACTTTCAAAATGTCCTTTCGTAAATTTTGAATATACAAAACCTGCTTCAGCTTAAAACTTTTCTATACTAATTGAAAGTAACCATATCAAGCTTAAATCCACATACCACATTTACAAACCATTTACAAACTTAGGGAACATAGTTCCAAACATACTTTCTCACTTATCTTATTTACAATCACAAGCATTACTTAATTTAATGGCATAAATTCTAAATTTCGGTTATGCTACCCCATTGATAATACATTTACATAATGCAACCAATACACTATACTTTCCCCAAGTTACATACCCAACTCGATGTCTTCCTCGTGCTCAATGTAGCACAATCTTTGGCTCACCCTGGTCTAAGAAAAACAGTAAAAGGACGGGGTGAGATAAAATCTCAGCAAGCTATTATATATGCAGCAATATGATATGCAATCACAACAGGAAAGCAAAAAACAACATCTCATCATATATATATCACATACTTATCAACACAAAGAAAGATATATAAACACATAAGTGTAATACTGTAACACTGAGAAGGATACTAAGCCAAGGTTTAATCCTCAAAAGGATGTCACGATCCGAGCAGCATCAACAGTTGAAGAAGCGGTTTCGGAACCCAAATCACAATAACAACAACAAACGGGACTATGACACAAAGTCATATCCAATAGTGCAACTAGACTGCTTCTTGAGCTAGTTCACTACTCCCAAACCATGGCCTATGGCTGGGCAAACAGGGAACCAGTGTACGGACTATAACGAACTCGGCTCGGGTGCCATTATAGTCCCGTAAAACTGCCCAATTCAAGCACCATCTGGACTCGAGTTAAAAGCACAGTACTACATACTTGCTTACAATCACCGATGATTCCAAAGTAGGGAACCATACCCATATAACATATCACAATGATATCCAAATGATAATAAGTATCCATAAACACTAGCACTAAGGCTAAACAATCCTTGAACCAATTAAACTTAGGATTCCAAAGTAGGGAACCCTAATCAAACACATCATAAAGATGTCAAACAATTATCAAAAGTGCAACACATAATGTCTACACCTTTAATATAACATTTAAGGATGTAACAACAATCATAAACCATGTATATGAAATCACGTAAGGCACAATATATAACCAACAAGCCCTACATACTCAATATACAACAATTAATAACCGCTATAAAGGTTCAAGATCAAATTACCAATTTTGAATAACTTTGGTTATGTTGCAAATCAAGCCTGCCATTCATTTTCCGAACAATATTTAAGCCACTTCCACAAATCCATTTTGATCAAGTAAGACATCATTGGGTAGCTAAAGTGTTGTACTTCAATTATAGTTAAAGAGGGTTCAATTATATACTAGATTGAATAGGGTTTCAAGGCTTGAAAAATGCTTCAGATGTGGCAGGGCAGGGCACGACTTGTGCCCCTTTGGCACCCCACCAGAATCAGTCGTCCCTAATAGGGCACGACTTAGACAAATCCTCAAGGTACGACTCGTGCCACAGAGCACGAGTCGTGCCCTCAGTCCAGAAACCAGAATTCAGCTGCCAAACATCAGTAACCAAATCCCAAGTCACCAAACCAATTTACTCTATTTTTAGAGACATAAAATGAGTACTAAACATGACCCAAACTGAACTTAAATCATCCCAAACAAGTCAAAACCCAAATTTATCATTTCAATACTTCAAATTAAACACAAACCTATATACCATTACTAACTTCTACTTCACCCAATATCTTAATCCAATTCATTCCAAACCATAAGAATGGTCCAACCTAGCATACAACAATTTATACCTCAAGTATTTCATACTATTCTAATAACACCATATTCACATTTATACTTCAATCATTTTTCTTAAACATTAATACCATACCAAAACTTCACTATACCACATCCCAAACTATTTTAACCATGAGCTAAGGACCCTAAGGCCCACTTTCCAAATCAATATCCCATTTTAACCCATATGAGATTAAAATTCCAAATAAACCCAAAGGCCCAGTACTCTCAAACGGCGTTAATAGATGGAGCGGTGTTAATTGGCTAAAATCTCGCCGGATCCGTGATTTCTGGTACTATAGTCGTAATCCAAACCTCAATTCCGGCCAAAATCAAACACAAATCCACGCGAGGGAGGTAATCGGCGAAGAGATTGAAGATCGCCTCTGTTAACATCCGACCTAGAATTTCGTTATTCCGATTTTGTAAGGTAAGTTTTAATTTTTTTTTTTTTTAATTGGAATTCGTTTTTGAAAGTTTTCATCAATTCATATAAGATGTTGTTGACAGTGTTCATCAATTCATAGCAATTGTTGTGTGAAAAAATTTGTTTCGAGACACTTGATTTGTCCGATAGCAAATGGTATCTGATTCCGACCTTTCAACGGCATTTTGATTTCGATTGTTGATGTCTTATGTGATTCGTAACAGTCTTATATCGGTTGCTATAGGATACGATCTAGTGTTTATATGATTACGAGTTTACATGCTTCATTTTGTTTTAGATTATTTATGTGGCGAGATGACTGTTCCAGGTCCTATACTATTTGTTATAGGAGATGTTATAGTGTGCATTTCATTGTTTGATTAGAAGATAATTTGATTCGGTTTGATTGTTTGAGTATGTGTTATATGCCTTGTAATAAGTCCTATACTCCTTAATAAAGTATCTGTTGAAGTGTTCATACGATTTTGAGACAAATTTCTTCATTATATTTTTTATTATTAATGTGACAGAGGACCTGTTAAAAGTCCTATAGCATTTGCTATATGACACTGCTCTATTTTGCTTTTTGATTTGGATTTAAATTGATTTATATTGCATATGACCTGTTATAGTGTTCATATTATTTTGAGGGACGAATAGAGGAGATGATTTAGGTTGCAGATGATTTATGTTGCTATAAGACCTGGATAAGTATTGATCCATTAACAATTGTTCCAGTCCTATATCATTTGTTATATGACTGTTATAGAATGCATTTTGTTTGTCTAATGTTTAAGTTGCATATGACCTGTTTTAGGTCCTATATCCTTTGTTATAAGACCTGTTCAGTACTATATTCTTTGTTATAGGACCTATTATATGTTGCATATGACTGTTCGAGTCCTATATCCTTTGTTATAGGACTTGTTATAGTGTCCTATACATCTTGCTATAGGACCTGCTCTATTTTGTTTTTTGATTTGGTTGTGCTATGATACAGTAACATTTGATATATAAAATGATTTATATCGTTATATATGAATTGTCCTTTTTGTGGCTTATGTTTTATTTTTTGTTTTTGTATGAAAAGGTGGAAAACTACGATGTCTCGCAAATAAGAGAATGACCCGTATGAATACAGGGAAAAACAATTGAAGATGAAACAGCTTAAATCGGCGGATGTTACACTGTCTAAAGATAGGAGAATTGTAACGTTACTCACCAAAGAAAACGATAGAATAAAAAAAACAAAAGCAAAAGGAACAACTAAAAGTGCAAAGGGACTCACCTGGATCCCTTGTTTCAGATCTAACCTCCATTCTATATCATCTATCTTGACAGAGGTTGATTTAAGGGAATCTCATTTAAACGAGGTTGAAGATATCACCTTTCTTCAACCTATTCAATTCTATAAACTCAAACAAAGATGTTAACTTGAGGAAGATGGACTCAACAATAGAAGATTTGATCAAATGCTACAAGCCAAAGGAAAGGAAATTTTCTTTGGGCAAAGTTTTGGTTGGGTTGAGTGCAAGTGATGTAACATCTATATTTGGTGTTGTTTACGGAAGTGAATTGATAGATATGAAGAAAAAAAGGGATAGGCACTCACTTGGGATAGTTGAGAGGCTATTCCCAAACTGTAAAGCAAATGAAATAACCATGAAAAAAGTGAAGGAAAACTTGAGAAGGTCGGTCAAGAGTGAAAGAGAAGTTGATATAGGAGACGTTGTGAGATTGCCGAATCTCATAGCATTGGGGTCTGTTTTCTTTGCTTCAAAGGGTGAGGTAATGTCTCCGGGTTTCTATATTATGTGGATGATTTGGAAAGAATGAAGAGCTATGATTGGTCAAGCGCGATTGTAGATAACTTGCTTGATCTTTAGATGAGAAATATAAATCACCGATCCTCGTTGTTGGATGTGTATCAATCTTACCGGTAATAACATTTTAAATTTATATCTCTAATTTTATTTTAGTTACTATTATTTACTATAAGTTAGGTCCTATATGACTGATCATATTTCTCTTTATTTTGTAAATGTAGTATTGGTTTAACGAGCACACAAAGGTGATGAATGCAACAAGAAACTTGCTTCCAAGGTGTATGAAGTGGGAAGTATCAAAGAAAATTGCCAATTTCAAGGATTTTATCAAAAACTTGAGAAGTGATCAGGTATAAAACACCATGACGATGTTATGTAATAAATTGTTTAGTATTCTCAAATCCTATACCAGTTTCTATAGGACAATTCATAGTGTTGATATCAGTTGATATAGGACACCTTATTTTGCATTGAATGGTCCTATATCAACTGATATAGGACCATTCAAATTCTTATAAAATTGGTATATGATTTTTTTGAGGTCCTATATCACTTGATATATGACCATGCAATGGTCCTTTTAGCTGCGAATATGAGTTTGTTAAGTCCTATACCAGTTGATATAGGACCCTTCATAGTGTTGTCATGTCCTATACCAGTTCCTATACCATTTGCTATAGGACCATTGAATTGTTTATATTATGTTCTCAGGTCCTATAGCATTTGCTATATGACCATTCAATGGTGTTATAGCAAATGTATGGGGTGTTAGTAATTCTTATAATACATGTATTCATTTCTTATAGGTTCAAGTTGAAGAGCTAGCATTGACAGATGAAGAGAAGTTGTTGTTGATGGAGAAACCAAATGAGGATGGAAAAGATAATGATTTTGAAATGTCTGTGGAAAATCCTGGTACTGGAAAAAGGATTGGGGGAGAGGATGAAGGAGGAGGTACGAATCTTCAAGATTTAATGGATAATTTTGAATTAATTTTGGGGACCAATCTGACACCTACTGATAAAGGTCAGGGGAGTGGGACAAATGAATTGATTGAGTTGAGGAGTGAAAATGAAAGTTTGAAGCTGGAAAAAGCTAAGTTGCTGGAAAAGATTAAGGAGTTTGAAACTGAAAACAAACAACGCGATTGAAGAGGGACATGTTTTTTTGGCTGCTGAGGTTGAGATGAGGAGAACTTTTGACGACGCGCTTAAAGTAAAGGACAGAGAGATTGAGAAACTTAAAAGTTTGCTAGAGGAGAAAGACAGAGAAATAAAAATTTTGGAGGAAAAATTGGCTGAAAAAGACAAGGACAGTTTGCAAAAAAAACCAAAATGCGATGAAGAAAAGGGTATGGACATTGTGGCTGTGAGGGATCAGGACAAGAAAATTGATACTATTGGATCAATGGAAAGAAGAGTAAAGGAGAGAGGGGATAAGAGGAAGAGGAAGGTGGATCCTGATTACACGTATGACGGAAAGAAGAAAAGGCCACAGGTTTCAAACATGGAGGGAAAGAAGAAAAAGAAAAAGAAGAATTGGTTGGGAGTAAAAGTGTTTTAGATGTTGATGAATTGGAAGACGAAATGTTTTCTTACCAACATTTAATGAGAACTTTAGTCTCACAACCAAGTCAATGGATGATGACACAAAGAGAAAATTCTGATTTATGCAGAAAACTCGCACGTCCGTAAGTACCACTTTTATCAAATATTGTTTTCATTTATTAAAAATTTTGATGATAATAGAAATGTATTTTTTTTTGTGTGTTTCCAGTGATAGTGTATGGTACATTTCGGGATTGCATGTGGCGATGTGGCAACTGTGGGAATTGGCTCATGATATGATGACCGAAGCTGCGGTACAAACATTTTTTATCCCTGAACTATTTTGCATGAATGCTCTAATTTTGCTTTTTGATTTGGATGTGCCTTGTTTGGTTTTTGCTTATAAAATTTGCTATAGGACCTGTTCTACTGTTAATATGCTTCTGAGTTAACATGCTTCATTTTGTTTGCAATTATTTATGTGACATAGGACCTGTTCCAGGTCCTATAACATATGCTATATGACCTCTTATATATTGTTTCCAATTCACTCTTCAATTCACTCTTATAACATATGCTTCTGAGTTGACATATGCTTCATTTTGTTTGCAATTCACTCTTATAACATATGCTATAGGTCCTATAACATATGCTATAGGACCTGTTCCAGGTCATTTAACATATGCTATAGGACCTCTTATATATTGTTAACATGCTTCATTTTGTTTGCTTTTTGATTAGTTTAGAATTATGGTCCTTTGGTACACTTTCACTGTTTCTTTGCTTCTCTACTTCCTCTGTAATTTGTACATAGCTTTTGCTCCATGTTGGCGCGTTGCTTGAATTTATAAAAAGAACTTGGTAGTTGTTGCAAGCATGCAATTTTGCAGGTAAAGGATCACTTTAGGGGAATCATGTTGAGATTATGAGTGGAGTGACTGATAAACATTGTGTACAGGAAGTTCAATTGGTATGTCGTGGTGTAGCCAATGAAAGGGTTATAGATTCATCTATTTGTATCCATATGCCTTGTATTTCATACATTCTGACTTGGTTTCATAAACATCTCCCATATAGTACATATTTTATATATGAATCTACAAATTTATAAGGGATATGGACCATGATTATGTGAGGTTGTTACAAAAGTCTGATGTAGGTATGAAATCATTGTTAAAGGTTTTACAGAAATGATATGTTGTGCATTTGATACCTAAATCAAACTTTTGTTTGCAATTATTTATGTGACATAGGACTGTTTTCAGTCCTATAACATATGCTATAGGACCCGTTATAGTGTGCAATTATTTATGTGACATAAGACATGTTCCAGGTCTTATAATCTTTGCTATAAGACCTGCTATTTTTTGCTTTTTATTTGGATGTGCATTAATATAGGTCCTATAACCTTTGCTATAAGACTGAACAAGTATTGATCCAAAAGAACAATTGTTTGTATTATTAATGGAATTTTAGGTAATGGATGCTTATCTAAACATTTTGAGGGACAAATACAAGAAACTCCCCCCTCCATCTGGTGGACGACAAAGGTCGAAAGTTAATTTTGTATCAAGTTTTGCTACCGTAAGTCTTATTTATTGATTTAAAAGATACTTACGCCTCACATTTTTTTTTATTAAAGTTAATTATCATCTTTATTCTTACATTTAAAATTTATTTGTTTCAAGCAATGGTTGAAGGACAAGAACTCGGAGAAATACGAGAGGAATAAACGAGGTCATCAAACAATTTGCGGATGATGAAACAATTTATATATTGTTTCCAATTCACTCTTCAAGGAATGATCGTGGTGTCGTGTGTAACGATCATTGGACATTGCTAGTGCTTGACACCGAAAATGGGAGTACAAATTTTACAACTCCATGAAGAGGATAAAAGGAAAAGACTACTATGCAACACACGGAAAACTAATGGTAATATTTTATATATGAGATGTAATATGTTGGGTATATTGTTACAAGGACATATAGCAACTGCTATAGGACCTTTAAAATGCTTTCTAGCTTTGTATATGACGGTGCCGTGTCATATACCAACTGTATAGGACCATTCAAAATTCTATTTTTAAATTTTTTGAATTCGATAACCCGTTGTTTGATTTCACGTATAATAATTGATTGCTTTTTCTATTTCGGTTTGATCATGTCGGGGCTTTGTACAAACGAATAGAGGAGACTCAAAAGGACGTGGATACTTTCATAGACTTGAAACGCGGAGACATTCCACAACAAATGAGATGATAGTTTGGATTGTGGAATAATCGTCTGATGGAAGCGAGAGGAGATGTTTGATAAAGGAGTTATTAGCAAGACGTATGAAGCCGATGCTGTCTCGAAGTATAGGGTGAAAATGATACATGACATTTTAGCAAGTCCACATTGTCCTCATCATTAGTAAATTAAACATCTTATTTTCTTTTTGGATGGAATGATAAAAATTGGTGGTTGTTGAACAGTTTACTTTTATATTTGATATATGTTGGATAAATATATTCCAAATATTTTTAAGGTCTCATAGTGGGTTTTTGCTTATAAAATTTGCTATAATACCTGTTATACTGATAATATGCTTCTTTATTAATTCTTTATTGAGCTCTGGTGCAATGGCGGTCGCCCATGATGGGTGTGGGCGGTCGCCCATCACGACAGCAACTTCTTTCTTCAGAAAACATCACACCTGGGCGGTCGCCAATCTTAACATGTGCGGTCGCCCACTCCAACAGAGGTTTCAAGGCTTGGTAATCTCTATCTTGGGAGGTCCTATACCAATTGCTATAGGACCAAATAAAGGGCTAATAGCTATGTATATGATGTTGGCAGGTCATATAGCAATTGCTATAGGACCTATAGCAATTGCTATAGGACCAAATATAGTGCTTATATAGTTTTGTATGATCTTGGTATGTCCTATAACATTTGGTATAGGACCTTTCAAAGGCATTATTGCTTGGTATATGATGTTGGGAGGTCCTATAACAATTGCTATAAGACCAATTAAATGGCTAATAGCTATGTATATGATGTTGGCAGGTCTTATAGCAATTGCTATAGGACCAAATATAGTGCTTATATAGTTTTGTATGATCTTGGCATGTCCTATAATATTTGGTATAGGACCAATTAGAGGCCTGTTACGTAGGTAGAAAACAAAAACAATTAAAAACAAAAATTTTATGATATCGAATAAATCAATTAACCAAAATTCTGAAATTAAAATGATTGTATAACATTGTAATGAACACGTGTGTAATGTCAAATAGGACGTTTAAAGAATTAAATTAATAATTATTTTACTAAGAAAACAATGACTCAACTAAAAGTAATTTGCAATGGCTCCTTGCATGATCTTTTATTATGATAACCTTCTTTTCCGCATCGACGACATTTCATCTTCCTCTTTGTACCTTCTCCTCTAGAAATGTAGCGATTTTTCCTTGGCCTACGGGCGTTTTGTTTCGGGAGGAAGAACCACGGATTCCCCATCAACTACGAGGAGGACATAATGTAGAAATAGCTGGAATTGACAGAGCATAAGATTCCACTGTAATTCCTTACCTTGAAATAATCTTGAATGAAAGAAGAAGAATTGTTCTTAAACCTGCGAAGACGGATATGGAATGAACACACGGAAATCCATTCTGCCGCCACAACCCACATGAACATGTGTATTCCCGTATGTTGACAACCATAGAAGGATCCGAATGAACTTCAAATACATATTCATCGCAAGCATGGATTATCCATGACCTTCCTTTGTCTGCACATTCCAAGTATACCTTCTGGATGGATGGACACAACACATTTGCCCATGAATTTGATTCTTGTTTACGTCTGCACATTCTTGACATAATCTTCAAACGTATACTGTCAATCAACTCTACAACAGGAGAGATTTATACTCCTTTATCATAGCATTAAATGACTCACCCGCATTTGAGTACAATTCTCCATAACGATTACCTCCAAAATAAGCAAACATAGTTTTCTTTCGGAAGATTGTTGAAAAACTCGAACACCTTCGTACTCACCCTCATTTATGATTTCGTCCGTAAGAATCAGAAAGTGCTCGGGTGTTGGAGCTTTTGAAAGCTTAGAAAATTTGTGAAGAATATTGGACCGCACCTCCTTCGATAACCCACCAAGTTTATTTCGAAGGTTGTTTTTTAAATGGAACATACAGAATGAATGGTGTGAAAACGGCATAACCTCATGAACCGAAGTAATGATACCCTGATGACGATCCGAAACAAATGTCACTCCTCGCTCAGTTATGTAAGGACGGAGATTTTGGAGAAACCACGTCCAATTTTCAGTATCCTCCGATCCAACCACAGCAAAAGCAACATGGAATAGGCCTACAACCAAAACAATTCATAAAAAATAAATTTGACATCATAAAATATGAATAAAAATAAAAACCAATATACAAAATGTTAAAACATAAATAAGTTGTCTCATATCACATGGTCTAAGACATTTGATTTGACATATAGCAAGTGATAAAGGACCTGGAAACGTCATAAACAAATCTATAAAGACATTTGAATTGTCCTATATCAAATAATATAGGACCTGCCAACGTAATATACAAAACTATAAGACCTTTGAATGGTCTTATAGCAAGGGGTATAGGACCTGGCACTTCATATATAAAGATATAAGATCTTTGAATGGTCTTATAACATATGCTATAGGACCTGTTAACTACATATATAAAGCTATCAGACCATTGAAGAATCCTATATCAATTAGTATAGGTACTCATATAATCATATACATATGTTATAAGACCTCTGAATGAACCTATATCAACTGGAACATATAAAAAAAAAAATTTAAAAGCATTAATAATAAAATTCTCATACCATTATCTCCATCTTTCGCTGTTGCTGCAAGTAGGGTACCCCGAAAAATTCCAGTCAAAAATGTTGCATCCAAAAATAACAAGGGACGACAAAACTTAAATCCCGCAAACATGCCCCAAATGCAAAAAGCAACGCTGAAACGAGAAGTCACGGGATCGACTCAAACTTCACACAACCATCCTGGATCCACCTCCCTAATTTTATCTCGTATATGCTTTAAGCTTATTATACGCAAACTTTGCCTCACCAAAAATAATGTTTTTCGCCTTCTCAACTGCTCTCCAAACAACCTTGTAATGAACAGTGAGGCCATACTCTGTTAGCAACGACTTTACAAGAGAAGCAGGACTAACATTTGGATCATCTCTAACCTTATCACGGATAACACTGGAAAGAACATCACATCCCATCCTTTGCCCAAAATCACAACTAATCGCATCCTTGCATATATGATCGTGGGATATATTTCCTTATGTAGAAATATCCACCGCATTTTTCAATTGAGGCATGTATCTTCCATGGACAACCTTTTGATTCTTTGTATGAGCATACACCGTAATACGAGTAGGTTCATTTTTCACATAGTTGAAATCAAACCCCACTTCCGTTGCAAACTTACACAATGCATTCCTAAATTCACCGTAGCCACCTTCAAATATCGGCCAATATTTTGTATTGCGTACGCCCATTCCGCACTTCTCATTCTCTTTTCTTTGTGATAGAAGAATTTAACATTATCATCATTTCTACTACTACGCTCTTCGCATAATGTGGAAAATGAATTCTCGAATGAATCACTGACATTACTAACACATATACTCAAATCATTCACATTTATTTCTAGTAGATCAATATTACTGCGAGCAATCATAACACCCATACAGATGAAATCTTGCTCACTAGACAACATGCACGACCTTTTCTCACCTAACAGATATGACATCGAGATTGTCTCCTTTTTCAAACCTGCTCCATCCGTTGCAACTCAATTCAACAATAGATTCATAAGAATCAAATTGATCAAACCTAGTAACAACCGAAAATCTTCCATAATTCAACATCAACATCACATTAGACTCCATTGAAGGTAAAATTGTTTTATCTGTAAATAAATTCAATCAAAAAATTAATCAAAGACTCAACATTCTGAAGAAAAAAATAATGAAAATTAATACAAAATATTAACTGAATTCAATCAAGATCATAATTCGGATGTAATACCTTCTTTCCGGATTGATTGAATTGAATGAAAGGATTGCGATTTCAAAATTCTTCACAGGCGATCGGATCCTTAAGGAACGGAGATCATAATTCGGATGTAATACCTTCTTTCCGGATTGATTGAATTGAATGAAAGGATTGCGATTTCAAAATTCTTCAGAGGTGATCGGATCCTTAAGGAACGGAATGATTAATTGCATGGATTAAGCGATCGCAATCTTATTAGTTAACGGCGCCGTCAACTAATTCATCCGGTATATATCATTTTGGGGTTAAAAGGGATTTTGATTTGGAATATAAAAGGGATTTGTCTTTTTTAATTAGATTTGGGTTTTTTTGGGTTATGATTTGAGAAATGTGGGTAAAGAGGAATTTTTCCTTTAACCATTTCAAACCCAAGTAAAATGTACCAACCCACATGCAACACTTCCATATTCAACCCAAGACCAATTTAATTAATTACTAATTCATTTCAACTCATTCTAACTCCAAGTAAAGTATACCCAAAGTGATATACAACTATTATAATTTCAACTCCAAGTAAATATACCCAAAGTTGTCATGCAATACCTATATACACCTTTTTACTTCAAACCAACCATTATACCAACAATTCACCATATATACCCAAAACCTCTTTTCTATTTCTTTCAAAATTCATTAAAATGCCTAAGCTTAATATACAACAATTATTCAATTTAAACATGAAATGAACATTAATTGAAAGAATTCATAACACTTACTCTTTCACCTCAAAACCATCAATTTACTTACCCTTTTTCTTAAATCATTCCAATCAAGTCAAAGACCCATTTTTATCATTTCCAAACTCCATAAGATGATCCAAAAATCACATTTAATCATTATATAATAACAACAACAATTATAACTCTACATGAGCATGCCATGGAAGGAAAATATAATAACTTATCAAAAATACTTCGAAATTAAGAAGGACTTTAATCGGCTAGATGCGATTCCCTCGGCTTCCTGAACATTTTGATGAAGACGGATCGAAGAACAAAACAACACTTGATTTATGGGAATTTTTAGAAACTAAACCTAGGTTGAAGCTTTCTTTGTAATACAAAATAGTGTACTGCCCTTCCCTTCTTTCTCTATGCTTACCTTAGTCAAACATGGGTATTCCTTTTAGTTGAAATTGTAGAAGAGTCATCAAAGAGTTATAATAAGACCAAGTGCAATGGGGGTAGTTGAAAAAAAAATTCAACTGTTGAAACATGTGCAATGGGAGTGTTGAAACTTTTTCAACAGTTGAGGATTTTTCATTTTGTTGAAATTATTCAACGGGCGTTGAAAAAAAAAGTAGGACCCGTTTTTGCCACGTGTCACAATATAATTGGGCAGTTTTTGGCGCGTGGAGTACACTCCCTTCACAGGCGCGTCTGCGCCTCCATTTACCCTTTTTTTTTCTTTTTTTCTGAAGATGTCACATGTCACTCTGTGATTGGCACTGAATTTTTTTTTTTTAAATCCTCCGAATTTTTCAAAGACAAGTATCTTATATCAAAAAAAAAAAAAAAACTTTTTTTACATCAAAATTCATGATTTTTTTTATCTACAAATAGAGTCTTGTTTCATTTGATTTAGACACAGAAAAAAAAACTATTTTTTCAATATAAATTAATTATATTGAAAAATAAAGAATATAAAATAAAATAAAATAAGTAAAAAGTATTTTTTAATTATAAATGATAATAATAATTATTATTATTTAACTGTATTTAATTTTATTTGAAGTCCGTCAATTTCGACCATTCGTTTTTGAATTATTAACTGTATTTAATTTTTTTTTAAGTCCGTCAATTTCGACAACTCGTTTTTTTATTATTAACTTTATTTAATTTTTTTTAAGTCCGTCGATTTCGACCACTCATCCTTTATTAACTGTATTTAATTTTATTTGAAATGTTGGGTGACGAACTATTTGGAAAATAATTTCCTGTATTTTCCAATGATGTATTATTTTTAATTAAGTATGAAGTGTTTTTTTTAATAATAATTAAAGTCATTTTTCATATTTATTTAATTGCAATTAAAATTAATAATTAAGTATGTATTTTTTTAAATTATAAATGATAATAATAATTATTTTGCTAATCAATAAAAATAAAGAATATAAAATAAAATAAAAGTGGTGGGGTATAGGATGATGAGTTGGAAGGGTGTTGAAAAAATATGGGTGTTGAAACTATTGTAGGGATTAAAAATTGAATGGGGTGTTGAATAATTAGGTAGAAGAGAGAGAGATGATGTGTCGTATTTTAAAGGGTGTTGAAAAAATTGAGTTGTTTTTTTTTTTTCACTACTCACACACACACATGCACGCACAGAAGCACCTAGGAGATAAATCCTAGGGAGAGAAAGTCTTCCCTCTAACTTCTGGGGGGATCAAACTCATGACCTCCAGGTTGGAAGCTATGAGCTCTAGCCAGCAGGCCAAATCTCCATGTGCAATTGAGTTGTTGAATGCATTGTAAATGGTCTAAGACCATGGGTGGGCAATAGGTAGTTGAGAAGGGGGGTTGAATGAGATTAAATTAGTTGAGGGTGGGCAATAGGGTAGTTGAGAGGGGGTGGTTGAAGAGTTGGGTTGAATCTTTCCAACCGGTTGAAAGAAAAATTGTGGGACCCGGTTTTCCTTTTTTTTTTATGATTGTGCCAAGTGTCACGGTCTAATTGATCCATTGAATTTTCGAAATTTTTTTATCCCAATTCTTTGAGCTTATTTATCACCTAGTAAATTAATTTTTTTTTTAATTTTTTTTCACCAAAATTCATCATTTTTTTTCCTACAAATTGATATAAGTTTCATTTTATTTGGACACAAAAAAAAAATACTCATTTTTTAATTTGAGCTTAATTATCACCTATTAAATTAATTTTAAAAAAAAATTCACCAAAATTCATTATTTTTTTCCCTACAAATTGATATAAGTTTCATTTGATTTGGACACAAAAAAAAATACTCACTTTTCAAAAACAGAGAATATAATAAAATAAAAAGTGGTGGGGTATAGAATGATGAGTTGGGAGAAATTGAATTTTAAACTAAACTAGCTTATTGTGGGGGGTGTAGTTGAGAAAGTAGTTGAATGATTAAGTGAATGGAGAGAGAAGATGAGGTATCGTAATATTAGGTTAGTTGAATGTTTTTTGATAGTTTATCTATTGGACTTGGTCTAATATTACACCTCACCTTAGCCACGTCAAGTAGCCTGGTGTCAATTTTCCATGCAAATAATTTAAACTAATGGGTCCACAATCCAAAGCCACATTCAATTATTTTTCAAACAATTCCTTCCCAATTATCTTTATCTTTATTATTATTATTATTATTATTATTATTATTATTATTATTATTATTATTATTATTATTATTATTATTATTATTATTATTATTATTATCATTACTCCCTCCGCCTCATAATAAAACTAGAGCAAGCCTGTGTCCAAGGACACGTGTTTTTTTTTTATTATTAAAAAAATATTTATTTTTAATTTAAAAATAATTTTTTTTAAGGTCAAAATGGGAAAGGAACAACTTAGTGAAGGCAAAATGGAAAATTTGGTCATTGACACTGTTCATTAAACTGTAGCAAGTACAAGTTGTTATTTATACTATAGATGTTACTTACCCAAAAATTACTACTTTAAAATTTGGAATTTATTTAATTTATTAACATATAATGATCATTTTATCCCCGTAATGCTACACATTCTTCATATATTTGTTATGACTATTTTGCCCCTCAGGCACTTTATATTTTTCGGTGAATATTTTGGTCACATCAGGAAATAACTTGCTAGTAATTAGCTAGTTATTGTAAACAAATGAAAAATAAAAAACTACTATATTTGTTGACTAACATAAAATTATTTTACATAGATCACGAATATATTTACTAGTGTTGGGAAGACTGAAGAGTTCCCTATAAAGATTGGAGTGCATCAAGGTTCCGCACTTAGCCCCTTTCTTTTTGCTTTGATAATGGACGAATTGACGAGGTCAGTCCAAGATGATATACCAAAGTGTATGCTGTTCGCAGATGATATTGTGCAGATTGATGAGACAAGAGAGGATGTTGAAAGTAAATTGGAGCTGTGGAGACACACTTTGGAATCTCGAGATTTTCGATTAAGCAGAAGCAAGACTGAATATTTGGAGTGTAAGTTTAGCAGAGTTGGAAGTAGGGAGGCAGGGGCGATCACATTTGATGGAAATATTATCCAAGCTTCTGAGTTTTTTCGCTATCTTGGATCCATTATCCAAAAGGATGGAGAATTAGATGGAGATGTGGCTCATAGGATTAAAGCAGGTTGGTTGAAGTGGAAGAGTGCCACAGGGTTTCTATGTGATCGCGACATGCCCAATAGATTAAAGGGAAAATTCTACCGCACGGCAATTAGGCCGCATTGCTTTACGGCACCGAATGTCAGGGCCGTGAAACAAGTTGTCACGCGCATAAGATGAATGTGGCGGAGATGCGTATGCTGCGATGGATGTGCGGTCATACAAGAAAGGATCGATTGGGGAATGAGGTGATCAGAGGTAAAGTAGGAGTTGCGCCCATTGAGGATAAAATGAGGGAAAATCGTCTAAGGTGGTTTGGACATGTGAGAAGGAGACCGAGTGATGCACCTAAGTTAGGAGGCCTAACAGTGGAGAAATGATAAAATGGCGAGGGGTAGGGGAAGACCCAAACAAACTTGGATTAGAGTAATTGAAAAGGATATGAGTTTACTTGGAGTGGATGAAAGTATGGTGTTGAAGAGGCCGGAGTGGAGGGCAAAAATCCATGTGGGGGGTTGATTTTTTTTCTTTATTTTTATTTTTATTTTTTATTTATTATTAATATTTTTTTTTGATTTTTTGATTTTTTTTATTTTGATTTGTATGTTTATTTATTTATTTTTTTTTTTTTTTATTATTATTATTATTATTTATTTATTTATTTATTTATTTATTTATTTATTTATTTATTATTATTTTTTTTTCACGATGACATATGAGGATTCATGTTAGCCGACCCCAAATTATTTTGAGACTAAGGCTTTGTTGTTATTGTTGTGGTTGTTAAAATACAGCGTATAAATATTTATGAAAGTAGGAAAATAATATTTTTATGCGTTATTAAACAATAACAAGCAAACGATGTCCATTAGTCATGGATAAGGAATTTATTATAGAATTTTATTTGGTTTTTATGTTAATTATCTCTATCAAATTCTTTTTCCATTTCCAAATGAGTCCAAGAAAATATTAGGAAAAGCATGCACATGTATTTTCTCCTTTCTTAATTCTATCTACAAAGTATTATTTTTAATTTTATTTATAATAATTGAATGTCTCTGAAACAAATCAAGGCTTATAGCCTTATACATAAAATTTGAGAAGAAGGTTGGGAAATTTGTTCCTCCATTTAAAAAAATAGTCTTATTTAGTTTTGACACATAGTACAGTATAGGTGAAGGGATTACTCAACCCTTTTAAATTTTGGAATATGTTAATTATAACTCTATTTATTTGTGGTAAAATTTATAATATAATATTTTTTACCTTCTATTATACTAAATATTTATAAAAAAAAAAAACTATTTATTTGTTTTAAAATGAATGTATGAAAAATGTTCAAATTTAAGCTAAAAAAATTGAATATTTATTTAAAACCAATTTTAAAACGAAAAAAGTAAAATTTTCCCTAAATCTTACTCCCTCCGCCCCGCTCGAAAGGGCAAAGTTTGTGTCTTGCACGAAAATTAAGAAAAGTGATGTAGAAAAGAGAAAAAGTGTATAGTGAAATAAATGTTGTGAATGAAAAGTAATGTAGGAAAGAAAAAGTGAGATAGAGAATAGTTAGTAAATATTTATTGTGAGAGTGACAAGTGGATCCCACAAATAAAGAAGGAATAAAAAACTTTTCATTATTGAATTGTGCCCTTTTAAATGAAATGCCAAAAAAAAAAATTGTGCCCTTTCAAGCGGGAGCAGGACGAAGGGAATATTTATTTTGCTTTGCACAATCTATTATACAATAGAGGACTGAAAAAACTGCCTCTTAGCATGGGATAAGTGGTGGTCAGGATTGAAAGTTGGAAAATGAATCGGACGGCTGAAATTCCATTTCAATCACACGATCTCTTCTCTCCCTCTAATCTAGCGTCATCTCTCCCCTTCCCCAAATTCTCTCTCTCGCTCTCTCTCTCTCTCTAAATTCCGATTCAATTGGTAAGGCTTCGGCGGTGAAATCAACGGCGGTTGTATTGGGAGCCCTAGCTTTCGGATGGGTAGCTGTTGAGATGGCCTTCAACCCATGGCTCAAGGTTCGATCTGCCATGGATTCCGATTTCAGTATAACTCCCTTTTCGGCTTCTCAACCACCCTCTCTCTCCTTCTCTATATGTTTGATTGTCATTATTTGAGTCTTAGATGAATGATTTATTCCTTAATCTGTATAAATCGTGAATTTTTTTAGTTTAAATGTCTCAATGCTAAGGTAATTGAGACAGTGTAGCCTTTGGAGATTGCGCTGGGGTAGGAGACGGGACGGGTGTTGGAGTCTCCGGTAGGAACTGCCGGAGTATCCGCCGGAGAAACGGACGGCGATGGCAATGTCGAAGGAGAGGATTTGGGCGCTGCAAGAAATCCCCAATTAGGTACCCCCAACATTCAACTCTCCTCTCTGTAAATCTTGCAATTTCCATTTAAGTTAATTTCTTTTAATTTAAGCTGTTTAGTTTACATATTAATGTTTGCTTCACTGAGATTCAAATGGGTATCTTAGAACTTTTGTGGAATGTATGTTTGCTATGTATTTGGGTTCTGGGTTGTGATCTGATAAAATATTAATTTTATTATCTTTGAGTTCAATTCTATTTTATTTAATGGTCTAGCTTACATTTTTATTGTAATTTAAATGAAGCTTATGGCGTTGTAATGTCAATCCGAGTTCATGTGATTGCTCTCAGCTTAATCTTGAATTCAATGATATAGGAATGGGTCAATAAGAACAGTAGTGTAGTAATATATCCGTCCCGAAGTGAATGTCTTTTGTTTTTTTGATGAAGAACAAAAAATGCACATTCATTTTGGGACGGAGGGAGTATATTTATGCTTATAATACTGAGTTTTGGGTGGTGACATGATGGAGGATTCAAACATGCTGGAGGAGGACGGGTTCTCTGTCTTCTAGCTCTGTTTTCAGAAGAAGGGCGAGATAATGAAGGTTGAGGATTAGAGGAAGAAGATGAGAACCTACTTGAATGGCTTCTTAGCTTCTTCTTCTCATTACCTGTATCTTCTGCGCTAATATGTCGAACCTTTGTCTCATTCAAACCAGCCGAAAGAACACAGTTGCAAAGAAAACCAAGTCGAGCAAGTCGATTGACCCAGCTAGGAATTGGCTTCCCAGTCAACCTTAGACAAACATCATTGCAGAAGTGATTACAGTTCTTGGTGATAAGATTGTAAGTGCTGCCTGAGTACTCCTCCGCTAGCTTCTCCATGAATGATCGAACCTCTTTTGGTCCTAAATATGTTCTTCCTACCAATATTGATTTTCTAAATGTGAATCCCGGGCACATTTTTGGCTCTACTTCAAATATCCCAGTAGTTGAATGCTCATGTGCACCAAATGCATATTCTACCCCGTGCACTTGAACACCAGAATGATAAACACCAAGGCCAAGCCAGTAAGCGTAGCCATTGATGGGTGTCAGATCGTACACATTCAGGTACACCGGAACTCCACCGGTCTTCCTTTTCCGGGGAATAATTCTACAAAACATTACAAATTCTCCCACCTCCCAAACAGACCCTTATTTCCTCTCGATTCCTACAACAAAACCCACAAAAAATAAGAAAAAATAAATCCACACACACAAACTCAGAGAATGAAAATTGTGATTTCTTTCAAAGATGGGAGTTTTTGAGGATTAAATCAGTGGATTTTTTTTGGGCTTTCGTTATGGGATAAAGAGAAAATCGGAGGAATTTCAGGAGGCAACTTGGGATTCGAAATTGTAATCCTTTTTCTTTTTTTCCCCCCTGATGTTAAGTGCGGTTTGTTGTTATTATTGATATTATTGGGTGGTGATATGATGGAATTATGGAATTATAATTTTAAAAATGGTTTTATTGGGTGGTGGTACTAGCAGATGTCAATCTACGAGTACAGATG